>CM060571.1:5717500-6917500 GCA_030625065.1 Alectoris magna | reverse complement strand
TGTTTTGTAGTGTTTCCTCAAGAGTAACATGTGATTATATTTTCTACTGTTGGATTGTAATTGTTCTCCCATGTTTTCCGTTCCATGGAAGAAAGAGAATATAAGGGTGCGTGTGACAGCATCTATTGAACCATTGCTAAAGCAAGAATCTTTTGACTTCAGAGAAGTTACAGTTTCACCTCAGTTTCTTTTTAGAAAAAGAGTCCATTTATGTTGGTGTAATTCTGTTTACCTTGGGAAGGCCCTGGAAGATATTTAGACAGGTTCCTGGGAGTGTAAAATTTTCAGAACAGATAAATTTATGTGAAGCTGATTTCAAAGGGACAGGTTATTTTACGTGGGATAAAACAAGAATCTTAATCTTTCCCCAGTTAGGCATCAAAACTTAAACTGCAATTACTTTTTTCTGAAAAATTGTGTCGGATATGTATATTATTTTGTGTGATTGCATTTGGTGTATTATTCAAAATGGTATATCAGTATATGATTTATCTTTTTTGCATGCTTAAATGATACCACGGAGCCAAATCATACTTGCAGTTAGACTGCAACCCAGTCAGATATTTTGACAGTACACATCAACCTAACACTTAAATATTTCTTTCATTCTATCTTATAACAGTTTAAATTTAATTGCATCATGTGATGTAAGCCTGGAGAAAAACGACAGGAAGGCTATCCCCATTTATTCTCTTGTCCAACAGATTTATAACAAGCCTATGATGTTACTACCACTATTAATCACAGTACAACACTACTCTTAAATCTACTGATATCTTCTGAAGTCCACTCAAGAAATGTATCTCCAAAAAGAGAAGGAAAAAATTAAAAAAAAAAAAAAAAAAGGAAGTAATCCTAAAAATGCATAGGAAGCCCTTGGCACTATGTTGGAGATACACCCTAGACATACCATATGAAGATTAATACCTAATATATCACAAGACAGAGTTCTCAGAATTCTTCAGAATCTCGTGAAAGTGTCATAGTTTAGCATCTCCTTTTGAATTTTATGAATACAAATTCACTGACTGTCAAGGGAAGAATTTAGTTGAATTTAGTCTATAAAAGTTGGAATCTTAAAACACTGTAAATCCTAAACATCTTATCCTGTATTGATAGTACTATGTACATCTTTTTAGGTGCATTTTTCTTTGGAGCATCTCATCTTCAACAGACCTGAGCAGACCAGAATTTAGCATTTATATCCCCTAGGGTGATAAAACTAGGCATTACTTTCCATAGTGCCTAGGCAAGTACCTTTGTCTATCAAGAAATGTGAGGAATTGCTATCAATCAACTTTTAAGCAGAGACCTGCTCAGTCAGTTGGAGGTGTAGAAGAGCTGGTGTTTTGGTAGAGTTTAGAGGACTTGGCTCCAAAAGACAAGCAGTGAGTGCTATGAATGGCAAGGTGGTAAATAAAAGATAATGGAGAAGACCTTGCCTTAACTTCAGCCTTTCTAGCTTCTGTGAAGAGATGGCATTAAAATGTCTCTTGTGTTTCTAATCATGGATGAAGATCTTTATCTACTACTGTAATGAGGGTTAATTAAAAGATAGGAGTATGTTGTTTACAAATACAATTTGAAGAAATAATTGTTTATGCATTTGTCTGCTGGTCAATGTAATCCATTAGGCATACGTGTTTTAAAATATGTAGTAAGAATGATTATTTTTCACTCTGTTCTTTGACATTAATGCCAGAGTTGCATTAGTGCAGAGTAGTATATAGTCTATGCAAAGGATTTCTACTTTTTCCACAGAAATTACCTCCCTGAATGTAATTAGTCATTTTATTTCCATGACACTATACTCCTAGTTCCCTAATTTGTTACCTCATTTCTGTTGCTATTGCTTATACATAATATGTAATTGTATTTTTGTTTTATTGCTAGGAATTATGTGAAGCTTCTTTGATTTTTATATATAATCACGGGCAAGATGTTGTTGAGTCTGAAAATAATATTTCTTAGTGCAAATGAATGGAAATCATTACATGGTTAACTGAACCTCTGATGAAATATGTAGCTACATTGAAATTACATATTGAAATCTCAGCTGGTCTGGCCTACCTGGAGAACAGTGGCCATGCTCCTTTAAATACTTAGAGTTATCACATCATCATTGTTTGAATGAGATTCTAACAAGGTTAGCCTCTGATCTTAATGAACAGTGCACCATAGTTAGGTGTGGTTTTGCATCCTCAGTTAAGTTACAGGCACAAGTTTTCTCACGTGCCCTCTCTATTTAGCCACGGTGGAATTTGCTACTATTTGTTATAAAATGATGGGAATGGAAGATTTTAGCTGAGAATAGGAATCAGTGAAACAGCAGGGATTCTGGTTTTTCAAATTTTTTTTTTCCTTGCTGCCATCAATCCAATAATTGATTTTAGTCAAAATGAGAAAAGATGTTTTTAAAAAAAATAAATATAGAAACAACCACCAACAACACAAAACACGCATTCACAGACCTGGAAGTTCAGAATTATGACTAAAGTTCAATGTCTAGTAGTACTGAAGAGCTGATCACAAATAAGCCCTGCAGATATTGTCATAATGCACAGTTATAAAATGTGAAATACAGATAGAAGAGAAATGAGAGAAGTATGAACATTTTTCAGAGGAAAAGCATCAGACTTCTGTGGTCTTTGGATCCTTTTATGAAATCATAAACTAACTAGTGCAGCAAAAAAAAAAAAAAACCAAAAAAAAACCCTTCTGAATATAATTATTTGACTTTTTTATTTGTGTTAGAGCTGAACTGGTATTTTGTTCAGTTTTCCTATCAGTATAGGCAGGTGGTGTATGTGTATATATAGAGAGAATTATTCTTAGGTTCATATTTTGTAGAAAACATATGTTAAAAAGCATGTTTGGACAAAGCAAGTATTATTAATCTATTTCTGTTTTGTTCTTCAACTAGATTAGGTGTTGGTTTTTAATTGAGAAAGAACATATTTAATACTAACAATTTAAAGGCAAGAATTCGCAACCTGTGAGAGTAGCAAAAGACAATGTGCTGGTAAGCTATGGGTGTAACTCTGAAGGAGCCTGAAGGTCTGAGGTGTTGAGTTTATCAGCACCTCCCCACTAGTTCAGTTTACAGGGGAGGTAGAATCTTATCTGAGGGTAATCTGATACCTCTGAGCAAGCAGGAACTTATAGCATTGAGCAAAAATTCCAGATCTCTTTCTCCAGTTCCAAAGACAAAGATGTTTTCCAGTAAAAGTGAAACTTATGAATAATTATTTGTGTCACTTTTGATGCTGACTTTCTCTAAAACTTTCAAAGCAAAGTCTGTTTATGTCTGACAGTCAGATGCCTTTCTTAGGATAATATATGACAATTGCATTATGGTTACTCGTCTCTTTGGTCTGTTTTCTTCCTTCAGGTCAGCTTAGGATAGTAGAACCAGGGAGAAGGGAAAGAGAGAAGTCTATAAATAGTCCTTACTCACAGCCTTTCTAGTCCTCCACTCCATCCCCCTCCTGCTCTCATTTATCTTCACACCCCCTATCTTCTGAAGGGACACGAAGATGGAAGCAGGACAGAAAACATATATATAATTTTCTTTTATTGCATGCTGATTTTTTTTCTCAACACATGTAGGATACAAAAATGTTTTCTGACACATCAATGAATTTCCAGCTGAATGAGTTGCTATAGAACCTTGAGAAATTGATTCTAATAGAGTGCTGGAAAATTGGGCTCCAGGCAGAGTATTCCTACAGGGTTTTTGGAATTAGAGCATTGGGTGTGGGAGTGGAAGCTGGAAGGATCATTACGATTAGGAAGGATCCTACATTAGGCAGGTAGGAACAGACTTCTCTTAAGTCTTGGAGTTCTCGTGGATAGAATGTTCTGGCACCACCAGTGAAGACACTTTGCTTTAGAGCCATGTTTCTAAGTGATGTCTTTCTAAAGAAAAGCAGGGTAGTTAGGAACACTTGTGCCTGAGCAGTAAGAGGCAGTACAGGCAGTAGCAAGTCTGAAGAGTTTCACCATTAATATTTATACAATACTGATGATTTATACCTACCAAAAAAGAGGGACAGGGAAAGAGGCAAAGTAACTAACATTGGGGGAAAAAAACAAACTTAAGTTTACACAAACTAAACAAAGTAGAACTCTTTCAAAGGAGCAAAAAATAATTAAATAAAAGAAATATCTGGCGTTCAAGAAGAGAAATAGTCTTTCAACACATGGATGTTCGCAGTCATAACAGCCAGACCCGTAGACTGATTGTAAATAAGACAGTCATGACACCACTGATTTGCATGGTAAATATTTATAATTATTTGTATTTAAACTGCCCTCCACCTGTAGATCTCTCATTATTTGTGGTCATAAACTATTAGGTCTCACTTGCAGCGCAGTTGCTTAAACCAGAAATCACCAGCTGTGCCGAATTTACTTCTACTCAAATATCAACATAAATTAATCTTCCTTTTGATTTCCTGGCAATTTTCAATATAGATCTTTCTTGTAGAAAGGTTGTATAGAAACTTATTTCAGTATAGACCTTTCAACATTTGAAAATAAACAAACCAGTCTCATCAGACCAGCATCTCTGATGGGTTAAACAAAAAATAAAAGGCATAAAATCTAAAATCGCCATAGTTGTTTGAATAACATAACTAGCATTTTTTGATTGAACAGCAAATTGATTATATTGTCCATATGCTAGATAGTTACAGTTGATTACTTTTTGTAACTTTTCCGTAACTACTCATTATATGTAAGAAGACAATTACATAGGAAAATATCCCTCAATCAATCCATTAGTTATGTTTCCAAGTGTTATTTAATAAGGGAAAAACTGGCTTGCTACAGACATGTACCTCAACTTCTTGTATCTGGGTTGTTCAGATCTTCTAAGCCTTTTACAACTGTGAGGGCTCTTCCAGAATCTTTTTCTGTTCAGCCTTTTGGCATCAGTGAAAGCCAATAAGAGATGGTTTGATTATATACAGAGCAAGCTTTTAACTTCAAGATAAGCATAGGAAGAATGACTCAGCCAGTGACTCATGATATTTATATTCACTGTTTATATGGAGTACTGCATACTGTTTATAAGATGCTGTGGACCTTTTGATAACTCTTTCTTTAGTTATTAAAAGTAGGTAATATATAAAAGTCTGTCTGCAACTCTCATTCCTGAGTACTGTACTCGCAAAGTACTGTAATGAATGGATCACTGCAGAGAAGTCAAAGCCTGAATGTGTCACCTTGGAACCTGTAGCTACAGTCTTTGAGAGTTGTTCACATGGTGTAGCAGGAGAAACACTTGGATCCCCTCATGTCAGTCATTCGTTACAAGTCAGGATGGGGAAGAATGGGTTTCTTTGCCTGTTAGAAAATTTATAATAGAATTTACAGGTGCTTACAAAGGGGCAGGAGTCTTAGGAGTGAAGCTCTTGTTAAAATCTGAGACAGTTTTCTCTTCTGTGTTGAAAATTGACTGTATTTCTGATCTTCTGATTTCCAGACAGGTGGAGACTGACTGGAGAAGTCCTCCACTCTTTTGGTTTATCTAGTTGGATTTTGGGTCTGCAATAATTAGAGTTTGCAGTAGAAAACTGTATTAGAAATTATTGATGGGCTGTTAACAAATAATTAAATTTACATCATTGTTAGCTGTGTTTAAATCTTAATTGATCTACTGGATAAACCTCAAGTTCTGTCAGGTACAGTTCATTTATAATGTATTAGATATAACACATTTTATGAGAAGAGCCTGAGAGCAAGAAGCAGAAAAGACCTGTCAGTAGTATTTAGAACTCAAAACACAAATGACATTCAAAAACTAATTTAAGAATGCCTCTTGAAAATAAAGAAGCTTTTCAGTCTATTGAGCCAGCCCCTTAATTTTGGTCTAGATGAGATCCAGAGCATTTCATTTTAATTGAGAGAAAAATCATTTTTCTTCCTTTTTGCCAACAAAATATTTTCACTATTTCTTCTCAGTTTAAGCAAGTAGTGAATTAGTATAAGATGTCACTGTCAGTCACAGACATTCGGTTCTACTTTCTTTTTTGTTATAGTCAAAGAGAATTTTGAGTGCTCAGGAATGGCAGGCCTAAGGAACTATTTTCAAAAGTACATAAATGATAAATGTTCCTCAATTCTGTTTTTAAAGCTGTAGGGAATTTAGGTGCATTCTGAGGGGATACAATAGTGTTTTTTTGCTTTTTGCTGAAACAGGCCAGCAGTGTGGACAGTGTAGTTGGAGTACTGGACAGTATTACTGGGATTATAATGTCAATTTCTTAATTATCAATTAATTTTAATATAGTTTCCCTGGGGCAAAAAAAATTCTGTGTAGAACATCAGAGCAGAGTTTTTCCCAGTATTTCTGTGGTATGTTGATAAGTAAAAATTTAATTTTCCAGTGCAAATAAGTGTGAAATTAACTACATATGAAACTCTTTTTTTTTTTGTAGTGGAAGTACTGTATTGGGTACTTTAAAGTTTACTCAGCAATCTGTTTTAAAAGGCACTTTGGTTAGGTGCTTACTGAAAACAGCGTACTGGATTAATCCAGTTTGTAGGCTGTTTTCCAAAGAAGTGCTTAATAAAAGGAATTTCATGCAATATGCTATTAGAGCTTCATTTACATTAATAAGACTCTGTTCTCATACGATTAAGCTACCTTCAAGATAAAAAATAAAATAAAAAGGGACTCACTGTGTTCTCCATGTACAACCACAGAGATTAGTTTCTGCTGCTCTTGTACCCTTCTGAGCTCAGTGTCTGAGAGAGAGAACATTGTTTCCTCCCAGCTGAGAAGATATCCTGTCATCTTGCAGCCTTGAAGTTCCCCTCAATGAAAACAGTGAAAGCTAAGAGAGCAGCCAGTAATTTGGTTTGCTGTACTTAGGTGTATTGCCAAGGCACTAGCTGATGTGGAAATTAAGCCAAGGCTTCAGAGAACTGAATTGAAAGAGCTCTGTGTTGCAAAGCAACCACAGTAAATCTGAGCACATGAGGTAGCGTTGCACAGATTATTCATACAGCAATCTGAAAATATCAGCAATGGGTATGGTACTTGTCAAATGGAAAAGGGTACATGTAACTTACTGAAAGGATGAGTTGTAAATGACTTCTGCAATTCTGAGCATGTTAGAATCTTGTTAGAAGCTTTAGGAATATAGAAAGTACACTAGGAGGCTAAAATACTGCTCATAAACTTGCTCCCTGCTACCTCTAGATTTTAAAAATGGTGAAAGAAAACCATGGGAAATAAAACTCTACTTTTATATTGCTGGGAAAACAAATGAATGGATCAGTTATGACCTTCTGAACTCTGAAGAAGCTGACCTGCCATAAATCAATGAAGTAAAGAGTAGTACGTTGTATTTTGTGGGGCATAGTTTGTGAGAGAAGAACAAATAAAGACTTCTGAGAACTGTATCGGGTGAAGTATGGTGAAGTTTTGTATTTGAGGGGCCAGCAAATTCTGGCGATAATTCTTGAGAGCAGGACTAAAGTGAAAAAATTCACTTGGCCACATGAACAGCTTTCAAGGTAGATGTATGAATCAGCTCATTATAACTTTCATTGACTATGGTGAGGTTTGTGTAGTGTTATATTGTGTGTGGTCTTCCTCCCTTTTAGGGAGGAAAAAATATCTACTAAGCCTGATCTATCTGGGTATGACGGGAAGGTAGGAAGAAGTCTGACTGAAGTTCTCATCTAGAAAAACAAAATGTTCACCTAGAAAGCAATGAATTATAAACAGCATTATTGATTATTGCACGTATCACTCTTTGGTATTCAGCAAATAGCCACAAACCATTTTTTTAACATTATTATGTTTAATCAATTTTGAATATACATTTTCAGTGTCTTACAGGGGGAAAGAGATTGTTTAAAAACAGGTTTATTTTGCAGAAAATCATATAAAGTCTAATGGATATGCTAAGTGTATATTTTTAATATTTATTTATTGAGAGAAGTGGTTGCTTCTTCCTTAATTTTAAACCTTTTAAAATACCTATAAATCAGAAATAAATTAGTTAAAAATATATCGGTTTGATGCAAAAAAAAGCTGCATTTAGGTTATTTTAGCTTTGTTGCATTCAAGTAGCTGACAGTAATTTTCTCTTACCAGTTTAAAAATCTTTAGTCTCAAAGATATGCAAACAAAAGTGCTCCTGGCATGTGTAAGGCATAGTTTTAAAATGTTTTCCTCTTTCACTTTTCTGTGGGGAGAAAAATAAATCACATGTTACTGGAAAAGTGTGTTACTGACAGTCTTCGTTCTCTGTCTAGCAGTTGGGCACAGTTTACTTCACATCATGCCGTCAGTCATTGGTTGTTTACGATCCATAGGAGAGACAACAAAAAGTTTGGTTATATTCTCAAACCTGAAGAGATTAGGGATTTTTTAGAATTGAAAAGAAAGACTTCTACAAGTGAGCAAGTTAATCGTCACTCATGAGATAAGGTGAGTGTGTGGGTGTGTTAATTAAAGCAGCATTCAACTTATGGCCTTGTAGTAACTGGTAGAGCTAGCAATTTGATTAACAGCTTATTGTGTGAATTGCTGCATTTAACACACAAACTCTGAATTTCTATTAAACTGGCATTGCTCTGTTACACCAATTAGTTGATGGAAGTGGATATGATTCTTAATAAAAACCCTGTCATTTCAGGTTTAAAGGCAGCTTCTGTACATCTTCACACTGTAAAGCAATTGTGTTTACATTTGAATATATGACAGAGCATTTTTCTTCTTTGTGTATACGCTTATGATAGTTCCTCTAGGCACAACATGGCATTATTGATTTTGTTAGTGTGCATGTGAAGAGTTACAAACAACAATATGTAAATGTCTCAAATACTGGAAGCTCCAGCACGCTACGTGTAATGGTGTGTTCATAGCGAATACTAGCAGTGTCTGAAATTAACCCTTTTTTCTTGCTCTGTATAAAAGTTTTAAGATTCTGAAAAACACAGCACTGTTCCTTATATGTTGACATAGCCTCTTATTTCAGTCACGTTTGATGACAAGTCAGTGGAGCTGTACAATCAGTTTGACAGCCCATCTCTCTCAGTACGGCAAAACTTAGGCTTACATGCTGGATTAATCCTAGGTATTTGGTTTTATTTTTGTAGAAAGCATAACTGTATTTTCATTTTAATAACTATGTTTTTGGTACTGCTGTACAGTCAAAGATTAAGTTTATGAAGTGTTTTAGTCTGCTTTAAGAACACATTGCATTTCAGCTTCACTAGAATTTAGTTAGTTTCCTTTGCATTAAGTGATAGTTGAAGTTGTGATAGTACAAAAGAATGTGGAACCAATGGTAAAGAGTATTGATAGTCAGCATTCAGCTAGCAAGAAGCTTAAACTTTATTGCTTGTATACTTCAGCTTGAGATAGATAAGGTCTTGATAGAGGCATTTGAATTGAGCCTATGTTAATAGCCGCTTGGTCACTTAACGTACCTGAAGGATCTCTTTCAGACCAGATACAAAATGTAGGGTGTTTCTGTGCTTTGGTCCAAGTCCTTAAATATTCTTTGTGCAGATTAGGTAGATCATTTAAACTAATTAAAGCTACTTACACCATGCTGAACATTGTAGAGAGTGGTCCTGAGATAAAAATATACGTAAATGTTAGATTTTAGCTTTTGGAATATAAAAGATATAGGAAGTGAGCGAATGCTGTTAAGTAAATTACATATACATTTTTATCCTTGTACTGTATGAAGGATTAATATAACTTGTAGAGAGGAATTGTTTTTCTTGAGCTGTTAATGATCTGCCATTTTATTCCCTAGATTAGTTCTCAAAGGTCAAAATGCAATCAATTACCCAGTACTTTGGATCCCTTAATTGGCTTGGTTGTGCTTCAAAAGTAAAGCTGCTGTTTTATTCTATATATAATAGTCTGAAAAAGACTCAATAATAAAGAGATTAGGATGATGTTTGAAGGACATTATGAATTGTTATGCAGAATAAAAATATGTATAAATCATTTCTTGGAGTCTTTTCAGTGACGTTTTGAATTTTTCTTATTTTTTTTTTCCCATTAGACCTAGAGAGTTCAGGAATACTAAAATGCGATGTCCCTTCTAAGTAATTTTCTAAAGAAAAAAAAAGTTGAAATAGCTTCCTATATTTTGGGAAACTGTGAAACAAAGATATAATTAAAAATTAGAAATAGGAATGAATGTTTGATACATACAGTCATCTAGCCTAATGCCTGTGTAAAATACTTCCACTGGCTTGAGCAGGAATTGGATGAGACCACGGTCACTGTTTATGGCACTCCTGTGACTGAAATCTGGTGAGGAAGTAATGGGAAAAGAAAACAAGTACTAGTATTAGTGTAGTATTAGTAAAAATTATCTTAATAATGTTGTTATTCCTTCTAGTGGCAGATAGATTCCTTATTGTCCTTATACAAATGAGGACCAACTCTTTCACTTTGAGCTCCTACACTGAATCTTTTGTATGTGTAGTAGCATGACTGTTAAATATTAAGGCAAGTATTGTGTTTAGGATTGACTTGAAACTGTTTAGGAAGGCTAACAGCTTAGTGAACTAATTCAAAAAAAATCATATTTATCAGAGTCAATTTTTATAGCTTGACATTTTATGATTTACTTCTAAGCTGCTAAAAGAGCTTAAGAAACCTTTTCCTTCTGGTTTCTCTGTTGTTGTTTTTTTTATATTATTTTTTTTCTGATGTGCCACTTAATCCTGCCTGAAATTCCTGCAATTAATATTGATGCAAGCCTGGGTATTGCCTATGACAAACCTAAAGATGAGTGAGATTAGAAATGATTATGTACTTCACGGAACTGTTTAATACATGATAACGTTAGTACATCATCCAAAGAAATGAGATATATTGTATGGTTTTCTGAAAAATAGAGCTGATAGCATGTAGTCGTGTTGATGGGAGAGAGCTGAGGATTTTTAGTATTTTGCTAGCTATAAATGTGTTCCAAGTCAATTGCACACACCAAAAGTTCCTTCTATTTACTATTCAGAGTCAGTTGGTATTGATGTTAAGGGTACTTAAGTTGTGCAGAAGCTTGAACTGTGGCTGAATCCTTTATGAATCCTCTCGGGAGAAAACCATTTAAGGTGTAAGAAAAACATGCTTAAGCTGTAAAAAATACAAGCAACAAGAAACGGGCAGCTTGCTGTGCATGTAGGATGATATGTGGAAACCTTGAGCTTTATGGTATGCTTAAGTCCCATGCATTGAAACATAAATGTGCTCTTGTATGAACATGTGCTATATCACCTTCGTATATTAATCACCACTAAACACAAGCACGCTAAAGTTTACTAACATTAATTAAACTTATTATTACAGAGCAGAGCTTCACCTAGGAAAATACAGTGGCCTGTTATTAGTGGTGAAAACAGACATGAACATCAGTTATTTTGCTACTGTCATCCCTTCAGAAACAGCTTTTCAGCAGCTGCATAATTTGATCTTAGAAGTTGAAATGAGGTTAAATCTCTTTCCTTCCACCTGCAATTTTAAGTTATTAACATAAGTTTAGCAAATATCAGTAAGAATAATAATTTTGGAGAGATGAACAAAGAAGGTTCTGTTCTGATGCTGCTTGTAACGTCTTCCATAAATCAGTGAGTTAAAGTGTAAAATAACTTAAGTCTTGTGTCTTATCTTGGATATAAATATTTATTTGTTCATTTTGGCAACTATAGACAAGAATTTCTTTACAATGAGGTCAGTGAGCTGGTGGAACAGGTTGCCTTCAAGCAACCTGTAGTGAAAGATGTACTTGTCATTTCTAGAGGTCCCTTCCACCCCCTACAATTCTGTGATTCTGTCCATGGTAGGGGAGCTAAGCTGGATGGTATTTAAGGATTTAAGTATTAATTGCTATTAATTGATTGTGATTTTTTAACGAATGGACACATGAATAAAAAAAAAAAAATCAAAGTTTTCATTTCCTAGTTAGAAGATTTTTAACTGAAGTTTTAAATAAATTCTGTCTACTTGGAATTCATTTGATTCTATATGCAGTCTTGATTTGTAACAGATGTGCGATGCGTTGTGCTACAAACAAAAACAATCCTATCAATGATGGAGAGCTTTTGTTAAGGAGACTCCCCTTTCAAATATCAGATTTCTTAACTGTGAAATTAGCATTGCATTGCTTAGCTCCAAAAGTATTGTCAAGAGGAAGCCCTAATTTTTGTTACATCTTGTGAACACGGATACATCCTTTGTGTAAAAATAGACAATTATAATTTTCCAGTGTTTCCTATTCCTACTGAGATGATGTGCTCATTGTTAGTGATATCAGATGTGATTTGACATTATTTTGGGAGAAATGTCTGTAGCTTTCATAGTTTGTGTGTGAAGGTTGCCTGTCAAAGTACTTGCTGCATACTGAAGAACACTGGATTAGAAAGCTTAGTTGGGATACTGAAGAGTTGTGTTATATATATTTGCAATCTTCCCTGCCATTCTTCATTTTGTGATCTTGTATTTAAAATTACTCTCATGTTTTATGCTACATTTTATATATATATATATATATATATATGTATGTATGTATATATATTTGTAAATGCCTCCACGTTGTTCAAATTCTCCAGCCTAAGGAAGCATGGTGGTGGTGCCCAGTGGACTGCCTAATCCTTTGCTAACTTCTGCATAATAATTTTGGTGATACTAAAATCTGCTACTGTTAGACTGTGCAAGAAAGCTGTTCTGTATAGGGCCTGGTGTTGTCTTAACTAACAAACTGACAAAATGGAATGTTGAAATTTTGGCCTCTCAAAGCAGTGTATGTAGATATGAAATTATTTGCAGATGGCAAAGGTCTTCAGAGGCTTTGCGGTGAGTGCCAACTTGCAGAGAGTAGACTCTTTGTGAATTTTCTGAAAATCAAGTTTTGTCTCCCCTAAAGATAAAGAAATAGAATGCCAGTTTTCTGGAATCCCATCACAGGATTTTCTTGTAATTATCAGTACTTGAGATTTTAGCTAAAGTTGCACAAAGATTACATTAGCATAAAATGTTGTGTTCCTTTGATTGAGTATATTATTTGAGAGAAAATATTCAGGGTATTAAAGGCAGGAATAAGAAATTATTACCTGCCAGGTGATAAATAGTACTCTGTTGATGAGAAATATTTTTTTTAAATGCTAATTGCTCAGTTGAAGTTGACACTTAATCCAGTTAAAAATATGCCACAAATCCAGCTTTGAAAATTCAGTATATAAGTAATGGAGCTTTTTGAACTGTAGCAATTACTCATTCCAAATTAGTGGGTTCTCCTGTAAAATTTACCTGTCACATCGTATCTTGCCACATCGTGTAGTTCCACTTCATTACACACTGGCATATAGTCCTGATTGGTAAATTTCAGCAAGGTGATCAGAGTCCCACTTTGACTTTGGTGCTTGTGATTGAAAAGAAACCCAAACACTCAAGGCAAATAAAACATTTTACTGATTACACAGCTACATTTTGTAGCTTTTCTTCCAGGACCTCTTTGCAGAGACTTTTCTTCACCTTGCTTAACTCCTTCTATGCTCCTCATAAATTATTCTACTTTGTTTTAAAAGTCTGCTGGAGTTACAGCATATTTAAAGTACAGTAGTGCCTGTCTTGATATGGAGTTATAATGCTGTTAGCAGTGGGTTTCTGCAATTGGTTGGATTAAATGTTGTGTTTATCAGGTTTTCACAAAAATGTGAGTACCAAATCTCTGGCAGTATTGCAGCTCACCTGGATGTCCTTCTTTTGAAATTATTGGATCCTTCTGACATACAGTTACATTAGGACTGGACATTCAAGAAATTCTCTGCTGAGAAATAAACCTGCAAAGTATCTTTCTATACAAAGTAGATATAAATATCCTTCTATTTCTTGCAGCTATATTTTGCTGATCTTGAGTAGTGAAAAAGCTAGAGTCTTTTTAAGGATTCCAGCTACGGAGCAGTGCCTTTTTAGTTCCTAAGAGGAGCCCAGAAGGGTAAATATTGATGGGATACTCCTGTCCTTTTCCAAGAGTTGTGTCATAGATGTAGCACACCTCAGGCAGCAGCAGCCCTGAGTACTGCTTCTGCCAGACCAGGCACACATGCACGAGCAACCCCCAAATGTTTTGCCCTTATCTCCTACTTCATTGATTTGTGGAGATTGCGTCAGCAATCCCAGCTGCTTCTCCTTGATGCAGGAAGAGTCCTTGTGATGTTAGGGAAGGCAGATGCAGGTAGGTCTGCCTGGTGGGGCATTGAATAGCTGTGCAGATACGGCAATCTTACAAATCCATTTTTTTATGAGTAGGAAAATGACTTTAAAGTCATGATGGGAATTTCTTATCTGTATAGGAATGTGTGAAGCAAACATATTTCAAATTTGTTGACATGTTTAGGGATAGTAACACAAATGCCTAAAGCAATTTAATTTAGTAGGTCCATAAACTTAGGCTTCCATCTTGTACCTGAGCTAGTTAAGTTCAAGCTCTTTCAAGTCTTTATGTGTCTGCTGTTGCTTTGGTGAAGGCACGTTCTGAGATGTGTGCATGTTCCAGGTGTGTGCTCCGGGCTGTGCAAGGAAGAACTTGCTGGAAAATGCCGGGCTACGTGTCTCTGCACCAGAGTTTTGTTTTGCTTTTAGTTGCAAAATCCTATTTAATTACTTTGCTGAAGTCATTTAGCTATTCTCATCAGTGGTTTTGAAGCACATGTTACGTTGATCACAGAAAAAGATGAAATAATAATGCACCATATTCCAGTGATGTATGCCATATGCACTGCCTTGCTCCCTTCACTTCCCAGGTATTTACCTTTTTTTAGTCATGTGTCTGAATGTAACGAGGCCACCTCGTGCTGTAGCTTAGCACAGGCATTTTTGGCAAAGAAGTCTCAAATAAGAACATTTACTGTAGCAAAAATAAATAAATAAATAAAATGGAAACAAAGACGTTGCCCCATGTGAACTGTATAATGAGTTGCTGTCCTCATTTTTCACTTGATACCAATCGTTATGGTACTGAAGTGAACAGTGCCTCATTTATACATATATATCACTTTCGCAAAGGATGCTCTAGAGAGGATGTAGATCAATATGAATTCATTTTTTGTGGTAATGGAAAATATTTGAATTGTTATCAGGCGCAAAGATGACTTCTGGGGGTATCAGACTTGGGTTTCTTCCCTCTGCCTTACAATTTTGGGCATGTGTAAACCTGCAGCTTTTTGTACTCCTTGACAAGTATTCTGAAGAGACTTGAGTTACTTACATTGTTGGGAAGGTAGAATGATATATGATTAGCAGTAGTGGTTTTCCTTAAATGTACGCCTTCCTGGGCATATCTGCTACAATTCTGCTGTGATTTTTCAGTATTTATTTTTGAACTAACTGTATCTGGAAAAATGAAGGCAGTTTAAAAACTGATTATGAAGTTCCTTCCACTGCAGGTTCTAAACCAGATAAATATTATGGTCACAGAATTCATGAGAACAAAAAATAATGTAATTATTTCCTAATAATGTAGATACAGAAATAATAGGAAATTCAGTTTAGATGTAACGTATGTAAGTCCTAAATCATCATTGTTTTAATTACAACACGCATTTTCCACTAGTTGCATAGGATATTATCTTATTAATCATAAGCATTCAGAAATAGACATATTTATACAAAGGTACTTCTATTGGTAAGACATTTTCAATCTACTTAAAAATCTCAAAGCATGAAGGAATAATATAACATTAAGTGGAACTGCTGACAAAATCTGAAGTATGTTGCAATGGGGGTAGCAGGGAAGCAATTGCTGTGTTATTGTTATGAGGTTGGACAATGAAGAAGAGGGAGACTAAGAATAAAGACTGAATTCTGAAGTCCTCAGTTAAACTCAGTGTCTTCTAGCCGACAAAAACACTGAGCTGTTCTCTGTGTGTCTGTTACAGGCAGTGTAGCTGCAGTAAAACTGCATTTTAATCTCTGCAGCCATTCAAATAATAAGGTTCCTGTGAAGCAGTGGAGTTTAAGTATGTGTACATATATATATAACCATGTTACCATGATAAGCAGTTCAAAAATTTTTGCCTAAATACCAATTATGCTTCACTCCTATTAGAGATAACCATAATGGTTATTTCATATGTACAGAATGGATCCTTTGTACTATTTTGATATCTCTTTTACATCTTAAATTGTGATGAGTTTATCCTATCATTCTCCCTTGATTTTTTTTTTTTTTCCCATGTTTTATTTTTTTTAACTGTACTTTGGCATTCAAGAAACTGCTTTTGCAGATTAGTGATTACTGAGTGGACTTTCTAGTTTGTAGATACCTTCTTTACCTCTCAGAAGCTTAAAATACAGAAATGTTTGTGAAATTACGATTTATTACTCCCATGTCACTGAAGATGAAGTTTGACTTGTATCTACCTTAGCAGAAGGGGATGGCCTAATAAATAAGTGAAACTTTCAGGCTAGTTCTCAAAAATCTGAATATATTTTATTAACATTTAGCTAAGTAATAAAAATTCTCAGAAATAGAGAAGGTTCTGTGGAAACGAGTAGTGAAGAAGCAGTCTGAACACTATAAAAATGTTCTAAAATTCTCAGGAATATTTTCTGTTCAGTTGTGGGATGTTGTTTGGTGCTGTTCTTTTGATTTCCCTTTTTTAACTACTTAACCGAGGAAGAAAGCAAAGTCCTTTGGTGCTTACACTTCCATTTTTTTCTCTTTTTTCCCCCTTCAGGTTCTGAATGTTTTGTCAAGTTATTCTGTATTAAGTTGCAAAGAGGCTGAAAAAAACCAAAACAAACAAAAACAAAAACAAAACCCCCAAACAAACAAAATCCAAAACCAGATCTCATGTTAAACAAAGAAAACCTTAACAATTGTTTAAAGAAAACAAACCAGCCAAGCTTTGTTTCAACCATCTACTTTCAGCAAGCTGGAGTTTGGCCTTAAGGCACTCCGGTTCTGATCCAACCCACTGTGGAAAGAATCCCTCATGGCCTAATTATCAGCAACTCTAAGCATTGAGAGTGCTTACTGTGCTTTCTTTAATGAGGGGAAATGCTAGGATTAATACAGAAATGGCCTTAAAACATGCACATTTTCTTTTAGAATGAAGACCTTTATCTAGAAGTGTAGTGTATTTATTTTTCTGTTATTGTTCTATAATAAAAATCTAAGCTTTTATTGGTGTTTGTTATATTTCTGTTAAAAGTGTGAAATGCTTTTTTTTTTCTTTTTCCTTCACAAAAGTTTAACAGAAGTACACTGGGGCTGGGAGAAGGGGGTCGGTGCAGGAAAATGGATACACTAAGTGTATTTCCTTAAAGAAAAATATATTTATGGACCTTGACATTCGATGTTTTCTGGAGGTGTGTGTATGTGTGTTCCTCAGTGATTTGAAGGAGATGAATTTCCTTCATCTGGACTGTTATATTTAATAGGAAATAGTATCTTTTCTGACAGGGTTTTCGTGGCATTCAGCCAGATTCAGTAGTAAGATTCATTGCCTGGTGAAAGCAGGTAAGGTAAGATATGGGAGATGGGAATATTGATGTTCTGACTCAAGTTGAAATGTAGCTGATGTAGATGGAAGGAAATGCCCCCACTGTGGAATGTGCTTTGCCTTGGTGAGTTGGGCACCTAGCGGAATAGCAGACCCTTGCTGAGGCGTGGAAGGCAATGGTCTTGGTTGGAGCAGCAGAAGGGTGAGCTGTGAAACATGACTTTGGAGGAAATTAGCTGGTCATCATCAAACATCTTTAAATTCTCTCTTGTGCTTTAGAAAGTTGTAACTGATGGGGAATAACACTGGAATTGGAATTGGGCTTGGAAAACCATACTGCCTTGATCCAAATTAAAAGTGATCAGGAAGTCATTTGCTGGTAATTTGGTTATATTAGAATGGCAGCACTTCCCTGGTAGCACTTGTTTCCTCTCTGTGCTTCTCGTTCTGACCTTTATCCAGCTCTCCATTTCTCTGTTCTGCATGCTGCAGCCTGGTAGCTGGGGCTCGTACATCTACCAAACTCTGACAGTTGTTGACAGGTGGCTGCCACCACAGTAGTGTATGTGAAGTGTTTTACTTCATCACAGAACCAGAGATGGAGGAGAGTAATGTTAATTTAATCCAGAAATAGCTGTCTGTTTGCACTTCGCTCAACCTCTGGTCTTGTTTAATTCCTGACATAGATCTCTGAAAGCAAAGTCTAATGAGATATCCTTGCGAGGACTTTCATATCATAAGAGGATGTCTTAGAATGCACAGTACGTCATAGGGCCAGCGTGCGAAATTGACACTGATGGATCAAAAAGCTGAGAGGTTTCACTGCTTAATCAGTACTCAATATTAAATTCTGTAGGTAATTGCAAACTTACAAAATTAATGCAAACCTTTTATTTTGTTAGTTTCTGCCAAAATATGTACTTTGTACGACTTTCTCTGAGCTCAACTCTATGATGCTTCAAGTGAAAGATCTGTCAGACGTTGTGCCTGTAGTGTTGGGTGCCACTGGATTTAAGGCCATCAAATGAGTTCAAAAGAAACAAATTTATGGAAATGAGTTAGAGGTAAAATGATTTTATTGAACATTTATTGAATGTAATTGAAAGTAACAAAGTCTATCAATAGGGATCAGAAGTAATTAAATTAATGGGGAAAAATCAGACCTAACTCAGGTTTAGTTGAGAATTATTAGAATTGAATGAAATCCAGTGGGAAAATTGATAAGCTGTCTACTGATTTAAGATGGTTATTAATGATTTTCAATAATGAAATGCTGTTATCTAGGAAAATATGTTAAAAGGTACTAAATTCATGTGACCATTCCTTCACTTTCTTAATGGGAATATTGATACTACAGTAGTCTCACAAATAATACATTGGCATTCAAACTATCTAAATACAAAATATAAGTTTGATAAATATATATTCATGAGCAGTAAACAAAAAATAATAATTAAAAAAAGAGCTCTGTGCTTCTTCAATTTCAGTTATAATTGCTACTGAAAGAAATGAATTATTGCTGGACACAGATCCACTAGCCTAGTAATAATTCTCAGTATCATCTTTTAAACAAAATAATCTATCATAATTATGATAAGACATTTTCTGATGGCATTGCCTGCAAGGGCTAGATATTTTTCTTTCAGCGTGACTCTGGATGTATATAGCAAACAGGAGCGCAAATAAATAGTTTGGTTATTCTTGAATACAAATATGTATTCTTAAAAATGCATCACATACACCTCTGAAAATTGAGGTTCTGAAAGAAGAAGATAGCTTATTACTTTATTCATAGGAAACCACACCAAAAATTGAGGAGCTTTGTAACAGCAATGGTAAGGCTGTGAGTGCACAGCTGATTGGAAATATTCATATTTGCCTGCGATCTGGCTAAAAAAGTCAGAGGAACTGAACTGTGGAGACTTTTGAAAATCGCATATATCCTTGACCCCAGTAATACGGGTGTCAATGTCAGGAAACAGCTTGGGGAAAAAATGGGATTTCCTCCCTACTTGTCCTCATTTTTTATTTTTTTTTTTTCACCATTGCAATCTACTAGGGCATCTTAAATCTTTTGGCTGGTAAGCTGTCCCTGTTATCCTCACGTGTTGCTGGAGTATTTTGTGTACTGTGGGTAGGCTTAACAGTGTGTGAATTGTTAGATGCCTGCTGTGTGAGAATTATCCGTGCTGTTGGTGTGTGTGTGTGATTTGGGAGTCACGGGGAAGAGACAGGGAGGGGAGAAGTGTTGCACTGGCATGAAAGGGGTTGATGACATCATGGAACAGTTCCAATAGTTACTGAGAGAAATTCTTGCTGTTTCCTGGATTAAAACATTTGTTTTCTCCTAGTCCCTGTCTAAAAGCTGGTAGTATTTAGAACGATGTAATATAAAGCAATATATTAATAACTGAAACTGGCAGCTCAACTTAAGGCATGTATTGTACAGAAAAAGTATGAAGGTATATGGAGTTAAATTGTCTATTTCTGGTTTCATAGAAACTCATATTTTGAAAAGCAGGAAGTGTAGCCATTGTGCAGTTGTTAGTTCAAAAGCTGTCCTGATAGGGATCTTGAAAGTGGGATTTAGAGCATCTCTTCATTATGTGTAAATAGTTTTCATTTCATTTAAACTAATTCACGTTTTTACCTTCCATGTGTTCAATAATATGACCTATTTGGAAAGTTTTGAGAAAGCAGTAATAGGTAATGTGTTTAACAAAACATGCAAACATGGAAAAAAACAAAAACAAAACAAGAAACAACCCTTGTCCAGGAAGGCAATTCCATAATGGGTTCTAAATCTGCTTCTGTAAAATTCAGTTTTTCTCAAAAATGAAATAACCATGCATTCTTCAGGGTGAAGAAAAACTTCTGATTTTGAAAAATGCTATTCCGCTTTCCTATCTTTATGATATTTATTTACCTGTCTTTATTACATAGGCATATATATTTAAAAGTAACATTATTAAAAAAAAAAAAAAGCTGCAGCTTATTAAAAATGGTATTTTTATTGAGTTGTTTTTTTTAAATTTCCCTTTATTTTGGAGACTCTGCAAGCATTAGAGTATGGGAGGGAAAAGTGGTGTTACCATCCATATGTGTTATTTGCGCTCTTTACCTTCAAAGTAACAGTGAAAACGCGTAGAATACTTTTTGTTTAATTATATATGAGTCTGTGAATTGAGAAACCTTTTGTAAATGTATAATTCACCTAAAAAGTAGTAATTTCTTTTGTGTACAGGGTTTTGCAGCCAAGGTAGTATGATTCACTATAGCTAGTTCTTATTACCTAGGGGATGAGGCACTCTTTCAGAGAGCATTATTCTTAACATGGGTCAATCTGATAGCAGACAAAGGATCCGGAACACTCCCTGTAAGCTCTTGGCTCACACTGGTAGTCAGTGTGATAGGTGGAGAGACAATATTTCTTTCTGGGAGGAGATTTTAATATGAGCAGTTGAATAAAGTAATTATTAAGGTTTCTAATAATAAAAAATGCTGTAGTTCTGGATATTTGTTAGGTGCTAAATCATTTGTCATGTTTTGTCACTGGAACAGAATGCCAATTTCAGGATTCCGCCCTTTGTTTCCTTTGTGAGTCTTAGGGTTTTCTGATTTTGTTGCACTGCTGTTGTTTCTAGGACATACATGAAATTCTTGTCCCTGAATAGAGCAGTTCTTGACTGTAGTTCAAATTCCATTTTGATTAACTAACTTAAAAGGTCTCTATAGACTTTGCTCATTCTCAGTGGTTGTTCAGACTGTATTAGATGCTTCCTTGCTGTTTCCTTTATCTAGTCTCTTTGCTACCTTTAACAAAGGCAGGAAGCTTCAGAAAAAAATAACTTTCTCTAGCTTAAAATGACCTTTTTTTAAATAAAAAAAAAAGAAAGAACTTAATTTGCATTTTGCCATGACTCTTTCTTAATACCTCCTGAAGCTCATCTACCACGTGTAAATGTTTGTACACATATAATTTGTACAAAGATGACTTAGTGGCTTAGAGTTAGACATAAGTTACTTATGTCATTTAAAAAATCGTGTTACAGGTGCAAGAATGCCACAGAAGTGTGAGATGTGTGAAGGAATTCATGCAAATTTTCATGCAGAGGAAGTTTTTTATACTAACATACATTAATTGAATATGGCTCATTAGAAGGGATAAGGTTGTTTATTATCTTCAGGCTTATACAAAGGGTAAGAGTGAATTTGGTCAATAATATATAATGTATTAGAGATATACATTTATCTTCTGATAATCAGTTTTTTCTTAATGGTAAGTATGTGTTGTTTTTTAATTAAAATAGTAATTATTAGGCATTATTATAGGGGAGTTAAATATCTCCCCTTAGAATACAGTGAGCTCTGTCAGATGTAAGCCGAAAGATAAATCTGCTAGCTAATAATGAAGCAATTTTTTGTGGCATAAAATAACAAAGCTGCTGTCAAACCCTGGACTCTTGAAAACTGGCAATAATGTCAATAAATAGCTCACTCTGCCCTTTATTTTATTTTTTTTTTTCCTTTTGTGTGTGTGCAGTCACCACATGGTGGCAAGTTTCATATCAGCTTCAATGGTGGGAAGAGTATCAACTTGTTGGCATTGTTCCTTTTATCTGTTTGTTGGCATTGTTCCCTTTTACTGTCTTTGAATTCTATTTGAAACCTAAAGAATCTTAAGGAGGAACAAATTAATAATATTTCTCTGTTAATTCAGCTTTGTTGAACAGTACATGATGCATTTTACTCTTTCATTTGTGTTTCTTTCCAGAGTTTAATCTGAGAAGGAATTGTTTTCCGATTTCAAGGGATAATTTTTCCCCAAGAGAAAATTCTTGTCATTTTTAGAATGTTCCAGGAAGAGTTGAACAATTTCATTGCAGGTAGAGGTTTTGTTGGTATAATACTGAAAAATAATAACAAATTAAACCTTAGATGCTCAGTCTGCCAATACTCAGCTTGTCTTAAAACAGTAAGTATTCGTTATTCATGTATCTAGCAGGCCCAGGCCCATTCATATAAGTCAGCATCTCCTTAGAAAAATGAAAGTAGTTGATTTTTCTTACTAAGGATATCTTTGCCATTTGAACTTTGACATATGACATTTCTTTATGTTTTCTCACCAATTACATCTCAGCTCTGACATTTTTAATGCACAGACAGAAAGGGATCTAGCTTGTTGTTTCCTTGGAAAGCTATACCTTAGCTACTATGGACAAACATTTCTGTTCTCACTTCAGCTGTAAAAGGTTTAAAATTAAGTCACCATTTTAATAAGAAATAAATAGATCTGAATCAATCAAAATGTGGATGAATTAGATGGAAACAGCAAGAACTATTCACTGCACCTTACATCTTGCATGGCATCAGTTTTAAAGGAAAGCAAAACACAGTATTTGAATATGAATTCAAGGGTAGGCTGTACTTTTTTTCCTGTTGCTTTGATCAGTCATTTCAAGATGTGCTGCTTCCTCTGTAATGTTCATACATTACATTTTTAAGCTTGTTTGATTCTGAGGTGTATGAGTGAATAAATGTTTATATTTTTAGATGAATTGAACTGAATTTTATGGAAGAAAGTAGTGTATTTAGAAACAATTTGCAGCTAAGAGCCAATGAACAAGAAGTATTGGAATAGCGTATGATATTGATTCTCTAATGCTACGTGCTATTTTAATCTAATTTTCAGTGAGTTACACCTTGGTGCAATTCCCTGCCATAGATTAATTGTCATATTTAAGCTCTGTACTTTCTATAATTTAATTTCCTTGCACTTCCATGAAATAAATCAAGAATCAACAACCCTTTTACTGGTACAGGCATCATTCCCTGTATCTGCCCCACTTGGTTCTGCATATGTTTTAGACAGTGATCAGAAGAGAAGTCTAATTTTTTTCAGCAAAGCAATTAATTTCCCTCTCTCTTAACATACTGTGCTCTGTGCTTGTTTGGTAGGGATTTCAGTCATGCAAGATAGAGAATACTGCAAAATGTACGAAGTTGTATTAATCAGCTGACTTAACCATTAGTAACTTGAGGCTCTGGTCTGGGAAGATATGCTTTTTCATCATCTTTTATTTAATTGAAAGAAACAACTTTCTTTTACACGTGTGCTATAAATACTGGTTATCAGTAGTAAATATATTGCTCTTTTGTCTTTTAACCTCTAAACACTGATGTGCAGAATGAACAAATCAGCTCCCCAGTCTTGCAGCCAGCTCTGTGTTAATAGAACTTACAGACTGCACAGAATGCACTGATCTAAGTAGGAGAGTGGTAACATCTCTCTTTCTCTTTGTCTACTGTTATGTACTTGTGTTGCTGTAGCTAAGTAGCAGAGACCTACTGACTTTGTTTCTGGAATGTCACTGGCAGTTGCAGACGCAAGATTGGTTTCAGTGGTTTGTACAACAAATCTGATATTGTTAAGTCTGTATTAATTTGATTGTGATGTGTTTACTCTTGTTTCATAATTCTGATACATCTGCTTGATTAAACATTTAAGTAAATGAGAAAAAGTAAATAATTATTGAGCCTGACAAATATACACAGGAAAAAATTAGCTGACCTTCAGTTCCAACACTTTAGTTTCTCTTGACATTTCCTTTATTTGGAGCCATTATATGTGCCCTAGCAAGCACATTTATAAGGAGTTTTACAAGCAAAGTCAACATTTAGTCAGACAATATAAAGCTAACAATGGAATGATTGCTTGTAAAACTAAATTGATTTGGTTTAGCAGAGACTGAACACACTGTATGAACAGTAACTATTGCATAGCCTGACTTAGCACAAGCCTAGTGCATTTGGGTATAAGTATTGTCTACAATGTGGGGCCCCATAATGGAAGGTACAAAATATCCAGGAAACAAATGATTTCCTAAAAGCATGCTTTGGAAGAATGTATGTTTTCTTCTGCAGTATTTGTTTTAGTTCAGCAGAATGTATAACAAAGGAGTCTTTAAAAATTACAGAATCATACAGGAGTGTGCTTCATGCTTCTAAAATTAACTTTAAAAACTCTAAAACAACAGGTAATTGCTGGCTCTACTGCAGTCTTTGTCCAGATTAATTGTTAATTAATAGATCATTCTTAGACTATTGCACAAACCACAGTTTGTCCAATGAAATAGGACAGAAAGGCCAGCTGAAATTTCTTGTCATGCACCTGATTGTCTAGATTTCATTCTTCTGTAGAGAGTAGTCAACAGCCTCTGAGCTTTCTGTCTGTTTTAAAGCAAAATAGGTAATTTAGTAGTAATTACAGGGGTTGGTAACGCTGCCCATGGCAGGGGGTTGAAATTAGATGATCTTTGAGGTCCTTTTCAACCAAGGCCATTCTGTGATTCTGTGATAATTCTATGAATTTAGTAGGATTAATGTTGCAAACCACTCTTGGAATTACAGCTGATGTGAGGAAGTTAATTGTTTATCTTACTGAAGTTTTTTCTCTTCCCTGTTTTGCTTACATTCTTGTTGAGCAAATAATAGCAGAAGTACTGAGTTTTTATTAGTCTAAAGGTGATGCTTACTATGAAATGACAGAATTTGAACTTCAGGAATTTAAAAGCTTTAAATTAGCTTCTCCGTATACCAAAAACTGCACTACAGAAGACCAGATACACCAAACACTTAGCAAGATGATTTCATGTCTAGAGACACAATATTATATATCATAAAACAGATGAATATTTGAGAATTTAAACAATAAATTTATCATAAACCACAGGCTTCATTGTTGCATACTTACGTTAGTAAAAAATATAATCAAATACAGAACATATAGAACTAAAAATATGAAACAAGGCATGGAATTAAGCCATTACTGTTTTCTGGTTATGTCAAAAAATGTCATATCATGACTACTCAGGGAGAACAAAATTTTCCAAAATCTTCTAGTAGTAGAATAAGAGGACCTGATGCCATTGACTTCAGAGTCAGAAAAGTTTGGAACCTGTTACTTGTTATCTTCCATGGGATAGCAGGTGTTCAATCAAAGTTGCTAATGTATTTTCTGTGGTTCTCATGTACTTTAAAAGCAGGTAATTAGAATTATCCACAGATACTTTGTAACTATGAATAATTCATTTCCTATGCATCAATAAAATAATTATTGCATATTATCATTCTTAGCTTTCTACTTCAATAAAATTGCTCACACCGTATCACTGTCATAGTAATGTGCTTTTTTATTTTTCATATTAATGAAAATTCCCAGTAGAACGAGACATTCTAATAAGACTTAACATTACCTTAAAGCCTCTTCTGTTGTATTGCACTGAAATGGTCCCGTATCTGGATTCTGGCTATTCTTACCCACCCTGGCCTCTTTCTAGCTATTTTAGAAGCAAAGTATTTTAGAGCTTGTTTTGGTCAATCATCTCAATTCCCAGTTTGTTTTGTAAGATTCCAGTGTTTCTTTACTCTTTTATAGATTGCTGCCAATCTTGTTAATTTTGCTAAGAAAGAAAATCTGAGGTAACAAAGCAAACATTTAGAAATGCTGCTATATTCATGTTAAGTAAAATAAAATCAATTTCCTTATTAGATTCTTCCAATATACTGAATACAAAATACTTAGACTTTATAAAAACTGTATGATATTTTGTTTGTTTTTTGTTGTTGTTGTTGTTTTTTAAATCATTCTTACTAGCAAAATGCCCACATCTTAGTTACTTACGCTGCCTTTGCAAGATTTAAAAGAATTCTTTTCAAGCCTGTTTAGGACTAGCCATGGATCCAAGTGAATCCTGTAACGTGACTGCCTCTTTGAGGCTTTGGAAGACTGGAACTGGGCTTTGAATGAGCCATGCAAATACTGGAGCCATTGTTTGGATACAAATCTAGACTGACTGTGTCTATGCTTCATTTGAAAAAGAACTGCTGTGATTCAGGTGTCTAATTCTAACTAAAAGGATTCTATAAGAAAGAGTCTGGGTTGCTATATAGGAAGTGGAATGTTAAATGACAGATAAGATGTGAACACTGTGGGTAGCCATAGAGATCTTAAATAGATTGTGAAATTTTGGTGGAGATAGGCTCGGCAAAGTTGGTTGAAGAGCTTACTATAGGCAGGAAAGGGAAGTGAAAATAATGTCCATCTGAGTGAAGCTCTAAGTTGAGGCTATGTAAAATGTAAAACTATTTCATATATTAGGAAATCATAGACTCAACAGGGTTGAAAAAGACCTCCAAGATCACCCAGTCCCACTGTCCACCTACCACCAATGTTTCCCACTAAATCAATAGATATTGACATTCAGCCAAAAGTTATTATTTGGAACACACAGAATATTTTATTCCTTAACTACATGTGTCTTGGCACATAAGCTACCTGCTGTTATTGTTGTTTTAATTTCCAATTGGTTGTCAGAAAATTATCTTTCTTTTCCATTCTTCAGTTCACCATAAATCAAAACGCAGTTTTTGTTGATGCTTGTTTGAAGCAGATAGATATTGTCATACTGTGTGTAAACATCCAGTGTAATGTGAAAATCCTCTCAATAAAATCCAGTGGAAAGCACTGGGGCTGAGACAGTAAAGGTTTTATACTGGGCTAGATAGACAATATCAGTGCCTGATGATTCTTTATTTTCCCAGTTTTGTGCTATGAATCCATGTATTTTGCACTTGAACATGTGTCAAAATTGATGCATTCTGAATTCTGCTGCTACTTAAACATCTTTTCACGCGTGTCCACATCAGTGTAATCAGTGGCAGTGATGTCCACGTAAATGAATCCTTTTAAAATATATTTTCATTGCACCTTAATGCAGTCATACTGTCAGATTTTCAAGTAGTACATGAAATGGTGTGTGTATTGATCTCCTCAAATTGTGTGTTCTAGTGTAGTAAAACCTGCCAAGTCATTGAACTTCAGACTAAAATTTACCTCTTTGGGCTTGTCTTTGCTTGCTGTAGTGCCCACTGTGCCCCTGATATCCCATGTGCCTCCAGAGCCAAGCATGGCACCACAAACCCCAGTTCTGCTCTTCAGTTGCTTTATAGCATGCCAGTTTGGGCAGCCCAGGAAATGAGGCATAGGATTAAGTTAGTCACTGGTCTAGTAATTATTTCTGAGATGCTTACACAGCATGTGATAGGAGCTCATCGTGACTCTCCGATTTGCCTTAGGAATGAAATGTTTTCCTGGATTAGAGATGGATCTGGGGAGATTTCTTGTAACCTTTTGCACATGTGAGACTTTCAAGTATTTTCTTCAATGCCCTTGCACTGGTTTCAGATATTAGCAGCTTCTTAGTCTTATATTTTGCGTGCTTTAATTTCAAAAATAAAGTACTTCCTCTTTTTGTTGCTGAAAAATATTTGCATATTTGGTGTAGAAGTGCCCAGATAGAGTGGCTGGTGATCAGGTGCTCTGATTTTTTTTCAATTTGAAACAATGAAAATAAAGAAATTGTGTATGCTGTAATGTTCATTCAAACAGAAGGAAATTGAAAAACAACTGCACCTGGGGAAAAAGATTTGGAAAGACACCTGGAGATGTTCCAAATGTGTGCTTTCTTAATAATTAGCACATCATACACCTAGTTAGCATCTCATAAATAACCATAAAGTAGTCATTTAATGAATCATTTTACTCTGTACTGTCAGAGGTTACAGAAAAAGCAAAATACTTTATTTTCAGAACGAGGGACAGTTTAAAAAGTTGTGATAAGAAGAGGGAAATTGATGTCTATTTTATTAGAGATCAGCTTTTTTTTTTAATGCTGCTCAGCATGAATTAACTTCACACAGTGGCATCAAGTATACTGTTATTTTGTACATGTGATCTGTTTTTTTGGCACTTTACAGAGGATGGCATTGGTTAAATTGGGTATGTAGCTGCAGACTTCATTGGGTCTGTAATGTCTGAGATCCTGTGTGGGAATCTGTTCAGCTACTCAGCCTTCATAGAAATCAGGCATTTCTTTAAAAATCCAGAAAAAATAAAAGGCTTAAAACTTTTATCCAGTAACTGTTTTGTTCTGTTGCTATGCTATATTTGTGCAGAATAAAAAATACTAAATTATGTATAACTTAAAGCAAAGTCCTCATTAGAATTAATGAGAGCCTTCCAGGAGAAATAACAAACATTGGTAGTCAACTTTGCAAATTATTTATTTTTTCCTTTCCTTTGTAAGGAGGGAAAACCGAACAGTGATGTTACAGAGCAAAAGGAAAAAAAGACATAGAAATCTAGACAAAATCTTATACCCTCTTATTTATTATTAAGGATTAATTATGGTTACTGTGATTATCATACAAAGTATGCATAATTAAATACAATGAAAAGCCTCTATTTAACATTAATAAAAAATAGAGACATGGAGCAGATCATAGGGAATTTTTCTTGTTTGCTTAAAATATATGTAGTCAATTTTGTAGGATCAAGGCACAAGCACTGGTGAGAGAAGCAAAAAAAATATTGTGAGATTTAGAAGCTGGATGCGGAGTCCTTCTTTGGGCTTGCTACAAACATGTAGCATGACTGTCCTGAGTTGGAAATGATAACTTCAGTCTTCACAATTCTGAGTGATAGGTATGTAAATATTATTTTGAAACAAAGTTATATATACATAACTGCTATGTTAGGTTGACCCCATTTTTTTCTGTGCATGTTTTGGCCTCTTCACCAATTCGATAGGTGCTCTGTCTGCAGCACAGACAAGTGAAGTCTGTTTTCCATGTACCTATAGTTTAACTAATCAAAGGCTTGAGTTTAAATGCTGTGGGTAGTGGTTCTGTTTCATCTTTAATGACAAATATAAGTCAATGAATTTGTGAAGAAAATGAGGTGGCTGATTATTGGAGGTTTGTTGGAGTTATTATTTTCCAAAAACAGAAAAAGAAAAAATATCTTTTGAAGAAAACTTAGAATAAATGATCTGAAAATCATCTTTAGAGGGTCTTTGACATCATTCAGCCTTCTTGAAGTGATAAGTACCAATAAAACATGTATGGAAAGAAAAACTTGGAATTATCTCAGGTGGTGAGTAGAGAAGAGATATTTTTGGATTTCTTAATGTAGCTTTCTATCCTGCAATGTATCATTAGATGTTGTCAACAGCAAGGGAAACTGCCAATCATCTTAGCAACTAACTGCTTTAAAAAAATACATCCAGTGACTTTAATTATGATTAAGTATTTATGAAATTAAGCAACGCAGAATAGACTAATTCCTTCTGGTAAAGAGAAGGGTGTTTATTTTCATCATATTAGTTTTTCGTCTTGCAAAATGCTTGGAACTTATACATGTTTTAGAAGCTAGTAGATTTTTACACAGCCAAAGTATTTTAATTAACATGAAGAATAAAACCCAGAAGATCTGCAAGCCCCCTTTGATTCTCCAGCAAGCAGCTATGCTCTTTACCCTCTACTTTCAATGAATGGCCTTTCTGTAACTCACCTTTCATTGAACTTCACTTCTATGCTCTTCAGCTTATTTTGGTCTTTGTTGAATTCATGTTGTTTGTTTCGAGGTGTTTAAAGATCAGCTAGAACATCAGTAATCCCTTAAGTATTAGTGAAAAGTTTGCCTGTTTAGTACGTATTTCTAGTCCTAGGCAAAAAAAATTGGAGGTATGTGTTCTTCCCAAAGAGTCTTGGGAACAGATGGAAGGTCCAGTCTGTATCGAAGTGGAACCACAGAAAATTATCCACAGCATTTTCTACTTCTCATATCTAGAAGACAGAGAAATCAGTGGTCTTCTTTAGGGAAATGCAAAAGCTTGGAAGACACAGTGCTCAAGGTAAAGGAAGCCTCTCCAAACTGTGCCATCTGAGGACTCTCAAGTCCATCATATTTACATTGTTACTGCTGCTGTTGCCCACTAAGCAATCACAGCTGACAAAGCAGGAACCTCGAATATCTCAGTCTTGCCTGGATGTCTAAAACGCATATTCTGCACGTTAAAGTAATCTGTTTTAAGTGCAATTGATCATATTAAAAGCACTCTCACCTGCTGCTAAACCCTGGACACAGGCATTTCCATCAGCAGAACAACATACATTAAGTGATACGAAGGCTAGAACTCTAGATCCAACTAAAGCTAGATTTTCAGACTGTATTTTCTGTTAGAATGAAGATCTATGTGCAATTGTTTCTTCTGGTGGGTAGGAAACTCGCATGGTTTCTACTGCTACCCTCAGTAACAGAAATTTGAATTCCTTTATTTGGAGTATGTAAATGTTGAGTGCAGTATTGACTTCCCCTCAGTCTCATTCACTGAATACAGTTTTTTCTTCCCATTTGACCATCACAGAGTACTTCAAGACTTTTTCATTTATTTTTTACTTTGTATTTCACAGAAATAGGAAATGTTTGAGTGAGAGCAGCTGTACAATATTCCATAGCTTGGGAATTTGGGCTTGAGATAATATATTCAATATCCCTCCCTAAATTAGTGGGAGCAGGAACTTGCTTTTCCAACCTAACATAGTTTATGCAAATGCTTTACCCCAACTGTTTCAAATATTTATTCCTTTTGTTTTCTACTTCTAATTAGCAAAAATAAAAACAAATAAAGTTCTGTGCAGAGACTCCAAGAAGACAAAATTGATGGTTTGCAAGAATGTTTCCACCAGTGTAATCTGTGGTTTTTAATATTTTATGAATTGTTAAGATACTTTCTGAAAAGGCATTCCTAAATTGGAATATTGAAATATTAAGGAAAACTTGAGGACCTGGTCAGGACTAGGTGAATATAGCCAAAAGCTGTAGATGCAGATAGGTGGAAAACAGGTGAAAAATGTGACATCTGAAAGTCCCCCTGTAAGGTCCCCGAGTTTTTGCTGCTGCTTAGCTTTTTAATCAATGAGAGCAATCAGCTGTTGCCGTGTCTTGCAGCTAAGCACTCAGCAACATTTGTTAGGTACTGAAGTATCTCTGAAAATCTGGCTCTACATCCTTCTGGCATATGGAATCCTCCTCCTCCTCCATGACTGTGCTGTTGTTTTTGGCAGTACTGGTAGTACTGCCTTTTTTACTATTGTTTCTCTTCCCTTTGCAGAAACTCCTTCTGCTGTTACCATCCACTCTAAACACCTGAATCCAGAACACGTGACTTAGACTACCTCCGTCTTTTGTCTGAACACATTATTTCTCAATGTGTTTATATCTTTCTCTTCCCATCCTTCCTCCCTGTCCTGCCATTTTCCACTGTGTCAAAATTGAGATTTATTTTTACATTTGGAAGCACTTCAAAATCCTTTTTGTTTTTTAACCTTCCTTGCTTTTCTCTGAAGAAATTCTGCTATCATACATAGGCAAATCCCAGACTATTTTAACCCCTTGAGGATGGAAGCAATGAAAAAATCAGTGGTCCTTGCTATCCCTATCTGAATTTCTTTGTATTTTACTTTTTTTAAAAATACACACCAAAAAAGTAGTCTTTATTCTGTTCTAAGAAATTAATTTATCTGATTTAGGTATCAGAGATTTTAGGTGTTATATAGACAGCAGGTGATCTAACATAAAATAATCTTCTTCAGGCCTCAGTTTTTCAGACCAAATACGTATTTTAGTAATATTCTTTTTTTGTTCTTGGCCTCTTTATCCCTCACATGCTCTTTTCTTCATATTGAGTAGATAGACTGTATTGCGTAAATTAACTCTAAAGATTATGTTGATGTTTAACCCTTTTATGTAAAGCAAAACTCTCCAAATGGTGCATGTACCAAATAATGAGGGGGTGGGGGGGCGGGGTTAGGTAATAAAAACACATTTATATCATTCAATAATTAGACGATAGTAGCATGCTCACTTTCTTACATTTGCTAAGCAAGTGAATTTATATTACCTTGTTAAAACATCCAAATTCCATGGTAGAAGCAAACTAAACCTCAAAATAAAATTCTGTGCTGCTTCTTTGCAACGAATAACAGTTGAAGAACTCAGTAGTGTACATATATTTGCTTCAATTACACAATCTAAGATATGGAGCATAGTAGAGTGATTTTCAGTGACCCTTGGCTCTTAAACAAATGGACAAGAGAAAGTTATATAATAACAGTAGGTTACAGCCACTCATGTATGTGTCGTAACATTGTAAAGTGTTAAATGAGATTAAACAAACCTTTCATTTGTGGTTAATGGTTGTATTATGAATTGTGTTTACTTGCATCTATCTGGCTATCAGCCAACAGCAATTGCCACAAGTCAAAAGAGCTGCAAGAAGCAGGTCACATTTAAGAAGCACGGAATGCTAAGGCTCAATTATTTAAATCAAAAAACCTAATGCAGATGATCAAATAAGCGGTTGAGAGTATTTGATTGGGAGCACATGGAAACCATCTGTTCCTCTATAAGCTAAACTGTTGCAATAAATACAGGCAATCATGTGAAGTTAACCGGCTACATTTTAGTTAGTACAGTTAGTACACTGCAATGCCATTCACCAACTGCATTTCTAAATACTTCAGGTTGAGTAGCAAAACGTATATGTGCATCTAGGAAACACACCTCAAATATAGGATTTTGCTTGTTTATTCTTCAGTGTAAATGAGCACTGTTTATATATGGATAATTTTTTTTCTTGATTACAAAAATTGAGCTAGAACCCGCAGAAAAAAAAAGAGGCATCTTGAAAATCTGCCCATTTTAGATTACATTTTTAAGGTAATGTAATTACATTTTTTAATAGACTTTGTTCAGGCCAGTACTGTACAATGTTCATATGTACTGTGCGGAAATGATGAAGAAATGGTTTAACATCCTTTCTTTTTAAAAATTTGTTTGGTCTGTGGAACCAGAAATGATTCAAAGTGATGTGGAATCTTGCTAGCAAGGCTTTCTTCTTCTTTTTTTTTTTTTTTTCAAAACTCCAATATTAATTAATCACTATGAATGATTTGTAGTTTTCTAGTATTGCTTGAAGGTATTTGTTCAGTACAACATATAAGAATGTGTATGCTTTGCCACCAAACTTCTTCTTCAATCTACGTGATTACTTTAAAAATATTAATTTGAACTGATACAAACGTTTTGGTACAATCTTTACTGGTATTCAGGCTTGAATGTCGTAACAAAACTCACAAATTGACTATTCTATCTGTTTCAAGTATGAATCTACTTATGAAATTCATCCTTTCTTTGTATCCCTCCTTCCATGCAGTACTTGTTCCTCTGCTCAGTAATTCTAGGTACCAGCCAGTTGTGTTGGATGCTCAGGAACCTGGCATAAACAGGTGATGCATGCATAGTCAACCTACATGCATTAAGATCATTACATTTTGTGGCATTCCAAAGTCCGTTTTGATAGATGCATGCTGCCAGTGTGCATGTCTACAGTCACATCCATAGTCTCTGGACAGGAATATGCCACCCACATGCTTCTACCCTTTGGTACAGATGTGGCTGCAGCCTTCAGATTAGAAGGATTTCGGCCTTAAAATTACATTGTTTTTAATATCGATAAGTTGTTTGTATACAAATGAAATGTACAGATCTGTTTCTTCTATCTTTAGGAGCTAAGTTTTCTGTCTGGCTCAAAACATATTATAGACATTTTTAAAGGCTTAAAAGATGAAAACACACAGACACCCTCTTTCCCTGTTCACATGAAAACTTCTGAAGGCAGAAAGGCAAATGACTAAACCCCAATTCCCTAAGCAATCACATTTTCTCTCATATTTTCACAATGGGTATGTAATGATTTTGTTTTTTAATTCTAATGTCTTTAAGCTCTCTTTGTGGGGTACAGCTAAATTCAGAAACAGACGAAGACTGTTGCCCACTAATGTTAGGGCACATTGAAACTCACTTAGTTTTGGGCACAGAGATCAAAGGAGTACTGCTGCTAATTGTTCCCAGTGGAAAAATTGCATGCTTACTCAGATCCCAAATTTACCTGGGAGACATCTGATTTTATGTACGCGATAATAGATTTCTGAATGTGCTGCAACTTAATTGCAGTTTCTGAGCCCTGCAAGAGAGCTCACAAAGTGGAGTATGGGGAGCTCTCCAAGTATGTAGTGTGGCCAGGGGCTTGGAAAGGACTGCTGGCTGGGGGACAGAGAAGAGAGCAGAGCATTGCTAAGGGGAACTGTTCTGCGATTGTTTATAAGCAGGGAGGGCTAGTGTTAAACAGTAGTTACCAGGAAAGAAAGGCAAAGTATGCCCAATAGAGAGTGTTGGGAAAGATGTGCAGTGTGAGAGAGGTTAATTTGTAGGATGATATTTGGCAAGAATTTCTGGCACCAACCTCAGTCTTTGTGCAGAATTGGTCAAAAGCCTCAGAGGTTTCAATGCCCTCCTCCTCTTCCAAAGCCAATTATTCTCTATGACTCATTACTCTGTTGCCTTTGGTTTGTAGGAATGTACATGCTTTATTTCCTTTTATTTTAAGGAATGTTAAGAACTGCGTTATACTTAGCTCTAACCAAGAGCTCTATCTGAAATAATTTCAAATCAACTGCATTCCTCCCAGGATCTCTCTCAATTCAGGTTTTGAAATACCTTGTGGTCTCAGGGAAAAAGAGCTACAATTCTGTTGTGGATTGAATGTAATTGCTGCCATTCAATTCAGATATTTTAAAGAGTATTTCAGCTGTGGCACAGAAGCATAGAGCTGAAAATAGAGTAAGTCTTTAGGCCAAGATAAGGCACAAGTACGCAGCACTTTCAGGAACTGTTTAATTCTTCTGAAGATTTTCATGCTTATGGAAGCAAGATACAAACAGGAGTCCAAGAATTGACAGAGAATGGAGGTCTTTATGCACCCATCTGAAAAATTCCATGAAGTGTGGTCCAAAGGAAAACTTAGGAGAGCTTTAGCATCAGGAGCTGATGGAGGGGAAACTTGGAGAAATGAACAAAGCTGTTGTGTCTCACTGTTCTTTCCTACTGTAGGAGGAGAATCTGGTTTTGAAAGTTAAAGTGATTGTGACCAAGGAATAACAAACGTCTTTAAATTGTTCTTGTAACAGGAACAAATGGCAATCCTCAAACTGATGAGGTGATCAAATTGTGATTTGATATGCGTGCTAGTGAGAAATGGAGAGAACTGGTCAAAGAAGATACAAATTCAGACATCTTGTCTAGTATATTGTAACAAACCAACTGAAATGTTAAATAATAGGTATAAATATAGAACTGTATGGGAAGAAAATCCCCACCATTTCTTGTTCTGTTGTTGTTTTTTTTCTCCTGTAAGTATCCTTGATATATACCGTTTTCTGCTATATTTTAAGAATTTTGGCTGATGAAAATTGATGGAAGACATTATGAGCATTGTATTGTATTGATTTAGACTGGTAAAGATTAAAAGTTTGAGCAATGCTGCTATATAAAAAGCAATAAACTACTTTGTGCTCAGGGGTAAATGTTTGAAGCAACGGGAAAAAAATTGTATGTGTGATGCTTGTTTGTGTGTGTATTCTTTGTGCATATTTTGAGTTTTAGGGGCGAGGAAAGGGTCAGATCAAAGCTTATGTCAAGCTGTATACAGAAAATGCAAATCAGAAGTCAGAAATGTATATTCATATCCTTCTTTTGGGTGAGTTTTTTCCTTCTCTTTGGTAGTCTCTTAGTTTTTACTTCTTGCCAGCTGTGAAGCTGCACCATGGAGGACCTCTTGTAAATCTCAGAGAGTGACTCTAAAGAAGCTCAAGGCAAGCAACAACCTGTATTTGATGGAAACTAAAATTGCTTTTAAAAATACTTTGGATAGTCCTTCCGAATTTTTTTTTCACTAGTTGGAGTAACTAAAAATCTAAAATCTTAAACGATGTTATTTTTCCAGATATCAGTAATGATTTTTCAATAACTGTTTTATTTTAGTACATTTCAGATAACTTTGTTCAGTTACAAATAGTTCTGAATAAGTTAATTAAAATTACATCTGGGCAAACCAAAGCATTTAATTTTGGTGACCCTGCAAATAATGCACAACATAAGCACTTCTTTGGAATTTATGTAGACATGGCAGTACACTGCACAATTCTTTTTGTAACCACAGCTAGCTAATTACAGTGCACTGTATTTGTGCTGTCACTAAATGGTTTCACAGTGTGTAGCCACATCAGTTCTGTTCTTGAATTTGGCAACTTCAATTACAGCTGATAAAAGATGACTTGTTCAGAAATTCTGAACTATGGGAAGTATGCTATTAAATTCTCCAGGGATCCTGTTTTCATTCAAAACTGCGTTCTTTGGTATCCAAAATGTGAGTTTTCAACAAACTGAATAGAAAACGTCAATTATTAAGCAGAGTTCAACTTTTAGAATGTAGAGTGGCCTACTGGCTTACATAGGAACTGCTTTATTTCACAGTAAAATTGTAAGATTCCACAAAGACATTTCAACAACATAAGATGCATTTTCTTGTTTTGATCTGTGAGTATAGGTAAGAATTCTACTTCTTGTGAGGTGTGTATGATGTTCTTATAAGTAGCATCCATTAAAATATGGCAGATAGGACAGTATTGATGTATATTACTGAAAGGATTTTAAAAATGAGCTTTAAATTTGTACCAAATGGCAGAAAATAGTTATGTCTAGCAGAGTACCTCTAAGGATCTAATTCTGGAGATGGGGCTCAGAACTAAATTGCATGGAATTTTTTGTTCGTGTCTGCGTAGTATGTTGATGCCTAGGAAACAGGTATTAGAAGTCTGGAAAACAATAGGGTAATCCTTTTTTTAAAGAGTTTACAATTAAAATGACAAAAAACAAAAGTAAAAGAAACATAGTATCTGGGAAAAAATAATGTTAAGGTAACATTTTACGTTTTTCTTTCAACCATTTTGTTTTTCAGGGAAGTGGAAATTAGTGTGTGAAGGATTACTGTTAACTTGTCAGAAATAAGAGAGCAGAATGAAGCAGATAAGGGAAGGGGTAAGTGTGGAGGAATAAAACAGAAAGCAGTGGGTTGTGAGGGCGTAGGAAGAAAGATTTGAGGCTGGTGATGAATCGCTTGACTGTGCCACTTAGAACCCAGACAAAATCCATGTCAGTGCTTGGGCTGCCTCAGCTTGCTGCTTCAGCCTCTCACCATCTCTTTTTGGTGTTCTCTGCATGGTTGCAAGGTGAGGGAGAAATACTTTAAGGAAGAGTACTGAAAGTAATGGACACAGCTTGCTTTTACTCTTGTCATTTGCACTGACGTTTGTGACACGCTGTGTAAAAGGCACTGTATGATAAGAGGTTGCTAGGCAGAGTCATTTTGATTAAACTGATAAATGCTTTGAGATACCCATTTGGTAGACAAAGATGGTTTGGCATTTGGTGGCATTGCAACACAGGGTGCCCTTCAACATATAAATCTCTTTTCCTTTATGAGTTTCTATTGATGAAATTCTATGAATCCAGTGTAAAAAGGAAGTGAAGACTACAGAATTTCTAATGATTGATAAAATGACTATGGCTATGAGTAGATTACTGGCAGTAGGTCACATTGAACCTTGGTTATTCTGTGATTCTTAGAATCAGCTCTAAATCTAAGCAATGTTACTGTAACTAGTGGGGTTCTGCAGTACCAGCAAATATGTTAAACACTGAGTTGGTGTTAGCCACAGTGCTAACAGTGCTCCTGAGTTGACTTCACCATCTGATCTTCAAAAGCAGAAAAATAATTCAAATAATCCAGATGTTAAGAAAAAATTAATTAAAAGAGAACATAAACATAATAAAAGGTTTTTAATTCTTTGTCACTTGACAGAAATTCTGTTACTTTTGTTGTAGACTAGAGAGAATAAGACAACTGCTGATATACAAGAATGTCAGTGTACAGTAAGAAAATGTATTTTAATGTCGTTTGGGGAAAAACAAGCTGTGTTGTAGGATGGGATTACTTAACAGCTGATTTAATAATACCCTGAAGTATCTACAATATTATAACAGAAGTTACTTATTATTAAACTTTAGAAAAACACAGAATTGGATATTAATCACTTTTACTTTATGCATTCATTTATGTGAATTATGATTCTCAGACTTCAAAAGATAGTCTCCACATTGTTTTGTCTAATTTATTCAGGCTTAATTAGAGAATCTGCTCTCCAAAACTTTACATTTCTATTATTCTTGAGCAAGCATGGAAGTGATGGGTGAGGTATGAAAAAAACCCAAAGCAAAAGTTGAAAATGCAATGCAAAAACTTTCAATTGAAGATAGAATAGAGATATTTTTAGGTATACTTTTTAATATGCAATTTTACAATAACCGTACATTAAGCACAATATATCCACTACTTGGAATGATCTGACCTAATCAGTGCTAGCTTTTCTTAGGTTACCAGAGAAGAGAAATTAAACTGATTGATGACAGTTTAATAAAGTAGGAATGGCAATTAGTGTTAAAGGCTGTATACCTGAAAGTTGTCTTCAGGTAAATGCCCAAATTCTACTTACAGCATTTAAAAAAAAATAAAAAGAAACAAAATAGACTTGACAGAAGTAAATTTTATTTTCCTCCTGCAGCTTTTTGTACCTGCAAGCAATCTGCCTTTACACACAGAGCTGCAAACTTCTCTCATGGGCTTCTGCTCTCTTGTGGTGTGTCTCATGTTCTTGCTCTGTTTTTTTCTGACTGTTGCAAAGCTCACCTGGACCTTCCAATCTTCCGTAGGATTCTTGCAGAAAATAAAGTAGTATAATGCAAACCTGGCTCATTCATTACACAGAAGAGGAAAATCTCCAGATTCTGTTAAAGTGCTGCTGTCCCTAGAAGGACAGTATTACATGGGGGGATGAGGGAGATATAAAGCTGATTGATAGGCTCTGAGAGGCAATTTCTTGATTAAGAAGCAGTACAACAGATTCTGGATAGGTTAAGGAATATGTAGGAAATTGAAAAGACAAAAAAAATTTCCTCTTCCTCCTTGCATGTGCTTAGTTGGTATTGATACAACCTGTTAAGCATGTCACTAGATGTAAGAATGCATTGTGTTTCAGGGCCATTTCACTGACTTAATCTCCTGATAAGTTTTCTAACATTCTAAGATTTAACATTCTAAGTTTTTCTCAACTTGACATATATTTTCTATTCTGTGCTATCCTTGAGGCAAAATTTCCTTCTCCAGTCCTCACTACAACTCTATTATCTCCATTACAGATCTTTTTTTATGAATTTATATTCATTTTTCTGACTGAACATCTATTGACATGAAGTTTTGCTTGCCAGCCAAGCACAGAAGACATTGAATGATTCCTCACATTGTCACTTCAAGCTGAGAAATGAGGAGGAGCTCATTACTGATATATATATATATTTTTAAATTATTTTTACCTTCACAATTTTTTCAGCTGGTTACACGTTTGTTTTTGAAGAGGCAAATTGACAAACACAAACATGACTTAAATGCATTACCATTATGATTGTACCATACCAGAACACAGCAAGCTGCCATTTAGAAAGTAAAATTCTCTAAATAAATTCAAATTTAAATATTTCTATTATTTTGGGAGTCATCCTACTACTTCAGTTTGTAAAGCATACCTCAATACAAGGATTGCTGATTAGAATACAAATTTTGTTTACAAATTTTGTAGTGATTGAAATATATCATGGATAAGTATATCTTTGTTTTTGTCAGGAAGTTTTTGTCTTCTAGATTTTTATGGGTTATACATATTCCTTACCGTGTTATTCATTGTGATCCTAAAAAAAAATTAAAGATGGCTTGTTTGTACACACAGAGTAAGATTTTTATATATATACATATATATATATATATATATATTTTTTTTTTTTTCCAAAAGAGGAATGTGGAACACTGCTTGAAACTTAAAGATTAGACATTTTAAAGAGAATTCTATTATAGGTCTGGTCTACTTAGTGCAGCTATGGAAATGCCTAAGAAGTGGCAATTGTCTTAACCATTTTATTATAATTATTTTAAAGATGTCTCTGAGGTTGTTAATGCTTTTGTTTTCCTGTTTAGTCTGGATTGGCTCGGTTTGTGGTTTTTTTTTGTTTTGTTGTTGTTTTGTTTGTTTTTTGTTGTTTTGTGTTTTTTTTTTAATGTTTAATGGGTGGACCCTGGGTCTACTGCTCCCTGGGCTCATTTAAGGGCTTTGCCTATGAAGGGAGAATGTCTCCTGAATGAAGGCTACTTCCTGAGAAGGACTGTTCTGTAGTCGGAGTCCTTGTGCCAGTCATGTGAGCCAACTTTTCCTATATATGATTATTGATATTCCTAACAACACTGCCTGGTTTATCAAAGAACTTAACAGAAACAATTTCATTGCTTCCAAGGACCAACACTTAGAATAAGGACAGATTCCTTAGGAGTTCTGGGAAGATGAGGGAGGTTCATGAGAAAGCAGAACAGAAAATCAGAAAAGATGGATGATTTCTGAGTGAATACTGCCAATCTTTAAAGAAAGTTTATGCTAAAGAGCTACTAGAGAGCTCTTCTAAGAGTTATAGAAGTTTATGGCAAATATGTTTCCAAACTTTAAAGCATCAATGTAATATGTATTAGCTCTTTGGATTAGGAAATACTCAGGATACATGACATTAGTAGCATTAATAGTAGCTTTAAGTCAAACTACCTACTTATGATTTTTGATGCACCTAATCATCACGTACACAGCATTAATTAGTATCAAGGCCACACTTTTCTAGGGCATACAGCAAAGTGGATGGCATTCATCTCCGAAGGAACTCCTTTCTATTTTTAATTTTATAGCTAATATATATTGTAAAAAATACAAGAATAGATCTAAAACGTGGAATACTACTGAAAGCAATTATAAACTGCAATATCAGAGTATTTTTTCAAAGTATGTTTAGCAATAGGGAGGTTGTTCATGTCTGTGGTGCCTCCTAGACAGAAAAAAAAAAATGCAGTGTATGACATGAATCAAAGGAAAACAAGTTGGTGAAACAGGTTCATAAAAATGCACTCTTAACTTCCCAGATGATGTTTAATTCGGTTGTGTCAAACCCCAAATTCAGATCTCATTACCGTTTTTAATGAGGGTAATGATCTATGGTTTTAAGATCACACTAAGGTCTTAAAAATTGTTATATTTACTTAAAGCTTCTCTTACTACTTAAGTGTTTTTAATACAGTAGATCAACTTCTGGTACGTACTAAGCCCTTTGTACTGGTATTACAAGGGTGGCTGGAAAGATCAGTGAGCCTTGCTCTCTGCACAAGTAAGTGTATCAGCCCATAAAACTTCTTTCTGTCACAGTACAACACGAGCTCATTCTGGGTTGCTTCCAAAACATCACATGGAAATGACAGTTCTGATCGTGTTAGCTAAGAGTTTCAGTTCTTGTAAATTGAATTAGTTTGTGGTTGTCAGTTTTCCTTAAAGCAGTATTGCAGTTGTAGAGGCATTTGCAACTTTATATGAACTTGTGATCTTAGGATCAAAAGGACTATATCCGTGCTTCAGTTCTTTAGGCATTTAGGACTCCTTTTTTGGCTCTCTTGTAATTTAAATAGAGCTCAGATGATTATATTTCATTTCAAATGTTGCAAAAGCGAAATATTCTGTGGCAGACATCTGTGTTCAGATTTCTAGAGGCAAATGCCTTTTGAACACAGGGCACCTACTAGAATTTTAATTGACACAAACCCTACCACTTTGGTGAAAGTATGGCTATAACAGCAGTGTAAATGCATATCTATGTATTAAATAAGTATGTACTGCTGAGATCTCAAGTAAAGGAAAACTGCTAACATGCCTGCCAGTGATGTGAGTGATCTACTTGTCAGTGCATAGTCTGCTCATGAAGTTGAACATGTGCTCTCCTAGATTGATTTACATGGCTTGGTACATTTGGAATGTTATTTGCCTCAGTGAAGATGTCATTTCCCTGCTTTTTCTGTATTTCTATAGATAGATGATTATGGCTAGAATTCTTTGTCTCTGTGGTGAATTCCTGCAATAGCATACTGTCTCTACAGTTTATTACAGAGCTCCTGCTGGGCCAACACTTATCATTAGCAATATTAAAATTCAAACGTACAGCCACTACAAAAAGCTGTAGAAGAGCAAATGTTTGATGAATTTTATAGGAGACCCTTATCCTGTCAAGCTCATTTAACTTGAGCAACTTTGTTATGAAAAACACACACTTACTCTAAGTAAGTGCCTGAAACTATTCTAGAAATACCATACTATCACAATTTAATCACTTTATTTTTTCATAAATCGTAGTCGTTCTGAGTGGATATTAGGAAAAAATTTTCTATGATAGAGGTGATCAAACACTGGAATAGACTTCCTAGTGAGATGGTTGATGCTTCAAGTCCTGTTAAGCATTCAAGAGGCAACTGGATGGTGTTTGAGGTCCCTTCCAATACAAGCCATTGTGTGATTCTATTCTGTGCTGTAGCAATGTTACTATGCTAGCATAGTGTATCGATACATGTAGTTGAATGCCACAGTAAATACTAAATTTGAAGAACCTTATATTAAAATCCAACTGTCATTTTATTTTTCTGATACTTGTTTATGAACTGTTTCCTAACTGATGAAATGGAGCATTATCAATGAATGTCTTCCACTCTCATGAGCTACGGTGACTACTTGGGGAAGAGCTGGGCTACAATTTTAGTATACTTATTGTTAACATTTTTATAGGACTTCTTAGTGACTTTTCTTTATTTATTGGTAGAATGATTTTACTGCTATCATGTAGCATGATGTTTAAATTAGCAGCTGATTTTGACAGACAGCAGTGTGACTTTTGGGGTTTCCAAAATGCAAGTCTCTGCTTCAAATCATTCTTCCTTATACTGTTTCTTAAAAGTATGCTTTGCATATCTGTTTATTTTCTATATTCAGAAAAAGTAAATCTCTGTAATTGAATAATGTCAGCTGAAACGTGTACTTTGTTCACTTTTATATCTTCTAGAAGTTATCAGGGTTGTACAGGTTCTTAAAATTGAACTTATGCTTACATGCAATGGTTGACTGAGGCTATAGTAAACTCAAGGCATACTCCTGATTACTCCTATTACTGTTCAGGTTACACAGTGTACACAGTGACCTGATTATTTGCCATGATGAAGCATCACTTCTAAACTTTTACATGCTTCTTTGTTTCTATAAAGGTTTCATATCATGTCTCTTTCCTTGTTATTAACCCTATTTTTTATTTCTCATCTCTATTGTCCAGTTGATGTACAAATTTACAAATGTAAATCGTTTGGGAAAAAAAAAAAAAAAAAAAAAAAGCCATAAGCCGTAATTAAATTCCCTGGGCAATGTAGGTATCAAAAGAACAAATATATTTTGGGCTCACAAATATTCTGCAGAAGATACTGCTTGTGTCCTAGAGGGAAATGTGCACAAAATCTGAAATAATTGGCAGTTGTATATTTTCCTCCCTAAGTTATTGTCACCAGAGACGTAGTGTTCGTTATTTGTTGTCTTCGTTATGAGAGTTAGTGGCATTTATTATTTTGAACGCTGACACTGGGTCAGAAGCCTCACCAAGCCATGCAAGTGTAGGCAAAACATACAGTAGAGACAACCGCTTAAAAGGTTTTTGGAGGACTGACACGGATTTCTAACAAGTATTCTATATGTAAAAACGTACCAAACAATTTGTATCAATTCTTCTTCTTTCTTTTTTTCCCCCCCCCAGGTGATGCCTAAACTTCTACATCCCTTCAGTACTCCAGAGAGCTTTAGCATTATTTGTAAAGCCTGAAGAAAGTAAAGACATTCTTAAAATGATTAATTAATAAGCATTTTTTTTTCAGTATTTGTGTTAAAATATTACTCAATTTTCTGTTACCATACCTGATTTTTTGAGTCTAATTTCCAGTGAAGACATTAGAATAATCTAGATGCATTTTACATGCCTTTAGCTAGCATCCTGATGTGTGTGTCAGAGAATCATAATAAAAGTAGGAGACTAGTATTTCATAAAATGTGTGTATATATACACACGTGCATATTGAATTTTAGACCTGTAATCTGTTGCCAGTGGTAAATTGTTAGAAATGTACAAGCAAGCACTGCCTCTGAGGAATTCCAGCTCCTGAGATACACTTTCTCGCTGTCCCCATGCCTCTACTTCTCTTCAGGCTTTGGTTACCATTGACGAACTTGTTCAAAAGCCCTTCCAAATTTAGCCAGCCTTTTGGCAAAGATGATTCTTTTTCATTTAACAATAATGTCATTTCACATAACATCATGTTGTTTTAGATTCCACAATGGCAAGGAGATAGTTCTGTTTCAGACTACTTTCTGTGCCAACATCTAAAAATCATAGTCTTGGCATTTAATTTTGTACTTAAATGAAATTTTGACAGCTGTATCCCAAGTAATAGTGAAACAAATCTATTAAAATATAATGTGCAAAAAAAACCCCTTAATAAATCTAGTAAAAATATTACAAAGAAAACTATATTAGATTTCAATTACTTTTTTAAGATATCCTCCTCTATGTTCTCCTGAAATAGTTCTTTGTTGATCATCATTGCCTTATTTGCCATCATCTTTGGACTTTTCTGCTTTGAGTCTTCCATTAGAAGATTGTGTATCACTTCTAAACTTCAGAGTACATAAAGACCAATGGGTGCTGGGTAGGGTGAAGGAAGGAAATGAAATGGTGTGTTTTTCAGACTGTTTGTTAATGCTTGGGGTCTTGGATTTTCTCCTTGACATTTTCCATGTCTTTTTGTTTTGTCACTTGGCTGTAAATAACATACTTTCCTGGCCACTTAGAAAGGTAATGTTCTCCTCGCTTGTCTTGTACAATAGAGTTATCATTGAGCGGAGCATTCGTGGCAGCCTATTGAAGAGCTTTAAATTGAAACATCCTTTTAGCGCAGAGTAGTAATCAAAATGCTTGTGTGTTATATGGGAAAGGAGAAATAACCATTTTTCAAGTTTATGGCACAGAGCTTTTCCCATTGTTGTAAGAGGTCCATCATTAAAGAAGCCACCTTAAATTGCCACATAGATCCCAAAGCAGTTCTAAAAAATGTTTGCTTTAGGAGAGCAGTCTTTGGATCAGTTGTAATTGTAATTGTATTCTGGTGTCATTAGTTCTCTGTGTGGCTTTCGTCTGCGTGTTCTTCATCATCCAGAAAGTACATTCCATTTGAAGCATTTACTCCTAAGTCTCAGAGTGAAATATGTTATATGATTTTCTCTATCCTTTCCAGCAAGTGTGTGTTGTTAGAGCTTCGTGTTCTCTTCTCAGCAAGTATATGCTTTTTGTTTGATGTAAAAAAAAAAAAAAAAAAAAAAGGTAACACTGGTGGTACATATATTGTAGTAACGTTGTGTTGTATGCGCATGATATGTCATGATAGCAAACTGTAAATTATATTAAGTTCTGCCTTTACAATATGAAGTGTTTTCTGACAAGAAAAAAAACTGATGCTTCTGTTCTTTTGATAGAATTTTCAGGGATTTAAAAAGATATGACCTAGAAATAAAGGGGAATAACACAACAAGACTTCACTTGCATTTATCTACCAGATGATCTTTCTGGTCACAGGTCATGTATTTTGGGACTTTACCAATTCCTGGATTTGCCAGATTGTCTGACTGGAAGTATTTCACATACGTGATTTCTTTTTTTCTCTCTTTTTTTTTTTCTTTAACTTATAAATTCTCTTAAATTGTTCGTCTAGCAATTTATGATTTAAAATGGATTGCCAAGGTCCCATGGCTTCTTGGGATTATTGTGTATTTGGGATCGCTTACTATGAGCTTTCCATAAGCCATATCTTCTAGACTAGATCTCCAGGCTGGCTAACTCACTCCAGATTTCTTGACTATGGGAGATCCCTAATGAGCTGTGATTGCCTCCACCTGGCACAACTTCTGAAATTAAGATCTATAGTCAGACTATGGATATTTCATTCTAGTCAGAATGTGGCTGTTTCATTCTAGAAATGTCATATTTCTGCAAAAAGTGCAGATTTAAAACTTTGTGGTTTTGTCCCCATTCAAACTTCTATTTTTCTTGAAAATAAAAATTTTTCAGAAACAGAAATTGCATTTCTTAACTACCTGTCAGGGTTTGTTCCACCAATCATACACCTGGCAAAATAAAAGTGAAACAAATTTATACTTGTCTTTAGAATTTAATGGCAGAATGTCGTCATTGAGTTCGTTTCTTGCACATTATGATTATGCACTATTCTCCAGCAAAACCTGTGCTTCCTTAATTAGTTCCTGGTTGGTTCTGCCCTTAGAAGATTCAGCTCTTTCTCCTGCATAACTACCAATGGTTTTCTTCCAAACCATCAGCTCCCACTTTTCTTGACCAGCCAGCTTTTTGGAACCTTTTCTACAGTTTGACTGCTCATTTTCTTTTTTTTTAACTTATAATTCAACTAGGTTTCTCCTTGGTGATGCTAGAAGGCCAACAGAGTGCAAGGAGACAGAAGATCTCTGCTTTTAATTTTAATATGTCCTCTAACAGCAGTTAGTGAAATCCTTTCCCACCCTTACTATTGAAGAACAGGATATGCTTACTTTAAGATATTTGAACACTATTGAGTTGCAAATAAAATTTCATGTCTGCTTTCCAGTGGAGGTACAATGCCAGTAAATTTGGTCAGCAAAATCAAACAATTTAAGACACGAGTGGCTCTAGTTCAGTCACTGAGAACAGATTCTTTCCCTTGTTAATCTTTTGAGTGCCTGCTTACATGTGTGGGAAGTGTGGAAATGCTAGCAGGCTTCAAAACAAAAAGTCTGGGAACTAGTTTACATGTGCAAAATTCTTCTCTCCCACTGGCAATGTCAGAAATGGCTGAGCCGATCAGGATGAAAGCATAAAAAATGAAAAAGAAAAGCTCAAGCCAAGATAAAGAGAGACTCATAGAAGATGTCAACACAAATGGGTAAAGTTTGAGCCAGAAAAAGCAGGGTGTTAAAACAAGAGCGATGCTGCAATGTTAGTATTCAGTGCTACCTGTAACTCCCTGGATAACAGCACCAAATAATCATGATATTATTTTCTGTTTTTTAAGTACTAGTGAGAATAAAGCTTTCTGCTGTAATTTCTGTTAATTCACACAAGCTTTCATAACCTAGCTATAGAGCAACTGAGGAGGAATTGCTCAGCTCCTTTCCTTTATTATGAGCTATGTTGTCTTGTCAGAGCTCAGAGGAGGTTTAAGAATTATATCATCAGAAAAGAAAATCAATTTTATTGGTTGATTTATTTATTTTTCTTTTATACTTTACCTTTTAGGAGGCAATTATCTCTACTGCATAATTTCATATTTTTAAGCCAGCATGTAAATTAACTATAGAGATATGTAGATTCATTTTGGAACAGACTCAAGCTTATTCATTTGTCAGATGTGATTATAATGTATCTTAACAAGTTTAATAAAGTGTGCTGAAGTGGTGTCACTATGAAAGTATTCCCAGAGATGTCTGCATTGATGTGAAACAGTTCCCTGACTATTTTGATTTGATCAGAGCTATGCAGCTAGCTTCACATCAGGCATTTGCAGGCTTGATCACTCAGATTTCCATTAATTTTTCAAGCCTTTCTCTAAAATCTGCTTTATAATTTATTTAGTTGTTTCTTTGCTACAAAGAAAGCTGTTAGAAAATGAATGTCTTAGCTGCTTAAACATTTGGCTAGGTGAGGTTATTTACCAACTCACGCAGGCAAATCCATGCGGTTAATTCATGGATGAAATCAGGCCTTTGAATGAAAAATATCTCCATGGTCATTCATATGGACAACCCTGAGGTTGCCTACTCTTTTCTCAGGCAGAAAAAACAGACTATTCCACATTAATGTGGTCACTGGTATGAAAATACTGAGAGCCTGGAGTGATTGAGTAAGAGAGTCCTTGGCTGGAGAGGAATGTTAGGGACATCCAGCTTTGTGTGTGGACCTAGGGGTAGCTGGGTGGGTTCAGTTACAAAAGAGGCGGCTCTGGAAAGCTCCAATGGGTGAAAGTGATGAAATGCTACAAATAGTAAGAGAATAATGGTTTACATGCTGATTTAGTAAACCTCTGACAGTGATTTTTGCTTTAGCTTTCCTATAATATTACAAGTCTACCTTAGGATGAATGAAATAACCTCTTTACAATGCAGTGCCTTTCATAAATACACTTTCATAATTGTGCCACCAGTATCTGTGACAGACTCAGCTGGGGCTATGGCAGAGATGGCTGAGGACTGGCTGTGGCTCCACTCACAGCGGCTGCCCTGCAGACCCAGTGCCTTCCCATGGACACCTGGTTCAGTGGTGAATGGAAAGGTAGCAGGGGCGGATGTGATGGCGGGGGGGAATAATAGGTGACTCCTTGTGTTGTAAATTGGTAGACAAGTTGGACAAGCTTGTCGTATGAAAATGCCTTGGGAACTTGCCACTGAAATTACATTGACAAATAATACAATAAAATTATCTTGTGAGAAAATATTTACTGTCCAAGGAGACTGCATCAGGTGGATTGGAGAGGAAGAATGTTACAAAACAGAATTTACAAGAGAGAGTGAGATGTGAAAGAGGTAAAATAACCTTCCTGTATCTCATATTTCTGCCATGCACCCTCCCTTCCCTGTGCAATCTTGTCTTCTGCTTATTCTGTGTGTAGAATTTTATGTGCAGTTAATTCTGTGGACTAGGGGCTAGGATATTTTTGCAGTCTGCATGTATTTCCCAGAAGTGCTGGTGTATGAAGATCTGGGAATAAGCCATTAAGATTTGTGAGGGACTTGTTCTTTCCTACAGGGTGTTGTAAATAACTTAAAATAATTTGGACTTAAGCAAAAAGGAATTAAGAAGTTGACTGGTGCTAATGAATACTAATGATTGTTGGAAACATGATCAATGCGAAACACATATTATTAGTGAAGGTGCCCTTCTTAAACTTCATTAATCACCAAGATACCTACAAAACAACAAATAATACCTTGTTATTTGATAACAGCTAAAGGAAGAGATTTGTAATAAGTGTTAAATTCTGCATTCCTGTCTCACACTGATGCAAAGCAAATTTTCTTCAAGAGTTTGTGCTGGCATGAGTAAAAGATGTTTAGTGCCCTATTGGTGTTTCAGCATATGAATGAATCTGAATTGAATAAGTGACTAATCCTGTTCAAGTCAACTAGGCATCCTGAGAGCTTATGGTTAGCCATGTATTTAAATACAGGCCCCTATGGGCCTCTATACGAGCAGAGCAAGGCCATGACAGTGTATAGTCAATGGGAGTGTGCCTTTTTTCAAATCCCATATCATATAAAGATACATCATCCTACTTTTCCCTAGTTAAACACAATCAACATAACATGAGTCTCCGAAGTTAAATGCTTGTTAAACATGTCTTCCAGCTTTAGCTGCTTTAATGGCCATAGTGGTGCTGCTTGCTGTTATATGCCTATTTTACTGTTTTTGTATAATCTACAGAGAGTTTTTGTGTATAAGCTTCACTACTTCTGTGTTTCTTTCTCCTGCATGAATGAGATCATTTATTATTCAAGTTCTGTCTGAGCATCATTGTCCTTAATTTCCTCTTTCTCAATAGGAAAAAAAAAACAAAATAAAAAAAAAAACCCAAAACGTGTATTTTCTTAAAAAGATTTTAAAGCTGTTCCAAATGACAAGAGGAGGAAAGTTTTGTTTCAGACCCAAACAAAGAGTTTTTGCAGTTGGCAACTTGTCTTCATTTTCTAACAATGTCAATTTATCAAATGGAATACGTAACCTCTTCCTGCCATCCTTGCATTTAGTACACATTTAATGCCAGTGAAAGTGATCTTGTTATTAATGGAAATAGCTTTTTCATAGGGCCATGTGTTTATCTTTGTTCTGGGCGTGTATTGAGTTTGTGAGAACAAGATTGGGGTTAATAGATTTAAAAACAAAACCAAACAATTTATTGATAATTTGGGGCTACTATACAGGTGTGTATAAATAATGAACAGTAAAAAGGGTACAGCTATTGGTCTTTGTGATTGATTTTGTGCCTGAAGGGATAGTAATAAATGTACAGACATTATTTTACTTTTTTTTTGCAGTCATTTCCCTCCAGATACTGGAGCAGTATTAAAATCTCACAAAACAAACCTGTCATTGAGAATTGCACACTTTTAATAAAATGCCATACTGAAAGCTTGTTGAATAGGAATCTGGATTCTACCATTGTCCACCCGTTATTTTTCAGATCACAAATTTTTAGTTTCCTTACTCTGCATCAGGTATTTCTCTCAACTTTTTAAATGACAAAGCAAGGATTGTGCCAGGAAAGTTTTAGTTCCTTTTGATGTTCAAGCTATTTCAGAAGTATATTTGAAACTTAACACTTCATTTGTATTAGTGGGCTATTGTCTTTTACTAATTACATTAGCCACCTAGGGAGGTGGTGGAGTCACCGACCATGGGAGTGTTCAAGAAACGTTTGGATGTTGCGTTGAGGGGTATGATTTAGCTGGGAAGTATTGGTAATGGTTGGACTGGATGATCTTCTAGGTCTTTTCCAACCTTGATAATTCTGTGATTCTGTGAGAAGGTATGAATGTATAGCAGAGCTGCTTTAACTTCTATGTAGCAGTTCTACATAGCTTAACAAAGCTAAGTGTTATTTCTAAGAATCTATAAATAAAAGTTTATTTCCATTCAGAATTTTTTTTTCTATATTTCTGTATAGAGGAGCCTTCTAGCACAGTCAAATCAATTGCTTCCTGTTATACCTTAACTACAACTTGCAGTTAGCCCAGACTTGGTTTTCCCTTTACAATTTACACGGTTCTCTTACATTTCAAGGAAGCACATTCTTGCTCACCTCTTTACCCTCCTTGAAGGATCCTTCCTTGGCTTGAAGCTTCCTATCTAATTCATTCATATAAGTAACAAGCAGACCAACTGTTTCAAGCCTACTTTCCCCCCCCCCCCCCCCCCCCCCAGTATTGAGTAGCTTGTTCCTTGAACAATTTACTTAGTATTTCATTTTCCTAGGAAGCTGCATTAGATCCCATTGATAATAACCTCCTGCAGAGAATTCTTTGAAGAAGAATTACCTTTCCCAAGCATGGTTCCTCTTTCACCTGAACTTGTGCTTTTTGTTTCTTCTGAAACAAGCATTCAGTAATATCCTATAGGAATGCAAAAATTCTTAATTTGGAAATGTGAACTCCAAGAGAGTTAGCTTTGTACCATTTTGCAGAGAAAAAAACACAGCTCTTTTGGTCATTTTCCAGATTTCCCCACGTAAATTTGATTTGATGCTGGTAAAAGGAAGAGGTGAACAGGCAAAGCAAAGGTTTGCTTGAGTCTGCATTTAATGGTAGGCTTCACTGTAGGAATTCGCTGGATTCAATGGATGGGCAGTAGTTCACAACAGCTGGCTTTGGACAAGTTTCTTCCCAGCATTTTGTTCACGTATTATCACTCATTTGTTCAAATGATAAATATTTAATTATCATAATTATAGTGTTCATTTTTACCCTTTATATTACACAGTTATATTTTATAATTATTAATTTAATAATATGATTATGCTTATGTTGTAGAAGTGTATTAACCTTGAGTTAATTGTGAAATATTTCAGATGAAGCAATTTGAAGTAGTAAACTCTCACTTTTCCCAAACAAAATGTACCAAAAATTGTATTCAAATATTGTCCAGAATGAGAAAATTGGATAATCTTATGCATAAAGTGAGACTTGTGGAGTCTGAAGTATTTCACTGTCACTTATAAATAAAGGAATAATGTTAGCTTTAACACAATATTTTAACAGATACAGATTACTCTTATGTTAGTGTTGACTGTTACTAGAAATTAACATTTGGATACTCTTTTGTGTTGAGATGTTGATCTCTATATGTAATTGCATGGGAAGCATTTTGTGTTGGAGTTCAGGGGCTAAAAACTGCACCTCAAGGCCTTCTGTGAATGATTATAGGCTAATAAATAGATCTGTTGTTAGGATTACTACACAGTGTCAAAGGATTTCACTAACAAGAAGGCAAGTACCAAGGTAAACATTAAAGCAAAAGAAAAAAACATACAAAAAACCACGTCCCGCCTGTTTAATTTTGATGCATTAATTTTTGGAGTAATTTTAAGGTAACTGAAGGGCTGTGAAAGGGCTTAACCTAGCTACCAGTACTGTATTGCCTGTGTTTATAACATATTTTTCACATTATTTTTTGCACTAAAGAGAGAGGAAATAGTCGCTTTTAAGAAATAAAAACCCTCCCAGTAGATTGGAATGTTGAATTATGAATTATATTGTCTTTTTCCCAGGCAGTGGAAGTAAATTCATTCTAAAGATAGATTTACTATGTAAAAGATTGCTTCATAGTAATATGGAATAGTGTGTTTGGGAGAGTGCAACTCTCTTAAAATATTATTCCACCCTGTCTTCTGCTTTATTGTATTCCTCCTTGCTAAATCTCCCCGTCTCTTATTAGGCTAATGGTTGTATTACTTAAGATACTGTCTTAAGTGACATAACATGGAGCTACAGATTACTTAGGAAATTATTAGGAGAAACAAGTTATTTCAAAACAAATGGAACTTGCTGTTATAGAAATTAGTGATGTTGTTGTTGTTGTTGTTGTTGTCCCTACCTGTTTATCCTGGTGCATTTCTGATATCCTTTTCAGCAGTTCATCACATCACCAAATTCAACCACATAACTTTGGTATTCACAGTATATTAACAAGAATGTTTTACATCATAATATCTGAAATAGAGGATAGCATTTCATAATCTGTTTTCCTCCCTTCCCATTGCCATTGTTCCTTATCAATCTGTTGCAGTTGCAGAGTATAAGTCACACTATCGGAAGTTATTTATAGTGAACTTTGTGAAAGGTCAAATACCTTAGGCTGTTTAGATTAACAACATTATTTCCTATTTTCATTCTGTTTGAAAATATGTAAAAACACTTTTTTTTTTTTTCAGCGTAATATTTAGAAAAGAAATAGGTAACTTTCTCATTTTGCTTCATAAAGTCTTTCATCACAGAAAAAAAAAAAGAACAGCCAACAGAACTAATTATTTCTTTTTACGTCTTTTATCTGATTTTGTATTGAACAGTCCACACATGATAGATTTAGTCAACATTATTTATAAATGCCGAATTGATTAGTTGAGTTTGGAACTGGAATATCCCCAGGGTACTCAGATAAAAAAGAAACTGTGAAGCTTGTATTAGAAGCTTAAGGAGAGCACAGAAAAGAACTTAATGCTGCACTTTTGATATCATAATTAACAGAACTACCAAAATACTACTTCTCAGCTTATGCCATAGCTCTTTGAGGAGTTTACTGCCTGACTTTGGGGCAGACAGCCTCTGCACCACTATTCACAGCCCATAAACCATGTTTTTGATAGGTCCCAAACACTTTTGTTAAAAGCAGATGTGATCTCCTTTCCGTCACTCTGCATCTTCCAAGAGGGAAGATCATGAGGTACCCCATACTTCCATACAGCAGTTCTGAGCCTAGCTGTGTGGTCGCTTGTGCCAGTGGGAAGTCTGGTTCTTAGCTGAACACTTGCTGAGCCCATTTAACGAACCGATCAAGCAACAAATGAGCCAATACCCACCCCTAAACAATCCAAAAGTTATTCTGATCTATTTCTTCAAAGGATCAGACATGCTCCAGCCTGTCACAGTGAAGACTGAGGGCAGGAGAAAGGCTGAATGGAAAGGAGGAGTTAAGACAAGCTCCACAGTAGCATGTAAACTGTATTTAGGTACCATATAATTGGACCAAAAGAAGAATGTGAGACAAATTCACTGGAGAATTTGAAAGAGAATGTGAAACTGTTTCTCTAGTTTTAATAATATTGAAAACAAATGCTGCCAAGGGCAGCAAACCACAGGATGCCCTTTGGTTGTTCTAGCTTTGCCATGTTCTGTTCTTACCAGCTCATGGATAAATGTGGAGTGCAGCACTGCTCTGCACTGCCTCTTTCCACTCCTAGCTGTGTTTTTGACTAAAAGGAGCATCTGGCACAGTGTTTTATGCCATCATACCTTTCCAAATGTTCCCTCTGGGGAGCATAGCAGGAGAGCACCTAAGCTGAAGATTGTTCAGGGAGTTTGTATAAGATGGTACCAACCTGCTCAGCTCTGATAAGACTGCTGTCCTTCTGGGCATGTGCAGAAGCATGTCTGTAACACTTGAAATACTGCTGGAGAAAATGTATGTATTTGCAGGGAGTAGATGATAATTTTGAGCATCGCTGTTGTGAATTCAAGCACGTAAATTCAACTTAGATCTTGCTTCTGGTGGGTATATCTCATTTTGAATCTGTATAGTCTCCTGTCAGCTGAGATTTAGAAAGGCACATTTGATGCTTCCAATTAAGGCTTTGCAAATGTGAAAATTCAGAGTGTGTTCCCAAATGGATTTAAAGAAGCAGTGGTAGGAATTTTATGAGGATGAGTTAATAAATTGTATGTAGTGGTGAAGGGGCTCCTTAGGACTGGCTGGAGTGACATGAAAAACTGCCGGCAGGTGTCTGTCCAAATTCCTGACCTCTCTGACTCCAAATCATCTGACTTGGATCGACAAGATGTTCAGTTTTCTGAGGAATTCTCTTTCCAAGGATTCTTGTTCTTCATTGTGTTTTGGCTGTATTGTCTTCTAAATACATTTGGAAACATCAATGCAAGTTACCTGGGTTTAATATGGGAGCAAATAAATGAATACATATTTTATTGAGTCTCTGCAAGTGCCAATGCAAGCTAAATGCTTTTAGGAGCATGAATAGATTTAGAGTTGTACAGATCTGTGCTTCCTAAAAGCCTCTGAGATCTCTTCTGTCCAGACACACTAGAATCACTGAAAAACCTAGGTTGGAAGAGACTGTAATAATCATCTAGTGCAAACTCCTCTGCTGTGGATAGGGTCACCAACCCCTAGATCAGGCTGCCCAGAGTCTCCAGGCACCCAGAGTTTTTCTGGGGAACCTGATCCAGTGCTTCACCACCCTCTGAGTTAAAAAATTCTGCCTTATGTCTAATCTAAATCTTCCCTCTTTTAGTTTGAAGGTCCTGTTGCTATGAGAACATGTAAAAAGTTGGTCCTCTTCCTGCCTGTAAGCTTCCTTCAAGTACTGGAAGGCTGCAATGAGATCTTCCCAGAGCTGCCTTTTCTCCACTGGCTGAACAAGCCTACCCCCCTCCCAACCTGTCTTAGTTAGAGAGGTGCTCCAGCCCTCTCATCTTTGTAGCCTACCTCTGGACTCTCTCTGCATCCTTCTTGTGCTGAGAGCCACAGACCTGGACACAGTACTCCAGATGTGGCCCCACAAGTAGAGTAGAGGAGAACAATCTTCTCCCTGCTGACCACCCTTCTTGTTGCAGCCCAGGATACAGTTGTTCTTCTGGACTGCAAGCATGTGCTGCTGGATCATGTCCAGCTTTTTGATCTACTACAAACCCACAGGGCTGCTGTGAGGTTCTTCTCTCAGTCTGTGGATGTATCTGGGAATGCCCTTATGCAAGCACAATGCCTTGCACTTGGCCACGTTGGACTTCATTAGGTTCACACTGAGCCTGCCCAGGTCCCTCTGGGTGACATCCCTTCCTTCTGCACCACTCAGCTTGGTGTCATCAGCAAGCTTGCTGAGGGCACACTTTGTCCCACTACAGCACTGATAAACATGTGGAAGAGCACCAGCCCCAAGACAGACCCCTGGGGGACATCACGTATGACCAGCTTCCCCTCCTGAGGTCTCAGTTAACACTTCAGCCATCTTCTGCTACTTTTATGTGAGTCAAACTCTGATCATCATGCTTGTTTAGAAACTGTTTATTTTTCATTTGCCTATTCCTTTACGATTAATTAAAAGTTCTCTCAAGAAAGCACATTGCTACAGTGCCTCATTGCACTGCTTTTGTCAAGATATATGCAACTGCTTCTATAGTAATTGTCTTGGGATTTAGGAGAATTCTGCAAACGGGGTTAGTACTCTGTCTTTGAGTATTCCCCATATTATAAAGAGATTGCCCTTCAGCCTGTAATAGGTTAGAAGCCTGGTTTATACTACTATGAACAGTAACATAACTGAAGTAAATCTCATAGTGCAATTTATATCAACTGTTACTATTAATTTATTATTAGATGCTAATTAATCAATTTTCAGTTTTATAAAAGGACTGTAAATTGATTCTATATTTTGGGTACACTGAAGTTATAACTGCATAGGACCTTATTAAAACACGTGAACACTTCTTTCTTGCCTGTACAAATCCATTGCGATGGTCTGATAGTCTCAATGGCTTTTATCTATGTACTCCTGCAACAGTTTAATGATTTTCCTTATTATAAGAGAAAAATCTGATGGTTATTGTACATTTTATCTTTAATTGTAAGCTGTATTTGCAAAGTTATATTAATACCCTTTTTGTTTGTTTTTCATAGTGCTTAAGGGAATCCTTTCTTGACTATTCAAGGTATTTATGTGTTATGTCCATTTCTGCTTGCCATTCCTGTTAAAATAGACACCAATGACTATAGGCACCAGGAAAACCTTTGTTTCTTCTTGTCAGACTGCAGGGGACAACAAGAAGTGCTCCAATTTTCTTTTGAAATTCTTTGATTCTATTCTGGAGAAAAAAAAAAATACAACTTTGGAGAAAATGCCTTAGTGTTATATTCAACAAGGCAGCATTTTTTTTTTCACTGTGTGTTGAAATGTCATCACGGGTGTAAAACACAAAATAATGAAGTGGGAGCAAATACCTTGCACAGCAGAGATGTGAAAAGGTGAATTTAACACCTAACAGGTGTTAAGAGCTATAAACAAAGAATGTCTCAGCAGTAATTTAATCCTTTGTCAATCAAAGCATTCACTACTGAGAAAACATCTCTCTGAGAATGCTGTGTTTAATGGAAATACTTCTTAGTTTGAGAGGCAGAGTGTAATTTTGCTAGTGTGACACTGAGCATGATGCATTTTCAAACTGCCTGGGAACTCTCAGATACGAAAAAGAAGTTTTATTGCAGATAGTCACAATATTTTCTTGTTATTCAAAAATGCTGTACAAATAAAACAACGGCGAATAGGAAAAAAAAATGTTTTCTTATTCAATATCTACATTACATTTGAGTGCAGACTAGTTTGGTGTTCCTGTACAATTCTCAGAAAAGCACTGTAAAATTATATGGAAAATAAAATCATTAAAGTATGGGCAAAGAGACCGGTAAGATATTTAACAGTTTTTGTCATGGGCTTGCTGCAGTCTGACATTCACACTGGCAGACTTGGTGAAAAATAAATTGAGTTTTAGATAGGTGTGGGACAGGAAGGGATGCTGTGTGTCACACGCCCACGTGGCTGTGTTGGCTGCAATGAGGGGCCATGGCAGGTGCAGCCTTCAGTCAGCTGTGTGTGCGCTTCACTTGGAACTCATAGGCAGTCACGGGCCAGCGACAGATGTCCTCTTCTGCATCTTGTTTTGCCTATGGAAGCAATTATCATCTGTAAGCGATGCCTGCTCCCTGCTGCTCGCCCTGTAGGGTCTTCTCCCCTACCAGCACAATTGCTCTTTTGAAAACTCTCTGACCCATTTCAGTCAGAAAGCTGGATTCAAAGAGATTCACTACAGAAATTGTCTGAAACGTTCCTGCTCGTTCTGATTGAAATAAGGTAAGAATGTCACTGACAAAACTAGCTTTGCGAGGAGAAAGCAGGAACAGTCACAAGAAACTCAGCAAAGGCTTTTTGTCTGTCATATCTGGGTCTGAAAGAAAACTTGTGTCCTTATCCCCTTGACAGAGCAGTCTGTGCTGCAGCTGACAGCCCGCGGAGCTCTCTGCTTGTTGACACAGCCACTGGTGTGGCCGGGCCACCTTCCCATCCTCGGATCCAGTGAGCTTTGCAGCACTGCTACTATCACAGAGTGCCAGCCGGGTCTGGAGAGCAGGCCCTGAGCTGCCCTTTTCCTCCAGTGGATGTAATTAAGTACAGTTCAGCCGGTTAATTCCCACACTTAAGTACATTTATGTTGAAGATCAGGGTAAAATATATACGGGCATTGTATTGTCGTAAATGACTGCTATCGAAGCAGTTCACAGTAATAGTGATCATATCTAAAGTAGAAACGATGTTTTAGAAACCTCTAAACAAAGTTAAGTTTTCTATCTTGATGTGAACAGTCACTTGTTTTTGTTGACTTAAAGGCTCAGCATCCCAGAAGGAAACAAATTAACAATTAACAAAATAGCACAGTATAGTTCATGTTTGTTTCAGGTTGAGGGACAAAGTGTTAAAAGTTCAAAAAACGTATTCATAATGCAGTAAAAAGACACAAAGATAGTTTTGTGTTGTTGTTGTTTTTTCTTGTTCATTTATTCCTCTTAATAATACAGGGACAGAACAAATAAAGATTGTATATTGCATACATGTTTTAAGCTCTCAAAACCGGTGTTGCATTTTCACGTTCCCAGTTTGCCAGTGGTGATGTATTTATTATCTAAGTACAGTGTCACTCAGTAGATATCCTGCTGACTTCATTTACGGTAAGCTTCGTCAAAAGCACAGACAACTCTTCCTTTCCATCTGCCGTTCAGTTAAATTCATATTACATTCAGTTGGTATTTATATAAATTGCTGCTAAGTTCTTTATCTTTGCTTCTGATGGTTAACTGTTTGGTTCTCAAGATCCCTTCTCCAAAATTAACAGTGAGCGCTCATGCTGTTTTCAATTATTACAATTCATTCCGCTTGTTTTGTAAAGAATACTTTTTTGTGCACTAAAAATAAGTTTTCCTTAATAGCAGTGGAATCCCAGAGGAATAGTTTTTGCCTGATACTGCCTGTGGTGTGGGTACCTTTGGGCTTCCTCCTCTTTTCTTTGAAACCAGCTCCTACTGAGTTCAAAGGGAGTGGGATTGGAGTATGGGTGGAACAGAGAACTGACTTCCTAGAATAGCCCCTACTGGGAGCCTCTGCCTCTGAGTTACCATTGCAATCGCAGGTCAAGTGGAGCTGAGCACATCTGGCATTGTGCAGCTGAAGAGATGCAAAATAGTGACTGGTGAGAGCTCTGGTGGCTCATTGTATTGATTGTAGGACTTGATTGCCCAAGCTGCTCAGTTTGCATGTCAATGGGGGAAGAGGTATTTTGTGGTAGCAGGTTGTGAGAGTGGTAGCATCTTAACAGTAAAGTGGTTTGAGAGTTTGCTTATTGTATTTAATAGCCTAGTGGATTAATAAGATTTTGAGTCCCAAGGACAGGAGTGTCTATTTTTGTCCTATTTATTTACTTTGTGGTTCTGTTTGGGGTTGGTTTTTTTTTTTGACCATAGAGGCTGGCTTGGCCCACTACGACTGCATGCATGAAGCTGACTTAATTTTTAAGGGGTGGGAATAGTACAACAGCCCCAGTCAGAAAATAGGAATCGCTCCCTAGCTGCAATCACTATTTATGTTTGCGTAGGAAGAGTATGCGACCCTGGTATGGGAATGCATTGTGGTCAATAACTTGCACTTATTGCAAGTTATACACATGCAGGCTGTCAAGGATGACACACTTATCTAACATTTTCTGACAGATTCAGCGCAGTTCTTAGCTGGCAGACGCGTTGTTTGGACCAAATGTTCGAACACCAACGCTTTAGGCAAAGAGCCAGTAACTGTTTGTCATGCAAATATAAATAACTGATACCACAGCAGCGGTGGCTTGCTGCAGAAAAGCCTGCTTTCTGGTGGAAACACAGTCCACTGTTTGTTTTTGAAGAACAGAGAACGGAATATATACACATTTATTTTTAATAACATATCCAAGTGGCAGAGAACAATTAGTAATATTCTCATAAATTCTGTAATATTTAAATACTCACACTACGTATCCTTGGAATCTCTGAAGCTGCCATTCCTTCTGTGTTGGAACAGTGTGTAGCAGAGTTTGGACCTTTCTCAGAGTAGGAACATAAGCTCTGCTGTGCTTTAATCCTCCTTCCTGTTCCGACAGAGAGAGCACGTGCACACATGGGCATAGCTCTAATGTACTCGCCTTCCTCTTCTTCTTAGTGAAAAACCTAACAATGCCTGGCTATATATGCTTACTTGGCTTAGAACTCTGCTAGCAATATTCTGATGGAAATAAATACTTTTCAGTATAATATCTCTGCTTGTAATAACAGTTAATAAGCTTACAGTCTCCAACTTTAAATCAGCTCTTCTATTCTTAATTCATTTGTGCTCGTGTCCTAATCAATAGAGGCAATTTTGCAGTGAACTTCAGCAGCTGTTTGAAAGAAGACCTGCTACAGTAAGGTCTTTATGACAGAAGTGGAAATGCAAAATGAGGTCTTTCTGGAAAGACAATGGTAATGCCTGGCTGAAACTGAATTTGGATTGGTGAATTGTAATGGGACCTTTTCTTATCATAAGAATCAGTTTCTTGATTTTCACAGAAGCGTCAAGAAGCAAGCTCCCATACCTTTGTGCTCTGAACAGATGTTGAGGAAAAGGAGTGCAACAGCTGATTGAGGTACTGACTGCTTTTGAACAACTTGTGTCCTCCGTATGTGTGGTTTAACACTGTTTTTCTTAAATTTTGGGTCTCAATAATTATGTATCTTCTGTCTTACTTTCTTCTAGTATTTTATTAAGTCTTTTTTCCCCTTCTCCAATATAAGTAAATGCTTCAGTATCTGAAAAAACAAGTTTGATAATGAAAGTTCTACCTCTGCTTTTGGAAAACAGTTCCTTATTCTTCTGTTTTGCTATAAACAAGGATAAATTCTTATGCTCCCTTAAAGTCTAAGTCATATGTCAGTCACACCATTTAAGCATCTTTTTTTCTCTTGCATTAATGGTAGGAAAAAAAAAAAATGTCAGAGCTCATGATTTCCTTCATCTTTTTATTTGTTTTAAGTCTTGGAGTCTTGATGCATAAACATAACCAGAACTTTGTTATCCTGCTGCAAAGCTGATGCAGAAGTGTAATTAACTTGGACAGTGACATCTCTGGGTAACCCATCTAGTCAATGCTTCAGCTCTTTGTTCTCTGGAAATGTTAAAGCTGTTGTTTTATTTCACTTTATTTCTTTCGTATTACTCTGCATCTTTCAATCCACCTTCAGTGTTCTTTTTTTCTGCAATGTGTTTCAGAGAAATGAAAAGCTACTTCACCATAAATAAAAGTGATAGAAGTATGTAGGAAGTGTATAAATAAGTTATTTGGCATCATTCTTAAAAGTTATAATCTCACTGTCTTGGCTCTTTGTTAGGGCAGATGTTTAATGCATCTGTCTTGATCATCATTCATTGCCAGAACTGTGGCTACTCCAAACAGCTGAAAAGCCCATTTTCTAATTGAGAAGGGAGTTACTAACGATCATTCTGACAGTAGCAGTTTTGTGGATCTCAGTTACTGAAGAAAAAACAAAACAAAACACTGCTGTAAGTAAGTACTCGAAATAATGTAACCCAGAATTTCACATCATTCAAACTAGCAGACATTTTGAAATTAGTGCTTTGTTTGAGGTTTTGTAATCTGCTTGGAAGATGAGGTGATTGTCCCTTTCTACTCTGCCTTCATGGGGTTTCATCTGGAGTATTGTGTTGTAGCTTGATTTTATATTCCAAGTGGCACAGTAAGAACTGTGTTTAAGAGAAATGCTGCAGATTCAGTTCTATTGCCTGATACGTTCTATTTAGGCAAGAGTTGTTCTACCACTGGTAGCAGTAACACAGCACATATATCAGCTGCCTCTGCAGGGTTAATCCCTGTTAGTTTTGAGAGGACAGTGTTATGGTCACTGTCAGCCTTCACGTTCTTAGTGTAGTCCCTCTTTTGCTATTGGTACGTTAAGCAAAACAATTAACAGCTGTCATGGAATTCCTTCTTTAGCAGAGAAGCATGTTCAGGCACATTAATTTGTTTTGATTTGTTGTTTCATATGGGATATGCTTTTGGAAATACAAATATACACAATCTCATTTGCAGCTCTCCTTCACAAGAAGCACATATGTGTACACAAACCCATACTTGCTGCTTGTGGCACTATCAACAGATGTTTCCAAGCATCTAAGTGAAATCTGCTAAGATTTATGGAGGTCCTTAGTTTGTTGGAAGATTTATTCTGCAGTCTTGAGCTGCCTCAAGACATTTCCATCTCTTGGATAAAATATTTTCTATGTTCCAGTGTTGGTTTCTGATATGCTCACTGATTAGAGTAGAAATGTTCACAGTAAATAAGTCTGAAATCAAGTAGGGGTTTTGTCTTCAACTTATGCTTTTAACACATCTTTGCTCAAGCAAAAACAATGCTGTAAGTCGTTCTGTGATTCTTATTTTCAAGATAAAGGGGACACCATAAAATTTCAAAGAGTTTAAGAACTCAAGAGGGTATCTGAGAGTCATATTTGTGCTCTGTGTTTGTCGTCTGGTAACAGGTGGCAACTCTCTACTCTGGAGTAATTCACTGGGATAGGCAGCTGAAATCAGAAACAAAGCTGGTACTGAAGAGTTGGTGCACTATAGGCTACTTGTCATCTTGCTGAAGAGGTTGAAGAATAGTAAAATTATGTAATAGTTATAATTGTAGTATGTTCCGCCTCTGTGGAAAGTGAATCCCTTCTGTATATAATATACAGTATATGAATACTGAAACAAGCTAGAAAATTGGAATTTCCTTCAAGGGAAGCCATTCTTGCTCTTGCTGATCTGTGTAAGAAAGAATTTACGTGGGGAATATTGCCAAAACATATTGCAAAATGAGATGCAGTCTGATAACCATGTGTCTTTCAGAGGGAATGTGGACCGTTTAGAGTTATAAAATAAAGAGACAATCAAGAAGTGGTTTCTTAATAATTTCTCAATGTGTTTAAATAAAAAGCCCTTAAAAATAGAGGGAATTGGTATTGTTTGTGCAAGCACACTATTAATGTTAAATATAGCAAAAATAAAACAGTATTATTAGCATTTTGCATTTGAATGAGCTATATATGCACAGGTAGCTGTGCATGTGTATGTAATACATAGCAACAATTACAAATTGCTTATTCTAAGCAGGTGCTGAGGACAGGTGTCTTTGGAGGGTGAAGCTTTGTCCTGCTTTCAGCTGGGAGAGAGATGGTTTTTTTTATTGTGTATGGTACAGTGCTGTGTTCTGGCTCAAGCTGAAAAACCATGTTGATAACACACTGATTTTAGTTGTTCCTGAGCAGTGCTGTACAGAGCCAAGGATGCTTCTGTTTCTCAGCTTCTGCCAGCAAGGGCTGAGGGGACAGAAGCAGCACAGCTGACCTAAACTAGACAAAGGGATATTCCATTCCACGTGACATCATGTGGAAGAAAAACCCCAAAAACTGAGGGGAACAGCCACTGCTCGGGGATTGGCTGGACTTTTGTTGTTGGGTGGTGAGAGCTTGCTTTGTGCACTTGCTTTGTGTATATATGCACATGTATATAGCAAAAGGTTGTGTGGTGTTTAGCTGTTTACCAGTTAAACCACTACAAGGTTAAAAAAAAGAAAAAGTTATTTCTTGCAAGGTTTCACTCTCCTCTCCCCATCTGGCAGAACTTTTCATGGCTTCTTGCTCAGCTGTTATTCTTCATAACCGAACTCAGATACCATAGAACACTAAAGATGCGACATTAGATGTTTGAAACGACTTACCTTACTTCTACAATCTTCTACAGTCTTTATTTATTTATTTATTTATTTATTTATTTATTTATCTATTTATCTATTTATTTATTTATTTATATTCAGAGCATTTGAGCAGAATTAAGTATTGTTACAAGAAGCTTCCTGGACAAATATTTTATCTTTAAAAGATGATTTATGGAAATATTTGCCAAGGCGTCATATTTGCTGTTGCCTATAGATCAATTTCTCATAGACTAATTTGGACCCTAAAGCCTTTCTCTGCAAAACATCACAGTGTAGAAAATGCCAAACCAAAATAAGCTGTTTAAACTAGCTGTTTAGAGAATTGTACTTTCAATAAATGCAGTCATCTATATTTAATGTTATTTGTACCTCAATACAAAGCTTAAAATTAAACTATAAAAAGCATATGGCAAGCAATAAACAAAAACCTAGCATCATAACAAAACAAATCTCACTAGAAGTGTAATCCTACACTTTCATGTCAAGCATTTTCTGTGCATAGCATCTGATTCACTTTTGTCAGGAAGAATTTCTTTTCAGCATTCAGGCATTATGGCTCTATAGAACAAAGCTCACAGCAATGGGCAGTAGAAGGGATGCATGCACTTGTGAAAAAACTGTGTATTAGAATTCAGTATGGTTAAAAAGAACAATATTGTGTGGAAGCCCAGAAAGAAATGAAAATGCTTTATTTTATTGCAGTCCTTTTACATTTTTGGAGGCCCTCATACAAGCTTTCTTTGACTGACTCCCTGCCTGAGATCGGATTCTAGTTTTTTGATGCATTTGCATTTCTGTCATTAATATCAGCAAGTGCCTGTGATAGTTATGAAAGATTTGTGATAGCTGATACTTTTGTACACTTAAGTAGTATTTCAGAAAAGTGACTGTACTGCTTTTTTTGTTTGATCCTATTGAAGTCTACTTTGTCCAAAATAAAAGAAAGAACATATTATTGGTGTGATAATAACTAGAGGTAGGCATATTCACTTCTAATAATTGAAAGACTTTTCTTTTTGGACACTTCTTGCAGAGAACCAAAAGTACGTGAGGTCTGTTCTCGTGTATTATGCTAGATTTAGAGTCCTCTGATCTCAGCAGAGAAATTCTCATTGTGTTTAGTGGATTATAGATGTAGCCTCTTAAAAAGAAGTCACTTGTATTTTTTTCTTCCTCTAAACTATTGTGTTTGGGCATGTAGTATTTTGGGAAAATGCATGAAGAAATGCCTCTTGCTCTTGTCATACAGATGTAGGAAAGATTTTCTTAGCCTCTTTGTCTGCTTAGAAAATCACTTACCTGATATTTTTTAGACTGGAAAAATAATTTTTTTTAAATATTTATGGCAGTTAATATTGTTCAGCTCGGACACATTCAATATGTATCTATTCAAGCTTGCTTAAAGTTAAGTTCAAAGGTATCTCTTCCCCAATATCAAGTGCTAATAAAATCCTGTTTGATGTTAAGTGCTACTGAATATATGTACAAGTTACAGTTCTACTTTCAGTAAACAGAATATAGTAACATTATTTAATTGGTAGGAGTGAAGCATAAGTATTTTGATATTTTCTCATCTTCCACGTTTTGGTATTTTTTCTCTCATTCCCTCTCTGCCTGTCTAGTATATCAGTCTTCTAATATTTTGTCATAATTATACTTGTAGATCAAATATTGGAGTTATGATGTTGAGGAGACTCAAAAAATGCTACTAATAGATAACAGTGGTGCTTGTACATAAGCAGACAATAAAATAGGTGATAAAGCACAATTTATTTTCTTGGTGTTGTTGATTTCATGACTGGAATGTAAAGGGAAACAGCATTTCAGGTTGTTTTAGTTTCCTGCTCAGTAGAACATAGGACAAATCTTACCTCAAAAAAGAGAGGCTTATCTTTCTCATTCAGTCATCTTTGATGTGTTCTAGGGCAGTCTAACAGGGAAGGTCTGTGTTTTCTGAAAGTGTACAGAAGTACAAATGTTCTCATTTGAACTGCTGAGAAAGCGATGCATGTTTGATATTCAGAGCACTTGAACACTAATGTGCAACAGTGAGTTCTTATTTTTCTTAAAATTCTGCTCAAATTTTTCAGATTTTTTTTTGTGGTCATGGTTGTAGCTTTTTATGAGAGAAAATTTGAAAATAGTCTCAGTATACTTCAGAGACTTGCATTTTGTTGAAGTTGATGGCTCCTTATGTTGGACCAAATATCGTTCAGTTCTGTTTGGAAACTATACGCTGAGTACTGGAGACTGCATTTGATTCAATGTCATTCAGTACAAGGCAGCTGATGTAGATTGCTTAATCATAAATCTTTAAACATTACATGGGATTTAAGGTGATTTGTTGGCGCCTGTTTGCATCCTACATGCTAGCATACATTGATGCAGGTTGACTGAATTAAAGCCAGTGAATTTTATGTATTTAGTGTCCTAGCAGAGTACTTCTTTATCTCAGTTCTGTTTGCAACCAAATCTAATTGCTAAGCCGTGTGTAAATACTAATCCTCATCAAGAAGTGTCATTGAATATTATTGGAATGTACACAATGTGCTGTGAACCAATGCTGTGTAAGACCTTCAAAGATGAGCTGTGGCTTAAGAGGAAGAAGTATATTGAAGTTCCTTCTTCCAGAGAGGTACAGAAGTCAACCTTGTGTGATAGCAGTAATTTTATAGCATTAATGCCATCTTCTTTGGCATTAGACAAAATTACAAGCGTGACACTGCTGTAATTATACTGATCCCAGATATGAGTAATAGCAGCTGAACAGCAAAAATGGTAGAGGATGGGAAGACTGATAATTCCACTTTTGTGGGTTGTTTCTCTTCTTTCCTTCAATACAGAGAAGGACTTTCTCCAGCTTATGCATAGAAAAAGAGGAATGCAACTTGAAACAGCAGGAAGAACAGTGTTTCCCAGCTTCTTCCCAATAAATAAAGTAAAAGACTTTACAGCATTCAAACTGTGTTAATGAATGTATGTTGCAGGGTCATCTGCAAATGGGGAAACTGCCAACACAGACTGCTTTGAGTCTCAACAGATCAATGATATGTACGGGAAAAAGGGTAATAAACATAGAAATTTCAATGCTATTGTTGCAGTTAGCACTGTTGGAAGGCACATACTGATCTGTGGAATATCATACATGGGTTTAGAAGGTAATGTGATGACAGCTTCTTTTGCTTCTAGGTAGGATGTTCATACGAGTCTTAAGCAATTATAATACATCTGTTCTTGAGAGAGATTTTTTGACCACCAGGTATCCTCCCTTTCATCTGGAAATCTCGCTTCTTTCTACTTTTGCAAATTATATCTTCACATGTTCTTTCATTAGCATACCATTCAGATTTGATAGGGATGGAAGAATTTACATGCAGTACTGGTTTACTTAGCCTGGATTTTTTTCTAATAACAGTATGTAAATTATCAGTATGTTGTCCCTGAGCCATTGTGCTGGACTGGCACAAAGATTGTACATATCCTAAATTTATGATTTACACATAAATTCTGAGAGAAGAATCATCCGGGTGCTTTGGGACTGTACGTTCATTCCAAACTTCTTTCTTCCTTTCTCTTTCTGTGGTCTCTTTGCAGTTACTGTTGATCATCCCAGAATTTTGACAGTAACTCAATTATCACAACTGCTTTATGTCTTGAAGAAGATTTAATGAAGAAGCTGATTTGTTCTTGCACTTAGAACAGTTGTTTACGTGAATATGAGCTTCACAGGAGCTTTTCCTTCCCACAGATCAGGGTCAGGATCAATGTGTTGCCATATAGTAATGTACCAGATAAATATTGTTTTGTGGTAAAAACATAAGAAACATAGAATTTTAACATGTTGCTTATGGAAACCTTCCTTTTATGTATCTGAATTAATTTTGAAACTTATGGTATTACATTTTATAAGCTAAGAACCTTATCCTACATAAAAGGATTCTCAGCTTTTTTCCAAGTGCATACATTCACTCATATACGTGGACCAATATTAAAATTTCCTTTGTGCTGTATAAAAAAAAAAAAAGCACTACCATCCTCAACAAGCTGTCTCCACCACAGGGAAGTAGTTCTTGTGAGACTATTGCTGCTAGCATGTACCTTCCTTTGTGCGCATAGTGTGCACACCTACAGGTACAGAAAAATACAGCCCATGTGCTTTGAAGTATGATCACCGTCACTTAATGCTTCAGAGCTTGTGTCATAAGGCTGTAATTTAGAGTAATAGGTACAGAAAGGTCTATTCTGCTTTTTCTTCTCCTACCTGTCTGACCCACATCTGTTGCTGTTTTGTCACAGTTGTTTTTGTTTTTTAAAGGTGAAAGACGTTTTTATAAACTTTTTTTTTTCCTCAAACATGAGTTTGTAGGTCTGAAAACTGTTCTTTGTGTTCTGGCAAGAGGAAAAATTTGTTTTTAGGGGAGGAATAGAGATAAGACTGTATGAATTTTTTACTTAACCCCTAAGGAGCTGAGTAGATTATTCTGCTAGTTTGATAAGTCACTGACCTCTTTGAAGATGCTAGCATTAGAGAAGCCATTAGGATGGTAGTGTTTTAGAAATTCTGTATCAAAAGAGGATTCTTTCCCAAAAGAATTACAAGAATGTATTGTATGGGCTTAGCTTTGTAACCATACTTGTTTGAGTATTTTTAATAGAAACTCAGTTTTGCTCGTGAACAAAGGTAGTAATTCTAACAAACTTTGTTCTATACTGTGCCCAGACAAATACATTAGAAATGTGGAGCATGCTATGTAGAAATGGGAACAGTTTTTTTTTACATATATTTTCAAAATTTCATATTAAAAAAAAAAAAAAAAAGCATAGATAACAGGCATAATCCTGTTATTCCATTCAGCAGTTCACAGAATTGTCTTCATTGCTTCTGGCTTATTTAACTTTATCCTTCTAGTCATTAGCAATAGTGTTGGCAGCAATCCTTCTGTTGATGTAATATTATATATGTTGGTTTATATACATATAAAATTATATACGTATGTATATAGTTTAAACATATAAATGTGTATAAAAATGCAAAGGGGCAACTGAGATCCAGAGAGAAGCCTAAGTTGTGAACTGAAGGTTGAGATCATACTATATATGTGTACCTACCTCTGCGGTTGTTCCTCACAGCATAAGAATGGCTTAAATTTGATTTTTCTGCATAACTAATAAATCCTACAGCATCATACAATAAGTGAAATAAAGCACCTGAGCCAGACTTTGCACAAACCTTGCTTGTAAACAAGCTGTAATTTGGACAAAATGAAGGTAGTGTTTTCTTCAGCTGTTTTCCTCCTTTGCGTGCTTGTGACCTTGAAAGCATAAATGCATTTTTCTTGCTGTAATTCACCAGAGAAAGCAGAAGATTATTTATTGTTGAGGCCAAGAATGTGTGTAAACCTTTCTTAAACGTGTAATGATGATTTGAGAGGTAGGGAAATATTTCCTCATAAATAAGAGGCAAAGGGTAATATTTATAACTGAGTGTTGCAACAGCATATTGTATTCCTTTGTGGTATGTCTTGTTGTTACTTCTTCTAAGGTGAAGTAAAACTAGAAAAATATATAGGATGCTGTTGTCATACTTTTTAGGGTACCTAGTACAGTAAAAACACTCTTTCATTTGGAAATTCTGCTGAACTTTAAATTATGTTGTCTTACTAATTTTTTAGGTCATGCTGTTAAAAAGCTGTGTATATGCACATACCAAGACTCATACAACCTTTACAGTGACATTAAAGAGTCTGCTGGCTCTCCGACGCTACTAGTCTCTGCACTGTATAGGTCCCAGATATCTCCTGATTGCTTATGGGATTGTTGCAACTCAATACAGCAGCTTTATAGGAAGAAAGGAATTAGTCTGTAAGTGGTGGCAGTGTATTTCTAGATGACGCCTCCCTCATCCTTAAACTCAAAGAACAATATAAATTTGTAGATCAAGTGTGAATTATTTGAGTTTAGGTAATTTGAGGTAAAAGGGGAAAAAACATTTTCAAAATACATACTATCTACCACAACTTCATTATCGTTAGGTGAGTAAAGAGCTGCCAACAAGAACACTATTCTGTATCAATGAGGCACTAATTTTCCTTTCTTTAATCAATCTGCTCACTTTTCAGCTTTCTAGCTATTGATTTTTCTACAGCAACAAACTTCATACTTCTCAGCTTGTCAACTTTAATGTCTTTTTTTCCCCTTCTTCTATTGTTGGTTTTACCTAGGCTCCTCCACATTGCTCAGGATGAAAATTGAATGGTGGCTGGTTTTTATTCTTTTTCTGAAGCTTCTATTCTTTGGTAGTGTCTGAATGCATATTGTTCTTAGGAATGATTTGGCAAAGGCAGCTGAAAAGGCTTTTTGCATGTGATCTCATACCACACAGTGTATGTATGCTTAAGGTAAAAAATAAAAATTATTAATAAAAATCTGTTAAAATAGTGATTACCATAGAACTCAGTCTCTTTGAAGGAAAGAACATGTTATTTATCCTGTCATTTGTTACCATGTTCTCGATACCAGACCATTCCTGGGGACTGAAGTGTGTCCTCAAGACAAGCTGATAGATTTAGTTTGTTTTGCTCTGGTTCAGGTTTCATCACTTTAAAAAAAAAAAAGAAAGAAAAAAACAAAACAAACAAACAAACAAAAAAAAGCCTGATTTTGGTATTTTGAGAGAGAAGGGGGAGAAAGTGGGATTTGCGTATAACAAAAATAAACGAAACCAAAACAAAACAAGCATGTAAGAGATGTTCCTTTGTTACTTTGAGTGAGACTTCATGTTCACAGAGTACAACTTGCCAGCACAGGAGAATACATGAGCTTCTTGCTTAATTTCAGAAGTGAAATCTCATGAGAAATTTTCTTCTTAATTAAAACATGTCTTTTTTTTCAGTGAATTGGCATCTAATTATAATCTACAAAAAGCCATCTTTGACTTATCTGAATATCATGCTGCCTCTCAGTCCCATTTATTCCAGAGACCATCATCAGATTTGAGTAAAAAAGCACTAAATCACTTTTTGCAGGTTGTTATTCTTTGCCATAGAAAAATCTATGTATATGAAGAGATACAAAAACAGTTCTCTGTGCAAAAGCCCCCAGGAGAAGGTAACAGAACACTATGTACCTAGGAAACCAGAAGTGTGTTTTTTCCACTTTTAATGCAATTCTGAATGGCATTAAATGACAATGGAGGAATCCCATGCAGGAGGTCACCTCATAAGTGTTTTGTTTTGCCATGATGGCTATGAGTCCATCAAAATATACAGTTGTTAGAACAGCTAATGGATTCCTAACTAGAAATTAGCCAGCCGTATTAATAATATATAATGTTTCCTTTCCCAAGTCTGTCAACCAAGAGGATGAAACCACAAGTGGGAAATACACATTTAGTTCAAGAGACTGATGCTCACAATTTCTTTGTATCATTATATTTTCCAAGAACCACTTGCTTTATGGTATCACAACTAAGAATTGATTTAGACTTGTAGATGAGCTTGGAAAAAAAATGCATGTGCTTTGCGCAGTTTTTTAGCTTTAAAGGGGAATTGGGTGTTCCAAAGCTTGCTCTGACCTTTAAGAAGTATTTTAGATTTCACTAAGGCCAAAAGTGATGTTCTCTAATTCTTGCAAATAAATATTTTACTGTGGTTCTTTTCCAAAATGAGTCCTCAGATAATGGAAGCAAAGCATTGGTATTCAATCACTGGAATTCATTTTAATTGTAAATATACATTTCCAGAGGAAAAAGTGTCCAATGCAACTTTGAGATTGTTTTTTTCTTTCCCAAATATGAACTGTAAATCCTGATAGTGCCTAAAGCACTAAAAGCAAAGAATAGAGGTTCCGTAATTGCTGAGTTAGGGTACATTAATGTTGAATAAACTGTTAATGAGCAAAAAAAATACTAAAGTGAGTACCTCATTAATCTTACTTTAAGTAACAGAAAGTAACACTAACAGTGTGTTGAGTTATGCAGAGATGATGGTAAGATTTTGTTGGTGAGGATATCATGGTAAATACATCAATAAATCTGTTTATTTCTTTTTTGTGAGTAGATCCTTTTGTGAAGTTATTAGTATGACCGAAAGTAGGGACAGAGTACTTTTTGTTCCTTCTAATGTGAGCTTGTAGACATTCACAACTTAGGAGATGGATGTTAATCATTTAAGCTTTAGTCTGTAATTTTCACTAGGAAGAAAAAATGCTGTTCTTTGGATTCTGAGAATATGAACCAAAGATCTCCAGTCTTTGTCTGGAGATCTGTACTTTGTCTGAAGAAGCCACACAGGAAATAATTGTTGCTATTGCCTATAGGCAGCTACAACATAAAATTTGTTGGAGCAGGGGAAAGAATAGTTTCTGTATGTGAAAATATAAAAATATACAAATAGATAATTTTGCTAAAGCATTTCTCAGCAAATTAAAAAAAAAAAAAAATTAGATCAATTTTTCAATTTGCTTTTGAGGATAGCTAATGACCTTGTAGTGAAGTATAATGAAAAACCTGGTATGTAGTGACTGTTCTCTTCAGTTTTGTTCTAGCAGAGATGTGTTTATGAATGTCCCTGAATTTGAAACAGATCTGAATAATATTTAGGCAGTTACAGTATAAGCCTCATCTTGCTTACTGATGAACCCAGTTGAATTTTTATTTTTCACTGCTTGGTTAAAGCAACCTTTCTTCTTTCAGATTACTTCTGCTAGGTTTATTCCATGGGTCATTCAGTGGAACTTCCAGAATCTTTTCCAATGATCACTCTTTAGGTATCAGAAGCAGAATTAGGCACAAGAAGAGAAAGACACTAAATTGTACAATATTAAATTATATTCTTAAATTTCTCAAGAAACTGTCTTTTTCAGTTACCAGGATACAGCTATCAATGTGTAAACATAAGCTCTGGTGCATTGTTAACCCAACCTTGCAGAAAGCTCTCTCTAACCTAAAGATGCTATCAGCAAAGGTGTGAATGTGTCAGTTAAAATGAGATGAGTTGGTACTTCCCATGATCTGTTTGTTTTCAAAATTTTACAGTGTTAAGGAAAACTGTGTTAGATTTTAACTTGCAAATTGAGTAGGCCTTTATCTGCAATAAATCCATCATGAGGCACACCTATAATTTCATAAGAAGTAGAGCTACATATTGCAAGTACAGCTCAGTTAGACATAGATGCATCTAAAAGCAGAAACAAATTTGAGCCACTGCTTATGTGAACAAGTCACCCATATGTAATCTAACACAATTCTATAGTGGTAGTGTTGAACATAACATAATTTAAACCAGCAAGTAATTTTTAATTAAAGAAAAATAAATAAATAAATAAATAAATAAATAAATAAATAAATAAATAAAAGGATTGTTATTTGAATTTACCTAAGGAAGATTTGATTGCTACCATTGACTTCAGAATGCTTTGACTGAAAAGCTTTGCTGAGGCTCTTTTTTGACCTGACAAATGGATGTAGGGCAGTGGTAAAGGACAAGAAGGCTCTTGCTTCAATAGAAAATTGCAACCTAAAGGAAGATTGTGATGGAAGGTATTGCTAATATTTCTTTGCTCTTACATAGCCTGGGTTTTCTCTGGTAGCCATTTACTCCCTTCCCAGTACTCAACCTAATTCAGCAAATACTTTCAGAATGGTACAAAGCCATTTAAATTAGTCTGTCCTTCTTCAAATACGCTGCTATGTGTTCTACCACTTGTCAGATTAACTCAGCAATAGACACTTGTGGAACTGTTGTTAAAAAGTGTATCTGGAGGTAATAATCTGAGTTCTTTTTGACAGTGATACTATTTTAGAAGCCATGGCTGTTTGAACCCAACCTTTGAACTGCATTTGCAATGATTACTGCTGATTCTGTGTTGGACCGTATTTTGCTGAAATATGGATTTGTCTTCTCTTATTAGGTGGCAGTAGCAGCAGCTTTTCCTGGCCAACAAAGGGTCACTGAATCTAGGATATTCAATGCCCAGACTTGGGTGTTTTTCAGCCTGTCCAGGAAAGGGAAGAAGTTAAGATGAAGGAATGCTAGATGGCAAGATCCAGCCCCTGGACCACCAGCTAGCCTATATTCCACTCTGTAGATTTTGATTTGGAGTAGCATAAGAAGCTGTATTTTAGTTTGGTTCCTATAATCTTAGTAGAATGCTATATGCCCTTATCAGTTTTTAAACTTCTCAAACATTCACTAAAAATTCTTCTCAGTATTCTATTTTGTTCTTACACAGCAGCTCTGTAGCTCTCTGAGGTGTCCTTGTGGGATTTGACTTCCTTTTTTCCTCTTCCTATAACAGAAATTCTCCCCACCCTTCACATCACCTTGCAGTGGCCTTCTCTTCCTCCCTAGTGCACTAGAAGAAATACCATTAGAAGCATGCAAAGCCTCTTTATTTTTTTATGAATCTTTCGAGCCTTTCACCTTTCTCTTGACCCAATAGCTTGTCAGCTGCACCTTCCTTTCTTTTTCTTTTACAGAATCTTTAGTATCATTCATTTTGAAAGAATAAGTAAGTTCACAGGGATACTAACCTGTTTGAACTGCAAGATCCCTGCCTCCACTTGTATAAAGCCATGTTAGTATTCCAGTGTGAAACACACTCAGTTTGGTTGCTTGCTAAATGTCTTCAAAGGGAATGGAAAGGTGGGTGATGAGGGAAAGAATACATGCATTTATACAGAGATATGCTCAGAGCACTGGCTGTGCGTGGGAAAGCTGTGACGATTTGAAAGACTGTGGTTCACGGATGCAGGAAATCTCAAAAAGCTGAAAACAGTGATGGAGAAAAGGATGTGATGATCCTCAAAAGCATGTCTAAATTGTATACTTAACCAAGTAGTGTTTCAGTGAAATATAAATTATGGACTGAACATATTTCAAAGTTGTGCACTATGGTATTCAAAGTAGGTAAGAGGAATATTAATTTTAACTGCAGTAAAGATCTAAAATCCTGATTACCACATTTACAGGGAATAAAAACTGAAAGTAAAATCTCATGGGTGCAAGAGAACTCATCTCTCTGTCAAAGTGATTCTGCTTCAGGTTGGTACGTGTGGTGAGGACTCTGACATATTCCAGGCTGGGAAAACTTATTCAGGATCATGTCTTCAAGTGATCTGTAGTCATGCTTCAATCAGAAATCATTGCCTGTCATCTCAAGTAGCTTCTTTTCAGTACAAATCAGGTGTGCAGTGGCTAAACCTCACCAGAAATTTTGTTATGCGCATCATTATTTGTTCTGGCAAATGCATAAAGTCTCTGGTCAGACTAAGCTCCAAAAGTAATCTCCTTGTTGTGTGCTAATGTACGTGTGAAAAGCTTCCTGCTATTGCCTTTAGTAATCTTCAGTTCTTGCACTAAAGGCTTAAATACTCTCTTAGATTGTGAGGTCTAGTAGTACTTTCAGAATTACTGCCCTTCCCTGAATCTCCCTGCATCTCACTGTACTTCTGGTATAGCCATGAGCAGCATGGCTCCTTTGAAAGTCCATTTTAGACTAAAAGCACAGAATAACATTTGCAGCATCTCAGCAGATTTCACATTTTCAGTTTTAAGTTATTTAAAATCTTTGGGCAGACTATCACAGCACTTAAAAGCATAATTGTTTTGATTCTAATTATCTAGAAAGCATATCTGGTGGTTAGAGACCATGCAAAGCTTCCATCACATCAGCTTCTAGTGGTGGCTAGGCAGAAATGAGGAAATAAGAGTGAGTAGTGCTGATTTTCACAGGTGTTAGTATTCTGTATGCTATCCCATCCCAGTGGTTACATAACATACTGCATACCCTTAAAGCCTTTTTAAAGGCTTATGGTCTAATAACTTATGGAACTAGTACATTCTAGGAAACTGAAAGCACCCTAAGACCATTACAATTTAAGAGTAAAGAATTAAAGGTATGGATCCTCTGTGACTGCCCAAGTATCAGCCTTAACTTGTCACAGGCATAGTATTTCTTGCATATTTGGTGCTTGGAAATAATAAGATGTTGTTTAGAGACCAGATTTGTATTGTTCTTTTGGTTTTGTTTTATTGGTGGTTTTTTTTAAGACAAACACTTGGTATTTGTTATTATTACTATTTTTCTTCATTATTATAATTAATGTTGAGTATTATAAGTATTGTATAATTAACTTCCAGATCCTGAAGGCTTTTACTCTTTACTGCTCACTTTTGTTTTGAATGACCACTTGATATGAAATCAAATGAGACAAACTCCCTTTTAAAAAGTGAACTTAGAGGGAAATAAGTGTCAAGATTGCTATTTTTAACAGATCTTTTATTTGAAAAGTCTGATAAATTTATCAAATAGTTATGACTGAGGCAAAAAAAAAAAAAAAAAGTTATGTACCTCAACCTTCTCCTTGACTGTTGCTAACAGCCTACTTGCATTGCTCACTAGGGGGAGTACACCTTCTTGGACTTTTCTGGTAGATGTACTTGTGAAAGCATTTCTTATTCTTCTTTGCACTTCTTGCCATGTCCAGTTCCAGCTGGACCTTGGCCTTCTTGACCCCATCTCTGCACAGCTTAGCAGCATCCCTATGATCCTCTCAGATTACCTGTCCCTGCTTCCACTGTCTTTGCGTTTTCTTCTTGCTCTCCATTTTGTCTAGCAGGTCCCGGTTCAGCCATGCCTGTCTCTTGCCTTCCTTTCCTTATTTCCTTCACTTGCGAATGGAGAGCTTTTGAGCTCTAAGCTCAAAGCTTCCTCCAAAATCTGCTAGCTCTTTTCAGTTAGTCCTACTGCTCCATGCTGTTTGAGGCTGATTCTACGCTTTTCTGCAACGCAGAGACACCTAGGGGTGATGATTTGGTTAGATAAAGCAATCTTTTTGAGCCAAGTTTGGCTAACTGTATTGACCTCTGCTGAGAAAATTTGCATTTGCACCTGCAGTTAGAAAAGTGCTAGTATTCAAAATATTCAGTGTATTTAAAACAGTTTGGATATCTCCATCATGCTTAAGTCTACAGGCTTGATAGAGGCAGATGAAATTGTACCTCAAGACATGCATTTATAACAAAATGCTTAAATTGTGATGTGGTAATTTTTGTTAATTCTATTAAAGTAAGAATTGGTGAGAGTTTGTTTTTAGGTGATTACTCTGCATTTGCTTCTACTACGTTCTGTGAAGTCAGCCTTTGTGCAGGTAAAGCTGGGCCACAACAGGAGGACTTTGTTTTTGTTTCCCATCTCATAGGTGAGGGTGATCTGTTGAGGTGGAACCATCCATATTGGGCTGTGATTTCAGTTGTGAAAACAACCAGCACGTTATCTGAAAACTTTAATTGTATGGCAAGTTAGAAGTTAGTCAATAAAACAAGTTTTGCTGATCATTTCTTGGTCATTCAGATTGAGGATGTGGCTGCAATGCACTTGAATTCTTCTCCAACTAAATATCCTTCCCTGGAATTGACCTTAAATTCTTGGTCTGACATTTTCAAAGTTTGTCAGCATTTCTGTAGAAATATACATCTTGGAAAAAAGGGGCCTCTGGTCCTGAGCAGAACTGCTGTCCTTTTCCTTCAGCCTGCAAACTGAATGTGAACCCAGTCTTACCAGGCTTTCTGTAGCAGATACTGGAAAAAAGATGAGTTTCTCCAGGAAGTTTTTGAAAGCATACTTATTTTCTGAAATTGCTAGTCTCCATTTGTTCATAGCTGATGTGAAAGATGCTTAAAACTGTGCAACATGAACACATTCACCTCTGCAGTCGTATGCTAGGTTTTGAAGTTACTCAAATTATATAGGTGTGGAGAATAAAGAGCAGAATGGCTTATGACCAGTTTAAATTCTTGGTCTGATCTGTCCATTATTTTTGTAGAAGAGTAAATCTTGAGAAGATTTGTGCAGGATTTCAGTAGTATAAGCTTGATTTCAGCAAGATAATATCTATCTGGGATCTTCCTTTACACAGTATAGTAGTCCTTTAAACAGTACTGGTTGTTTCTTTTTTTTTAATGCAACATAAATGTCTGAAGTTATGTGAATTAATTTTTTACATGTGTATCACCAATATTTCTCATTTAACATCCTAGGTACTGTTTTCTTCCTGGCCAACCCACGAATGCTTGTGTGTTCAAAGGGTTCTTATCTCTCTCTCTTTTCTTTTTCCCCCAGTAATAACCTAGTGACTTCAGTGAAGCAGAACGCAAATTGTCTGCTTAAATAACAGCAGGAAAAATCATTCATGCAACTAAACATAGCATCAGCATTCTGTCTCATTGGAAGATCTTTTTTTTTTTCTTCTTGGTTTTCATTTCATTCTTTCACATCTCAGTTCAGCAAGTTAATAAAAATGCATCACATGGAAACAAAGAAAGTAAATGTGGACATTCAAATCCCCAGACTCTCAGGTTGATTTATCACTATTCCAGAAATTGTCACTGCTGCTAACCCAAGTAAGTATTTTATTGTTGCTTCATACGTGTTTTCCATGCCGTATAAAATTGTGCGATGGCTTTCTAGAAAGGTTGAGTCTGTTAGGCTATGCTATCAGTGCCTTTACTATCTTTCTATCCAAGAAGCTCTTAGAAAGTTTTTACTTTTTCCTTCTCTGTGTGGACATATTCAGAGTGAATGAAAGAGTGCAGTCACTTGCAAGGATGTTAAGCATGTAGGAGTCTGATTAGTGTGTTTTAAAGATGTCCAAAGAGAAAAGTGGAAAAGAGGAAACTCTCAGGGGCAGATTCCTGGAATGATCTTCCACTGCAGGAAATGATGTGCCTTGTATCATCTGCAAGTTAATGAGAACTGTAAATAAAGAAGTAAAGAAGTTGCAAAGGAAACTTGTTGAAACAGTTTTGATTTAGAAAACGATGAAGAACAGCAATTAGCATTAATAATTAAGGAAGAAAGACAAGATTTGTATTTGACAAGATTATCTTATGTTTAAAGAGCTTGTTTTGAAAGAAATAAAACACTGATTCGATTTGGATTTTCTTAAAGCTTTAATCATCTTGTTAATTCACATCTATTAGAAAGTCCGCATAAGAAGTTCAGTTCAAAGCCCAGTCAGACCAATCTTCATAATTGCCTTTACTGCAGGTTTGTCTCACATGGATTTTCAGGTGAGCAGTCTTAGGGAATTCCCAGCTCCACAGGAGTGACTGGAAGATTCTCCACTAGCATAATGCAGTTTTAGATCAGGTCTCAAATTCACAGGTTATTGATGTCACAATTCTGTCAGTCTCTGAATGAGGTGGAAAATCTAGTTAGTATAGAAAGATGGGAGTGGGAAGCAGGTGTTGGGGGAGTACTGTGATGTTGAAATATAGCTTGGCATTTCCATGATATTCTCTTTCTTGGAGCAAAAATAATTATAAAAAGGTCTGCACTTTACATGAGGGAACTAGTTATATTGACCCATAGTTCATAACTGTTACTCAGATTAACAGCAGAGGCCGAAGGAAAAGTGTTGTGATATAATTAGCAGGGAACATTGTAAAAGCATGAAGAAAAACAGTTCAATATCTTTCATTCTGACTTAGGAATGTTAAAAAATCATATAAATTGGAAAAAGAATGTTAAAAAAATTATGTTGGATGAAAATGTGCCAGAGGAAAAATGCTGCTTCATGAAAACTGAAACAGAATTCAAATTTCCTGAATTTTACCTAAATTGACAATTATAATATTTACAATGAAAAATATGAGGAAAAAAAACCCCTGCAAGCAATAAGTTCGTAATTATGCACTTGCTGAAAACATGCACTCTGCATTTTTTAAATTCCCTAATTAAATCCTAATTAACATGTGCACTAGAGTGTTAATTCTTGCTTTTATTCCTCGAGGGCATATCTACACCTTCAGGAACATAAGCTTATTCAGATATGTAAAAGATAATTATCAAAAAATAGGACTACCACGTAGCATGTTCATTATGTTACATATTTGTTGTGTGCCTGTGAGTCCTGTAGCCAAAAAGATACAACACAATTTGGTTTGGTTTTTGTACACATTCAGCATTATCAAGAGGATATCACAGCAGCCCCAAAACCGGTCAGCATATTGTCAGATATGAGCAACACTGGAGTAGTTTATTACAGAAAAATCCAGCTTCACTTCACGTGTATTCCAACTTTAACTTCGTGTGTATTCAAAAATGTGTCCTAAAGCCTAGACTAAAGGTTCTGTTGATTGACTGCAAAAGAGAAAAACAAACAAAACACAACCAGTTATAAATAAATGGTCAATTTTCTGTTATGTGGCTTCCTTACTTTAGAAGCCAAGAGAACTTTACACGGATTTTCAGGTTATTTTTATTCTCATACTAATATTCCACTTTTCGTACTACTTGAACCTGAAATTGACAGTTTGGTGGTTTGACCATATTTACAAATCAGTTGCTCTCTTCATAAATAAAAGATATTAATTAAACATCAATTAAAAACAAAAAACAAAAAAAAACAGGTCAACAAAGACATCGAAAATAAACGAGCAGTGTGATTTCTTGGCAGCCACCAATAAATCAGCCAGTGAAGCTGTATTAGAGAAACAGATGGGTTTACTATATGAGATATGTTCTAAGCATCCTCTCCATAGGACTGAAAATCTCACTCCTGAGGCCTAATCCAACTCATTAATGCTTCAAAATAAGCAGGGTTTGAATTGGGTGGTGAGTTATTTATACAAAGCAATCGCTATATGTTTCTTGTTTCAAAAAGGCTGTAAATGACCAAGAGTCATTACCAGGTGAAAATTTTCACTTTGACCGTATTCACATTTTAGAGTCATTTGATGAGCTGACAGAAAAGGTGCTTTCCTTCCATTCATTTTTCTGTCCCCTCTTTTCCAGCAGCAGGGATGCTGTCACCATATGTGATGGTTTACAGTTCATTAAGTTCTTGTCCTGAATGTCAAAGGGGCTCATCTTTTCCATCTAAAGGAGCTGTTTTCAGAATTGTTTTACCAGAAGTATTGAGTTCTCATATTTTTCTTAATTGCAATTTCTGTTTGAATGTAAGGCTTGAATGCCAATTAACAGTGTAAGCTCAGCTGTCCTTGCCAATAATGGATCTTATCTGTAGTACCAATTTATTATTGGAAAATAGATTTTCTTTAAATAAAGTAAAATCAATAAAAATATACCACAAAGCTATCAGCATTTTACACTCTAGTAAGTTTTTATCGCTCTTGGAGTTGAACATCCATTTTGTTATGTGTATTTTAGTGACTTTCACTGAAAATGGATGAGGTTCCTTTTCCTTAAACAACTAGAAATTTCTAATTAAGTTTGCTTAGCCACTTGTTGGTCAGGAGTTGTTCAGCTGTAACAAGATTCATAAACTAAAGAAAGTTAGGAGCCCTATAAGAAATGCATCTTATGCATCTCTTTGCTCCAAAATCAAAATAGCTGTTTGTCTAATGTGTTTAGAGCAACAATAAATCAAAAGGGTTTCTGCAGCCTTTCTAGAATACTCTGAAGGCTTATCACCCTTTTTAGTCAGAAAACTTTTGCTAATATCTAAAGTAAGTCTTTGAATCAAATTATAATGCTTGTCTTTTGTTCTTTCCTGTCAAGCATACAATGACTGTCATTTTTAAGATTTTTGCATCGTCTCTCATGAATTTTTCTTTAATGTTTGTTTTTTTTTCCTTAATCAAGCAGATCAAGTTACTTCAGCTCTTCTTTATATGTCATGTTCTAAAAATCTATTGTTTTTATAGTTTTTCTTCTATAGTCTGCAATTTAAAAGCATCTATTTTGGTGTCTCAAAACTGTCGCATATTCTATCAGTGTCAAGAATAATTATCTTCTATAATTTGCAGCCTCCCTAGTACCCAAGAGTGAGTTTGTTTCACAAGCACTATTTACATTCCAGGCCCTCTGTTGTCCTTCAGCTTTGCTTTCTGGGCTCTTATTCCTAATTCAATACTGATGCATTTCATGGCTTTTTTCCACATGCCATATTTTGAATAGTTTAATGAAATTTCATCCTAGAGGTTTGATTCTTATTAATAATAATAATAATTTATTTTAAATTAATTATATAAAAATTTGTATTATAATAATAATAAATATCATTTGTGATTCTGTGATTTTGGATCACAAAGACCCAGAATGCCTGAGTGTCCTCCTGCTTTCTTTCACTTGTACTTTTTCCCCAACCCTCGCAGAGGAAGGCAGTTTAGATGTTGCCTGCGTGAATCTGCCTGTGAATCTTCTTATGAAATGCTCTTTTCAGTTCAAAACCAGAGTATTTAAAATTCCTCCTTGAACATGCAATTTAAATTAATTATGGATTTACCTTCATTCAGGTCATATTTCTCTAGCTTGCCTATCGAGATTCCATGGTTAGCAGTGTCTAAGGCTTTATTAATAAAGTGGAGGTGTTTTATATCTACTGTTTCTACTTCATCAGTTAAGTCAGTTACCTGTAAAGTAAGGCAATTTAATTGGTTTGGCACAGATTGCTCTTCACAAATCTGTGTTGGTTATTTTCATCACTTTATTGTCCTTTCTGTGATTAAACAATCAAGTGTTTATTTAATCATTCTTTTCCAAACTCTGTGAAGCAATTGAAGTTGGACTGGCTGATAATTACATTTCTCTCCCTTACACTTCTTGCGATGAGAAGTGAATCTGTACAATGCCTGTCTGCCCTTTTTGTTTCATTTTCTGTTCGTCGTCCATACTATAGCACCATAATTTGTCTTTGTTTTCACTGTTAGTTTACATATGTTCTGTCATATGCCTTTTTTCTGTCATTGTACGTTTGCTTTTGACTTTAATTCTTAAAAGTATATCTTCACCAATCCTCCTTTATATAACCTTATTGAACCCTCGTCATCACTTCTTACGTCACCCTTCATTCAACTCTGCCATTTATCCCTCTGCCAAGATTTACAGGATTGAGTTTAACATGACAAGGTTCTGGCTGCTTTCATACAGAACAATTGTTTCATTTTCCAACCAAAGCGACTGTTCATTTTCTTTAACTTTTTAATCTTTGCTTTGTTTATATGCTTCCTTATGACTTGGACACAGCGTGCAGTCAGATCTCACTGCCAACTGAAACCTTCCTACAGATTCTGGATTCCCCACCTCTTGAGCAGCATTCAGTGCCTGGCTTCCTAATTCAGTGCCTATGAAGGTTTAGACGGGATGGTATCTGTCTGGACAAGTATATCATGAGCACACCTCTGTGAGAGTAACAGCACTTTTGGCAACATGATATTTCCTGCACTTAGCAGCTCGAATTCACAGCTTTCTGCTCTTTATAGACGCATTGAACTACAGCCTGTGCTGCTTTCATTTCTAGAATGAGATCCTCATTGTTTTTTTCTTTTCAGTTCTGAAGTCTTTAGTCTAAAGTGAAGTGAATGTTAAGAAAGAATCTGTCTTAATGAGGCCTCTCATTTGAAATAATAGACAGGCAGGGATTTCTATGGTTAATGTAGTATCTTTTAGAAACTGTATATAAAGAAATGGCCTTTGCCCTGAAGGTCACAAATTCAGTGTTCAAATTAGTTCTGCTAAGGACCAATGAGTCAGGCTGAATTTGAGGCAAAAAGAGGCTTCTGAAATTAATAATGTTGGTGTTTTCCTTTTTTTTCCTCTAGACTACATACCTTCTTTAAGCATTCTGCATTAAATACTTGCTAATAACTGTGGCATGGTGCCCACTATTTCTTTTCAACTAATTTGTATTCTTTTATTTTATTTTATTTTATTTTATTTTATTTGGTGCATTATTTTGGTTCTACTTCTGGGCGAGCCAGATTTTTTTTTGCTGTTTAGGCAACTGCATTCTTCCTTCCCTTCTGGATTTAACCTTTCTGGTACGGGATTCTTATTGGGATGTATTTTGTGAATTTTAACTGTGTAAATAGCTGAAATACTTTCTAGTAAAGAAATCTTTCTCATCTGAGTTCTGTCTCAATGTTTCTCTGTGGTCACCTTGGCGCACTCTGGTTTTTTTCCTCAAGCTTTATTGATCATTCATGCTTGCCTGAGTGTTAATAACATGGTCTCTCACCAGGTCATTTCCATGGAGCTACTGAAACACTTCAGGGAAAGCTACTGCAAAGGGAAGGCTGACTTGCTCATGGGTCACACATCCACACTCGATAGAGATGTAGCTGTACCACAGCTCGTGAGCAACTCACTGTGTCATCTGTGAGAAGGCATTTACAAGTGATCCGTGGTCAGTTCAAGAGCCTCAGAATAAAACGTAAATAGTGCAAACACTGTATTGCAATATCTTAAAACTATTCAGACTTGCCAGGAAATATACATTTCTCTAGAATTTAATCGTTTCGTATTCACACTCCTTATCATTGCTGAAGAACACAGCAGCACAGAAATTTTCTAGCTGAATTGCTGAAAGCACTGTGAAGTGAACACCATTATGCCATTGTGGTCCTTTCAGCTTGGAGTTCTTTCAGAAAGCAATTGTCCTAGAACAGTATAGAATAATACATATTCTCTTTCTGAGTGCCATATCCCAGTTATCTTGGAAATACAGTCTTAATGCTTACTTTGTGATCAACGTGTAGCCGGAGCTTTGGGAAGATATGTGGATCACCTGCCAATCATGAAGACACTAATGTAGAAATAATAATAATGTGATTATTCTCTAAAGTATTCTTTTTGAGAAATTTCATGTCTATAATGCAATGATATTGAACTGCAAGTACTGTCAGAGCCTTATTATACAAGGTGTTGTCTTCAGTGATACTGTCCTGATGGTTTCATTGGAGAATGAGAGATTATCAGATTTTAAATAATGTAAAAATACCTCAGGCTATGATATGGTGGTGCATTTCATCATAATCTCACAGTTTAGAAACACATAATGAGTGTGCCAGATCCCTAGAACTAACTGCTGTACATCTACTTAGATATAGATGTCTCAATTTGTATGAAACTAAACTTTGACTTCCGTGTACTCACACAGGAAGTCCTGCAGGGAAAGGGAGATGGGCTAAAATAGTATTAAACATTATTCTCTGTAGTTTGATATTCTCTAATTTTGAACATCATTAATTATTTTTGAATTGTGCTTTGAAGATTAATTTCCATCTGTCTATACATTCTGTAAGAGAATGCATTCATCAAGTGCTTCCTCCCACTTCCGTGATTGTTTGCACATCACGGAATATTGTGAGTACTAACAGTGAAAAAAATCCACTGCTATTAGGCACTGAACCGTTAAAAGGTTGCACAGCAGGGAACCGTGTAATTCTTGGACACTTCGTGACTAGGACTGACGTGTCAGAGGATGCAGGCAGAATGAAGCAAGAGGACAATTCCGTGTGAATAGATATTAGGTGGTGCTGAGAGGAGCTGTCTCAATTCCCTGCTCCCACACAGAATTCTCTTCAAACTTCTAGAAATTCTCTGGCATCTCAGTTCCCTTCTGGAGATGACAATGCAAATATTACAAAGGGTGATGATCGAGACTTTTTGAAAGAATGTCATCCAGGGGAGAAGGAGAAAAATATTCCAGTACTTTATAGTATCCTGTTTTAAATGATTTTGAATGAAGCACTGAATCTTTCATCTGAGATCAGTTTTTATAGGGAATGTGTTATTACGTGTTAAACATACATTTGAACTTTAATATTTCAATGAATTAAGAGTGGTTCCTTTTTTTTTTAAAAGAAGGTTGATGGAATGGTGTCTTCTGGAGAACTATGATACAATGTGGTGGTCATATGAATATGCTAAAAATGCAGTTGATGTGTGGTTTCATCTGAACTGACCTCTGCACTGAAGCCTTTTACAGTGTTTACCCCATGAGCATATGCGCTTTCATAGTTTAACGAAATAGAGAATTGCAAGCAATACTGTAATAACTTGCAATTTAGGCTGTTCATGCAGAAATTGAATAGATGGCATTGTAATCATTGCAGTGGGATACATATTTTATTACAGTATGTTTTCAAAGTATCCTGAGGAAGGTTATTCATGCTCCACTGGTCAGGGATCATTTTTGTTAAACAAGAAAAATAAAACTGTTAAGTGCTAGATCATTTACCTGGCTGCAGCGTGTAAGGCTGTCTGTGTGTTCTGCAGTCTCTTCTGAAGAACATGATGGCTTTACACAGCTGCACAATTATGCCTAGACTTGTCAAGCAGGCTCATGTGGACTTCAACAAATCAAATAATGGCTGTGAGAAAAAACATGTGTTGGTGAGTAGGAGGCCGTTAGGGTCAACAACTGGCATTTACACAGATCTTTACTTTGAAAAATAGTATTAGCAGCTTTATGCTGCTTCATTTCAACAGCAGTGTCTGAAGACTGAAGTTGTGAAAAAAAATGATCCAGTGATGCATGTCAAATTGCTGTGCATTCACATAAAACTTATCATTCTGAGTTCTTCGTTCAGCTGTTCTTCCCAAAACTGAAAGGTAGAAGCCACACATAAAAGAATTATCCTTTTAACAAGGGTTTTTCCAGGTAACAGTGATGGAGCTTCAACACGGAAAGAAAAGCCCATTTGTTACCCATAGCACAAAAACATCTAATGGTTATTAAAACTTTTTTTTTGGTTGTTATTTTTTTAACTTGAAATCATACTTACATATCTCTGAGTTTTTAGATGCATCGATCATTTCCATCTACATATGCAAAATCCGTTATTTTCAATGTACCTGTTTCAAGAAACAACAGGCAATGTGATTTTCTGATTTCGTTGTATGAGTGAATGCTGTTTTATAGAGTGGATGCCTTTTACACAAAACTGCTATCTTGTAGTTTTCTGAAATTTTAGTAAGTGAAAGGAAATTGAATATCAACACTCATCAGAGCAACTTTATTTATGGTGTGTTCATCATAGCAAAATATGATGTGCTTTTTTTCACCTATTAGCAATATAATTTTATATTAGGTACATGTGCTCAGCTCTGAACATCTTATTTATTCTGTTTTGTATATAATTAATGTTTTGTTTTAAATTAACCATAGCCTTGTGGGTTCGTTGAACCATTCCTCTAATTTTGATTTTTTGTGTTTTTTTTTCTAATGGGCACTGCATGAGATGAGGGATATTTGTACATTAGTGTTAATATAAATCAAGAAATGAAAGTAGAAAGCAAAAAGAGGTCACTTTCATTGCAGTTGTTTTCTTTAGATTATAAGAAAACACATTGGAAACAAAACCACTCATGGCACGCAGAGTAGTGCTAATAGCAAAAGCACATGCACATAACGGCATGAACAAAACTGATAAAACTACTGAGAAATTATGTGAAATTCTTAGAATTTATGTTATGTAAAATTCATGTGTCATTTGAACTAAACCGTGAACACTGCTTACAGTCAGAGCATCTCACCAGGGTCAGCTTAGGAGCTAATGGCTTACAGTGCATGTCTGGTGCAGACTTAAGCGTTGCTTGTCTTTTAAAGCGCTGTGATAGTGTGCTCCCTTGCTGGCTTCCTGTTACAAGAACAACAGACCTTGAGCACAGAACTGACGGTGCTGACTAGCCAAGGCAGTGATGACCACAGAATGGTTGCAAACTGGGTGCTCGTAGAACTCATAGCAGACACCTGTTTCAACAGCTGAGGACCAACTGAGCATGTGCCAAAAACTGTGACTGAGTCAACAATTTTACCCCATAAATAGTGAGCAGCCCTAGAGCCACGTGCATGGTAGTGGGCTGTGTGGTGGGATCTCCTTGTGAGAGGGGGTGCTTAGCGTGGTTATATCTGCTGTAGAGATCTCTTACACCTTGACATCAAGAGGTTCCTTGCCAATACGCATCCTTGCTAAGTGATTGTTTTAAGCTTTTATTTTTTATTTTTTTTAGCTTCTGTGAGATTCTATCTTAGATTGATTGTGCCCTCAGAAATAAACTGTTGACCAAGTCTGGGACTAGGAGTGGATCCAACTTCACCTATGCCCCATACCTCTGTAATTCAAGGAGGTTTGAAAGTAGGGTGGTTAGGTGGTTCTCTCTGAGCCTCATGATTCAATGGGAGGGCCTCCCAGATGAGTGAGTTTACCCTTTATGAAGTAAATAATTGTACCTTGTCATCTCATATCTTGTAAGTTGCTGTCTTACTACGCATTGTTAAATCCCTATATCCTATCAATAAATATATTCTTGCTTCTCTCTTAAGAGTGTGGTTTCCATCCATTCTGAGTGCTTAGAATTCTCTATGGACCATTTAATTGTTTGCTTTTGTTGGGGTATTTCTTGCAGTTGTGGGGTGAGAAATTACCCTGTCTTCTTTGCAAGCTGCACTGCTTTTAGTAAGGTGCAGAAAACTTGTGTTTAATAAGCAAACTTCCTTTTATTTAAATGTTAGCTAACAAAGAAATAAGCTAGAAAGAGTCTGTCTGCTCTGTGCGCTCTGAAAAACAGGCTGCTTGAAGCAGCAGGTGAAGCAATGATGTCTCCATTGCCCTGCTGGTGTGATCACAGCAGGTACAGGCATATGTATGTCGGCTTTGATTGAGCTGGCCTGAGCCACTAATGCAAGTCAAGGCCAGAGCTGTGCAGGTATCAAGACAGCTGCTCTAGCTGAATCCCGGGTCTCCAATCTCTCTGCTGCTAGTATATACATTCAGTAGGTGAAAGCTACATTGAATAAAACTATATCTGTGTTCCAGGTGTATCTGGTTTTCATACAGATAACCTATGCACAGCTGTGTGGGCCAGATCTGCTCATCAGCATAAGCTGTGTGACTCACTGCCAGGAACTTGAATGCTTCTGCTGAAATATTTCAGTGTTCTTAACTACACGTATTGAAGTTTACGGGATTGGAGGTGACTTGAGCATGTGTTTTCACGCTGCAATTAAACCTCCAGTTGCATTGGAGAGGCAATCTGTCTTCATACAAGAGCAGTGTATGCTCAGTGCACAAAGCCAATGGGCATGAGAAGGCAGAAAGCTGCAGCTAGTTTGTAAGAGCTCAGTCTTGCACAGTATTTTTTTCTATATGTGAGTTGTCGAAGTATTTATGCAAGGTCTTGCTTTCAGTGACTGTGAGAATATTTACATTGACTTTGGTAGATTGAGCCTTCACGACAGAGCTTAGAAGTTAGAGAGCACAACCTTCTAAAGGATAAAACCCTAAATATGAGTTCAGTCTTGGTGCATGGCCCCTGAGGCTCTTCTGTATATCTGCAAATTGCTATGTTGTTTTGAGAGGGAACATGGATGTGGGAAGTCCTAGGGAGCTCAGCCTGGGCGCTGTGTCTCACCACTCAGAGCCTTAGATCACTGTGCAGTACAAAGGTTGGCTGTCATCAATCCACAGAGGCCTAGTTTTATGCTGTGTTTTATATTCTGTTTATAATAAAGTCCTTGGCATTCCTCATTATTTCTGGTTCTTCAGTGAGAGTTGTGGTAGCAACTTATTCTTTTTATGTATTATTTGTTTTTGAGTAAGATGAGCTATTCTAGATGTATTTATTTATTTACTTCTTAGTTTAAAAATCAACGTGATAGTGGTAGACCATGTTGCTGACTATGCCTGTGCATTGTGCAAAGCCATTGCATTTTTCAGTGCTCTTTCTCCTTGAATATTTCACTTTGACTTATGGCACCTTCTAGTCTGCGTCTGAAGAATGATATCCTTGTTGAAATGGTAGTTTGGACGTATAGAGCAAGATCTGACAGGAAAAATTGCATCAAACATTTTTTTGAATATTTTTGCTGTATTTTCTTCTCTGCCTTCCTTTCTTTCTTCTTCCCTGCTTGTGTTACGGTAGCTATTTGTTTTATTTATGCTTTATCTTTCAGTACTCTTCTAAAAGACGTTTCTGCTGAAAAAAAACTTTTTTTCTTCTTCACAAACATTCTCTTAGCAGTAGTGTTACTGCATTCCTGTATTTTATGAGTAATTTTTTTCAAAATTCCTCTAACTTACGGTTAAGGCACTTACTTAGAAATACAGTGGAGTTATCCGATCTCTTCCAGGTCCCTTTTCTCTTAAGAACTGATTACTGTCTACAAGTTTAATATATTATTGACATAAACGTTTTTTCAGGATGAGCGGCGTAAATATATCTTTCATACAAATACACCATTTGTAATGTGTTACTGTACAGAGTGATGTCTATGCCTGTGTCTGACTGCTTTTCTGCTACTCTGCTCTGACTCTTAAAGTAAGACAAAAGCTTCACGAGTTTAAAAAAAAAAACACAAAAAAAAACCTAACAGCAAAGCAAACACAGTAAAGAGAAAGTAAATATGATGGAAATAGTGGAGGATTGCTATTTCTATACTTTGCAAACCCAGTAAGAAAGGAACTAAATACTGCTGAAGCTGTGGCCTGGAATACTAATCTGGAACAATATTTCTTGGAGTACTTTGTGGCAAGCACATCCACTCAGTCTGAAAAGAAAGTTAGAGCAAGCCCCTAACCAAGGCTCAGCAAGAGTGATTGAATTAACAAAAAGCATGACTGTGAGCAGAAGTGTTAACTTTAAGAGGGGCTCTTATAGTTGTTAGCAAGATTCTTCTGGTTGGGATTTTAGCAAAGGGTGACATTCCTAATTCTGCACCAGACAGATGATTGAAATAAATGGATGAAAGATTTGGACTCCACATAAAACAGAAAATTTCTACTTGGATGAAAAGAACTGTTTTCTGCTGTGTAATGCTCTTCTGTGGAGTATTTGTCTGCTTTTTAAATGATAGCATCAAAAATATTCTCCTGTGCTTCCAGGAACTACCCTTACTATATGGCTTAAATTCTGAAATTACAGCTTAATGGTTAGTTTTTACTTTAAAAAATGAACATTGCAAAAAAACTTTCATGTTGAACAGAAGGTTGGGTCTTTATCTTTCTCCTTCTCCTTCTCTTTCTCTTTTTCTTTTGTTTTAAGTACTTGCAATTGTGCTTTCTCCACACAGACAGAACCGTCTTGGCCTGTGCAGCTCTATGTCTATGCTGAACTGGACCCCTAAATCAAGAGACGCCATTCTAAAGTCTCTGAAGGGTTATGCTGGGCGGGCAGACTTCTGGAGTGTATCTGTGGCACAATTAGCAAGTACTTCTCTATGGCAGTTTGTGCACTTTGTTTTTAAAATACTACTCATGCAGCAGTGGAGCTTAGCACTCCTGATATGTTGGTTTTTCTGTGCTAAGCTTGTAGGACTTAGCTACTATGCAGCTTGTAAATACAACAACTTGGCATTGACAGTGGACTAGAGAGCTTGTATTGTATTCTGAAAAACTCCAAGGAAGTTAGTCTAGGCAGCTCTGACCACATTTCCATTTTGTTCCTTCTAAGCTGTTGTGACTATACAGCTACCCATGTCCAACTCATCTGCCTTAAAATAGTTCAGGTCTAGCTTTTAGATACATTTAGGTGACAGATATAGTACTGTCTTAAGGTTTTTATGCAGTAACATGTCTCTGTGTTAAAAGCATTTTGGTTTTTCCAAGAGGCACACCAGGGATAATCAAATATAGAGAGGTTCTGTGTGTGCAACATGAAATCAAATGAGACTTTACAGACTGGAAAAGAGATGCTTGCAGGGGAATATAGAAGAGATCTGTTCCATTGTGAGAGACTCAGGGAAAGTGAATTAGAAATGTTTGTCTTTTCTAGAAGAGAACCTAACTAAAGAATGAGGTGAGCAGTTATTCGTTGAAGCAAAACAAACACAACCATCAAAACCATGTAAGTAAGCCTTTGCTTAACTCTTGACAGAATATATGTTCTATAGGTTGTTCTGGTTATTTAGAGTACATATAGGTTAAAAAGCAACTATATACAGTTGTGGAAGACAAACAAGGTAGGGGGAGTTTGAAATAGAGAAGAATCTCAGGCTTGAGGAGAACAAGAGCTATAGTTCATTAGAGGGGAGAGCATTCTGCAGGACTACCCTTATACACTTCTCTGTCTGTTATGCTCTAGGTAGTAGTCCCTGTCAAGATCAGTTGGAAGAATCAGGCTGAAAGAACCTTTGTTTTGACCTGATTAACTTTTTCCTGAGTTCTGAAGCATATTTTTCTTCTTTCTGGCACATAAATTTGTTAATCTCTGCACTCTGTACCTGGCATGATTTGGAATCCTTTTCTCAATTTGCCTCTGAAGTACCCAAAGATACTTAGTCTTAAGCCTGATCTTTTCTGTACTTTGCCCAGTAACACTTTGTTTAGATTTAAACAGCTCGCACAGTTTTCCTGTATCTTTTGTGGTAGACTTGAGGAGCTATGCCTTTTCTTCCTGCCCCATTTTTTTTTTGCCCTTCAGAAAACCCCAACATGCCACTGTGCTTTCAGTTGTTATTCACCCACTGTGATTTATTCTAGAAAAGACTCTAAGCTGCAACGTTCAGTCAATAAACAAAATACTAGAGTGGCAGCTTGATGGACCAATTACAGGAAGGTAATTGTAAAAATGTGCTTTTATTTCCTCTAGACGTTGTGTGCAAAAGTGATAAAGTGGACTGCACATTACTGAAGTCAAATTATGATGAATGAGAATTCATGCCAACATTTCGGCATGGTTTTGGCAACTAGCAGATTTATTAGCTGATTAAAAATAAAAGATGAAGACACACTGCCTGTTGGTTCATTGAAGAGCTACTTAAATGCTAACATAATGGAACTATTATTTCTAAGAACTCTGATTAAATGTGATATTATACTTCTACAGCGTCGCTTTTCTTTCTGCAGTCTCACTGAAAAGGATAATCCATTGTAATAATATCAATCTCTGTAGCTAATACCATCAAACTTCAAACCAATTGAATATTTTACCTGATGAAGTGATGTGATTATATGCATTTTAAATAGTTTCTGTTTTCACTGATTCATACATAAATCAAGATGTCTTGTGAACAAAATAACAGTCTTTCTGGATTCCCGTCGTTTCTAAGATTGAAACTTAAGTCACCAGATTGCTACCTGCTATTTGTTTATTTGAGGTTCTTAAAATTCTTCCTATTTGTACAGACCTCTTTCCTCTCACTAACATCAGATTCTCCAGGTTAGCATTAATTTCTCCCAAGGATTTTTAACTTGCACTATTTCCCTTGTCACTCAAGCCAATGTAGATTATACTTGTACAAAACTGATTTTATCAGGAATTTTGTGATCGCTAAAATAATAATGTGCTGTAAAGAGTTAGATATTATTAGGATTTCCTGTAATCACATTTATTGAGTTTATTGTAATTGATTTGCAGATTAAAAGGTCGTGTGATGATCTAATATGTCCTTTGATATAATGTCAGTCCTTCCAAAGCCTCTATTTATCTTGAGGAACTGATATGCAGCAGGGCAGAAGTGGCAGAATTGAATCTTGATGTAAAACTTTCTGGAGGCATAAAGAATATGATAAAATATATAATCAAATGTGAAAGTGACCTGTCTGCTGTTTTTTCCTGACTCATCCTTTCTTATCCTCGTTTCTAACTCCTGCAACTCAGACTGTTGCTTTGTTTTCTATAGTTGCACAGATCCAGTGTTTTATCTGACTTCTTGTTGGCTATTCAGCATTTAGTAAAAGTCTGAGTAAGAGGGAATGGAGAGTATTAGCAGAAAAATAATGAACCGTGTAGTAGTTTTTCTTTGTTACTTGTATTAGTGACCTAAGGCAAATTCTGCAAAATACAAGTATTTGTCTTACACAGGGGGAGAGACAGGACTGCTTACACACATACTTCGTGGTAGCACTGTAACTGGTATAACTGGAAAGGCTATTTGGAATTGAGCTAAATGCCTGGTGTTATTTAAAAGCAGTCTGTTTCTCTCAAAAGACTCTGAGGCTTGAAAGCTAATTGACATTTTAAAAACTACCTTTAAGAAAGTTTCTTGCCATTTAGCTGCATTGAAATTTCTGTTATTGTATTAATTTAGGTCAGAGTAAATAAGAGTTCTCAACTGGCTTTAGCTGTACTATTCATTTATTTATATATCAATAGGCCAGACAGGCAGATCATTATCACTCAGCCACATCAGCAGGAACAGGATCAAAAGGCAAGACAGCATTTAACCAAGAAAACATACACACATTACACATATATAAGAGAGCAGAGTTCTGCTAGCAATTAGAGTCCCAGTGAGGGTCCTGCTGTTGTTACTCTGCAGCCAAGACATTACTGAGTGTGACCTGTGCACTACTTGTTGTTTTAAAATGCATAGATATGAATATAATAAAGTAACCCAAATAGGATTGCCTGTAGATGACTTGGCTTTTTTTTTTTCTGAGATAAGATATAATAACTGTAGTGTTTTCGCAGGAAGTTATTTGTGCGTGAAGAAAAGAGCGCTGTAGAGTGCAGTCAGAACTGTTTTCCATAGCCCGTGATTTGGTCGTTTGTGGGGAAGAATGGGTTTGTGCTTGAAAGCTGTTTTGAGAGTTTTAGCAGTCTGCTCAGAGTGAATGAAATTACTGGCATGCTTAAGTATATTGCTTTATCCCCCTGAAAAATTGAGCAGCAGAGGAAAAGAACTGCAAGTTGGTATGATGCCCAGCAGGAAGGAGGATAGTTATGTCCATTACTTTGATCCTTATTCTTGACTAACAGTTCTTAAAGATAAATTAACCCTGGGTATGCCTGCACTGTAGGAATGTGTCTGCATTTCAGCAGTGCAGTATATTCTGCGCTGAACTCTGTGCTGCAGGAAGGTGGCTGTGAAGAGCAACAGTGCCTGCTGTCTTTAAACTGTCACATATACTGTGGATATTATTTATCATGCTGTTCTGTCCTATTTGATAGTAGCCTCCTTGTCGTGCACTTAGTCCTCAAGAGATCTTACACCTGAACTTGTTTACTCTTATTACTAATAGGAAGAGTCTGCATAACTTACATCCTTAGAAAATATGGTTAACGTACCTATTTTTATATCAGTAAAAATGCTTTTCCTCTGTGTAGTTAATGAAAGAAGTAGTGTTATTTGTTCTTGTAAGTTCATTTTTGCAGTGCACAGTGGATTGTTCATGTTGGCTCTACGTATGATTGTAAAGTATTTCTCAGGTGTCGGGGTTTTCCAGGTGTTTTTTGTAGAGCAATGTGTTTTTCCTTTTGAAGAGAGGAAGTTAATTTTTAAAGAAGTTTGTCACTTGCAGTACTTTGAGGGACTGCCATTGTCTCTGTATTTTGTGGATATACCAGGAATATAATTCGTAAACATCCTGGCTATTCCTTACAGTATTTAATGGCTACCGAAAGAAATGTTCTAGTGTCATTAAAATAGCAAGAAAATTGAAGTTTCTGGGTGTTCTCAAGAGAGGACAAATCCCATCCCAGAAGTACTGGTGAGAATGACTGACATCACCAAGCATAAGAACGGACAGGCTGTCAGGGCCTGGGAGAGTGCAGTAGCCGCTGTGAGTGGGAAGAGGTGTTGGAAGCAGTTTTTAATACCTAGCTTCATCTTATCACCTTCCTCACAGCCCACGTGATGCAGGTCTCTGGGGTTGCAGCATGAATGGGCTATACCTTTCATCTACCCCATAGACTGAAATTCTAAAAAGCTGGAATAGAAACCAGAGTAAAAAATCAGGCCAATAATCTGGTACCCAGTAGCTTAGTATATCACAATTTACAATAATTAGTTGTTCAGAATTACTGTGGCAACCACAGTGTAGTCTTCTGCAAAAGAAATTCTTGTGAAAGAATGTGTAAGTGATGATGGTCATCGTGCCTTTGGAGCGAGAGTCAAGACTAGAAAAGGGAGAGTTGTTCATCAGTGGATGTTGGTGCAAATGGGCACAACTGCACATAGAGGAGATGAAGGATTAAAGAAAAAGTGTCATGCTTTTGCTGAAACTAGTTCAGAATAGCCCATGGCTTTCATCAGCATCCACCAGAGTAACATACTTTGAACAAATTTGATTTCCTAAGTACAGTGCACATTGAGGCTTCTGGTTTCACAGATCATCCATTTCAAAAGTTCTGGAGAAATACAGAACTATAACTCTAGAAAGAAAATAGTGGTGGTGGTGATGGTATGTTTTTAAATATTTCCCAACTGCAGTAATCAAGTTGTGTAATTATTGTGCATTTGTAACAGTTACGAGACCTGCGCAGTCAAATGTTTCTATGTATGTCCACAGTGCAAACATCATCGTTCTTTTGAGAAATTGTGGCTCTAATAACAGATGTTACCTTTGCTTTATCTACAGTTAAATCAGGCTTTATTTCTGTTCCTTAGATTATACTGAACACACAGGGCTGAGGTTTATGATATCCTAAAACCACAGGTCTTCTTGAAAATGATTCATGATGACATTTTGCTATGTCACTTACTATTTACATTTTCCTGTCTAGCTAATTCCAAGATTTGCTGTTGGTATGTACAGTGCTATATCAGAGATTTGCTGAGATTTGCCCTGAAAAATCAGAGATTTCCAATTCTTTTTAAGGATTTGCCCTTGTCAGCTTGAACGATTCAAGTTAAATAAAGAACTTCGGACTTCAATGTGTTTCTTCACTATTCTTAGACTTTTAAGAGTAACACTGTTAGAAGTGGTCTCACCCATTCATCCCATAGCCACAATTGGTCCTCTTATGAGATTCTTTTCATAATTTGGTATATGCTTTTTGTACATAACAGAGTATCTTTTGTCCTTATATTGTCTCTATATAGTTTAACTATGCAGCAATTTAGAGGTCATTTCAAGGCACTCACATTAGCTGTGTTGTGCAATTAGTGCCTTGCTTGTGCCAGTGCAGTAGTTGTCCACATGCTCCTGTTTCTTTTTGACTTTGTTTTGATCATAGTTTTATCCGAAGGACAAAATTTCCCTCTGAGATCTGTGACTCGAAGCTCAACTCTAATAAGCAGCTCTCACTTTGAGTGGATCACCCAGTGAGATCAATAGAACTTTGGCATACAGCATAAGAAGAGTGCATTAGAGGTGTGCTCTGCTCTTTAGATTTCAGAGAACAGTTCTGTCCTAAGTATAAAATAATAAGTGTTGAACTGTTTTTTTTATGAAAGTGGTCTGTATCTTCACATGTATTTTCTACGTTTGGTGCTAGGGTTTGGTGAAAGATTATTTCTAGTTTCTCTCTGAAAACAAAAAACAAACAAACATAGCTTGAACAGTAGGCCACTTTATTTAAACTGGTGAATTTAGCCAGACATCATCCATTAAGTAGACACATGGGTATGTAGCTGATGTGCTTAGAGAATGTGAAGGGGAGTAAAATGAAGATACAAAGGTATGTCAAAATCTTTGGGTCTCTGCATCTGTAGCAACCATACAGTAAACATCTTTGTAGTTGAATATTCCCACTTCAAAATGCAATCATAATCACAATGGAGTTACAAATTCTCTTTTAACCGTCTGTTGAACAATTTTTTAGATCCTCCAAAGTAAGCACAAAGGACAGTGTTTTTGTAATTCATTACTGTGATATAAACATCAATACAAAACAAGTTTTCTGCCGTAAGTTGATGTATGTTGGAATCTTAATGGAATCTGTATGGATTTCACTTTTTGGAGACTTCATGTGATACTGCCTGCCTGTAATGCTGTAAATTGCTTAATGAATTGTCAGATGAAAATTACCAGGTGGTTTCTCACACTTGCTATACTGAAGTTGTACTATTATGACTTTGAGAGATTTAGTGGGGATCCATTCTTAACTGTCATCTGTGCTATAGCAACATGAACGGAACTGAAGAAGGAACACTTCCGGATGGTACAGTTGTCATTAATCTTACCAATTAGTCACTGCTGTAAAGTATAACTTCTAAAAAGAAACAAAAATACGAGTTCTTGGCAACTGGAACAGAACTCAGTACTGGACAAGTTCTTCAACTGATTTTAATTTTCAGTTCTTTTCCTCTTTGTATTCTTTGGTTCTTTCAATCTAAATATTTTAACTTTTTTTTTTTTTTTTTTCTCAAGGCAGTATGAGGTCCACAGGAGGAAGTCTATAGCTTTCATCTTGATTTATAGAGACGATGATAAAAGTTTAGTCTCACAGCTTGTTGCCCATTTCTCTGCTAGATTGCTGCCTACAGCATATGTTCAAAGACAGGTTGCCCATAGTTGAATGTAGCTTTATTTCAGTAAACATAGCCTACAGTAGAAACATATTGAATTTAGGCTAAACTTGCAGAGAGTTTGGAGTAAAAACACTGTGTATAGTGTTGGGTTGCAGTTAATTCTTTTCTAACATTTATAAGCCTGTTTGACTATGCTGGAGGGATAAACGTAGATGGGGTTTCATCCCTGTTTCAGATGTCTGCAGCAGTCATGGTTTGTGGCTCAGGGTAGGTATACAGAAACGAGATATTGTCACTTATGCTCTATGAATGTGCCTTCTTGTGAATCAGTTTAGTGTGTCTTAGAAATGTGTAGCTCTCACTTATCATGAAGAATCATTTCTGTGCAAGCTTATTGTGCTATAGAGAAGAAGCAATATAGAAGTTGCAGAGGAGTAAGAGGAGAATTATTCATAACCAAGTGAAGAGTGCTTCTTTGTGTTTCCTTAGAAATCTAAGAAGCCATATGATAACAGTATCATCACTTTAAAATGCCCTTCACTCATATGCATAAATGTCATCTATATAGAAAGATACACATATAAAAATATATAATACTATTTACAGTTTTATGTTTGTAATAGCAGTGCAAATCTTTATTTTTATTGACCAGTACCTCCGATGTGAATTAGTTTAATATTAATTCAGTAATTGAATTAATATATTTTGTACATTAATGATTCATTACTATAGGAAGATATGTAGTTTTATGGTTTTCCTAAAGTTAGCATTCACTGGCCCTAAAACAAAAGGTTATCTCACTAGATGAACACATATTTAAGTGAAAGGATGTGTACACTTTAAGATCACTCCTTTTTAGTATTCCCTGCCTATTTGCAAACTAGAGCAGTGAATTGAGACATACATCTGCAATTTCAAGGGCACTGCTGTCTGTGGTGTCATTTTGGCATGTTGCAGTACCTGATCGATAGTGTTCCTTTTGCTCAGGTGAGCCTTTGTATAACTTTAAACTGAATTACTAATATTATGCAGTCCACCTCTAGGTGTTTGGCAAGAGGGAGGGAGATTTCTGCTTCACAGCTCTCTTGATGTCTTTCCATTGTCACCTCAGTCCCACTTTTATCTGTGTTCTCTCCCATGGAATGACCTCCCACTCTCCATTCATCATGGACCCTTACTGCTGTTTGAATGACATATGTATTTTGTTTTTCTTAGCTGACTTCCACTCCTCAGTCATCAGTCCTCTTAGCTGACTACTCTTTGCTTCCGACATTGACCTTTGCAGCCTCGTTAAAGGGATTTGACCTTTAACATCACACCCCACTCCTTTCCTGTCTCTTTGTTGTCTGGAGTTACTGCAGTACAGCTCTTACACAACCGAAGGATGATTCTTGGTGCAGCCCTGTCCATAAGAGGAAGCCTACTCCTGTCAAAATCTTTGCAATGCAGTAATTCAAAATTACAGTTCTCTCTTAGTGTTAAATATTCCTTAATGAAGGGACAGTGTTTGTATTTTTTCCTTCTGTTGCTGATGTAGGGCAATATAAATTGTCATACAAAGTTTCATTTGTGTTGCTAAAAATTGTAATAGCTATCATTGAATTTCAGGAGAGAAAGGAAATAGATTTGCACTAAAAGATAAGAAACATTCAATTTAAATGCATCAGACAGATTAGAAATTTTTACTTAAGTTGGTTTAAACAGAATAGAAATGAAGAATGTTACTAGGACTACATAGTGAAATAGCAGTTCATTAAGATCATCATCCATAACCTGCTTGTCGCACGCCCCTTGTTGAGACCAGATTGTCTGCTGTAGGAAAGTTCAGATTAATCTATCCCTTATGTTGTCATACTTGCTGGAGTGGCAGATTAAGATTCTATTTTTGGTGCCTAATTTCTAAATTAGCAGTTTTCATCAAACCATGTTTACTGCTGTCACAGAAGAACAAGCTGGGTTGTGCACAGTCTCACTGAATGACGTGTAATTATAAAAGGCTGAGGATGTGCCCTTGTGCTTGCTAAATGAGATGGCAGCAGTTCTGTTCCTCTCAGAATATACTGATGAGCTCTTTTTTCTGTATGTTTAATTGACATGTTCTTTAATAGTTAAAATACCAAGTTTTTTGTGTTTTTTTTTTTCCTGTTACTGGATGGTAATTGGTCAAATTTAAAGTAGGGTGTTTTTTTTCCCGTAGTCTAACCATTAGTTATTGAAAAGTGGAAGAAGATGCCTTTCTCAGTTCATTTAAAAAGAGAAGTCAATATTTGTGAGGTTAAAATGTATCAGTCTCTGGTACAACCATGCAGAAGGCTGTAGGTTCAAGGATGCTAGTTACATTCGTTCCAAGAGAAGTTCTAATAACTCCATCAGAGTAGAGTGAATTATATCGTTTTGCTTCCTGAAGTTATGTTAATTGTAGATATGCACTCTCAATTCTCTAGTGAGTGGATTTGGATCGACTCATATCTAAAATTAGCCTTTGTGAAAATTGGCACCCTTCGTATAAATTGGAAACAATCCACCAAAGTTTTTTTAAGATCTTTAAAAGATGTTAGGTTTCTTGGGGAAAAGTCTCGTATCTGCTGGAAAGTAATAGTCATTGGGAATGAAAGGTAAACGTGGGGCCACAGAAACTTACATAGGATTAGCTTTTGGCAGTGAGGAGGGATTTCTGAAGAGAAAATGAATGCAGGAAGGAGGATATGCTGAATGTGGAAGGAAAAAGTCAAGATGTTGGCAGGATAGGGAAGCTATAGAGCTTTTTCTTTCAAAATCCCAGCATTGTTTTAAATCCAAACCAAGACAGTAATTTATATCACAGCTTTTCACTGATGGAAGAGTGATGAAAATGATTTTTCAATGGATTTTGCTTTGAATATTTTAAGTTAAAACAAAGAATTCCTATATGCCTAAGTAGTAAACTGCATCTGGTTTTGAAGTGCTTATGTGACTGTCACACAGTGTTTGGTGGAACAGAGTAATTGTCATTCAGCACATAGCCAGGTTTCTGGATTCTCGGAGAGGTATATAGTAGAACTAATTTCTCATCTTTTTTTTTTTTTTAATAAGTGCAACTTATGAGTGTAAATAATACACATGAACAGTCACTGGTGAAAATGTAAGTGCTCCCGAAAACATAAATATTTTGAAAGAATCTACTAATTGCTGTGAAAGTTCTGTTTGTTAAATTAATTAGAAACATTTTCTTGCTTTCAATTTTTGTGCTAGATTAGAAAAGTAGAAAGCATTATGGATGATAGCACTCAATATATTAACTATGGAAATGTATGTTCTGGAGTATCTCTAATAAGTACAGTAAACAAGTAAAACCAATTTAAGTACTACTTAACATAAAAATAACAATCAGTTTATTAACGGATAACCTATGGCTCTTAGAAATGTACAAGTTGGGTATTACTTAAGTATTCAGTAATAACTATATATGAATTTGAAAACATTCAGAATTATCGCAGTAGAGAAGTCTAAATATCAAGATTTTAATTTGTTTCACATTTCTCCCCTTCATATATACCTGGAGAATGAGTTTGTGTTTCTTAAAAATATATATCAGACAGCTAAATATCTTAGCAGACCTACTGTATTTTTAAATACTAATTACATGTGGAAATATTATCACAGATTGTACAGAATTATTTTTAACTTCATCATCTTTTATCCCTCATTCCCTTTTATTTCCTTATCAGGAAGGTCGTTCAGGATAAGCAACAGACTCTCTATTTAGCCTTCAGTTTTTTTGAAGAAAGGTCTAGCAGTCTTGAAAAGGACTCATAATCGCTCCTTTGGATTTCTTTAGATATGCGTGCTGAACTCCTCAGGGAGTCTTTGATATCCTGACACTTCACGTTAGTGTAGTGTGTTTGCCAAAAGAATTCCCTGTCAAAGAGGTTGCAGAGCCTTTCTTTCTGTTTGCCTCCTGAAGCTGCATGGCATACAGTTGCCTAGTGAGAAAATAAGACAAAGAAAATGATGCAAATGTAATTACATAATCTACTTGGTGCAACAGCATAAAAAGATTTCTTATGGAAAAAGTGGAGGAGCAGTGTTTAATTCTGAGTAAGATGGTAAACATCAGGTTTTGATTGTCAGGCTTCCTAAAAACACCAAGAATCTGTGCTATGGAGTTCCTACTCCAATCGGAGATGTTTCAGGTACTCCTGTGAAGTTTAAGTTACATCAAGTGGGGTTACTCACTGAGTCTTGGGTAGGGAAGTTGTCTACTTTCTGGGACTTGCTTTCAATCACAGTAGTATGCTATCTCTGGATAACAGGTGGTCTCAGAACAATCTTTCAATCCTGGAAATGCTAATACATTCATGTTGTATTTTCCTTTTTTCTGATAAAGGATTCTTACACGTAACTTCTGAAAATATGGACACAACAGAGAACAGTACTAGAATAAATCACAAAGATTTAATTCCAGTTTACTTAGTAACTCTCAAAAAACAGGTTTTTAGTCACTCTTAGAACTAGGTAAACTAGCCCATACAGAGTACGAGCAACTCAGTAATTTATCCTAAGCTCCTATGTGTCTTTTTGTTGTTTTTGAAGTATTTTGTTTGTTTTTAAAAGTAACATACAATATTAAGTGAAATAGGAATCACTTCCCTCAGCAAATGTTATTCCAGTCGTAGTGACTTGACTGTGCAAGAATGAAAACAATTCCTAGCTTGATGAAATCTAAAAGATATAATGAGGTAACTGGATAAATGAAGGATTCTGAACAAGTTGTTCAGTAAGAGAAGAGGCAACGCAAAAAAACTGAGCCTTCAGGTTGAATGTAGTGGTGGTACACTAATACTGGTGAACTAGCTCCTCAAGTGTATTCCTTGAAAGACGAGGAAGGTAAGAATGTGGAAGTGGTTATGGCAGAAGTGGTCAAAATCATCTTAAATTGCCTTTGGAGCTCTATAGGTGAAGGTTGTTAAGAAACCATACTAAATCAAATGAAAAGAAGGAGCAGAGTTATGTAGAGCCTTCAAGGTGATGGCAAGAAGACTGCACTTTAATTTAAAATCTTACTTTTCAGAGAAAATTTAATTTTAAAAAATCTGTACTAATAAATGGAATTAAATCTTCAGGTCTGCAAAGAAAGAAACATTAGAGGAACTGGAGCTGAATGCCTACCAAATCCAAATACAGCTTGATCTTAAAATATTCTGTATTTCTAATTCTAGGTTATAAGCCATGGGCTGCAAAGAATTTGCCTTTGGTTGTCTTTATAGCCTTTTATAACTGTCATAATACCTTCTTTCTGAGAGGCTTCTTGTATATGGTATACTCAGAAGCTCAGTACCATGTCTTAGCCACATTTGCATCTGGGAAATCCTTCTTCCAGAACCAGATGGATGGAGTTATGGATCATGAGTAAGGATCACTTAAATATAATTGCACTGTTTGGTTTGTGCAATTTTTGTTTGTAGAGTTAGGGTTAAATACACCTTTTATGTTAACCATGTTGAAATATTTAGCAAAGTCTTTGACATACGAGAGCTGTGGAAGTCTATGTACTGTGATAGTAAAGATGTAGTTGTGAATAATTCTTTGTAAGCATTGTGGTTGGGTGTTAGACAAGAAAACCACTCTTCCTGTTGTCAGCTTTCTTCAATGTAGGATAGACCCCACTGGGTGCTTTCAGCTGCTTTCAGATCTGTTTCTCTAGATGAAAGAAAAAAGAACAGGTGGTCCAAGTTCTGTCTGGTTCCGTAGTAGTCCACAGGTAACAGGTTATCCCTTTCTTGACTGCAGATTGCACTGAGTAAGTAGGCAGAGGGAGGGAGACAGAGGGAATAGGGACGCTTCGTGGGGTCTGTATATAATGGAGTACTTGGGGGAACTGTCTTCCAGCTGTTCTCACCTACAGACACTTAAAAATGAGTTTAAGTAAAGCATCATAGCATTGTAAAAGACAACCATGCACTGCCATGCTGAACAATTTAGGCTTAGTTTATTTTCATTACAAGTATGTCTTTGACCTGTTTGGGTTATCATCTTATCACTATTTTAATTCTTAAAATCAGATAATTTTCTGCTACGTTACTGTGTTGAAACGTTCAACTTTAAAACATCTACATTCAGGGCCATCTTTCATACCGTACTGAATTAGAAAACAGTTTGAAAGTTGGAAAGACTCCTAATTTAAATCAATTAAAAAGGTAGCTGTCAGTGGCATTTTCAGTGCTCATCTACACCTTTACAGTGAGTGAGAGGAATAGAAATTGTCTTATTCAATCAAGCCAATCCTCAGATAGGTCCTCAAAATTCAGGAAGTAAAGCTGGAAATTAGGAACGCAATTCTGCAAGGAAAGCTGCAGTGTAAGTGTGGGTCATTAGCTGAGATCATTACCCAATAAGCTCTTTCACTGTATCAAATTAGAAAATGTTAAGTATCTTTCTGTTACATCAGATACCAGTTTGTTTGCTTTGATTTCTTCCTTGGGTTGTGTTTGTAACTGAATTTGGACTGTCTGTCAGGTAAATGTTTCAGCGTTGGCAGTTTTATCTTCTAGATGACTTTATATTGAAGTATACTAGATTCATTTACAGTTACATGTTGCAATTATGGGAAAAAGGAAACGCATTTTAAATGTGTGGTAAGCACCATTACAAGAATTTTGCTGTATATGTATAAAATTTGGAATAGCCTTCTGTGCTCAGATAAGCTTTATCAACATCTTTTTCAAACCCCTTTCTGTCCCAAGTGCTTACTGTACTTTCATTAAGGTGCAGTTATGTTCAATTCTGCACTAGCATTTTGAGACTACTTATAGGTTTTCGCAGTCAGTCAGCATTATCCAAATAATCAGTTCATTCAAAATGTATTGTTTTTGCTTTTGCCCAATTCTACTAAATACAAGAAAAATATTTTCAACATGAAATGTCTGTGTTTCACGCCATCGGGGAGAGTCACCTAAAAGCAAAAAAGACAAATGCTCTGATTTCTCACCTTCAGTTCTTCAGTGAGATCAGCTGAGCTGTACTGTAGCTGGTGGCAGTGAGCATGTCCCCCTTTTCTTGTCTACTGTGGCTGTGAGTGCAAACCAGAACTTTTTTGGACAAGTTCGTGTGATTGCCATTTTTTCGGTGTGCAGTTTGGAATGTAGTTTAGAGAAAAATAGATTATAGAATAGCTGGTTTGAATTTTAATAACTATCACTTTTGCAGATTTTAACATTTGTTTTTCATCCCACATGATGATGATGATGATGAGATGCACTTCTTTCAGTGTTAGTCTGCTCTTATAGCAATCCTTACGAGTGACACAGATTAATAGAATATGGCATTTCAAGATCTAGAATAAAATATGAACTAAAAAATGACTGTTTGAGGAAATATTAGTCGTATGCAGAGGGACCTATTAAAGTTGCCTCGCATACCAAGCCTTTGTTCTGAGCATGTGTGACTGGAAGTGCAAGGCAGAGCTGTCAGATTTTGTTTAGTTAATGATTCTACTTGTTAAAATTTTAACGATGGCTCCTTTTGTTGTGCTTCAAAGGTTTCATCATGCGCTTTATATTAATTTGTCTTACACTCTTGAAAATATCATTTTTAGTTATTATTTGTACAGTGATTTGATTGTTCTGGCAAATATTTATACGTAACTTTGATTTTTGAACATGGAGTTCTGAGTAAAAAAGAAGCTGCATAGAACTCGTAGCTCATATGCAAGGATTATGTTATCCACTAAGACAGAGGTACAAATCAAGTGCAAGGAAAGCTTGAAGCTAGACTGAAAGAAGTGAATGCTAAAATCTGTCTCAGTTCATGCTATCAGTGAAATCTGCATTTAAATATTCTTGGTCATGTGTAATAATAGACTGAAACACAAATAGCATGCTTACACACAAAACTTTTAGAATGCTTCTGTCTGAGAATACCTTGAAGACAGTCCTGAAAGAACAATATGTGAAGAAACCCACACTGATTTTGCTTCACTGTGGCACTGCCAGTTCCATTATCTTTATTCTCTCTATCTGGTGAACAGTAATAGGAAAGGATTTAGCTTTCTGTATTAATCTTCAGGTTACCAAAACGTAATGGGGACCCTTCAGCGTGGGTTAAAAGTGATTTCTAACACTTTTTGGTTTCTGATTATATCTGCTATCATTCTGTTTGCGATTCAGTCCCTGACTGGTAACATCAGTCCTTGTCTTCCAAACAGTACTAAGTACTTCCTAATATGTCAGGAATAACATATAGAATAGTATGCCACAGAACATGCCCCGTCATAAAAGTTTGCATTTTTATAATCCCCATTTGATTTACCAGAGCCAAAGATTGGTTGCCATTGTCAAACAGCAACCTTCTGAGCCAGCTTCCATTCTTTACAGGGTTGCAGCTTTGCTTCTCCTCAGGTATGAAGTTTGATATTTTGCTCCCTTTCTGTCTCTTTATAGCAGAGATTTTGTCATGGCAGTTACAAGTGAGCATATGGAAGCAACAGCATTTTGGACATCAGAAGCTGCACCAACAGAACAAACCACATTAGTAGACTAGATGAAGAATGCTTCATGGTTAATAAATACCAAGTGTTCTATCCGCATGAAAATGTGTGCAGTTTTCTGTGCAAAACTGAGGGGAATCCTAACTCTCTGCCCGGATAGGAAGTGTGCACTCAAGTATGTGGCTGGCCTAAGATGTTTCAGCATATTTTTGGATTTCTTTTTGATTAATATCATACTTCAGTGCATCCATCTGTTCATGTACTAACTGCAAGTTTCAAAGGAAGGTAAGTGATACACATCAATTGACAATGCGGGCAAAGTTTAGGATGTCAGCAAATTTTGGTAACTTTGATAGTAAAGTATTGCCAGATTGAAATAGTAGGAAGTTTATATAATTTTCAAAATAAGTGAAATTCATTTTATAAAGGTGATTAATAGAAACATATGACTGAAAATAAAGAAAAACCACTTCTAGTTCTTCCTACTCCATGCAATCAGGAAAACACCGGAAAGAGACAAAAGAGACTGTATTGCCATATCATCCTCAGAAGGACTTGGTTGGGTAACTGCAGTAATTTCCCAGACACTAAGCAAATAATTTCAGAGTAGTTTGGCAGGTCGGAAGTTCACAAAACAACAACTATGACTGTATTTTACCACAGACGCTTTTTAACCTACCTGGGAAACTGTGCTTCAGAACATAAGCTTCTGGCTTTCCTAAAGCTGCACTTTCAAATTCATTTTGAGTGGTGGATGCGTTGTCTGTGTTGGGCTTGGAAATGCAGGGTATTAGCCTAGAAGTTACTGAGTGAAATGATAAAAACCGGAAAGCCTGAAAGAAATGTAAACCATGCAGTTTAGCAACCACTAAACCAGCTAACAAACAGAAGAATTAAATTGCTTCACAATGCCAGTTGCTTGCAGAATACCTGCTATCCTCTTGATAGGTTAAAAAAATAATCTACTTGCAGCTCTAAGGTTGAAGAATGCAATGAATTTAGTAAGCTCAAGCCTCACTGCACTTGTCTTTCATGCTACCGAATGTGTCCCTTTAAGATATTATACTGTTTCACACCTGATTGAATAAAGAATTTAAGTAGATCCTCTCTCACAGTATATCTGTTATTAAGTCTCTTATCGTTTCTTAATGTTGAAACATATATGCCTCAATACCTATGAGGCAGCTGGAAAATATTTATGAAAATTGTCCTGGTCAAAGCTTTTAAATCTTTATTTGAATATCTGAGGAAGACTTGGGCTTTATACTTTACAGAAAAAAAAGAATCTAAACCGCTTATCTGCCAACAAGTACTCTATACCATAGTGTGCCCCTTTGAAAATAATGGTTAATGACATAAAAAGGATCAGTAAATTGCAACCTTGGGGCAATAGACTTGCACTGACTGAATTTGTCACTGGTGTAACTCCATTACAGTTAATCAAATTACAGTTTAAATAATTTGGCCCAATGAGTTTGCAGATAATTTCTTCTGAAACAAAGGCTGAAGCATATATGGACACTGTGTATTTAACAGAGGTGCTCCATGACAAGTTTCTGAGTTCTAATCTACATGGTGTGAAATCAAATGGACCTTACAGTGCAGGCATATAATATGCTTATACATCTGTGTCTTTCTTAAAGACTGTACATTGCTAAATACCTAAATTATCTCAATATTATGTTCTTACATAGTTCATTCTATCTTCAGTTTATAAATTTATTAAAGCAATATAGCTGTGGTGCATTCAGCCAAATTTCAGTTCATACATATGTTTACAAAAGCACCAAAATAAATGCATACCTGAATATATGGGCATAGATACTGCAGATTTGGCAAGCATTTGTAACGTTTTTGCACTCTAAATAATTCAGTGTGTTTAGAGGTATTTGAAACAAAAACTGCCTTGGGATATCAGTAGGTCATAGATTCAGTGAGAATCGGCTTCTCCATTAACTAGCACTGGCACTGAATCAATATAGTGTGAGTTATGCTGGCAGTTTGTTCAGTTCAGCTTCATAAAAATGTGAAATAAATATCCAGATTTCACAATGGCTTATCTAAAGCAGAAGGAATGTCAGTGACTAATTTTGCATATGAAATTGATGAAGGGATAATGAAAAGAACAGAGCTTAGCACCTTGGACAATACTTCATGGATAGGATTTGGTATAAATAAAAAAAGTTAACAAACATTACACTTTTCATTGTTGTTTTCTTTTTTATATGTATATATTTAATCAGAGTTAATTTCTTTCCTGCTTCCTTGTGTTTTCTTTTTGTTGTTCTTGTAGAATTAAGATCTGTACATTAGGAGCCCAAGCTTGCAGATTTCACTGAAATTCTGTAAACCACTGTGGTGTATCAAAGGACATACATACGCATTAGGGAGTGGAAATATCTGCTTTACAAGCTGGTTTCTGCCCAAGTGTCACAAAGAGGAGGCTAAATTAAATTATATTAATGATGTGTGTCTGAGGTTGCAGAATCTCTCACACCAGGTCAACTCTTCTGTACTTCAACATGTCTGTGTTTCTGTTAGTTAATGCATGTGCAAACAATTCCATACCCTGGTCAGATCAAAAGTGCTTAGCATCAGGATGTGTTACGTTCTTTTCCACTTATAAACTGTCTTCTACAACAAACTGACCTTTCTCTGAATAGGTCAACAGCTTACAGAGCACAGGGACCACCATCTGACCTATGCTACACTGACAAATTTCTGGAGTATCTTCAGTTATGTCAGTACAGCAACTGCAGTATGTACTGGTGTGAGAGCACAAATTTCCCTGGGAGCTGCCTTCAAGTATCTACATAAATAGTTTAGAAAGTATAATTCAATTTATTTCTTTGCAGGGGTAATTAAATAAACAAAGGCTTTAAATGTAGCACTTAAACTAAACTAGAAAAAGCTAATGGCCACGATAGTGGAGATTGACTTGTAGGTGAAGAAGTCTTCTAACCTTTAACCTCAAATATTGCAATTTGAGTTTGTGTTGGAGACAGCTGTCTACTGGGACTGTTATCAGAATCGTTTTCTAAGGCTATATGATTGTGTGTGGATAAAGAGAGTCACCTGTTTTGTATATATTTTACAGTCTGTTTAGCAGAAAATATCGGTGGAAGTTCCATTTTTTTAAAAAAAGGAAAATAAAACGAGCACACGTTGAATTAAGAATGGATATTACTGACAAACTGCATTACAGATGATTGGTGCAAAATTGACGCTACATGTTACTTGACAATTTTTCTCTCATTGAAATTAAAGAAATTTAGGATGCTTTCAAACAAAGCTGTGTCTAATTTTCTAGAAGTGCACTCATCTGCCTTGAGGGACCTTCAGAAAAGTCTATTTCTGATAAACCCCTTCAAGCATAAAGTTTTCAGACATGTAGAATGTTAGCAACTATAAAGAAAAAACATGTCTGTTTAATTCAGATCATTTCCCAATTTACATAAATGAAGGGTTTGCTTTTTTTCCCCTCTCATGATTCCAATTTTCAGTGTTTTATTGCACAAAAGCAAGCAAACAGAAATGAATGCATTTACTTAGATAAGTATTAAATACCAAGCTCAGGGCAATTGGCCTAATCTTGCAAAATGTGCTAAGCTTGTCTTTGCATGACACAGCCATTCCAAAGCAAGTCTCTCAGGTAGTTAAATTCAGTCCAGCATTAGATCCCAGGTAATATATGTTAGTTCACATGCATTTAGAACTGCTCCTTTGTGTTGTGATGGCTGATTTGAGAACAATGAGGAGCAGTGGTTAGGTGAGAGATATGCAATCCGGCATTTGGACAATGCAAGCCAAATGATGATTCTACTATTCTACTATGTATCTCATTACCTATGTATGTAATTATGCAATTATATCTCCTTATGAAACTGCAGCTTCTTATTCCGTACCTGCTACCCTTCAGTGTTCCGTAAGTTATGAATCTCAAACTTAAAGCAGACCGCTGAACATGTTGTGGCAGATAAATACTGAAGATATACGTTCTGCATATTTACATGTAGCTTTAACATAGAATGTATGTTCTAAAATTAGGCAAAAGTACATGTCAGATAATACAGTTTCTTCTAATTGGTGAATGACTTTAGTGTCATGGCACCACATATTTAGTAGCATTACATCTGACATCTAGTACCTTACTAGAAATATTATATATAATCCAATAAGGCAAAATACAAAACTAAAGAGCCAGTAGAAGTGAGATAAAAGCACTTAATCCCATGACCTTTAAAAATGAAAGGTGTAGCAGAGATTACCAAAGTACAGTATGCTTCTTGTATGTTATATGTAGTTTTCTTGATTAGCTACAAACGTGTGTTTATTCATACTGAGTTGAAGCAATAACTAGAGTTAAGTAAATAGGGTGCAGCAAATTAAGGGATGTTTTGTGTTTTGTTCCCAGCTGAATGTCATTGAACAAATAAGATGATAGACTTTTTTTCTTCTTTTGACCCAATCTTTATTTTCAATATGATCCTTTTGAAGAGTTTTCTATGCAAGTATAGTGATCTGCATGTGAATGTTGGGCTCATTTGCTGTATTGTGGTAGTTAAAAGTCATGATATTCATAAAAATGTGTGCAAAAGATTCTAGTTCCTTTCCTTTTTTTCCCCCAATATAGCGTATGTAAGACAGCTGTAAAAAAGAAACCAGGTACCTGTATCTGTTTTATGAAGTGTTGCACACAATGATTGTGCCCAGCAGTTCAGCCACCTAGTGTATATTTGGGCTTACTTAGTTGACACAGTGCTGCTCTGGGCTACGTTTCATCATCTTGCAGTATGGGTCAAAGACTTTGGACCTTGCTACATGTGTCCACATAGACAGCCTTCTAGTAATTAATGTGATCATGATGCACTAATTAAAAGCTTAGCAATGCCATCAATAATTTTACTAACATGATAAAATACTTGGGAAAGTTTCAGAAAGTCAGAAACAGCAGCTCTTTTCTTGGTACACGTGCACCTGAATCTCTTCACTGATCCTCAGCGACCCACCATGATCTAGACAGTAGTGCTTCTTGAAATCTCTTTAAGTATACAGCTATTCTTAATCTTCATGGATATTGTACTTGTTATGTATACTGGTTTAGTTTATTTGCTTTATTCAGACAAGAATGTATAGATAGTTATCATTAAATAGAAATATTTTCTGCCTTCTGCAATATTACAAAAATAATTTTTTAACTTTATCTCTAGAGAACAACCAAGCAGAGAAACATATTGTTATCATCTTTTTAATACCAGCAATCTGGAAAGGTAGATATTGTGCTGTGCTACTGCACTTTTTGTGCACAAACATGATACCGACCTTATTAATGTTTACATTATAAACTCTAATTTACTTAGTGCAACTACTGTGGCAGTTTCTGAAGAGAGACAACTGAAATACAGGATTTGTGTTCTTTCTTCAAATATTACTAATTTGTCTCTGGAAAAAAAAAAAACAAGACAGGATTGCTTGTAAGCCTCTTTGTTAATATTTTAATTGTGCACTATCAACTGTGCACTGGTCAGTCTAGTTTCGAACTGCTTACTGGATTTAAGGAATATTTGAGAGATTAAGGTAATTGGGGAGGAAATAAATTGGTAGGATACACTGTATAGAGGTAAGGATTTTTGTTAAAGGCTGTCTTGTAAAAAATAGCCAGTGAACAGCAATGGAGCATTGAGGATTGTGTATATAAACAAATATGTATGTTTATAAATTTACATACATTTATAAATTTAGCATATACAAATGCTATAGGTAAGCACAATGCCTTATAAAGTAACTTCCAGTAAAGGGGAGAGTTTCCTCACTAGTGCTGGTCCAAAACTAGGCTGTAGTTACTGTCAACACTTGGACTTCGAGGAGTGAAGTTGAATCAAAATCTGAACTTTCAGCCTGTGCTGTGTCTTGCAGTCACTGATATCTGTGAGCTTGTTCCTGTTTGTTTTCTGTGGATAACAGGACCATGCATCTTACCTGTTCCAGAAGGAAAACATTTATCAGAGATAACTAAGTGGTGAAATCCAGATTTTACTCCCCACCATAAAATGACCTTTTAAAAAGCGCATACTTTGGTGCTATAGTTTCTATTGATTTCTACTAATGTCTTTTTATCCTTTGTAGCACCATGATAACTCTGTGGAATTTAGTCCTGTAAATCACACAGGCTAATAATTCCTACTTAATAAGGGCAAAACTTCTGTTTTTGCTGTTTTTTGTAGAGCTAAACAAAATGCATGGAGGAAGTAGATTTTGTTAGCTGTGTTTATATAATCTGTGATTCAAATGTAAATTTGAGAAGATTCTATTTCATAATTAGTGTTTCCTACAGATACAATCTGATAAGCTACAGCAGTGACTGAAATGAACGGTAGAGATTAAAAATAAGAAACAATAATTATAACAACGAAACAATGAAAAATAAACTCCGGGGAAACAAACAGGCAAAAGCAACTTAAAGCCTGAGCATTGTGAAATATGAGCTTGGCAAGCAAATGTGTTCATATGTGTTTCAGTTACAATAGTGTTTTATCATCTGGTTTATGAAAAGCGACTTCTTCTCTTAAGCCACCTTTATGCAATGAAAGAATTGTTGCAGTCTCCAGTGTGTAGCCTCCAGGCTGATAAATTCAGTGGCTCAATGAGTGGGTGACAGAAAGGTCATCCAACTGACAAACTGTCCTGTATATCTTTACAGATACGTAACACATTGATTGACTGCTAAGATACATATTAGTTGTGATATAAACCATATGTCATGTTTCTTACTTCAGGCTATGGATTTGTCAGGTACGGGTGACGTACATAGCTATCTGTGGTGTTGCAAGCCCAGACATGAAGTGACTGAATGAAGAGAGGCTTCATTTGGAAAGCTGGGGACATACCAAAAGTTTCAGCAATTCATTGTTATGCACACAATTGTAAACTCACCAAAATTAGATAAAATTCATGGACGTAAGAAATAGGATTGCCATCTTGAAAAATGTCTGTCTTTAACATTTCTGGTACATTATCTTCCGACGAGGCCAGTACTCAGAAGAGATTCCCTTGGAAGACTTAGGCAATGTTGTTTGCAACAGTTGTCCTAACAGAGTGGTTGGGAGCTCTTTCCTCTTTCATCTTATTAACTGTCTGTGAAATCCCTAGCATTTGTTTCAACTTGGTACCCGAGGCAATGGGAGTTTTCTTGCAAGTTCTTTACAAAACTAAAAATCAGTGATTAATCTGTTCTTTGTTTGATTCAAGAAAAATCTTAAATATTTTCTTACCAAAAAGCAGTGAGAGAATAGTCTTCCATTTTCTATTTCAATTATCAAAGTAGTCAGCCTATGTTCTTAACACTTCAAAGTAAGCCTCTCACTTTCACTTTTTCAGTGGAAGAGTAGAAGACTCCAAACTCTGAGATTCACCCAGCAGCTGTTCCTATACTTTTTTTTTTCTTTCCACAGAATCTTGGCAGCCATTTGAGTTTTTCCTATAAACTCGAATGAAGTTACATTAAAACGTCAAATAAATCTCACCAGGCTTCCGGATAAACTTGTCAAGTTAGAAATCTTGTCATCAAGGAAAAAAATAAAAAATTAACGTGTATCCTATTACTGAAGCTATAATTATAAGGAAATAATTTTAGCCATCATGCATTCTGGTTAGTTTCTTGTTTTGCCTGAACTGCTTGACACACAGAATATGTTACATTTGGATTTCCAACTACTATATGCTGAGTTTGTATCATTTCAGTATAGTATCTTTTCAAAACAGTGCTATGGTATACACTTGTGCTGTCTTTCCCCTCGCTCTCCACAATCATCTGGTGCTTTTAAAAAGGACTGAGAACAAGGACACAAAATTTGGCATGTGTCTTTTATTTTAAACGAACGTATATATTATTAGCAATGGTCTTACAAGCCGTTCATCATTATTACTACTGTTTGGAGATAGAACATTCCTTCCCTTAGTTTTCACTGAGTTTGTGCCTTTGTTTTCAGTGAATTTCTATCTTGTAGAAAATGCCAGACTGACAGCCTTGAAAACTGAAATCCCACTGTTTATCTTCAGGCAGCAATAGTATAGTCAATGACAGCACAAACATCCTCTCAGCCTCATCAATATGCCTGAAGTGTGAGCGAAGGTAGTTCAGTCTCCATGGCCATTAAATCCTGTTGATTCCATCAATAAGGATGCCAGTTACTGAAAGATGTCACAGTGACTTTGTGATCCGAATGACTGCTCAAAAGACACTGGATTGAGACACCAAATTCATCTCACATACTTCTGCGCATATACGATGGTAATGGCTTTCATTCACAGTGAATCTGGGATGGATTCAAAAAGGCCTCTCAGATTTAAAGCTTTCTGAAATTCAATAACCATTCCCCTGAGCCACACAGTCCCTTCACTTACTTGAGAAACTTGTTCATGTTTTTTAACAGGTTCCTTTTCATGTATGAGGTCTTTATTGTTTTCAGTAGCTTTCTATCAGTAGGAGATAGGATCTGTGGGGCACGTGAATAAGACTACAGAAGGATTTACTTGAGTGTAAAAAACTGCATACCATCTGCTACTGCTGCACATGTTTGGTTTGTGCTGCTAAACAAGGGGCAGGTACCTGTCCTCATTCTGAGTTCTGACACTGCTTTCCCCACCAACACAGGGTTTTGAAATCGTGAAGAAGTGTGGAACGGGCTTGGGATGCAGTCAGCAAAGCTGTTTTTCTTCCTACCTCAGTTTTCCTTACTAGAAACTAAGGATAGTAATGCTTGGTGAGATATGATTTAAAAAGTTGGAAAAAGTATTGCTGCTATGTAATTAAGCTATCCACTAGTAGATTAAAAATCTTGCTCTCCCTGTTACTTTTAGTCGTGATAAGCCTTACAGACCACTGGAATGCAATGTAGATGGTTTACTGTCTTCTTTGTTCCAGAATGCTTCCTTGTTAGATAAATATTCTAAGAAAATTCAAAAGAACAAGAAAAGAAAAGTTTGCTTCAAGAAAAACCTGTGGAAAACATATGTGCTTCATTAGTTACCAGGCAATATTTAACCAAACTAGTATGTGGAACAGATGCTGCTCACCAAAGGGTGCTTTTGTCTAATAATCATTTTGAGCTTAAAGAAAAAAAAAACAAAACTGTTGATAACTTACCTTATTGAGATGTTTGACTTTTTTTTTTTTCCCTGATATCCCATGACTTCCATAGATGAAGTGAGAGTTAATGGTATATATGCAGAGTCTTCACTGGCAAGGCTTTGTGAATACAGTAAGAAAATGCTCCATCAACACTCCAAACTCACATGAGTACTCTGGCTGAAGAAGAAACGCTTTGGAGCTTCATTTACTTTAGAAAGTAGTTGCACACATGCTTCAGGATATCCACAGTATCTCATGGCTTGCAGGGGATACAAAGAGGATCACATTTCTGTTTCTGCTATTGATAAGAATACTGCCCACTGCCATCATTTTGATGGTGTTTGCACTGTCTTTCTCCAAATCGCTGTAGTGAACAGTTATTTTTAAAAATAAATTTTTAAATTTGTAATTTTAAAAATTACAAGTTTCCAGAACTCAAACTTACTTTATGTCAGCATCCACTTATGTATGGGCAATCTATTTCATAGACAGAAGGGAAGGTTTCAAGCTGCTGCATGCTGACTGCTGCAGTTCCTAGGGCAGGTGACAGACATGAGTGGTCCTCCCACCCACACAGCCACAGTGCGGGTGGGTCTCTGACACTGTTGCTCTCAGGGCAAGAAAGCTTGGAAGGGGCAGAGTGCCCCGATGCCCCAGATGAAATGCTCAGATTATTTTTTACATACCAGGAGTACACAGAGACTACGGGGCAACTCCTTGCCAGGTTTCTGCTTTGATTCTGTTGTTGGAGGAACCCATCTTTCCTCTTAAAGCATGCAGGTAAGTCACTGGTGATCCTCTAGTTCCTCAGATAAGTTCAGCCTTTTGTCTGTCATTAATAATGCTCCAAAACTATTCTGGATATCTCAGATATCTCTGAATTCTGTTGACATTCCTGACATTAATATCTTTTCTAGCATATTTTATTCCTGCTTGTGTCTTTAGCAAGAGAGAAAACATTGCCGCACTGAATATATTTTCAGTTTTATCAAATGGCCCATAAGCAGTGGCTGAAAAAATTTGAAGTCTTTCTCCATTGACATGAATGAAATTTGAAGTTTGGAGATGGGTAAATGATGGGAAGGAAATAAAACTTGGCTTTTAATAGTTCTTTGACATTAACTTTTGAATGAACAGTGACTCGTTCACTTGTTCTGGGGGGTGCGTGCAGCTGTCAGAACAAGCTGTAAGACAGGTGTGGGGATGCACAGATGTGCAATTTGAGACAGTGCTGATCATAAACTGCTGCTGGCCACACCATCAGCTTTGAGTGTATTAAAATTCATACTTCTTATGGTAAACTGAGTTTTACCAGCATGGAATTAATTCAGGAAGGATCAGAGCCAAACTTGGCTGCTAGAATGTACAATTTTCAAACAGTGCAGTTAGTCACTGTTACTGGGAGCCTTCCATTAATGCATCGTTGCGTGTTGAAGCCAAGTCCAGCAGAAGTTCTGATTTAAAGCTGTTCTCTGCCAAGTTGTGGGCTGCTTGGAAGCAAGCAACACTGATACCGTGCTAATGAATGAAGAAATTCAAACAGTTCCTTCCCCAATAGAAACTCATTAAATTGGTTAAGCAATTAGAGAGCTTTGCTTCTGTGTTTGTTGGTCTGGAGAACAAGTCTTTTCCTGGATATCTTTCCTGGATATCTTTTCCTGGTGCGGTGCTCACACCTTGTCCTGTGAGGCACAGCTGGAATAACCACCCCTGGTTCTCTACAGTCCAAACTGAGATGGCCTGATTTGTGCCAGCTGAGGATCCCTGCCTCAGGGACCTGGTTGTGTTCCCATGAGCTCAGTGTTAAAAGTCTTACTGACTTTTGTGTGAGATCTGTTCTTAAATGCAACAGAGACTGTAGAGAAAGTTGCAGCAATGGCTGTGTATGTGGACAGCATAGCACAGTGTGTTGTATAGTTTTTTTTCTAGGGCACTAGCACTGCATTACTACATATATATATTGCAAGTTCTCCCACATTCTTAACCTTAAGTTTTGTTAAACAAATGTATTGAATCTACATTAATTTCATCAGGTCTGTGCCCTAAATAATATATTTTTATTGTAAAAATGGCACATTTAATTTATGCCCACTTATAAATAATATATTAGTAATCAGTAAATGATTAATACTCATCCTCCCCTTTAGTTATTTAAGGCAGTGTTGAGTAGGACAGTAAGAGCTAATGCACACTACGATGTATAAGTGCTATGAGAAAATGGATAGCATCTTCTAGTAACATATTTTAATATTATTTATACATGCCTCTCTCATAGGTTATACAGTAGAGAGCCTTGCAATAATTCTTCTTGAGAAAGCAATGCCTATACTCGTTATCCGTGTGTCCAAAATTGTCATCTTAGTTTATGGTGATGCTGGTACTTACTGTTTACCTTTTTAAAACATTAATACTGTTTACTTAATCACTGTCTGGATGAGTGTAATGGGGAACGGGAGCAGCTCTGAGTTAATCCTGCATACAGCGCGTGGGTTTGCTGCACCCATTCGGGCCCCCCAGCCCCAGTGGGAGCACAGAGCTGGCCTGCAGAGAACTGAAAAGACGTGGTGTCTCAGAAGGAATTCAAATACGAAGCTCAACTTTCAGCATTTCATATTGAATGCAGATAATGCTGCTTCACGAATTTGATTGCCATGTTCCTATCTCTCTTTTTTTTTTTTTTTGGTCACAAAATACGCAGCTCTAAATGCATTAACAGGAGCAAAATCTCAGAGTTCAAAGCTTTCCTGGAGTGCTTGCTTCTTTATTGTAGATTTGTAACAGTTTGTTGAGTATTCTGAATTATTATTTAAAATGTGACCTTGTAGTAAATATTATTTTTGTCTTTGTGAAGTGTCAAAATAACACAGGACCGTTCAGCTTCCTTTTTAAAATGCACCTTGGAAAGCCACTGGTATAGTAATCACAGTGATTATTCATTAGTATCAAGTGGCAAGTTTCTAGTACAGAAAAATAAATAAGTTTAATGAACATGCAGTGGCAGGAAAATAAGGGAACAGAATTGAACAACTGGTATTTTAATATCTCAATTTTCTCATTGAAGTTAATGAGTGCTTTTAAGCTGACTTCACATGGAATATGGTCAGTCCAATAACTGCTGATGTACTCAGGACAATTGCAGATAACTTAAGTAGCACTGTGATTGTTGTTCCAGACTTGAAGTACAGGATTCAGTGATGATGCATAATGATGCTTCGCTGTACTCATTTCAGATCTGGGCTATAGTTGTAACAGGAAAATTTAATAATAAATGCTTTCCAGATATGTCTCCAAATGATGCATCCTTAAATTGATACTTTTAAAATGAGCAGGCAAGGTACCAGCACAGTGGGACTCAGGACTTTGCACTTTGAAAGGTTTATCTGTCTCGTGCCACAAGGTAGACTGTTTTTAGCTTGACTAAGCACTAACAAACCTACATGACATTTTGAGTGGAAATCATTTGAATTCACACAGCTGAGAGCTGGCAGTGAGAGCTTGTGCTTGTCTACACCCTAGATTTTCAGCTTAGATCTACCAGGAAAGAAATAAGGGAAATGCGTGGGTTTCTGTGAAGTACTCTGTTCAGCTTAATTTCCCATGGACAGGTGTCCATTAATACCAGAATTGTCACATCTTCTACTCAAACTGACACAGCAGGACAAAGAAGCAATTATGATGTATATCCTTCATTTTTAAAAGCATATATTTCATTGCAGCATATAAAGTTCATCTGGCATTTTAGATTATATTTAAAAGCTATCCTAAGAACTCTTGTGGATGAAATAATGATTTTAAGAGAGATTGCTCTGTTAGAAAAAAATGTACGTATCTTTCAATTAGTTCTCGAGATTTTGATTAATAAATGTTCTAACAACATAGCTTTTAAAACACTGCTTTTCAGTTCTTTGGTGTTGAGGACTGTCAGATTTCAAGTGGAAGGAGATGATTTGAGATTCTGTTGGCTTTAAGTTTGTACTCAAGGGGAGAAAAATGCAGGCCTTGAGATTCTGTTGTCTATTTTTCTCTTACTGTGACTTCTTACTTTGTCTTCATTATAACCTAGTTTCCACTGTCTGTCTTTCAGTGAATTGCTGGTAATTTACACGCACCAGTTTGTTATTTGGTAGAGGTTTTTCCCTATTGCATTTTCTTTAGTTTCCTAATAAGAATGAAGTTTCATCTGTTTGTTCCTTTTTTCTGTTTTTTGAATATTTGGATGGTGAAGCATTTTCCCAAGATGGCAGTGGGAATCCTCCAAAGGCTCTGGGAAAACAGTAGAAAAAAATGTGTATAATCACCACACTAGAATACAAAGTTCGTTTTGTTTTCTTTTGCTTTTGTAGATATGTGTATATAAGTAAATGGACGATTGAATACTACTAGAAATGAGCATTCTTGCAAGACAGATCTACTCTATGAGATTTTGACATTTGAGATTTGTAAGGCATTAGAAGATTTTAAGATTAAAACGTTTAAAGAAAGCAGATGGCTTCATCCTAATTAATTTAATGAAATTTATTTAGTATGAAGAAGGGAGAAGGCTAACTGTCTCCAGCATAAAAGCTTTGTAAATGCATTAGCTCCCGAGAGGCCAGCAATCCGAATGCTGCCATTGTGCTTATTAGATGAATTAGATGTTGTCTTCCTTCATTCCTTAAAAACTGTGAGATAGAATAACTTCTGAAGTTCTTCTAATGCAGAAGGATGAGCAGGCATCCACTCTCGTATTGCAATAACATTACTGTGTAGCTGTAAGTTTGATTCAGCCCCATCTTTCACTTCCATGTTGTCTGTCAAGGTTTCAGAATATTGTGAACATCTATTTTCAATTCAAATCAGTCTTCAGCAAAGATCTACTTAACTGTACAGATGTCTCCTTCATGTGCATTGTGAAAAGTACTGCACAGTCTTGGACTGTGAGTTGGACTGGCTTCAGAACATGCAGAACTAGAGAGGGTAGAGGCAGAGTCAGGGAGCATACATAATGTTTCTGTGCTCATCATTATACCAGTCAGCAAGTACTTTCTCGCTTGTAATTTTAGATAACACCCTAGGGGAAGCCATTTTCCAGAGAACCATACAGCCCAGAATTACAGGTTTCTATTGCTATGGCGCTTGTTTCCTAATCTGCCTGAGATAAATTTTGCACTGTCCTGAGTGCACTCAACAGTACAAGATTTTGAGCTGTGCGGTTTTTTATCAGTTTTTACTCAAGATAACTGTATGACTAAATCCTGGTGTGTTGTTTTTTTTTTTTTTGTTTGTTTTTTTCAAAAAGGTTTTTCTTATTCCTAGATTCACAAACATTAGATGAGAAGAATGCATATGATTCATCGAATCTGAATTTGTATGTGGACCATGGACAGGTAGGGATACATTTTGAAAGATATTATATTTTAGAGCCATTTAAGCAAGAGTGAGTTTTTACACCTTCCGTGGTAGTCTGTTACAGTGTTTAATTATCCAGAATAATTTTGAACAAAAATTGGTGTACTTGGCCTCATTAATGTAAGGCAAAGAAGGGCTTTTTTAAAGCAACCTCCAGACAGGATTGTAAACATCAACTTCATTTTTATTTGGTACAAAGCACATTAACGGCAGCAGCAGAGAGAGAGAGCTAAAATTTTACAAGTAGAGAATTAATCACAGCGGGTGATGACAGGCTGGTAAAGTGTCTCATTAGTAAAAGAATAACAAGGAGTTTAATGGAGAGTCAGTGTTTTGTAAGTATAATAGCCTGGGTTTTCAAAAAGGATTGGTGATTTGGGAATGCCTCTAGTTCTGATTCCAATTCAAACCAGTCAGATTTCTGAAGGCATTAAGAACATTCTTCTGCAGCTGCTTTAAAGTTTTTGGAGGGCGAGCGTGCCAAAGACAGACTGTCATTTCCATCTGAGACATAATCCTTGACTAAAACGTTCCTAGTTTCATAGTGTTTTAGGATGGACCAGCATGCTTTTAAGAGGCAGATTTGCAGCTGATATAAAATGTCTTGGACACAGACAACATAGAACAGTGGCAGATTACAGTGACTGACATACTGTCCCTGTTGTGAACTTTTTTTTTGCAGTAGAAAAACACTGTATCATTCTAAGTGAGCGCTACTGTTATGTGGAAACTTAAACCTCCTCCCCATTCTGCAACAACAGCACTTACTCAAGGCAGCGTGGTGGAAAGGCTTTGTTCTAAACATGCAATCTGCTTGCAACAAACGTCACCAGTGCAAGTTCTGTTCTAGAAAAGGGCATAAAAAATACAGCTGGCAGAAGAAGGAGACGTAACCATAAAAGACAAGAACAAGCTGTAACTTAAAGAGACAACTTGGAAACTGGGAGACATGAGGAAGAAATTCCTATATTATTTTAGTTGTTTTGAGGATGAGCCAGGGCTCATGCATGCTGGGTAGTTTACTCTTGTTAAGTATAGCTTAACAATCTATAATCTTTTCAAACACATTATCTGTAAAAAAAAAAAGTATATGTATATTTCTCTTTAAGCTTCGGCAATACAGATAAAAATATTACTTTGATTGGCCTTTAGTCCCATGAGTACTTTTCCCTCAGCTATTAAGCATATCATTTATATAGGTACGTAACACAGTATACTGCAGGTAGGCATTGTATGATGTTTTATTTATATTTTACTGTTGATATGTGACAGAATGATGTTTCTGTTGCTCCCAGTCTCGCTCATTAGAGTGAGCAGGACAGTGGGCATAGCTTCTTGTAATACCATCAGGCTAAAGCATAAGGGGAATTTAAGCAATGCCTAATTCTTAGAGGCCCTCACCTGGTGTAAACTGTAGCTACAAGTTAGGAGACTAAATAATACAGGAAGAAGCATGCACCAAAACCAGTTAATGAAATCCAGTCTGTTAGTGCAAGAAAACTGAATTTTCTTTGATATTCCCTCCCCTGCTAAGTCTATCAAAGTCAAGTAAGAATTTTGATGCCACCCCCTATCTATTGAAGTCATAGTGAAAAAATTTCAGTGTTCACTGTATATCCAAATTATTTCTAAATGTTCAATTCATAATAAATCTACTTAGAGTGCTTTGTTCTGATGAACTCATTTAAATGTATTATATTAAAAAATTGCGTTTTCAGAGGCTTCTCTAGACAATTCTTAATCGGTTGTCATGGTGATGTCACTGATTACAGTTTTTAATGTCCCATTTAAAGATTATGTACTACTTAATGATCCAAAAAGTAGGTCTAATTTCTTTCTTTTCTTTTCTTTTCTTTTTTTTTTTTCCAAATCTTTCATGGAATGAATTGCAGAGGTTAGTCATAGTAAAAAATCATGACAAACGCAAATCACACAATGTAAAGGATGATTTCCTTAAGATGTTTTACATGAAGTGCATTTGCAGTAAACACAGCAATAGAATAAAAAAGTTGTAATCACTAAAAATAGTTATATGGGTAAAGAACACCTGAAATATCCTTGTGCAAGGATTGTCTTCATCTCTCTTTAAAATTACAAAACGGTAATGGTCTGCAGAGCATGTGAAATTATTTTATATTTAAAAAGAATTTGTTGTGACATATTTCTCAGTTCCTGGCTGGACTGTCACTTTGATTTAGGTAGCTTTGCAAGCTGCAGCAGAGATCTAACTGGAAATTCAGTTTCAGCTTCACCTGAGCGTGCTCCACATTTTGGGGAAAAAAAGTTCTCGTTGCCTTCCCATCTTTAAAGGGTAAAATGTCATGTGTGGCTCCTCTAAAAAGTTTAAAAGCATTCCTTTCATCAACAGTGTTTTAAATTTCAGGAGATATTTTTGTACACTTTTGTAGCCTTTATAGGCATTGCAGGCTGTAACGTTTCCTACATGCACATTCTTCTTGTCTATCCAGATAGTCTGAACAAAACATAAGAACCTCCTATTAAAATACAAATCACTGTGTTCTCCAATAAGAACAACATAACTTTTATTTAAAAATCAATTTTCATTAAGGTCCATTTCCCAAAAATTCTTTGGGTAATTTACATGGAATACCCGTGAAATCAAGCGAATTTTGAATGACATACGATGCCCTTACATCAGTATTTAGATTTGGAGAAAAGAAGGTCACTTTAAAGCTCATTTCCTGTATGTTTTTAATTGTTCTGCTTGGGTTCACACCATGTGTAATTCCAGAGCTTGTGAACTTGATTCCTTTCTGTTTAACCTGAAGTATCAGATCTTTTTGAAACCTGATGAATGCTCATCCATAGAACCTGCCTAAAGATAGCCCAGGATAAATCTTCTGAAACATGTGACGTGAATGTCAAGTCTTCAGTAACAGCTGCTTTTGTCACCCCATCTTCTACTGTGCCCTAATGTAAATATAGCAATAGTGTTCCAGACTGTTGTCGGCACTGTGCATGTGTACCTTTGGAGATTGCTTATCAGGACAGTAGTATTTAGCCTGCTGAGCCCTTGCTCAGTACTCCAGAGCTGTTTGCCTCCTCGTATCTTACCTTCTCTTCTGCTTCCATTCTGTCTTGCATTCATCAAATCCTGCAGCACATACACTGATTTGTAGCACACTGAAGTCAAGGAATTAGATGAGCAAACTATTTGCTTATTAGCAAAGGAATCGTAAAAGTAGGGTATGGAATGAGAGTGGGAAAGAATAAAGAAAAACAAAGGAAAAAAAACCCAAAATGATAGTGAAAAGAAACACAATGAATATTTTTCATTGTTGCAGATTAAAATGAGAGAAAAAAGGAAACTAGTGCATTTTATTATATGCTCTGTTTTGGAAAGTTTTTGCTATATTTGAAAGAGGCCTATCTCATTCTGGCTGTAACTGGTCTTCAGAGGAAATTCTTTTGGTCTTGCTTACAAAATGGTTTCCATTACCATAATACTGAATCAGTCTTTAACGTTTCTATTCTCAGAAGGCACAGAGGTTATATTAGCCCCATTGAACAAATGAAGAACTCTATACACAGAAGGAAAGAAAAAAAACCACCTTGATTCCTAGAGGCTCAGTGCCTTTTCAGAGGTCAAACTCAGGAAATTGAAGCATGAGCTTTCCTCATTAGAGTATAGTGCTCTGTGATAGCTCTTAATATTCTTCCATCTTGTACAATTCTCCATGTTATGTGAGAGGAACAGAACAATTATCATTTCTTAATGAGCTTATAGTTTCTGCTGTAAAAAAACAAAAACAAAAACAAAAAATAAAAACATTGTTAGGGCTTTCACAAACACCTCATCTACCTCATCAGTATGACGTCCTTCCTATCTGTCTCAGGCTGTCAGCTGCTTGAAGACATCACAGCGATCGCTTTGTGGCTTTATATACTGACCTCTCATATTACAACGTTTCATACTAATTTATGCTTTTTTTTTTTTTCTCTATTCTTTCATCTAACCACTGGAAATTGAATTCACCATTGTAGATTGAGTGGCATGCATTCACTCTAATGGTCAAGTGATTAGCTTCTCAGGATGGCATACAGATCTTAAAACAAATATATTTATTTGTCATTGAATATTCGGAGAACATCATTATCTTAGTTAATTACATTTCAGCAGTAAGAGACATGACATAAAGTTGATTTTTCCCTCTAAACTTGAGACTCTTTCCATACTGGCATTCAATTTGATTAATGTTTACATTAACTGCAATTTATTGGTCACTTGCTCAGCAGAAGCTTTCCAAAGAAAGATTATGAATGCTAATATGTTACTATTTACATCCCCATAAAACATCCACAGATTACAAATTGGAAAATACAGGACTAATTAACACTGATCAGCAGATGTGTATGCTGATGTGATATATTGGGAAAGTCTGATTTTCAGCTTCATTTAGTCAGAATCAACATGTTGATCATTATTATGAGTGACTGAGCAGACATTAAAACATACCGATAAAACCCCATTTATACATTCAGTCTTGTTTTCTTATAGCTCTAAATAGGTAGAAAGAGAATTAAGTTTCAGATATATCTATTTTGCATTGAATTTGAAAATCAAATTCCATTTATCTGTGTAAGATACTTGGAATCTTTCTTATGTTAGTATGGCAAATCAGTCCATGGAGGATATTGACAAGACTGGTTCACACGGACCTAGAAATACTTTCAGTATAGAAGAAAACTGTGGATAATTTTAGTGTGACTAGAATAGGAGGTAAGAAATATCACAACATAACTAAATCAAGAAGGAAAAACTTTAAGACAATTGGTATGTTCTGAGATCATTACAGGTGCAGTACAATAGAAAAGGAAGAGCTTCCAGTTCTGGTGAACAAAATGTATCAAAGGAAAAAAAGCCACTTTATTTCTGTTATGAAGTAGAACTTGTAGACACAAGTGCACCATATGCTAGTGGGCAGCAAGACTAAGGCAGATGTGAAGGTTTGTGAGAGGAACACACAGAAATGAGAAATTAGAATGAAGAAACTGCCTGGTCATACTCACAGCCCATAATCAGCAAGGAACATGTCATTCCTATTTACTCATAGGAATTGCTGGAAAAATAAACAGCATTAAATGCTCAGCAACATTATTCCTTTTCTGTCTGCCCAAATTTTTAATCATTGTGATGTCCAAAATAATTTGTATAGATTTTAAAGCTAGGAAATATTTTCACTCATAATATGCTTTAGCAAGTCAGCCCAATAAATGCAATTTCTGAGTACTGCCCTGAAAGTCTTAACGCGACTATTTTTGAATCAGTTTGAGATAAAATTTTAAATTGGTGGCAACTTCCTTCATGATGTAACGGCTAAAGTTTTTGCCTACTAAAAGGTACCCCAGAAAACGCGTGCCTGTTTTGTCAGATACAGCTTTGTCAGTGCATGCCCCCTCGCGTATAAGTGCCTATTTTTCTATCAACATGAGTGATATGATTTATATATATATTTATGTATATACGTATATGTTTCTAATAGTATACATATATCTCAATTTGACATTTTTTGCTTCTCAATTGTGTTAATACAGTGAGTCCTATTGTTGGCACTTTTAAGGCCTCACATTCCTACCAGTCTGTACCTCCTGTAAATACCAGTACAGCCTCCAATCTCCCCACCTTCCATGAAGTTTCCTTTTCACAAGCTATAAGAGTCTTTCAGAAAGGAGAAAAATGTCATTTTTTCTCATCTGTTGTGAACAAGGTTCAGGTCATCCATGCAGTCTGTTCCTCTACCATAATTGCTTCCTTTTAACAGGTTGGGAATGCTCTGCCAGAAGATAAAAGCAAAAGAGGGAGATTCATGAACTTGAAGATCTTTTTTTCTGCCTGGCCCAATCTCCAAGCATTTCAAATTTTATTAACCTCTTCCATTATCCGATTTATTATTCCTGTACATTGTGCCTTGGTTGGACTATCAGTTAATGGTTCTGCTATCAGAAACAAAGCAAGACTGACAGAGGAAAAGAGAGATCTGTCTTTCATTCCTGGTCAGGAGAACAAAATAAGGCAAGATGATGTGTGTCGTTAGCAACTTTGCTACCAGAAATTCCTTCTAAACATTTCTGACTGCATTCCCCTGATTTTGACAAATGCTTTGGCCATGAAAGAGCTTTTAGCTTCAAAACAATTTCTATACAGTATTTCTATGCAGTATTTCTAAACAGGAATAATATTTCCTCCAATCCAATCTTCTCACATAGAAAATTTCTACAGGATTTTCAGTAAATGAATTTAAATTCTTCTCTTGATCTGAAACTTGGAAATTATGCTCTCACCACAAATATTTGTCTGGGAACAGGTATAGTATCATCTGCTGACTTGTTTTCTGAGTTCCTCCAAAAGGAAATAATTACTCCGAAAGCATATGCAGTACAGATATTAATCAGTTATTTATTTGTCAAATGGGAATGCATAAAAGAAAACACACCCTTTATATTTCTACATTTAATGAATATATTATGGAAACAATTGCATTTTCTTACAAAAGTGGAAATCTTACTCCAGTATTATCAGTACTTTTTATTTATTCAACCATGTAGATGTAACTCCCTCTTCCCCTTCCATTGTACTTGACCAACAACCAAACCAGAGCCTTGAAACAAAAGTTAAGAATCCCTTTGTGCTACAGAGTGTATAGGGAGTCACAATTCATTCTTCTACAGAAATGCTACTAAAGACATAAATTCATTTCCCTAGCAGTCAGACCACTACAAAGCTGCATCTATTCTCTGCCTAGTTCTGTGCGTTTTGAAGTGCTTGGCTAAAGCTGGCCACTGCTAATAGTGATCCTGCTCAGTTTTCTTTTATGCCAGAAGTTCCATACAGGAGTGACACAAGTGTATATCCATATTAGGTGTTCATCTATCTTCAGATCCTTTTGCCCAATTTAATTTTATATTAAGGCTCCTGAGTAGGGATAATGAGTTTTCAAAGTAACATTTTTCATGTAAAAATGAAAATGATGGGCATCCGTCTCCACTGAACACAGAACAGCTGCCTGCAGATCAGTGAAGATCTGCTGCTTTCATCAGTTAAAGAGATGTAATATATTTGTCTCCACTCTTAATTCACATTTTCAGTTGCTTTGTTGAGATAGAGGCAAATAGCAGGTAGAAGTACAGAAAATTTGCCTGTGACAGTTAGAGAGAGAAAAAAAAAAACCAACCCTAAGTTATCTACATACTTTTAAATTAAAATATAGGAATCTACAAGTCAAGAATGTGGGAGCCAGCAAAGAGAAGAGTTTTCTCAGTGAGGTACATTGTGGAGTCTGGGGCCTTTGGAAGAGTACTTTTTGTTAACCCAAGGTCATGCAATTATGCAAGTTCATCATGCTGCTCATACAGTGTTCAGATGCCTGACTTCTGAATGCTTGCCTCTGTAGTGTTAATAGGGTATTGCAGTGATTTCCTTTGACACATTTGAACATGTTTTTTTAGTTTCTAGTGCAGTAATATTTGGAAAATATATAACTGCAAAGTCTGTATGATCTGTTTGTTACCGTTGGCCAGAAAGTCTCTCTCAAACCTTGCAAAAGTATCAAATAGTATGCAAAGTATGGTAGATACTCTAGATTTCATCTTGTCTGCAATACATTTCTGTAGTAAGTTGAAGATTTTTCTAAGACAAGTCCAAAGAGTGTCTCAAATTCCTGCCAGTATTCTACTTGAAACTGCAACTTTCTTCCAAGTCATCTTCTTTCTATTTTAAAAGCTGTCATTATTCAAATGGTAGTGCATTTCCGTATCTTCTTTTTATTTACAGTCACTCGTAGTTGAATGTGTACAAATAATCATGCAGCTACTTTCAGTTACATTTTGTGAGTGGTAGGTCACTGTGAGATGCAGAAATAATTGTATAACTTAAATACACAGTGTAAGATTTTCTTTATGCTTGTGTGGGTACACAAACGCCCACAAATGTCAATATATATACACGCTATCCTGTCCCATACAGCTGTAACCAATGAAGTCTTACATCAGGTTCTGTGAGGGTTTTTTTTCAGAAGAAGATAACCATTTGCATTTCCAGTACCGTATCAATCTGGAAGTGGTAACAATGTTTTAAAAAATAAATCTCAGAGGAGTAAGTGGAAGGCCATATGTTGGGAAGAAAGAAGGAACATCAATTATTTGAATTATTTGCATCAAATACAGTCTATCATTCATGTCAGCTATGAAAAACTGTCTATCATCTGACAGTTAAAAATTGAAGAATGCTAACATTTTTACAGAAAGGCTCATCTAGATCTTAATTTCCAATTATTCCTTTCATGTATTGATAATTTAATTTAGTGCAACTTCTAAAAGCAGCAAACCTACAGCTGCCTGCTGTACTGTGGCTTCAATACTCTTTATAATCTGATGTGTAAGTTAGTGTACCTTGAGGAATAGGGAATCTTCCAATTTATTAGCTGAAGTATCTTACATCTTTCGATGCTTGAAAAAATTTTATATTGACATATCCGGAGTTTTTATTGAAGTTATATTAGTGCTATCTATCAGGGATATGCTAGAAAATCTATAACTTCCACCAAAATGTTGCCCATGTGAGCAATTCAGTTTATGAAGTACAATCTTCTCAGGCTGACTTAGTGCCTCCTGGTTCATTTTTCAAGCTATGTGATGTCTAATGAATTTGTCAAAATAAAAACTAATACACAGTTTCACGTCTATCATCAAATTATGCTTTCCAATATAGGGCTAAAAGTATGAAAAAAGACACCTATATGAAAGTCTGCAAATGGAAAACATCTCAGGTCTATGCTATTCTATTTCCTGTTTTGACACTTCTTTGCAGCCTCAGAGCTGTTTTACTTTGGTTGCAATTACACTGGGAGTTTGTCCAGATAAAGTAATGACACTGTTTCATTATGTGAAGCATGCAGATATTTGTCTGTGGTGCACCATCAAGCCAGTCAATATATTTGAGAAAACATAAATATAAGGAGAGGTTGAGAGGTCTTTATGACCTTCTTTAAAGCAATCTCAGATCCCATTTTCTAAACCACTAAACAGGGATTTTCAAACTCATTTGTTTTGCCTTACATATTAAGTCAGAACCTTACATCAAGTATCGGGCTGACATTTTTAAATAACAGCATAATGTTTACCCTGTTTATATATGCGGCATTGTTTTCCTCAGGTCTTAAGTTTCTTTGAATAAAGCTAAGAGCAGTAAACCTTTAGGAATACTAAAAGGGAAAATGATTTCTCTGTGCCCTATTCAGCAGGCATCAGTAATATATGCTATCCTGGCTACCAATTTTCATAATCATAGGCAGTTGTCAGTCATCATAAATCAGTCTCTACTGTGACCTCTGTGGGACTAAGCAGGTCACTGCAGAGTGCTTCACATGTTTTATTTTTCTCTTTTGATGGAGTGAAATAATGACACAGTAGCAAGAGGAGAGTTACAAGACCTGTAACTTCAATCAGATGCCACGTATGCACTCCCAGGTACAGTCAGGGCTTTGGGACTACAAAGCTGTGCTTTCACTGCAGCTGATCCAGAGCTGGCAATTCTCTGGCCTTTCCACATGCAAGTGTGATGTTCAGGATCTCTATCTAAGCTGATAAAACATATTAAAAACCCACTGGGGGGACACTGCTGATGCTGGAAAGTAAACCTTAAGGCTCAGAGAGACTTCTTGTAGAGAACATGTAACCATCAATAGACATATTCTCGTATTTCATCATTAAAAAGTGTATTTTAAATGTTTCTTTTGTAAGCCCGTAGTGTCAGATGCTGAGCAGAAATGATGTGGTTTTGAATTTAATGGAGTGATGCTGATTTATGTCCACTGGTATAAATTTTACACATGTGGATGCTATTAATGCCAGACATGGATTGAATAACTTTTAAATGCCTTGAATTCATCTAAACAATTAGTCTGCTGCCCTATAAAAATGTGCTGTAAATAGCTTGCCATGATACTTACTGTGTGTTTACCTTAACAGGTGGGAGTGTAAATGCGACCTTAGATACACCTGTAATTGTGTGGGGCCAGGAATGCAACACGGGACCAACCAGTAAGTGCCATCCCAAAGAAGTACACAGTGTACAGCAGAAAACTGCCTATTTGCTGGCTGGAAAATGCCAGTCCCAAGCTAGTCTTCGGTTAGTCAGTAGTGCAGGCAGGCTCTGACAACTTTTCTGCTGTTTTAGCATTTTCCCATGCTTGTTCAGAAGGTGATACTGCTGGGATAGTCAGCAGAGCCTGCAATGCAGTAATAAAACATGATTATAGATTTTTGTTTCGTTTTGTTTTTCAGGCAGGGTTGAAGTAACTGTCAGAAAAAAAAATAAGTTGAAAAAGGCAGAGGACTCTGAGTGAAATGATGACTACAGACAAATCTGGGAATAAATAACAGAGGTAACACTGAAAGACAGTCTGTTAAGGTCTTAAGATTACCCCAGAGGGGTTAATTGAGTTTTTCAAAACATTTTCCATTGGTTTCAGATGGTAACATCTAACTAATGAATCAAGAATGAAGATTCCTTGAAGGAATGTTCATTAGCATAATTATGCTCATTAACATAATACATTCATCACTTAATTCAGATCTGATTGGCTTGCTTAGGATTAAAAGCCTGGAGCTGCAAAACTGAAGATGACCTTTTCTGTGAGCGAGCAGAGTTTCCTGCTCAGAAGGTTTGTGATCACACGGTCCTGTAGCCCATGCTTTCACCAGTGCTTGCAGTCTGTTTTTGTTCACCACTGCAGCCTTAGTAACAAAGGTTCTCAGAGTTTCTTTTCAGTGCCAGAATATCTAATATTTGCCAGCCAAATTCCTATGAGACAGTGTTCTGCATAGGAGTGTATTCTGGAAATAGTTAATACAGAAACTCTAAGATGAGTTCATTTATTCTTGATAATAACGGAACGCTAGGTTGGCATCCTAATGTCCTATTTTTCTGCTTAGTTGGAACCTGTCATGTACATGTTAACATTAACAGGAAAGCTGAATATGAAACTTGACTTTGCTACCTAGAACATTAAAATTTCAGTAAGTTCAAAAAAGAAAAATGCGAACATTTGAGAGGTCATTTTGCTTGTTCATTTTTTTTTTTTCCCCAGTAAATCGCATGCAACTCTCATTATATCATTTATCTCTCATAATAGCTTAATTTGGACTCCTTCCAAATTAAAATGGAGACAGAGTCATTGTTTTGCTGTTTTCAAAAGAGATGCTGAATTTCATATGAGTATCTATTTCATAGAGCAAGGTCTTGAATACTAAAAAGACTACACAATTTCCTTCTGGTAGCTATGCTGGCAATTGAGTTAGTATGTTTCCCTTGCTTGAATGGCTAAAGAAAATAATGGTTTTGTCCGTTCAAATGGCACTGTTGAATCCAAGAGTTGATTTCGGCGATGGGATTCATACATCATGCTGTCTTACTCCGCATATGGGCTCTTCTTCTAGAAGAGTTCTTTGATGGATTCCTGTGTGATAAAACGCATCACTCTGCACCTTATATTGCTTCCATTGCATTCGCTACACAGCAAGGGCAGAATAAGTCAATAAACTCTGCTTATCTCCAGAACGTTCCCTTTTAAAGGTAGTATATGATGTTATTACTAAAGCCATAGTTTTCAAAGATGGTGAGACGATATTTCTTTTTCTTTTTTTTTAAAGTAGAGTCATGATAGAGTAATATCCACCCAAGTAGTGTTTGTTGTCCCTACCTACATAAGCTCACTTGTCAGCAGATTGCATGCTAATTTATTAAGGCTGATCCAGTACATCGCTACATATCTGTAAGCCATTCATGACAAGCCAGAACAAAAACTGTATCTGCTCCATAACTGGCACCCATCGCTTGTGAGGTGAACTCACAGGAAGTTGTCATAAAACTAAAGCTGCTGTATGGTTGCTTTGCAAATTTCTGCTCTAAGCAATGTCTGTATCTGAGTCCAATATCAGCTTCTGATGAAGGCCTAGCTGAAGTTTTCAATGTGTTTCAGTTATGTAGTGTTTTGCAGGGGGCTCGTGAAAGAGGCCTCAGGGTGACAGCTTAATCTTCCGTGGCCATGATTCAAGATGGTGTTCCCACCTCTTGTTGTATCCTTTTTTCCTTCTGGGAAGATCACCAAGTTCACTTTCAGTTTAACAAATTGTGACTTTGATTACAACCAGGAAGCTCCACTGATATTCCTGGGTGTGCATGGGCACAAAAGTTAAGATTTGACCATACGCTACTATCAAATAATATCAAGTAATAATAGAGTTTACAATTGTAGGCATTTTTTAGTAACACCGCACAATAATATGGAACATGTAATGAAATTTAAGTAAACAAAATGCCAGTGTTTCTGTTGGTAAATGTCCAGATCACAAGTACAATCTTTTGTAATATTCTCCTTAACAAGTGAGGAGATCAGAGACACCTTTAACTCTTATCTTGAAGACAAACACAATTCATACTATCTTTTAAATATTAACTAGTGACTACTCTCAGTTTTCCTGCAATGTAAGTGACAGTAGTAATAACTAATATCATATGCTCTTAAGCAGTTTTCGAGGCATGGATTTCAATGAACTCTGCCAAAATACGAAAGAGTTATTATTTCCCAGTTTTGCAAATAAGGAAAGTAATGTGGTTTGGGTTAGTGATTTGCCTAAAAGCACACACTGATATAATGCCCTTCTAAGAATAGCACTCACAAGCTTTTGGCTGTCAGCCAAGAGATCTCTTCACTAAAGTACTTTGCTTCCGATACCTGTGTTAAAACCCATGTAACACTGATATAGATATGACTGAAAAGGAAGATCGCCATTTATTGCACCGGCACTGCTATCCTTTTCAGAACCTCAGACTCTGTTATCATAGATATCAGAGATTTCTCAGTATAAACAGACCTAAGCTGTTGCTCATTTGACAAGTGGTATCACGGTCCTCAATTCTTGGATGATTGTATACAGGAGTACTCTTGACATATTTTAGCATACTTTCCTCCATGTAATTCTTATTGTTATGCCCACTCTTCTTGATGAATAGTACACACAGGGCATTAAAAATTAAAAGTTTATTTCATAGTGGAATAGAGTTCAATTCAGTGTGAGTGGTGAAATACACAGCAGTGATTGTTGGATAAACTTGAGAATAGAAAGCCCTGCAAGTATTTTGCTTATAGAGTAAGTTTGGCATCACTGGTCTTATTGGGGATGTGCCAGCATCTCTGTCTGTCCCATCATTTTTTCATGGAAATGTAGTCGTTAGATACAGCTATAATAGTTAAAAATAATGGTGTAAAGTTAATGAAAGGTAGAAAGTCACTCATGATTTCTTACCTTGAGTATGGAAGAGAGCGAACTTTTAACAGCTTTATTACTATCCTTAAAATAGTGAAAAATAAGAAAATAAATGCATCCGCTGATTATATATGCTTAAAGTATGCTTTCAGATGCACCAAAGGAGCATAAAATCTTTTTTTTTTTTTTTTTTTAAACACATCTCTGATAGCTGTTGAGGTAGAACCTCTACCTCTGTGTAGAACCTAAATATGATAATTACTGAGTTTTAAAAGGCTCCATTCAGTGCTGACTAGTCCAAGGTTCAAATCTGTTGAGGCATTTATCATCCCTACTTTTGATTTTGTTGGTGTTTAGAACACTATCAACCCAAGCCACCTGAAGGTAGTGTGAGTCTGGTGAAAGATGGGCACCCACGGCCTGTGCACCTTAAAGCCTGTGCTTTAGGTGTGATCAGACTAAAAAAGGAAACTTCATTGTGATGCATGGGCTAGATCATATATATAAATTAGGACTGCAATTCATAGATAAATTCAGGTGATTAAATTCTGTAGGGTTGATGCCCGGGAATGCATTTCAGGCATGCTGCATGCTGGAGGCATGGATAAGGCTGACACAGCTGCTTCTCTTGTTCACTCTGTCTAACCCTTGCTCTCAGTCCTTGAACATCTGCCTCGATGCTGTAGGTCATGAGACTCAGTTATGCACTTAAGAACATTGGTAAATGATGGAGTTAGGGAGATGTGGGGAGAAGAGACTGATAAAGTAACATACCTACTAAATACTAACTACCAGAGTCTAAAATAGTGCTTTTGAAATTGGAACACAATGCAGCCAGGAAATCAAAGGATATTAAGCTAGTCAGTAATATGGAGTATTTAGATTTACTGAAATGGATAAAAGAATACCAATGCTTTCCAGTACCTTGGCCGATGAACAAGGTAGTAATGTTTTTTATGAGTGTTTTTAAGTTCTGGCTGCTTCGTGGCTTCCATCTTCAGGAAGCACAGCATGCTAAGTGTGTGCATATGTTATGCTTAATTAATTGGAGTTTCCAAATACACAAGCAGAAATTAATGTCTAATTCACAAAATTGCCAAGGCTATAAGGCACTCTGCCATACTGGAACATTATGCTCTGTACATGCACCATCAAGAAGGCCAGAAGGCCATCTTCTGTATTTTAGATACCGTTCAGATGTAGGTGGCTGTTGCTATTCCTGCTGATTTTTATTTTTTTTTAATTTTTTTTTTTTTATTTTTTGAGTGTTTACATCTCCTTATTTCACATTGTAGGAGTCAAAGTAGAAATCTACACATCAAACACAGCACCTAAAGCTGACACTGGCTCTCAGGAGAGAGTAACTTCCTTACTGTTCAGGGAGAAGAAATCAAGCCTCTTTGTTCTCCTGAGATGTGTATTTTGTTTTGAAGATTCATTGTAAAGGCAAAGGTCTATGGAGGTACAGTCATGGCAGTATTTATTTTCCCCATATACGCCCTCAGAAAGAGGTGTGTGGTTTTTTGTTTCTTTCAGTAAGAAATGAACCCAGAATTGTGAATTACAAGTTTTGCAAAGAGACTAAAACTTAGAATCTAAGTTGCAAGCAAGAAATGGGAGCCTGTGTAGAAAGTGGCTGGAAAATACTGATGTAGTTTCCTTTCAGAAGTAAATTACAAGTACTGATGTTCTCATAAGGCAGCACAGTAAGTGCCTGCCTTTTACCCTTCCTTTCCATTTATCATCATTAATTGCTGAAACCACATTTTCCAAAGTCTTAGGAGAATATTTGTATTTTTTTATTTGGGATATCTTTCATGGTTTTTTTTATTCGTTTGTTTTTTGTTCTTGTCTTTAACCAAATCCTGTCATTCTCTCAAACCAGTTTAGTAGCATTCTAAGATTCATTTCCCTCCTCAGAGCATTTCTGTATGTTTCCTGCACTGTCATTGTGACACGTTTTCTTAGCATTGTATTATTCTAATTTGTTCATTTGGTATCCAGATTGGGTACTTTTTTTTTTTTTTTTTTTTAATTGAATCCATGTTGTTAAACATTAAATATAATGCCAACTCGTAGCGATGCAATTAATAAAAACCGTGTCCAATAATTTTTTGAAAGCATCATGATGCTGAATAATCCATGAATATTGTTCACTAGTGCAGTGGGATCCTATGGTGATTCAAGGAATTGTTACTAATTTGAGCATTACTAAATACCCACTGAAGTCAGAAGTTTACTGAAATTGTCTAATAATGTGAGATCCCACCACAGTTGTCCGGGTGATGGTGTAGAGCTTCATTCTTTAGTTTACCCGCCATCATTTCTACTATACAGGAAGGATTAACTGCTAACCATTAATGACTGTAGATCCCTGTTTGCATCTGAAGTGTAGATGACACATTGCAAAACACACCTTTCACTGCCTATGGTAAAAATTTGTTCCTCAATTGGTGTAAAATGGCAAGACTGGGCGTTCTAACAGTTGAGGAGTTATCCAAGAATTTTATCATGCTGTGGACTCTAGGAATATACTGTCAAATACAGTCTTACAAGAGCACTGTTAATATCACAGTAAGAGCAAATATCTGACAAGTGCAGTCTTATCCAGCATAAATGAGTATGCTTACATCAACTAAATGTCTTGTCTTCAGGCTGTTGTCTGTGATTAATGTTAGTGGTAAACAACCATAATATCAAACACTGTTTCTATTAATTTTCATGCTGTTTTATGATACGGTAAATGTCATAGTTAGAGAGAAAGGAGGGGTAGTATTGGGTCCTACTTCTGATTTCTATAATTCTAAGCACAAAATCTCCTGCAGGATGACTGGTTTTAGACCTGTGCATACAACTTCGTGTTTGGTGACAGTCTGCTTGCCCTGTGGATTTGGCTGTATTTTTTTCTGAAAGAGATTGATTAACCATGTTCTTAAAGTGAAGTATTTTTAATGAGCAATTTGAAAAGAGACAAAAGTTTTCTACTGACTGTGTTACAATTTTATTATCGTCATCTGGCTCTTGACTGAACTCGGCAAGCTGCACAGCCTGTTTCACTAAATTACAGTAAAACAACATTACATATTCTGTCTTTTATTAAGTTATCTTGCAAGCTACAGCAGATTTAGTTTACCTTGCCAAACCTCTTTTTCTCTGCATGTCTATATTTATTAAGAAGCTGAGTTTAAGACAGCCCTGACTGACACTGCTTAGTATATGAGCCTAAACAGTGTGCTGCTGAATTGTTTCATTACTTTCCAAGGACCAAGATGTGAATATTCTTGTGCTTTTTGGGAATGTGTCAGTTTTCCAAGCAAGAGAATGCACTGCCAGTGGTACTCTGTTGTTCAGGAGGTAAAAACTAGGTTAGCTTCCATGTGTTGGAGTAACTGGTCTCCTGCTTGCCTCTGACTCTAAGAAATCAAAAACTATTTTTTGTCTATCTGCATAATCCCCTACAGGAGATGTTTTTCTTCCCTGTTTAATTCAGCTGGTAAACTGCTGCTGTAAGAACTAAGTTGGTGATCCACTTACACAAAGTATATACACAAAGTATAATAAAGCATAAGTTTCTATTTAGTACATTTTCAGTTATACCACTGTGTAGGTGCCTTGAACCAGTAGGCTGAGCGTATTACTTATGAGAGTATACCACTGCATAAAAGTTTTTATTGATAACTCTTATGATATAATTAATTAAATTGAACTGTTGTTTCTAGGAAGGGTCTTTCTTTGGGTTTATTGAGTCCTTTTACCTAGGCCTTTTAGCAAAGATTTGCTGTTCTAGTGGTACAGCACTCCCCCTCTAGGGAGGAGGGAAGCAATGAAACAGTTTTATCATGTTACCTGTCTGTACCTGGTCCTTACTGGGAAAACTGTATGATGTTATGATGACTAAATGTGAGAAATGCTCATGTTCAGTAGTCCAGGCTCAGGTGGAATTCTCTATGAATCACAATTTATTTCACACTTTTGCAAGAGTGGGCTACCTTAAGAACTGGGTGCACAGGTTCGGAGAGATGCAACAGCTCATATTTCCTACTTCCCAGTGCCAGTTCCCTCCCCTGTTATCTCACCGCTTGAATACTCCAAGGTTTACAGCCTATCCGACTATTCTAATTCCCTTAGTGGTTGTTCCACCCCTGTTTCCTGCTTGGTTAACCCCTCTTTGTTCTCCTCCTATACTTGTTTAGTTTTTACTTATTATGGTATGCTCGGATAACCTCTAATAGTTAACCTTCCCCTCTGGCTATCACTCATATCTCACAGCTGGTTTGTTACTAGTACATCTCCTGATGTTACTCAAAAATGCAGGTCTTCTATTCTGCAAGCAGGAATTTATCTTGTATCAGAGTTCCATGGCACCTCTTTTGACCTCTTTGGAGTTATAACATCTTGTTAGGCAAAAGCAACATTTCTTTCCCCACATTATACCAGAAAAGTGAATTCATTGAATCCCAGTCACTCAGACATTAACCAAGGAGAAAGGTTACTCTGTTTGAAAATCCTCCTGGTATGAGTGCAACTTATAAAGTAAATGAGTGCTTTTGTCAGAACTGCCGATGCTACTTTCCATAATGAAAGAAGCTATGTTTTTTCTCAGTGTAACCATGTCTACCCCAGGGCACTTGCCACTACAAAAATACCCCTTGTTGATATTGTTAATGTTATTGTAAAAGTAAATGTATAGCTTTGTTCTAACTGTGATCCCAGAAGTGAGAGATCACACTTCAGGTTGAAATGGGAAATGGTCGTTATTGTGTGTGATCATCAGTGTCACAATGGCATTATGTATTATGCATTTGGGGATTTTTCTGTAACAGTCTGGCAGTGTAAAATGGACTGAAGAATTTGTCACGTCCTCACCTAGTACCGTTTAACATGGCCAGAATACATTTATTTAATTGTGCGTGCCTAGCATGAGTGAGCCAAATTTTAGGCTAGGTGAAACTTCAGTAATTACAGGGAGCTGAACTCTGAACTTGGCTCTACGTTTTCTCGACTTATTGATGGCACGTAATAAAATGCAAATGCCTACCTTGTATCTATGAAATAATTAATGATAAATACTAGTAGTTATATATTTCTTAATTGGATAAATATACATTTCAGAAAGGAACCGGTCACATTTTACAACCTAATTAAAGAAAATATAAAAGGATTATTACATGCAGTGGTCTATGATTATTGAGAAAGACAGATAAAACCAAGCTTTACTGCAGACAATTTGAAGCAAGAAATTCTATAACAGAAAAGGAAAGGAAAGCATGCATTGAATGGGCACTGCTCTGCGTGCTGGCATGGCTGATCTGCACATGGAAGGAAAGCTTCATGGAGTTGTTACCATTGTTCCAGCAGTTCTAGGACAATACCGTATCACACAGCATGAAAGGAACAGCATGTATTATCAAATTCCATTACCCAGAAGCTATTCTTCAGAGTCTTTGGTACAGGTAATTATTGTGGTCCCTAATTTGGCAGCTTGCAACAAACCTTTCTGTCATAATGCTTCAGCCAGACAGTGTTCTGCTGTTGTAAAACCAGCTCATAGTTCTTTCCCTTGGTGCTGGAAGCTGCAGAGAAAAAAAGATTCAGTTAAGAAATCATATTTACCTAGGAGACCTATGCTATGTGCTTTGCTACCCATTTTATTTTGCTTCTGCTAGCAATTTCTCCTCTCTCTGTTTATGTTGTTTTTTTGTAAGAGAAAGTATGTCTCATATGTAAAAAACAAAGCTCAAGAAAAAGAAACAAAATAAAAAAAGGAACCCACAAAGCAGCAGTAAAAAGAGAAATGCTCACAAAATGTGGAGAGGCTTTAAAGACCATTGCCCTGTACAGCAATCTTCCTATGCTTCAGATTGGGCCTCCTGGTGTACATGGTACATGCTTGTGTATTAGTGACAAATGTGTTAAGGTCAAAAATGTCAGATAGATTGAGACATCAGTGATATGCCAGGAGTACCAGTTTGAAAATGAGTGACCTTAATCAGGCTTTAAGAACAGGCTGAACTTTTTCCGATCAAAAGGTTCCATACTAGAAGCTAATAAAATAGGACATACTAATTTCAATGGAATTTTCATCAGAGTGAGGATGTGTTTTCATTCTGATTTGAAAAGAAGAATATACAAATGTTATGAGCATGTAGAGTAGAATTAATATTTTGTTTTCCAGAAACTACACGAAATTACAGGAGTCTCTTTTTCTCATAATTACAAAATCACAAAATAGTTGATTTTGAAAGGGAGCTCTGGAAATCATTTGCTCATCTCTCCCTTCTCAAAACAGGGTTAATGAGCAGCAGCAGGCTGTGGCCAGTCGTATTCTGACCAGCTCCAAGACACTGCAGCCTCTCTGGGCAACGTGTTCCAAGTGTTGGACCGCCCTTACAGGGAAGTTTAAATAGCATTTCCTGTGTTTCAGTTTTGGCTTATTCCTTGTCCTATCACTTGCAACCACTGGGAAAAATCTGGTTCCACCTTCCTTACCCTCTCCTATCATTTATTTATACACATTGGTAAGATCCCCCTGAACTCCCTCTTCTCCAGACTAAACAATCTCAGCCTTGCGCCTCCTTCTGTGGCAGCTCCTCTAAGCTGTAAGAATAACTCATTAAAAGTTGACAAATAAAGCTATAACTGGCACTATGGGAATGCATTGTAAAGCATTACTGATATCCTCTGCTGATGTATATGTTCACAAATACATTGACAACATCTTTTTCTGTTTTCTGTGTTTCATCTTGAGTGTCAGCCAGGTAAGTGAGTAGCATTTTCTGGTAAAATTTTTACTGCTGAAGTGAATCAATAGCTGAATCAGTAGGACAAGATGATAAAGACATGACAAGATGATAGGACAAGACAAATATTCTTTTAATTTTGGGACTACTCTTAATTTGGGGGACGATTGAAAGAGGTTACAATATGTATCATGGAAATAGAGAAAGGGTAGTTTTTGCATATGTACTTTATTGCAATGGGATGTACATGAAAACACTCACAATTTTATAGTAAAACTTAGGAATTTGGGAACTTTGTAGGTTGGAGTCGCTAAGAAAATAGCTATGATAGGATCCTTCCATTTCTATCAAAATCTGGAATCCATGCTTTCAGGTGATGTCAGGAGATATCTGGATTAAAAACTTTTCCTTGCTGCTGACAAGGATGTAACAGCAGTGGTAGCATCCTACACAGTCTTTGACAACTGAAGCAGGACTCCATACCATGTTGTCTTGGCTGTACCACAAAAACTAAAGTCACATTTGTTGCAGGCTTGTTTTATCTTCTCACAATCTATCTTGTGACATAATGGAAAAACAGGAAAAAGGAGAGAACATTTACACCGTTCCTGTCAGATAAGAAATTCTCAATGCCATCCTTTCTGTCCTTCTCTGGCCCAGACTAGTTGACCCCTTGTGGTTTTGACAGACAGTGAATTTTCTGTGTCTGGAAGATCCCCAACACATCATAGGAGATGAACAAATTCATCTCCTATCATCTCTGGCTTCAGCATTCTTCTTTATGCAGGCATCAGTGTCCTGCTCAGCTGACTGTGATGGCTGTAAGCTCATGCTGCCTCCATTGCTGCTGCCAGTGCCTCTGGTGGCCTGGAGATTTAAGACCTGGTAAACGGGTATGCTTTCACTTCTGTCAGTGGTATTTGTATGGTAGGAATGTAAGATTTGTCCCATTTTTAACAGTAATATCCTCAGCCTTCACTTGTAGCAGTGCACACCTAATTTTGGCACTATCTTTTGCATCTTTATGTATGGAGAGAAAATGCTGCCTTCTCTGGAAAGAGAAATATCTGACAGCCCTTTGAAACATTTTCCATGTGTAAACAGATGATTAGTATTCTGCAATAAATATTTACTTCCAATTCTAAAGCTCTCAGCAGAAGACTAGTATTCTGATAGTGCATTTTTAAAATCCTTCAGGAGGCAGAACAGTCTCCTTTAGTGCTAATTTGTATGTGAATCTTAGTATAAAACAGCAATATTTTTATTCATATTAAATATTGATGATGCATTGTTTCACAATTGCATGGAAAATTTGACTTGCAATAATAATCTCCTCCTGGTCATGTAAAAAAATCTCCCCCAAGCCTCTTCCTAAAACTTGGCAATTGGCTAAATCTGGATGAAAATAGTTCTTTGTTCCATTACAGATAGATAGCATAAAGGCTATGATTTGCAGCCTGAATGTCACAAGGTAAAAATCAGTTGCAGTCCTTACATACGAAAATGAGCATGTTGCCTGGTGCTTGTGTCCTACCAAGGGACTATGAAGAGTTTCTGCAGCCTCTCATTGACACCTAGAAAACAGTTAGGGTTGCCTAGGCATGTTTTTTTGGCAGGCCCTTCAGCAAGTCCAAACGTTGCTAAATTTCCTCCTGTCTGAACCACATGCTGACATTTTTTGGGTGACTGGGTCAAGAGAATTTGAAAGCTGAAATGTATTATTATTCTACACAACCACCATCTAGTTCATTCAACTCCAATCAGGACAAGTTCTCCCAGGATCCAAAGGAAATAATTCAAAGCCCTACATAATACAGAGGAATGCCACAAATAGTGCAGCCACTTAAGATATGAAACCATCAGTTGTGAATAGCGTTTTGTCTGGGCTAAAATAATCCTGAGAGGAGCGGTCTGTGTTTACAAAATTGAATTAAATACACAGCAGAGATCTTCAGTTTAATAGTGCTGTTGCTGGTGTGTCTCTCAAGTTTTCTGCTGGCATGCCAGTGAAATTCAGCTGTACTCCAACATACTGAAGTGTGACTTTGCTTGCTTTAGATGTGAGTTGTGTGCTCTAAGAATAATGCACACCATCCACAAAGGTTTGTGATGCCTTCAGCATTACTGAACTATCTTAAACCATTAGTATAGAACTGGAATATTGTAACTGACCTCAAGCTTTTGTAGAACAGATGAGGTACATCGTTTGAGGCAGTTCCTTGCTGTTAATGTTTCTGCTTAAGATGTTACTGCGTATCACAAAAACAATGAACCCAAACCAAACAATGGAACAAACGGAACCCACCAACCACAAACACACCTGGACGTGTCTTCAGACTTTTCTACCCTTCCTTTATTTTTTTTTTGTTATGACTGCTTTCTGTAAAACCATTATTTTATATTGAAAGTCTGTTACTGCTTTTTGCATGCAACAAAGCATTTAAAACACGGCATTTGCAAAACTAGTCTAATGGAGTGTTTCTGAGTTGTTGGTTTTTTGTTTTTTTTTCCATCTGATATACAGCACAGAGTTATTTGTGGTTTGTCTCTTGGTGAGAAAGGCTGCTCTCACAGTTCAGACAGGCTGCTCTGTTGCTCTGGTGTCCATGTTTTGCTGACAAATACCATGCAGTGGGAAAGACTAAAGTTCAAGATACGGAGGTGACATTACCGGTGGCTCTTTCCTCTCTGAGATTCCCCCAAACCATCTGCCATCAACTGATAAGACGGCGTAAGTTGAAAAATGTAAGCAGCAGAGCTCCTAGTTTCATTGTCTGCATGACCGCAGGAGAGATGAAAAAAAAATGACAGCACAGTTCTGCCAGGAGGTACGAGCATCAGGGGAGTACCCTTATTAAACTAACATAATAGATGCAGTGTACAGAAGAGTCACTTTAAGAAAGCCTTGAATGAATGAGAGCAAATTCTTTATAAAGGTGCGTAAGTAAGTATTATACCCTGTGAGAGTGGAGACAAGAAACAGTTCTGTAAAATCCACACTTGTGGCCTTTAGGTCTAATATTTATGACAGACTGAGCTTTGATTGACCACCTAGTGTATAATCATTCTGTAAATATCCAGAGCATGCTATGCAGTGGCACTGACCCAGTGGGTGCAGTTTTATTGGAGTCTTCATGCCTGCCTTCACATTATTATGCTGCTGTGGCCTTTTGAGCATAACATTTAAAATGAATGGACTCCACACTGGGTAGGATTTACCTATAAACTGTCATTTCTGTTTATGCAAACAGTCATGACTCTTAATGAGAATTGACTCGATTGCTGGTGGAATACTGCTGCCTCTTCAGCCAGAAATCAGGAGCTTCTAAGTCTAATTTTAGGAATCCAACAATTTTTTAAAGATAGATTAAAAGAGATTGAATTTTGACACATGAAACCAGATTTTCAAAAGGCCTACATATTTGGCATATCACTCAATATACACAGTTCCTATTACATGTATTTTTTATGCATTCCACGCGTTGCACAGGCTGTTGAGAATCTGCCACCTGGGGCTTTAATTTTCATAATACAAGCATTTCCCCATGCAAGTGCATGCATGAAAATCATCTCATGTAGGTCTGTGGCTGCGGGTCTAACACAAAACAGTTTTGTGCATGAATTTTGATAACATGAAAACTAAAAAGTGAGTAGAGTCAATTTCCATCATATATTCTGAAATCCTCAGTTTAAACCATACTGTGCTATCAGAAGTGGCATTTGTATCAGAGACAGTGTGGAGCAACAGCAGCCACTGAGGCACTGGGAGAGGCAGAAGCACTCTTTACTGTGCATGGGGGGAAAGGTGGGCCACAAACTTCTCCCGCAGTAGATGGCATGGCTGGGTTCTTGCTTTCTGTAACCAGATAGATAGATCCTTTTCTCTCTCTTGGAAAATGACATATTAACCCAGATTGGAAGTAAACCATTCTTAAATCAGTTAGGATCAGAAGATACAGGGAAAAGAAAGAATGAAAGATGAAACATCTTTGTGCCTTTTTCTGGCCATGTGTATATGCTCCAGTTAGATGTAACTGGCTTTCAAATATGCTAATTTGGCTATCATCTTTCTTTTTATTATTTTTTGCTTGTAGCATAGCTTGTACCGTCTAGTAGCATCTTCTAGCAGCTTTTATTCGTTGTCCTGAAAACCCTCTGCTCACTGGACATGTGGTTTTCAATTATAAAAAGCCTTCATTGTTCCTTAAATACTAGTATTGGCCTCTAGGAGGATGATAATAATTCCCCGTTGGCCTGTTGATGGCTGAGTGTTTTTTCCCCTTTTTCATGCTTCAGTAATTCTATGAATACAAGAAATGAATGAGCCATGGCCAGTTTGTGCTTTTCTTTCTCCCTGTGCAGTATTACTCTAAATATAAAATGAGTTGGACCTATTTTAGGAATTATTAGGATTGACTCCTTTCACCGGTCTTTAAGCCTTTGTGATTTGGCAAGCCAAAATTATAGGCTTCATTCACTGTGCAGCCAATTATACTTACTTTGCATGTGATAATTCAAGTTCTTTGTGCAGTGCTGGAGGTCTTCTGTTTGTTTTGCAAACTCTGAATTATAAAACCCTTTTGTTTTCACTCATGTAAGCTTATCCATTCCAGACTGGGCTTTCATGTGGTGTAAATCAGTATCATTTTGCCAGGCTCAGTGAAGCTCTGCTGTTTTCTACAAGCTGACAATCTAATACATGGATTTACAAACGACAAAGCCCCCAGAATCAACAGTATTTTTCCCTGATTTTTATTTGGTTTCCATGCAAAGCTGAAACTTGATCAGAGCTCCACTGGTAAGTGAAACTGGCCTAAGCGTTGGAGTTATAGCAGAATTAGGAGCCAGTCAGTTCTCAAGATATAGTGAATTTTTACCAGTGAATTTTCATGTGGTTATACTGAGGAGGTGTGTACTTGCTGAGAATATTCAGCATATTTCTTCTCAGGACATACAGGGATGTGAAAACAGATGTTTAGCTGCTAATTATTCTGAGCGTTCCACATGTTTTAAAGTAGGAAAAGTCACATTGCCTTCTTGGGCAAATGAACTTTGCACAAAGGCAGACGCACTGGGACAGAGCTCCTTGCTTTATGGCGGTCTGCAGGTTTCAGAGGGGTAGTTCTGCCATGTCAGAAAGGGAGGAAGAATAATTTTTCTTTTTTTTACCTGGCTTTGTAAATGCCTTTATGTTTTTCACCAAGGAAGAGCTACTGTTAGCAGGACTGGGAGGGCAGGTCGTGGCAGTCTGTGAAAGGGGAATTTCTTCAGAAAGGCTCATCACAGCAAGAATGGGTTAATAAGTTACTAGCTCAAAGCACTTTCATGCCATAATTTAAAAGTGGCACTCGAGAGATGCTAAGAGCTTAATTAGTCAAGATTTCTAGATCTTCTCATTCATATATATTCCAATTGTAACCCTCATCATTTAGCTCCCTCGCGCAGCCCCCTGCCTTTTTGTGCTTGGGTACCATTCAGCAGCCCAGTAATAATCTGCCTGGAGGCTGTGACCCTCTGCCCCTGTACATCAGCAGAATTGCAATGACTTTCTTCCTATATGGGTTTTGATAGATTGGAACATGCAGCTCAGAAGCAATTGCTGAACTCCTACCATCCAGGCTTTAATTTTGGAAACCTGCTCATTCACTCTGCCAGCAGTCATGTTCTGAGTTACAAAACGTCTACAGTTTTTTGCTAGTAGTCAGATTTCAGTGTGGGGTACATTAGGACTTTTGGTCCCTTTTATGGCCATTAAATGGATTGACCCGAAGCCTCCTGAAAACAACAAAAGTCACGTCATTAACTTCAGCAGCCTTTGGATCAAGCTGTGTCAGGCTGCATACGATGGCTCTGAAATGTATCTACCGAGATTTTTTTTCTTCCTTGGAAAATGTTAACAGCTTTTTGTCAACTTCTTGCATCAGTAAGAGTGCTGAAATAAATTGCTCCAAGCTGCTGCTGTGTCAATATTTTCTAAGAAGTGAAAACAAAATATATTTTATTTCAAAATATAAATAATATATTGGTGAAATATTTAAAAAAACAAACCAATCCAATTGAAAAAATGTTTCCGTTTTTCACATCAGACATATTCAAGACTTTTGGGGAACCCAGTTTTGCCTTTTTGTCCTAATTTTGGGTAAGAATATTTCACACCTGAAGATTGCCTGTGAATGTGTGATGGCTGTTTTGCATACTTCCTGCTAAACAAGATCAACTCTCCAGAAGTTTTGCCGCTGTACTGAAGGAGGCGTTATTTAATGTGATAATAAGAGGAGTGAGAAAAGCAAGGTAGGAAAAATGACTGAGAGCTGTAATTCTAATTCCTAAATCTCTTCCAATCTGAAGAGAATTTGTCATCTTTATTTTTATCAGGCTGGGTATGCATAACTTTTTTCACTGCTCCTTCACGTTTTAAATCTTTGAAGTTTGGCATCATTTAAGTTACTCAGTTCTACATTCCTTCAAGAGAAATTATATCTTATCTAAGAACGAATGACAAATGCTAGATATACTACTCCACATGAAGCCTAACCATTGCTTTGCAAAGCAATAATGCTGCCTGCTTTGATTCACATTGTATTCCCTCAGCTCACCTCCCACCAGCCTGTTTATCTTATTCACTAGCAGCCAAATATAAGGCTGAGAAAGCTTTTGAGATTTGTTTCCGTAACAAGTGCCAAATTTCCTATTCTGATCACACTGTTTACTATCTCTTCTTTGTTTGCACTTCCTCGTGCACTCTTTCTTTTGCTCTCTGGGGCTTATTGTTTTAAATGCTCCTTGATTGTACCACATTTCTCTGTCCATTTATCTGGGTCCAGGTACACTAATAATGTAATGAAAAAGGATTTCTCCCCTATAGGAGCTGTTAAAAAAAAAAGATGTAAAGAGCTGCACGGAGGAAGCCATTTGCAGTTCACAATAACAAGGAGTTTTATTGGTCAATAAATCCCAGAACTATAACTGTTGGCCCCTTATTTATTAACTAGCAATTCCAAAAATACAAAGTGCTTCTGCAGAGACTTTACTGGTTCCAGGAAAGGCAAAGTTCGCTCTTCTTGCCATGCCAACATTTAACACCCCCTAGTGCTAACGATGCAGTCAGGGCATTTAGGTAGCTCCTCACAGGCTCATCTTGTGAAGTCTATGTTCAGCATCCATCCGTGTCTTTAGAAAAACAATACCCCTGGCCCCCGTTTAAGCATTATAATGACATTTTCAGGGGTGTTGGATGTTGCATTGCTCTTCACTGAAACTGCTAATTCCCTGCCATATGCTTTCAGTGCACATCTGCAGTGTGTTTGTTTCTGTACACTTTGACACTGGAAACACGGACATTTCAGCAAGCAGTCATTGGTCTATCACTGACTGGGAATTTTTCAGTAAATCCAGAAAAAGAAAGAAACAAAAGAAGTCATCAAAATCAAAGCATGATCTGAGGAACAGTGGATCTTAGCAGATTTCCTATTTAAAAAGCAAAATGGAAACTTTCAGATCTCCGATTTCAAAAGGCTAATGCTATAATGCATTATTTTGATTGATCTGATGAAAATTGGTGAAGCAGTGAGTTTCCACACTTCTTATCCATCGTTTACATTTGTAGACTTATACTGCCACACACACAGTAAGTCTGATGCAATTTCACTGAAACCCTAGGCAAAATTTAGATATAAATCCACACTGTATGGCTGTGGTACTGTTCCTAGAATATTTAATTAAATTAGTGTTTCAGAAATAAACCATTAAACCAATCCTGGAGTCATTATTTAGGTAGAATACCAAAGGACAGAAAGGTTGTGAGGATCAAGTCCTAGTGCATGACTAGTGTAATTTATCATGTATTACTAGGCAGCATTAATATGATACAGTTCTGCTGTTTGTTTGTTCTAATATTCTTGCAAATGCAACTTCATTGAAAGCTGGCTTTTTATTAGGAGGTAATATATTTAATTCTATCAGCATCCCACTTAACTCCTCAGCTGGGATCTGTCCTTTGTGCCTTTGCTGTCACCTGTGATATGACTGATACATGAGTAATGAGATAAATAACCCTTGCCACATTGTGAGCTCCCCACATTCTTCAGGTGTGTTTGTCTTTCCCAGAAAGGAGATAAATTCTGACTTACTTTAGGGTGACATTTACCTTTTCTGAAGAGGATGGAACATCTGGAATGACAGCAAACGGTGGGGGAAAAGATAGAGGAATATCACCTTGGGCCTTTTAATTCATCCAGCCCACACAAAATTACTGCAGGTTAACCAGGAGGTTGCTTAAAGGAACCAATTTGTTTTTGTCCCCCAGTATGTTCCTTTTAGCATCTGATCAGCCATTAAAAAAGAAAAAGACATTCATTAGCACAGGGAAGGTTTAAAAAGCAGATCAAAGTGGCTCTGCCAGATCTGTCATGAGAAACGTGAAAAGAGGTATGGAAAAGAGAATGTCAAAAAGAACAGATGTTGCTAATGAAACACACACTCTGTGCTGGCATGGCTTTGTGGAAGCTGAGTCATCTCACAAAATACCTTTACTTTTTCACACTTGCATTACAGATTGCATTATAGGGATGATGGTACTTAATTCTTATTAACGAGCACTTTTAGCTGAAGCGTTAGAGTAACACTGAATATTAGATGGATGAAGACTGTTAGCAAGCTATTCTGCTTTATCAGCCCACATGTCCCAGAGCACGTGTTGATTTCTGAGTGGTTTACTTAAAATTTCTGTTGAGCAATAGTTTGGGCTTGCAACAGATCCATTGCTCAGAGAGGTAAAGCACTAACTCGATATCTGTCCTGATCTGTAATAGCAGGTGAAAAGCCTCTCCCTGTCTGACAGTAACTGTGTTGGATGCTGTGGGGGGTCTCAGTTTGACTGCTGAAATGCAGAGGCTTCCTTGTTCTGTAGTGAGACTTCCTGACTATGCATATGTTTGAAGAGTTTTGTTTTTGTGAAAATGAACATGCTTGAATATAAACAAGTTTCAAGATCTCAGAGGTTGCCACAAAATGGAGTTGTTATCTTCTGATCAGCCTTACCCACAACTGTTTCCCACTACCTGTTATTTAGATACTTTGGAACAAATTATTCAGAAAGAGAAGATAAGATTTAATTGCTATTTTGCAATTTTAATGAATAAATGCCATTTCTGTTCATCTTCTATTTACTTTCACAATGTAAGGCAGAGTTTTAATGCCAAGAATGAATTTCATTACCAGCAGGAAAAAAAAGACACTTCATTAATACTGAATTGTTATTGCTGGCATATGTGCTGGCTGGCAAATGTCTGTGATTATCAATAGAAATACAGCATTTCAGAGGCATGAGAAAGCCTGCCATTTCACAAGTAACTAATTCTTATCACTGCTTCAGCTTGTGGAAGTATGATGCGGGCACTGGAAGAAAAGTTAGTTAATTTTTGGAGCACCAAACCTTGGGATTTTCCCTAATTCTGGTCTTCACTAAGGACTGAAAACGAAGCCCAGGGCTTCTTGCAATTACTTGTCATCCTCACTACTTATCCACACAAGAACAGGCTGAGGACCACAGCAGTTTACTTTAAGGACAGTACATGCATAATCCAACATAACTGAAACAATGACACTGGAATAAAATGAAAGATTCTGTAACATAATACTGGAAGGTGGTCATGCTTCAATCAAACACTTGGAACAGTAAAACTCACGTGGAAGAGCTTATCTTTGCCTTGAAAACTCGGAGTTATGTTCTGCACATAAATGCACAAAAATGCAATAAGGAAAATAGTAAGGAATATTTTCATGTTTCTTTTTCTAACTTGGAAATGTGCTGAAATGCTTGAAGATCAAAATCATTTGATAGCTAATAGAAGATCACAATGAATTTTAGACAAACATATTTCTCTTTTTTCAGGCTGTTTTTATTGAAAGTTCAAAATACAGAAAAGTTAAGAGGAGTATATCAAAGCTAACATTTTGAAGTATCTTCTACAATAAAGATTCTACATATTAATATATATACATATATATATATATATGTATACACACATATATCTGCATTAAAGTATGCACAGACTTAACTACATGAACTGAGTGTCTGTAATCTCTCTGTAAATGCACCCAGACCCATTTATACCAGCTTAGCAAAACCTGACAATGATCTGATAAAAGATAAACAATTAAATCTGACAGAGTTTTTATAGGGATTTGCAAAGAAGTTCATGCTTGTGCTATTTTTAATTAAAACCAGCTAGTAAATGGGTAAGTTAGTTTTGTGGTTTTCAAACTTGAAGTATATATAAACTGACTCTTGTACAGCAACCTTCTCCATTGTTAACTCACTGATAAATAAATGCAACAGCATTCAGGCCCCAGTTCTGAAGACCACGGCATGGATGATTATATCCCTCATTTTCTTTTTCTTGAGAAATACTGAATTAGATCTGAATTGGGATTTAATTTATTTAGCCTTCTGTATTCAGTAAAAGGTTTTATTATGGTGCCCAAGTGTGCTTGTAATGACATCCCCTGCCCTAAAATCCTCAACAGCCATCTTTGATTTAAAGTTCAGATAGAGATGTAATCTAGGTTTCAATTCCTTGCTGTAAAACTTAGCCCTTTGCATTATACAATCATGACTAATTTTCCTTGACCTTTTTTCCCATCATATTTTCCTACTGTGTGCAAATGTTTTATACAATTCTTTCAACTCTTGCTGTGGACGTCGGACACTGCTTGGCTATCTGATGCTATTCTTCCTAATAATTTCGTCCATGTGATTGCACTTCTTACTTAGAAAAATCACGTATCCACAAATCCATGCTTGCAGTTTATATATGTTGTTATTTTTCTGACAACTAATAATCACACTACTTTAAGATTTATCACTGGGATTAACATTTCACATGAGTGAGTCATTACCAACTGCCCTTTAACTGTCATTTACCTCTCCACAATAGTTATCCTGACTAATAGCTGATTCCAGCCAATTTTCTTAAATTCCTTGAATGTCAGGCTTTTTAAGAATAACACGTCCCTATGCTTATGTTGTGTCATTTGAAAGTAGCTTGGATATCTTTCTGATCTGACTGTGTAAGGTTAAACTAGTAATATACATGTAGTTATTCCAGTCCTCATTCTGGTTAGCGTATGTCTATGTAACAGAATCTTTAGTACCTGTCCTCAGTTACCCAGACAGTATCTTGTTTCCTCTTGTTTCCAGATTTAACCATCCTGAACTATCCACGTGTATCTCTCTCCCAGTTCTCTACACTCTTCTAGGTGGTTCCCGGTCATCTCAAATGTCTGCTTGGTCGATCAAGTAGGTGCAGGGAGTTTGGCGTATTTTTTCCTTTCCATTAGTATTTTTTTTCCTTACATTTATATTTGTAATTAGTTAAAATAGTTAAAATTAGTAAATTTAACTAATAATAAATTAGTAAAATTAGTTAAATATTACTGCCTTGACGTATGGGTTTACTTAAAATACTTCTAAGCTACTTGTCTCTATTATCCCTAGTAGGGATTCTAGGAGGCTTCAAACAGTGATGATGCAAACGAGAGCAGAGCATAACTCCCTATGCTCTCTGACTTTCAGGAAAAACATCTGAATGAATAAAAAACAGTGAAAAGACAAAGTCCTGAGATTAGTCACTGAAGAACTACTTACTTACAAGTAGTAGGTGGCTTCAGTCAGTTGACAGAGGGAAAGGAAAAAGAATATGCACCCTTAGTGAACTAAACAGCTCAGCTCAGCCATTTCATGATTCGACAGCATTACACTTTTATTGAAGTGAAGGCACTGAAGACCATCGGTTATTCTCAGATTCTTAAAATAGCTTCAATGCGTGGTGTTTTTCTTCTGGTCACATCCACACTGAAGCACATTAGTGTAACAGGATAAAAGAAGTCTCTAAATCTCGAGCAGAGCCATTGATGTCTTATGACAGCAAAACCTAGTCTGCTTTCATCTAAAAGCAGAAAAAGGTGTTCAACACAGTTTAGAAGTGTGTTAATTTCAGCAATGTTTATCAGCAATCAAGAGGAGTTCATGTATGGGAGGAACCTGATTCTCTTCGACACCAAGAATTCCTCACGCTTTTCAGGAACCGGGATACTGAATTGTGTACAATGGTGACTTTTGTATTATTACACCAAAATCCACAGTCCTGTTGAGACTGAGAGGGGAACTGAAGGCAGTGGTATATGTGATTTCTGGCGCTGACAAAAATACTGGACATTGGTATTTTATGCAGCACTTGGTTTTAATGTACAGCAGCATGGAACCAGCCTGTCTTGGCCCTTTTATATTTTTCCACATTAATATTTCAAGAAGAATCTCTTTTCTCCCATAGAAATCATCAAAGCAATAAACAAGTATTTTACATACGCTGTGCAATTCCAACTCAGTGAAAAACATACTTGGCTTTTCCATGTGTATATATTTTTTAACAAGGTCAGACCTTCAACTAGAGTAAATCCTTACTGATCCCGTAAGGGATTTATATCACTTTGGAGCTACGGACTTACTTTGCCCTATATTTTCAAATACTTGCTGAGAACTCAGAAAACATGCAGAGACATTGCTATGCATGAGCAAAATAAGAAAAAATATTAAAACAAGCTAAATGACATTGCTTAATATTCATAATGGGAGGTGAAGCTGCATCCTGTGATGCAGCAAAGTGCATGAAGCTGTCATTGGCTGCAGGTCTTCTGTGAGATCCCTTGTTTGAGAAGCTCTTGGCTGAATCAGGGCCCAGTGCTAAATGCCATTGTAAACTGCTGTCAGCACAGGCTTGCTATTAAAGCTTCTGCTAGAGGCCAACAGGCAAAACTTGCTACACTAACAACAGCTTTCCATGCCATACAACTTACTTACTTTTAATTGAAAAGCCTAGGTCACACTTTCTACTCAAAGTTGTTCTTTTACCTGCTTTATTTTCCCGTGGAGAAAGCATATGTAATTGTAAGTGCACAGCAGGCTGCAGTTCACCTCATTGGATTGTACCCAGCCTCCTTTGAGCAATCACAGCACCCAGATGCCAAGCTTATAAAATACTTTTCTAGCTATAGCATCTGCCTCCAGATTGATCAGGCAGTTGTGTCTGAGTCAGTTATGTGGTTAAGGAGATAATGGACTGTCTGCGCTGGCTGGCCTGCCTGAATGCCAATTTCTTTTGCCTTGCATTTCACAGTAATTTATGCATCTTTACCAATTGTTAGAAGGTTTTGCTGTAGTCCACCTTGCAGCAGTTCAGTATGCAGCACCAAACAGAGGCTCCAAACCCATCTTGTTCCTGACCGAGGATTGTCTATACTAAGAATGTGGCTGACTGGATTTTTGCTAGACTCCCTGCTTAAACAGCAGTAGCACCAATTATCTGCTGCGCTGTTGTACCAATCCTTTTATAATTATGCTGTCAGACATTTTCTTACGATTCTGAGCCACAGCAATATAGTAACCTTTCTATTATGAATATTTCAGTGTTTGTAGCTCTGAATAAAGACTGGAACAAAACAAAAACCGCTTTCTCACTCTCTGCCCCTCCCTTCCACCCTTCCCAGATCCTTTTTATCTTTTGAGCTATAGAAAGAATAGGAACTAACTGTTAGGCATTAGAATCTGAGATTTTTTTCCCTCTAAGTCACAGTTATTGGGAATAAATAAATATGATGAATTTATTGTACGTGAGGTAAGCATTCTATTTTTTATCTTTCCTCAGCATGAAACCAGCCTGCTCTGAAGGGACATTTGAATTGAAGAAATAGAAGACAAATATAAATATGGATGGAGGTTAAAACTCCCAGTATAGGTGTGAAGTCATAAACCATTTGACCGAAAATAATTCATTATGATGTTGTTTCTGTTGCCAGCTTGCTGAACTCATGGAACAAAAATTCCTGAGAGGTAAAAGAAACTGTACAATAGACAGGGAAAAAAAAAAGAGAAAAAAAAAAAATCGTATATGTCATGCTAATTTTATTACATTATTTTGTAGTAAAGTCACTCTTCATTGCTTTCATTTTTTCCCCCCATTTATGGATTTTCAAAAAAAAATTATGGATTTTCAAACAAAGAAAAATGAGAGCGCGTGTTGTACTTCTGATTCCAGCAGATGCACACAGGTATGTGCATTCAAGGAGCACATTGGCCTAATAGTAACAAAACCTTGGGGGCTTTTAGAGTGCACATCCTGTTTATTCTGAGGTTAAGCGTTTTCCTGTCAAACTGCAGATAATAGTTAATATGCTGTAATATGTGTAATCTCATACATTCCTGTGATTTCGGTTATTAAGATGCTAATATTTTCTATTAATTTTTAAATATACAGGGCTTGAATGTAAACCACTGTACATATCTGAACAGTTTTTTTTATATTAATTATTGAACCTTTCTTAATTTTATTACATATAGTTCAACATTCTTTGCTAAAAAAAGGAAGTCTGGAGTTATACTACCTCTGGATGCAAGAGGCATCCATCTGTTCACACACAGATAACCTGCTGTACATAGTGCTGATTTTGTACATCAGAAAGAATTATAATTTATATTGATTACTGTTGAACCAGGAACTGACAACACGGTTTGGAAGAACAGCATGTGAATTTGTGTCTGAGAGAGACTGATGTGTAGAAAGAATGTCACACTGACTAGAGAAACAGGAAAGAAACCAGAATGTGCACATCTATAGGAACATGATAGTAGAGAGCAGGAAGAAGAAAGCGTGGTGTCCCAGCTTGTCTGGAACTTGGAGTAAATTGAAAGAGTGGGAAAAAGATGCAGTAGCTCATGGATTGTATAGTTCTGCTAATATTCCCCCGCCTCAGAGCATCTAGGTATGGTTTTGCATGTGGAAGTGATTCTTAATATATATACTGGAATGCTAATTAAGGGAACTCATGCTGATTATCATAAACCATACCGGCCTCCTGTACTGATGGAAAGAAAAGATACCGTCATTCATTGCTAATAGAAATATCTGAAATTACTGGACTGAAGAAGCTTAGGCACTTGACTAAAAACAGGCCCATTTTTTTTTTTAAAGGGTTAACTTAGGAACAGCCAAAATAAATTCCATATGAAATGTAGAAAGGCATGGGCATCTGCAAATGGGTGTAGGATCAGCATCTGATAGACTTAAGTTGTAATGGGTTCCTCCTATCCTGGAGAGCAATGATATAATTTGTGATTTGCATCTTGTTATAGAAATGTAATTTTTTGTCCTGTTTGGTGTCTCTTCTGTCCTGTTTGGTGCCTCTTCTGCCTGACTCGTACCACATGTGCATTGACTGCCCCACAGATGGTACTATTCACCTCTCCCTTAGACATTTTTTGTCTTCTTCTCAGTTCCCCTTCATTCTTCTTTAAATCTTGCCTATTTTTCTTGTGATTACTATTGACTGGGTGAGAAATAATATTTATGTATTTTTTCTCCGTGAGTCTATTCCAAAAATCTGACTGAAGCCAATGAAATTAGTTACCTGACTGAAATACAACATACTCTTAATAGCTTTTATGAGTGATGACCTGTCTTTGCAACCCTTCCCTTTTATTATATGCTCATCTTCTTTTTCACAGCTAGCTCTTCAGGAGATGTGTTTGTGGTATTGCACGCGCTTGATAGTAATTGCAGAAGTAGTCAGAACAGCAGATGTGGTATTCTAGGTTCTTTGTTTTACGCTCATTAAAATCGGCATTTCTATTTAATAAATGTCTGTAAATGACTCTGAAAAGGTGTACTGAGACAGTCCTTACACAAGAAAGTTACTTGTCACAAAAAACAAGCAATCAGGACCATCACAGCATTTTAAGTGAGCGCAGTGTCAACCCTCAAAAGTCTTCATCCTATTGCTGATGCCACTGATGTTTGGATAAATCCCTCTATTGAGCCTCTATAATTATGCCATATCTGAGTTATAATTAATATGTAAATAGATACATAAAACTAGGCTTATCACATGTAGCTATCTGTGCTAGCAATCAGGTTTTACAAATCTCTCCCTTCTGAATGTCCCTCAAGCTACTAGCTTCACGTTTTAAATTCTCTGACTTCAGCTACCAGACTGACAGCAAAATTCCAAGCACACTGTGGCCTGTTTCTAATTCTCACATATTGAAAGGCATGGCAAATTGTGATTCACTTGGCTAACTAGCAAGACAGCATATTGCTGGCTTACTTGTACAAATATCTTTTCCTTCCGCCGTAGTTTATGTATGTATCTCTGTCCACAGATTTCTGTAACCAAATTGTTACAGCAGCAGTCAGAAACAAAGCCTTGTAACAGAGGAAACTTTCTTTAGTCATGCTATAGGAGTACCTGACCAGAGCTTGTAGAATGTGCCAGGTTGACTGATGCTCAGTTTTGTTACTCACGCAGCTCTGTAACCGTATATCAGAAATGGTCAGCAAACAGATTTTCTTTTTCACAGAACAAAGAAGCAACCACAAAATAAAACCCCCCAAAGCCAGAATTTTCTCTGAGCAACCACAACCCACATAAATCCTTAAAACTGCAAATCTGTTCTTCACCCATCTGTAAATTACAATATTTATATGCTACAGAGATCATGGTGTGCATGGTTAGAACCAGTGAAGAGAGTAAATGTCATTCTTAATTAATAATGGTGACAAGCACTTTCTAGCATTGAAAGGCAAACTGCATCCAAAAGCTGCATATTTCCAGCCCTACTGAGCACTGACTCTGAAAGTCAAATGAGCAGCTTTATCTGATTGTTGTTGTTATTAGGGATGCAGTGAAAGCAATGAAAAGTAGGAGTCAAAGTGAGAATTTAAATACATGTCTCTATGAAAGCTTCTTTCATCTACAGATGGAAAACTCCTAAAAGAATGAGCATGGGGATAGCTGGGATATACAGGAGCTTTAAACATTATTTATTTAGTTACCTGTTGTAGTGATATGCTCAGCTCTGCTGGTTTGTCTCTACTTGGCACTGGTCTGAGTCAGCCTGGCTCAGAGTCTGTTTGAACATTTTTCTTCCCTATTCATAGCCCCTGGAATACTGTGCTGCATTTGCAGCCCAGAATCAGGGTCCCTCCCCCTCCTCTTGGAGAGTCTTTTAAAAAGAGCATGGCTGGCCAGCAGGTTGAGGGAGGTTCTTCTCCCCCTCTACTCTGTCCCGATGAGGCTGTGTCCAGCTCTGGGCTCCCCAGTTCAAGAAATGCAGGGAACTTCTTGAGAGAGTCCATCTCTGGAGATATTCAAGACCCGCCTCATCACTTTCCTATGCAATATGCTATTGGGAACCAGCATTAGCAGGGGGTTGGTGATTAGATTATCTGCTGAGGTCTTTTCCAACCCTATAATTGTGTGATTGTGTGAGATGCGTGTCTTGTGACACAGCTTAACTCTGACATGTACATGTTTAAACAGTGATATCAACAAGAATAAAAGAATGTTTAATGATTTGAAGTAATATATGCAGAAAAGTTTGGAAACTCAGATTTTTCAAATGTATTTGAACATACACATTTCCATACATCTTTAGGTTCTCTTGAACTATGCAGTTGTCATTTGGGTGGTCAATTATTTGCTTTCGTTTAACTATGAAAGATAAAAACAAATAGTCTTGAAAATCTAGTTCCAGTGATGTCTCTGTCACTCCAGCTTGAATGGTGGACCTGAGTAGTTGCAATCAGTCTACAGCTGCTTCCCCTCCAGAAGTCCTTGTACATCCAGGCCACATCCAGTGGCACAAAAGGAAGTCGTGCCAAGCCACGGAGCTCTTTGTTTCTACTGGATACACAGCAAGCAGTGCTGTGCATAAGGGTACATTAGGCAGGTGTTTGGATAGCTGAAGTGTCAAAGGTAGCATTGGGCCTTTGGGTTTTAAACTTGGAGAATCACTCCAGTAACGATTACATGAATTGAGCTTTTATGCATAAGCTGTTAAGTTATGAAGTTGTTTCCAGCCTGTAGCCTGACAGATTAGAAGGGCTGAGGTATTCTACTAACTATGTAGATTCTATCAGTGATTTTCAAAATTTATTACATGTGGAAGGAATCTATTAAAAATACAGATAAAATCATTCATATCATTGCCTTTTCGTACCGCTACCCTACCTTCTTTTTGCTACGTTAGAAGAACTGATCATTTTTGTGACAAAACGCAAAGCTAAACTATTGTGTTTCTCACTGCAAAAATGGCAGCAGGCTTGATGTGCTGGATTTGAAATATTTATTGTACTGCTAGATCAATCCAAGTCCAAACAGTTTTACAGATAACTATGCCCAGTAAATATATGCAAAAGGCATCAATTTTTCCTCCAGTAATACTATACACATATGGATCTTCTGTTAAGAATAATCAAGATTACACACATACGTTAAGGAAAAACAGAGCAACAAGCTCCCCTCCTCTCCTCCCTCGAAAACTGGACCACTTCCTTCGCAGAGCAAGCTGTTAAAAATTAAAGCACTTCTCTGAAATCGTAATACTTTCTATAACATATGTGAGAATGCAGAAAGCAGTCTGAAAGAGACAGAAACCTAGAGGGGCTGGAAGGGAGCCAAAATGATAAAGAACAATGAGTGGGCTCACTGGTCTGTTGATCTTGGATTCTCCCCAAGTATCATCTATTTCCATGAGCCGCTGTTTCTTGTCTTTTATTTTTTGTCTCCCTCACACCCTATTTCTTTCTTACAAGACAAGGACAAGAGAGAAAGAGTAAGGCAGTGCAGTGATTTTAAGAGGATAACTGGGAATGAAAAAAATGAGGTGTTTATTAGTACAGGAAATTGGTTTACAGCTTCGTAAATTTAAAATAGGCATATCGTATTGCACAGATGATGAAGTGTTAGACTGCTCTACTCAGAGAACTGGACAACCTGCTTTGCAATGCAAAATATACAAGTGCTGTGTAAATTTAGTAGGCAGTTAGAGACTACTTAAATAAGCTGGACATATACAGAGTCAGAGACAAGCTGAGGTTGAAGGGAGCCTCAGAAGATCTGGTGTAGCCTCCCCCTGCTCGAGGTCAGGTCAACCACAGCAGGCTGCTCAGGGTCTCGTCCACTAGTTTTAAATGTCTCCAAATCTGTGTTGCTAAATGAGATGCACCCAAAGATGCTGACAGAACTACCTGATGCCACAGGAAGGATGCCATCATCTTTGAAAAGTCATGACAGTCAGGGACTAGAAAAGGCAAATGTTACACCCATTTTAAAACAGATGAGGAGGGTCTGAGGAACTGCTGGCTGTAAAGCCTCAATTCAGTCCCTAGCAAGGACTACTTCCAGGTACATACAGAAACAAAAGAATGATTCATAATAGTCTTCAAAAACCTAAAGGGGAGATATTTAGATTCAGATTCCTGTAACATTTTACAGCGAAAGGGCAAGAAGCAACAGACACCAGTTGTACCAAAAGAAAGCCCATAGATACAAGGAACATTTTTCCATAATGCAGGTGGTTAAAACGCTGGACCAGATTGTCAAGAGATATTGTAGAATAATTATACTTGACAATACTCAGATCTGACTTGACAAAGCTCTGATCTATGTATGTTTTCAGGTGACTGCTCCAACGCATCATACAAGTATAACTGTCTGGCACACTGGCTGTCTCCGTTGTCATTTTCAAGGCAAGTTACAAAATGGTTCTCAGAATGAGCTTCTTCACAAAAGGAATATCTGCTAATCTCAGCTGCATCTGTTGTCCCATTCCACATATTTAAGTAATTCAGTAACAGCAGTGTATCCATCTTCACCCGACAAGGAACTCACATTATTCAGACAGAAAACTGGTCAGAGAAAATGTTTAAAAAGGTGGCAAGAATTAAAAACTGAATCAAAGCCTTATCAGTTGCAGATGAGACTTCTCATATTCTAGTAACTTTTCCTCTGTTTCTAGCTGGACCGAAGTCCCAGCCATAAGTGTACACAGTCTTGTGCATGAATAATCACAGAATCATTTAGGTTGGAAAAGACCCTCAAGGTCATGAAGTCCATCAGTAAATGTCTCTACTAATAAAAGTATAAAAGTATTAAGTGCAGTCTTAATCTTATTCCCATTGCAATCATAACTATTATTTGGCATAGTAAAACTCTCCCTCAAAACACCACCACAGAAGCTTAAATTTGCAATACTGTTAAAAAAAAAAAAAAAAGGCAATTAGCTACTTATTTTTTAGTAGATAACTATCAGTGACCTGTGAGAATTACAACCAACATCAATATATGCAGTAAGCTCTGTAAATTTGAATCTTCCAGCCTGCAATAAAGGAGATGCTGCCATTTTCCACAATGAAGTATCTTCCACTTCTGAACTGCAATCAGGTATATAAACACAACATTACTGGGTTTTACAATGCAAATTTAGTAATCTCTACATAGCATGTGCAGTGTAAAAGTCCTCGAATGAATAAAATGAAGCACACTGAACAAAAATATGCACAATTTGTTACGCAGAGCATGGAAGGAGTGTTTGCTCAGACAGACTCTCAGCACCATCTGGGAGACAAGTGTTTAGTTTTGCAACAGATTGCATAATTTTCATGTAGAATCTGGAAAAGAGCTCTAAATGCTTTAATAGATAGTTGATTTAACATGCGTTTAATCTTTGTTTTGTGTTGTCTTAAAGGCTATGCATATGTTTTGAATGACAGAAGTAGTCATTAACTTATTACAGTGCTCATCCCTTTGCACAATTTGCTTTCTTTTCATTTCATTGTGTGTGTCTGTATGCATGCAATAGTTCACCTTACAGAGTTGGTTTTCACAGCACATGGTAATTAATCTCAGTAAAAGCCAAGCATCTACTGCATATGCATGGCATTTGATTGATTAGATTAAAAATTTAATGTTACAGTTCATACATTAGCAATACTTCAATATAACATATACCAAGGACTCTACTATCAATATTAAGAATACTTCAAGAACAACACAAATTAACACCTGGAGCATAAAGAGTGACCTTGAGAAAATGAAATGCTTTACCTAAAACACACTGCCTAAAACACAGTTAAATTGAGCATTGTGTTTTGCATTTGCTGTGCTAGAAAGAAGCTGTAGAAAGCACTGCACAGTAGAACAAGAAAACTTCAGATAAAGAATTTCCCAACTGGAGCATTTTGGAACTAATGCAATGTTTAGAAACAATGCATTCCCTTTTAGCTGTTTTAGTAGTGTCAGCTAAATATATCTGCTACACAATAGTAAAAAGCTATGCTAGGACTCTCTTCAATGTTCTTTTTGCATAAAATCACTGGGAGACCTAAACTGGGGATTCACTTTATTAGACCAAGAAAGTTAGAGAAAAAAAAATACAAGGAAAATGAGACTATACATATTGAATAAAAAAGTATTATGTGACATTGTTATGATAAAATGAAATACCACCCTTCATTTGGATATCTGCTCTTCTGTATCCGAAAGCAAAATCACATCAAAATACTTCTGCAGAGATTGACTTGTAATGCAGTACACGGCAGCATCTTTGAACCTTAAGCAATGATAACGCTTTCAAACCTGCTATAAACTGGGTCAACTGTACGAAGAAATTGTAAAAAATGATGCAGTAATTCAATTTAGCACTGTGTGAAAACTGCACAATAGCAGGATTAAAGGGTCTGAAAATGAAGACAAGTTGTTCATTATTAACTCCTTATATGTTGTTCCTTCTGCTTTTTCTAGAATGCCATTTATTTCTAGCTTAGAATTGTAATTTCTTTGTCTTGATAGAGTGAATACATTCTGCGTTGCCTCTGTGTATGAGTACATTGAAGTTTCCTCAAAGGCTTAATAAAGTTTATTAAATAAGTCAGCATTCTCTATTAATTTTATCCACATAGGTAACAAAATAGATTAGGGAAAAAAAATATATATATACAATCATGTAAAAGCTGTGGCATGTGTAAGACACAGTCACCTTAAAAATAAAAATAGGAGAAATGTAGCAGCTGTATAAATAGGCAAACCTATGTAATGTAATGTAATGCTAGAACTGTGAATTAAAAGTGCTTGTATTCAAAGGAGATGTCCTTGTTTTTCCCCTGTAGGATCCAATCATTTAAACAGCTGGCCTATTTTGTTACATGGTGATTTTATAAACATAATTTCTATATGTGACTAATGAGGTCTTTTCTTATCCTGGGCTACTGTGTGTTGTACGTGCACGTGAAATGTTTTGGATCACCGTGTGTAACTGCCATGGCCATTCTTTCAGCAGGAAGACCACCTCTGGTATCACAATAGCACTCCATGCTGATCATCATCAGAGTCCAGTGTTCAATTCAGAGGAAATGTCAAAACGAGCAAGGGAAGAGAAAGAAAGAGAAAGAGAAGAGAAACCAGCCTGGATTGATTTAAAGAGAGGGTAAGCCAAAAGATTAATAAATAAATAAATAAATCTGCTCCAGGGGAGCAATTGTACTTTTGTGCATCACTCTGTAAAAAAACCTCCTCTGAATTCCTTACTTTGAAAGCTTAGGTATGTTCTATGAACTTCATTCTGGACCTCCAAAAAGAAAGCTGATAATAGATACAAGTGTTGTCTTCTGCTATGGAAAACAGCCTTTCTTCCAAACTGTAGTATGTTTGATCCCACTCTTTTTATGTAATTTAATCATATTCTTAATTGGCAGATGACTGATTCAAAATCGTACTTGGAACTTAGCATTCATCCTAACAAATGTCCGCCCACCCAGATCAGCCCAAGGCTTTCTGCCCAGAAGCAGCTATGCCATAGCAACATGCCCTGGGTGCATTTTCAAGAGGTAAAATGGAGAGCCATGGCTGGCTGAAAAGCAGCCTTAGTCCCCCACTTTAGGTGTAATCGTGGCATTTTTCACATCTAGAACTAAAACTGTTTGGCCCTCCCGGCAATTGATATGAGTGACAAATCGTAACAATCTAAACTAAAACAACAACTCGAGTCATGATCAGCACAGATATTATTACTGATCAAGCAGTCTCAAGCTTAAGCTTAGTGACTCAGCTGCAACTTAACACTGTGTGTTTTAAAGAATGTGCAAAGTGTTAAGTCAACATTAGATGAAAGAGAGTAGCTGAGCAGATAGAAAAGCATTCATGCAAAGAGACCTCACTCAAAAGCGTAGATGGATATCATAAGCAGAAAGTATTTAAAATATGCATGACAGAACAGTTTGTTTGGAGAAATAGCGAGACAAAAGGGTTACAATCTTCTAACTGTAAGATATCATTGAACAATTAGGGCTCTCACTGTCTGTGGCCCAAAACTTAAGTTCCTCTTCTTCAGAAGTGATCGTTCATTATGACTGTAGGTTTACTTTTATCTCTAAGAACAAGGAAGGATATCTAACTAAGTGGGAGCTAAAACATATTTTTTCTGATGAGTCTAATATTAATAATGCAGGTCAGTTTAGTGAGATAAGTTTATAAACCCCTCGTCGTTCTCTCAGGTTATGCAGTTTTCTCTGCTTGAATGACGACAATGATTCAACCTTTATGTTTTCTTATAGTCAGACTCATGTTTAAGTTACTGGAATTTGCAACTACAGGCTTAATACTCTGGAAGAATGCTATTTATACGGAGGGAAAAATCAATGATTCTGCTGCACTCAGATTGTTGATATATAACTCATTTTCCAAATGCACACCTGAAGTTCTGGATTTCCCATAATATCACAGCATCTGTGTGGTAAATTTCAAGTTATCCTGAAAGAAGTTTCACACTAACAGAATTCAGCTGTTTTTGTTCTTATGAAAATCAGTGTGTATGGCTAAATTCGGGAAACTGAGATGATTAACTAAAGGTTACGATGCCTACCAGAGTATCAGATTTCCATCATGATCATGCAACAGAAACAGTGCGTGGATTTCAGAGTCACAGTGTGAAAAGGATATGTGTGCTGTTAGGTACTGATGCAGAGAGCAGTTCTGCATTGACTGGAGCAATGTGGGGATTAATCCACGATACGATCAGCAAAAGATTTAAATACTTGGAGTAAAATTCACATGGCACTTGCAAAAGGAAAACTGCAGAAATATACTCCCACTTTTTAGAGTTTCTTAAATTCATTAATTTACTTCCCAGTCTTGACCACTGTGCTTGCAAAAGCAAGATGTAGTCTGCATTTGTGCTTACCTTGTTGTGCATTGTCACTACACACAGCAAAGTATGCAAACAAAAGTAATAACAGACATTTCAGGAATATGATCCTATATCTGCTGAAATCAAACCAGCAATTTTTATTTCTCTCCAAATCATCTGAATTCCAGATCAGGAAAAAAAGTGATCCATGGTATGAGTGAAGCAACATGAGTCAATTCAGCGCCACAATTTGTGCTTGGCAACATCTTTGGAACAGGATTGGCAGCTGCTTTTGGTAGGGTAGGTGTAAATGAAAGGACAGATGAGCTGTTTTCTGTGGAAAAAAAACCTTGTATTTTTTATGGGCATCAAAAGCAAAGAAACAGGTTTTTAAAAATGACATTTTTGTGGTAGCACCCAGTAAGTACCTGTATATGGATATCACTAGTATGGCCAGCCTAAGAAGGCATCATTTGGATGAATCACTTGGCCAAGTGCTAATGCAAATAGAAAAGACAGTTTGCTGTCTTGGAGTGAAGTGGGATAGACATAATGGACATGTCGGTGAGAGATGTCAGCAAACCATTAGCATACGGAGGATTAAAGCATGAGGTGGCAAAGAATAAATGTGGACTACAAAATTAGTTTGGTAAGCTAGACATGCAATTAGAGAAAGCAGAAATTTAAGAGTCAATGAAACCTAAAGAGAAGGCATGCCTGTCTGCTGTGATAAGTTAGTCATTTAGGACTACAACAGGTGTTACTACAGTAATTAGAATATACTGAGTTATCTGATTGGAATTTTTGCATGATGAGAGCATTGCCAACTGCTTTTGATATTGGCTGATGGCAACGGTAACAGGCCAAAAACACCTGTTCTGAAATCTTTTTACCAGCAAGAGGGGAAGATGCTTTTCAGTGGTTTTATTTTTCAGCACTTCCCCTTTTTCTTCTAGCCTCCTAAGTCTTTCGTAAACAAATTAACAGTAATGATATTTTAAAGGGTGAGTTGTGCCAGATGTTACTCGAGATCTCTTAAAAAGAGGTACCATAACTAAATTCTACTTTTCATTTATGAACTTCCCTCTTATTATATTTGCAAAAAAGTTTTGGGTTTACTTTGTAAGTCTTTAAAGCTCTGTTATTACATTCTGATGTTTGTCATAAGTACTAGCAAAGTTTTTTTCTGTCCTGTCTCTCTCTACTGGAGTTTCAGCTCGCTTGAAATGAAAAAGATGATTTACTGTAGATCAATATTCTCTTAAGATGTAAACACATCAGCTCTTAGAAGTGAAGCAAGAGTACTGGCCAGTACTCTAATGTTAGATCTCTATGGATATCTCAGGGGCGGCAGAAATTGTAATGAGGAATCAATAACTTGAACAAATCTCTCTTAGGCCTGAAGGAACCTCTTAGAGTATGTTTGTGTCTTTGCGTAACTGGAGCTGGCTTTCTGTAAATGAGATGCAAAATGGAGGAATTCAGGAAATTCATATGGCAGTTTCAGCGCTGCACAGGACTGCAAGTTTGATCCCAGAAATGAGATGATTGTGCTGTCAGTAATGATATTCTTCCTGCCTAAGTTTCCACTGGAGAAAGTACTCTCCTTTACTCATCCCTCTTAGCTGATATACGTTGCTTCCTTTTGCTGTTCAAGAAGATGCTCTGTGTCACTCTTGGTATGTCTGTTTGGGTTAAAGTGAATCATTTTTATACAGCGTTTTATGGTAAAATGAGCAGTTTCAAGTCCTACAAATTATGCAGAGTATTTTGCTCTCTCCTATGGTGTCCCTGGATATGAAGAAGCTGAGCTTTCTTTTGTCCATTCACTAGATCTTAAAAAAAAAAAAAAAAAAAAAAAAAAGTCAGGATTGTGCTGCTGGATCATTACAGCCAGCCTTTTGCCTCTGAGGGCATGAAGGAATATATTCATATATGTACGTGGGGCTATTTATTCTATTACCTTAAATCGAAGTGCTCTGGGATGTGTGGCAGACATTTTGCCAGGATGGAGTTTCAGGGCAAGTTGAAAACCTCTGCAGACAAATGCTGAGCATGTGTATCTGTAAGGCAAGCAGGGATCCTTTTGTATATATTAACGAGATGTGCAGAAAGTCTGCAATTGGCTTGAATTTCATAAAATGCAAGAAAAGTTCAGGTGCTGCATATTGGGATTTCTTTACAGTAAGGGCCTTTTCCCTTTGTTTTGTGAATGACCTTCCCATTTGTAGAGTTCCTCTCCGTTCGCTCAAAGCTATTGTTTTTCTGTGTGTTAATTAAAACCCAGATTAAGTACATATAAGCACGCTCAAGCTTCTGTGCACGCCCGGCTGAAAACAGAGCCGTATGAACAGAAACACTCTAGCAGAGATGCGAGCTTTGTCACCGGAGTAGAATGCCTGAATATGAAAGTCATTATTGGGAAGCAGAGTGACATTTAAATTATGCCTCTGTTACTCCTACTGGCTTCTGACAACATATTTTCAGAAAGAAAATTAAACGAGTTACAAGGCACTTAAGCATAATGCTTGAAAATGGTATCTTAATGTGGTTATTAAATGAAATGTTAGCCCCATGTATCCGTGTGATTTTAACACGAATGTGGCATGCAAATCTGACAGTGTACTTCTTCACATCTTTATTACACTAACTGATATCTTTTAAATGTGCCATTTCTGTTGTACCCACACAATAGAATCAGCCATGTAGAGAGGGAAACATCTGGCAAAAAATAAAAAAAATAAAAGCGTAAACAATCTGACTTGCATTGCCATATGTAATAGACAGCAGTGAATCACAGACAAGTGCAAAACTAACAAGAAAAAAAAGCCAGTGATAAAGGTGAACCAACTGCAATGTCATGTCCCTCTGTAGAAAGTGATCTGCTGATGGATAGAGGAGTAGAGAAGAAACAGCTTTAGACAGTTGAAGACCAATCTTTCCTTTTGAAAAGAAAGCTTTATCCTTCTTGTCTGAGGCCCCATTTTAAAAAAATTTTATCTATGGGGTTAACTTCATCAGCTCCACTAACTGCACTCCAGTGAGAGATAAGAAGATAATTAAAATTACCACCATGCTTAATCAACTTGCCAGCATAGGGATACTCTTGAATTGGGGCACAATTAAATTAAGCTTAACTCCAAATATATGCAAGAAGTAGACATCTGGCAAAGTCTAGCTGAAAAAGCACAGAGCTGCATTATGACAATCTCCAAGGACAAAGGAAACGGAAAGTGAAAGGGTATCGAAGAGCAAGACTTCTGCCAAGTCCCTTAATCTTTGTTTTGTAATGCACACTACCAATCACAAAAAATACCGAACTGGTGATTTCACTCACTTATTGCTAAATGTTTAAACTATCGATTTTACTAGTTTACCCACAGCATATATATATATATATACATATGAAAAAATATCCATCTATGCTGGTGTACCTTATTTTTTAATTTTTCAGGTAGCATGACTGTTGAATTTTGAAACAATTTACAACTGCAATTATCAGGTCTGAAAATGATATAAAAGGAAGCAGAATGAGCTAATCACAGACAAAATCAAGGCCCTCCTGGCCTTGAAATCTGTATTTCCATGAAAGAAAGTCTTTGAAACTTTGCTGAATCTAAGGATATTAATAAGCAGCGTTACAGTTTTATCCTACAAATGACATCAAAGAATTAATTTTTGTAATATGTCTGGAAGATAAATAGCAGAATCACTATCACTTGTACTGAAACAGAAAGTTGAGAGGATGGTCTAAGCTAGTCTCAGACAGATTATATATTGCAAGTTCTTGATTCCTAATCTTGTGTCAGAGTATCTCTGAGCATCCACTAAAAGCTATCTATCTGAAGATGAGAATGCTTCCATTCAAATCTGCCCTGATGAAAACAGAGTGACTGGCAATTGTGCTCTCACATTCTGATGAGTCAGAACACTTTAAAATAGTTTAGTGTAGAAGTAAATAAATATCTTATTTTTCTCTACAGTAGGCACCTTGAAGAAGCTGTTGTGAAACCCGGGTTTCAGAAGTGCAGTAAGAAGTTAAGTCACTCACACGGAGCTGAAACCTAGGAACTGTCAAGGGCTTTCTATTTTAAATGACATCTTCATCTTGCGAAGGAGTCACCACATTTGTTTTATTTATCTATGTGAAGAAAGGCAGTAATCTTTTTCGTGTCCAACCTGTGGACTTAGTAAGTTCATTAGCTATTTTGTTTTTTATTTGTTTTCTATGCTTCTTTGAAACTGCTGTTTCATACATTGCAGAAGGTGGGGGGAGGTTGTAGAGGTACAGAGGGTGGTTGAACAAATGAGTTTTTCATTTATTCCTTAGTGAGATGCAAAATAGTTCAGTGTACCAGATAACAGATTTTAGACCAAATGCGTGATATCTTCATATACAGCAGCAATCAGTCCTTTCTCAAGTCATTCATTTGATACTCAAAAGGGGGATTTGTATTTAAATTTCTACCTGCACTCCTGAATGAAATGTATCAGAATCCACAATCCGTGGGATTTAACTGGACTGCCATGCTGTAGTGGAAATGCCAGGTCATGGCCTGAACCGGTGATGGAGCACCTGGCGGGAAGGCAGGGCCAACCCAGGGGAGCTCAGGTGTATGCAGTGCATCTGAGCGACTGGAAGTGGTGGAGCCAGGATGCACCCCTTCCGAGCCCCCATTTAAGGGTTGGCAGCAGAGGTGAGAGTATCTTACTGGAGTTCCCTGCCTACTTGAGGCCTTTCAAAGGTAAGCAGATTTGTTCTTTTTTTTCTGCACCCACAGCTGCCGTGTTTGGGTTTGTCCTCATTTGCTTGAGCCAAAGACTTTGGCATTCTACTGTTATCGCTATACTTTCTGTCATATTATAGCTTTGCACATGCTGTGCTTAATCTAATAGTTTTTGTTTTTTTTTTTACTATGATCTTTTCTTCTATGATAGCCAAATGTCAGTTTAGCAGGAGATGAACATTCCCCTTCTGGTAAGTCTTCCTGGGTGGGCGGCAGCACAGTGGGCTGACAGGCAGGAGAACTTGTACCAGAGCTGAGTTTAGGGAACTGCTGCAGGTCCTGTACCTCAAACTAGAGAGTGGAAACTGGAATGCAGAAGGCTCTGCCCAGCTTGCATGGAAGCTCTAGAAATAATAAGTGATAGGAAATGAGTCTCTTGATGTAGATGCATGATGAAATTTGTATATGGATGTAAACAGGAGCCTCCGAAACATGGGGTTCTGCCTCTCAGTATGAGCTGATTTTAATTTAATTACATAGGAGAGAGAGAGTAACACTGAACATCTTCAGCTGAGTCTGGCAGCTCCCCTAAATAGAAGAAAACACCAACATCCAAGGATCCTAGACTGTTTAAAAAGCCACAGCTCATCATGGCAAGTTTATCAAGTATCACTGGCACGTGAAACAATCTCTGTGCTTCTGTAGGGGAGAAAGCAGTTCAATTCCTGAAGCCTCTAATCAGGCAGAATTTGCTTAAAATTTTCCCTTTACCTTTCAAAACAGCAATAGCGCATCTCTTCATTTCTGTTGTGTTCAGCACGTTTTTCACAGTACTGGGCTGTGAAACTAGAACTCCCATGGACCACGAATCAGAAACATAAGATTTTGTTTGTGGTTCTGGAGTCGTGGGAAATCTCGCAAAAGCTATATGCTTTTAGCCCTGCTGAATTGCTGCTGTCTTCAGATCTCATCTTTCCAGCAGCTGTTTCTCACTTTATCCAGTGTGACCAGACTTATCCCATCGGAAAAATTATGTTTCCAGATTTCCTAAAATTCTGTAATTTTTATTCCCATAGTGACATAAAAATAGGTCACACTTTGAATCCTATTTACGCTAGCTTCACAAACTTATTCATTGGTTTTATCATGCAGATGGTTGCGTGTAAGAAAACATATTTGTTAAATGTAAATCTTAACTGCTTGGAGTCTCTGCCTCTACATAATATCTAGCCTAATGTCACCACAGGACAACATTTATGTTTTCATTTAAAAATAAAGTAAGCAGATGGGACTTCTCTCATCCATAGAGTAGTAAATTAAAAGCAAAAGTAACCATTTTTTTAATATTGTACTCTGCTGGGATGAGGGTTTGGCATTATGACATCTGGTCTAATTTGAGTACTCCAGTAGCTGCTGTGTAGCATTTACTAAAACTCTGAAATGAATCCTGCTGATATTATTTCTGCATAATCTGCGTGAATACCCTAACCCACACAGCAAACCTGTGCATCTCTGCTTTTCAGTAAGAAAACAAAACAAAAAACTTGGTACAGACTTCATTGCTTTCATGGCGTATGTCAAGTAATAATCAGTGTAACTGAGACAGTATCATAGAAACTTTACATAGACAAATGTAAAGTTACATTTGTCCACTATTTGCTTCATCAAACTTCCATTTGAGATTACCTGTTTATGAAAGATGGCGGGAACCAGAAAGAGAAGAGAGGTAACAGTCTCTCAATTTGTATCTTTGAATGCTTCTAATGCTTCTATTTATCACTCTGATTTTCTGTGCGTCTTCTAACCATTAGGACAACTTATTGAGATTCCACTGAATACTAGAAGTGTTTCTTCACTAGGGTTGAGATGATGTTATGGTGCCAAGAAATCATCAATATTAACCTAATCTTTGTCCCTTAATTCTAAACTATTAAAACCTGTCATCTTTTTCCAGGCACAAAGCATGCCTAGTACGTGATTAATTTTTGAGAGTTCAACATACTATACTGCAGGTATGCCATAAAATTGAAATACCCTTTTTATCTAAATATATAATTCAGGTAAACACACTCCAAAGATAAATGTACAGATAGTGTTTCCCAGGAAATAATGTCTTTTGTTCTATTACAGAATATAGAATTCTCATTTGTAAATCATTGATTTTAATTTGGTCAAAAACGTTACCTTTCAGAAACTACTACAGTTGCTAGCTGGTCCCAGTCTAAATCTTAATAAGAAAATAAACACAAGCCTCTCACTCGGAGATAGATAGTGCAATCTAGTAGGATATGTTTGTCTTTCATCCCTTGGATTTAGCTTGGCACTGCAAGTCAAAAGGGCTAAAGCCAGTAGGAACAAGCTGACCTTCCAGGTATGGCAGGTGACTTCAGCTCCAACTCTGTAAACCCAGCACCTTTTTTTCTAGCTCTCAGGCTGTGTGGAAAGGATAATTCTTAGATTTTTAGGAAGACGCTTTGGCAATCTAGCCTAAAGATAAGTAAGTAAGTTCTTTCTATATGTTTTTGTAATTTATTTAGGGAAGACTGGTACCACTACCAAACTATGGGCAAAGGCATTTTTTCAGTAAGATAGTATTAGAGCTTCATAAACACTTATGCTCTGCTACTAGCTAAGAAAGATGAACAGTTATACCAAGTGATATGAGAAAATAGCAAACTCTGTGTTTATTCAAAGGCTATACGATTAGTTTATATTTTTGTTTGATATTTATGTAGAATATGTTCTGAGCAAACATTCTGTTTTCCGATATGTAAGTAATTGCACTGATAGAAGAAAAGACATCTTATTCTTAAGTAAGTATCTTTAAAATTTGCTGTGCAAAAAAATACCATGAACCAATCTACTATATAGTTTTATGCAGGTAATCTCATATACCTGGTGACCCTGGAACTTGGGTTTCATGCAGGGCAACATCTAAATTTATGCAATGGAAAATAAATTTTCTCCTGAATCAGCCGTCACAACTGTAGTTCCGTTTGCAGTCATTAGTATGGAGACTGCTCTGAATGCAGTGCCTCCTCTTTTATTATATTAGCCATCAATGTCAGAGATGGATGTTGGTGGTATGGCAACTCTGACTGCTACGTTGTGACACTAAGGTGAATGCTTGAGATTCCAGATACAGGACAGAGAACACAACTTCTCTATTCCAACATGGCAACACCAAGCTTCATGCTACTGAGACCGTGGAGCACACTGCCAGTCTTGACTGGAATGTCCTACCACACCCACTGTATGGTGCAGATTTAGCACCTTCTGACTCACAGCTGTTTTGGCTGATGAAGAATGGACTGCATGGGCAGCGTTTTTCTAGCAACGGCACTGTCATAGCAGCTGTCAAACCCCATGGTCACCTCTGCTGGTACAGATTTTTACATGAGTGGCATGCAGGCATCCTCTCCATGGATGGTAAAAATGCATAGCAAATGGTGATGAATGTTTTGAAAAATAGTGTTTTGTAGCTGAGAATTTGCTCTTCCAAATTGTGTCATTACGCTCTTGGTATCTGTTGCAATTTTCATTGCAAATAAATAGGAGACATTACTTTCAAAACTATCTATCTATCTATCTATCTAATATTCAAGAGACTTTGATTTGCCTTCTTCCAGAACACACTTAACTGCCTATCATGTCAGTATCAGTGAAAACCAGATGTTTTTCACAAAGAATTATGAACAAAAAATGTTACTATTATTTTCCTTTTCAGCCTAGCTTTTGCAGAAAACATAAAGAACTGGAGTCCAAAAGTGAGCATATGCAGAGGGCCATTTAAGATACCCATTTGGAAACCTGATGATCAGCTACGCCTTACAGGCTGCCCAGAGAGGTTGTGGATGCCCCATCCCTGGAGGTGTTCAAGGCCAGGTTGGTTGGGGCCCTGGGCAGCCTGTATTAAATGTGGAGGTTGGTGGCCCTGCCTGTGGCGGTGGGGTTGGAGGTTCACGATCCTTGAAATCCCTTCCAGCCCGGGCCGTTCTGTGATCTCAGTAGCTAAACCACTCACTGGAGAGGCAGGCTACTTCAGTTCACAGCTTTTTCTACCTAGGGAATTGAAATTCAAATTTAAATCCTTATCTGTCTTTCTACAGAGTGCTTCATCACCACTATATGTTGTGTGACTTATACATTTGTAAATATGTAAGAGAGGTTCTTCTATCTACCTTTTTAGGGAAATAGTTTACTTTGCATGATATACTAACTAGGGAACAGATGTGCCCCGTTACAGCCTAAGCTAGAGGCTGGGACTCTGTTCCAGAGAGGAAAAATGTAGGTTCAGATTCCCTAAAATGCGCAAATTAATTCAAAACAGACCTCCTGCACTCTGCTGTGTTCTGAGTTCTGGATAGAAGGAGTTATTACTGATTATCACTCTTGTATTCTTCTAATGCCACACTTTAAAGTTCTCATGAAATTAAAAACGAGCCTTTTGTGCTGAAACAGGTTTTTTTCCTCTCTTTAGTACTAACAGACAAAACAGAATCTGGTCTTTGCAAGTAGCATTCCCATGTGGGCTCCAGGAAGATATCCGATTGTCTTTAGGGCAAGAACTAATTCAGAGAAAGGCTCTTTTATTCATCACCTATGAATCCTGACCTTGACCTAGAAAGTCTATCCTCAGTGTTGTACGAGGGGCAATTAAACTTCTGTTAAGCCAAACCTCCCTATCACAGCAAAATATGTCAAGTGTATCAGGGCTCAAACCTCCAATCTCATTTTATTCCCTTTAAATGTGCCAAGCTGCCTCAAATTAATTTGAATGAACTGAGAACAACAGCATTTAATAGTTTTGAGAAACTGGAAGTTCCTTTAATCTCTTTTAGCTTGTTAGGGCAGTTTTTTGTTGTTGCTGCCGGGAGAACAGGTTTCCAAAGACACTTCCAAAACCAGGCATGTAGCTCAGATATTTAACAGTAGTTCATTCAACTCAGCTGCATTGGCCTAAGAAGTTACTGTGCACCTACTGAATCTTGTAGCTGTTAGTAACAGCTCATGCGTATGTTTTTGAACAAATGCAGTGAAGGGAAAACACCAGAGTAACAGGCTCCTTGAGGAGGGGGCAGGCTGGAGTATGTGCATGCACAGTTTCTTGCTAGGAAGGACCTCAGTTTCCATTGCCAAGTGGTTAACACGCTGATCACTCCTAACCATTCACAGGCTCCAAGAAGGTGGGAAGTGTATTCAACTAGAGCACATATTGTTGAACAAACGATGGTCAGACAGCTCACTGAGTTCTTTCAGAAAGCAAAGACACTTTAAAATTCACAGGTCCTCCAATTCGTGCTGAAGGAGCACAACACAAAATCTTTGATATTCTGTTTTCCGTCAGTAGTGTCTGATAACAATGAAGGTTTGCATGTCTCTAAAAACTGCGGGTAATCATTGTTCCTCTGAAACAGATACTTAATTATACTAACATTCAAATTTAGTTCTTGCTTCTGCAGGTGCTGTTTATAGAATTTAAGGGAGTCATAGGGAGCTTAGTTGCTGTTCCACACAGGAGTAAATCTCACTCACTGTTCAGTCCCCAAATGTTCAATCTATTTCCCTAACGCTTCATTTTCTTATATATTCAGTGCATCCAGAAAATATGGAGGCTTTACAGCAAAATAGATGCTGGAAATGACATGTAACTCAGCTTATCATTTTCCGAGTAAAATCAATGCTTCTAGAATGCTGGATCCCAGAGTTTTGCAATTTTGCATTGATCTCATTTGCCCTGTTTCCCTCGAGAGCCTTTCTGAAATATTGCTGTTGAGTAACATGCTCGCTAGTATGAAGGGAATAGAGAAGGAGAAACCTTTGCTGGTTGAGTAAAATGCAAAATGACACAAAACATCCAATTCAGCCTCCTTTAGGGTGTTTAAGACACAGAACTCATTTTTCTGGATGAAAAGCAGACAGTGACACTGCCAGCAGCAACTGTGTCAGCTCAGGTTCTCCCAGCAGGAGGGACATACAGGGTGGCTGGAGTGGGAAACATAACAGATGCCACAAATGGAAGCGCTCATTTAGATCCCACAGTTAACTAGATAAAATGAGATGTGTAAAAGTTAACAGTGACTCTTCAAAACAGAACACATGCAAGCGTTCACTAACGAAAAGTACATAACTAGTAAGATCTCTTTAAATAAGCTTGCATCCAGAGCATCCATATCTAGATGTAAATCAAGCCATTCACTATTCATTTAGTATCTTCTCTTCAAAAACATTTAAGAGAAAAATTAGGTAAGAACAAAATGGTAATGTTTTGAGCAGGGAAACAGTTCCCCTCCATCCAGGATACCTTAATAAATTACATAATAATTTCATTAGATGTCATATTTATCTTCATTCAAAAACATCTCTATTGTGTCTCTTTTTAAAGGAAAGAAATAATAGGTGGTTTTCTTTTTAAGACTCTAAATATCAGAATAAGCAAAATATATTTTTAAAGAAAAAAAAAAAAGGAATTTTGAAGTAAGCGGCATGCAGAATGCACTATTTCTAGGTCAGCTACATAAATCTTTTATACTACTTTGCACTAATACGTATGTTTCTCCAAAAGTAAAACCTCCTATTTATTTCCATGGAAACTACAACAGATACAAAGAGCACAGTAACACTGTTAGATAGAAGAAGCTCTCAGATACAAAATGCTACTTCTCAAAACAGTCACCTCTGTTAGCTGTGCATTTGTCACAGTGATGAGCAAGAGCCTGCATGCTGAGCTCATAAACATCTGCACCAGTGGAGGTGACCACTGTTGCTACTGCTGAAGCGCACCACCCACTGCCTCCCTGTGCTCACATCCACTGTTTGGTCTCCATAAATGTTCAGCAATCATCAGTGAATGTCAGTGGGTGCCATTTTTTCCTGCATGGAAGAATTCAGTTTCACATCTTTGCTTCACACACACTTTCCATGTCAGGCACCATTTTTCAAACTGCCCCTCTGCTGCCATCTGTAGCACAGCACCAAAACGTAAAGGAATATTGGAGGGAAGGTTCATCCTCTACTGCCATACTACCATCATCTGCCTGCCTCTGCTATTGTGGGCAACATAATAAAACAGGAGGCAGTACTTTTGGAGCAGACCTCATATTACAAGGTAGGACTTTCTACTGCATACACTGATAAAGTAAAACTTTTAGTTTTAAAGACAAAATATGAACAAGTCTGTAAACATTTGGAACATGACCACCTTAACAGAGGTTACAATCAATTAAAATAAAATGACAATTTCAAAGTAACCTAAACATCCTTGGATGGTTTTTCGAGCCTTTAAAATAAGTGACGGCTATTAAGTTTATCATTTTTCCCAGCACTTTCTTACTATTGGAATGGTTCTGTGAACAAAGCTGTTTGTGTTAACTTGGGATTAATTAATAAAGCAATGCCTGCCATGATCTGTAGATCATCAAAATCCTGATTAGGAAGGCTACAGCAATTTGTTTCTCTGTATAAAGAAAGCGATCATTTCTACTAACTTGAGAAACAAAGACTTGCCTACAAAAACATAACTAACTGCTACTTAAAGGAAGGGAAAACATTGACTTGCAAACTACGGTTATGGGATTCTTTTATTTTTTTTAAAATGATTACATTCTGTCCGTCTACTTACAAAGGCGATAGGTACTTCATGACTGTGTTGTAATTCATTCCTATATGCTATTCTATAATGGAGTCTGCCATAATAGCTTTTAGCTGAAGTTTGGTATAATCTCTCAATTGCAACTTAATTAAAATGTGCTATGTCACTTACAGCACTAGAAATCTATATACAGCAACAAGGCAAAAAGATAGAGGAAGGTCCACGGCCCTGCATTATCAGTGGGGTACTTAGCAAATGCGAGGTTACTGCTGTTTAATGAAGCCCAAAATAGAGAATGTGCAATTGAATTCGGTGGCACACGGGGAACAGCAGTTATGCTTGTCTTTTCTCGGGAATGCTTTTTCACCACTCATGATGATTCTTCTTGAACTCTTACATGAAATCAGTCTCCAAGTCCCTCAAACATTTATTTCCATAAAGCAGTTACCTGATGGCACTCCTGTCATTTTACCCAGAGCTTTAGATGCAGCTTGAATGGTACACAGCTCTTCCCAGGGAAGTTACACTCGGTCAGTTACCTGAAGAGAGATGCAAATAGCTTGAGATAGCCAACGATGAAGATTCCAAGTAGCACTTAAATGTCATTGTTTCCATGGCCTGTTTCATCTGATGAGCACTCTGGGGTTAAAAATACTGTTCTGTGTGCTGCACAGTTTGCTTGTGATTGAGTCAGACTACATCCGTCAGAGAGAACTATAGGCAAATACAGCTAGATTAGATGTGTCAAGGCTGACTTCCATTGAGGCATGCTTTATACAGCTTCTCCTGCATTTAGCTCACCTGGTAAGGCAGCTGTTCCAGACCACCAGAGTCCAAGGATGAACCTCAGCTGTGGTAACGTTTAGGAAGCATGCACACTTATTCTGGGTCCTGCATGGAAAATTCTGTTAATTGGGTAAACCCACTCTAGTGTGCAGGCACCAACTGGCAGACACAACTTGCACAATGAGAGAGATCCATAATTTTCAAATGTAACTAACAATTTGTGACAATAAAGCTGCAACATGAGCCAAGATGCTGGCACTTCTTGTCACCTCTTTCAAGCACGGTAACTAGCATTTGCATTTGTTTCTTTTCCAAAGGCAGTAACTTACTTTATAAAGTAGGAATTTAATTCATGCATGTTTGGAACAATTTTATTTTTAAACCTAAGTCTCTAAAGAGTTTAGACTTGTTTCTCTTAAGAAAAGAGCTCAAACAGCATTCAATTAAATTAACGCTGTATCCAACCACAGAAATGTTTTTATCTGTAGACACTGAGATCAGAACTGTCTCAAAAAGAGCAAATAGCAAAACTGTGATAAAGGAAGGTGAAGATGGAATTACACAAAATTATGAATGACAAGCATATGGTAAAATGGCAATTGTTGGTTAAAATTTCTTATAATGACAAAAGGATGTTCAGTGAATTGGACAGGCACAACCCTTTAAAACCACAAAAGTAAACAGCTGATTACCATAAAGTACAACTGTCTACTGTCATTCAGAAAAGTGTCATGTTTACACAGATAGCTTCATCTGTCTCTCCCTTGCCCAGTGCAGACCCCTGGCTCTTAGGATTCCTCAAGAGGGGATGTATAACTTCATTTTTAGATCACACCCTGGGCTACAATAAGTGGGATATCAATCACTCCTACCCTAAAGGTTAAACTCCATACAGAAGTCTGTGCATGGTCAGTGCTAGAAAAACATTCTTTATTTGGTGTTTGGCTGTGGGTATAAATCTTTAAAGACCCCCCCCCCCCCCCCCAAAAAAAAAAAAAAGGAAAGAAAGTGGGAGGAAAGATTTGTAAATGCAGAGGAAAAAAGCAGGTAGACCAAGTAGGAGTAGTTTCTATAGTCGACATTTATTATTCTGATCCCCCTGCAGCAGACTTCTGAAAGAGCAGCAATAGGCAAGTGAAGAAAGGTTCACCTGAGCTGGTGCCGTCCTAAGCACTGAGTGTCACTGTGGAGGACGCTAGCTCAAATTCAGAACCGTGTATGGCTGCAGTCGAACAAAGCTAGCTCTGAGCTAAGACCATCTGCCTCTCAGCAGCACACATTAGGCAGCCCAGCACCATGTTGATGTAAACATACTGCTTTACGTTCTGGAACCAGCTCCTGCACAGTTGTTCAGTGTTCAGACTGCACCCCCCAAGCTCTCTTTCCTTAAAAAAACTCTCTATTCAAATCATGCTGTGCTTTTGTTTATTGGGTGATAGTTTGGGGGGGGGGGGGGGGGGGGGGGAAAGGGAGTCCTTAATCATTTCTTGTCACAACAAATTTCATAGGCTGTCTGGAAAAGAATGTGGAGTCATCACAGTTAACAATTCTGACTTGGTTTCTTAACAGCTCTTAAGCATCACTTGATGGATGGCTGTCTGGAGCCATATCCTCCTTCCTGCTGATATTCCCAAGCAAACCCAAGCACTGCAAAACGTCTCAGAATCCCGGCAGTCATCTACTAGCAATAAATTATTACATGGCACCCCAGATCTTCTGCAGTCATCTATAATACACTAATCCTGTACAGGCTTTTTAAAGGATTAAACATTATATGGATAATATGTATATCTGCAGTTTTGTTAGATAAGATAGAAAAGGAAAGGGACCCCGAGAGTAGGATTTTGTGTCAGAGGTTAGAATGAACTTTTCCCTGTTGGTGGATCAAAAATCCAGGGCAGCGTAATGGATTAGGTGACCTCTTTAAAGGTCCTTTCATGTTTAGAGTTTTGCCCATGCCCTTTTTCTGACACCCCTCAGGTTTATGAAATCACTGTGAAGCACCTGTTAGTGTCCACTGCCTAAGGCACGATGATGGGAAGCTCAACTGCAGCTCTGCCCAGCTAAGACAACTCCTATGTCCTTTTCGGCCATATAAAACAAAGAATTTGAGAAGTCATTTGGAAACTTACTTTGCACCAGGAAAAGACTGAATTTAAAAAATACAACTTGAATTTTATGAGGATAATTCATATCAAATATTATATAGGCAGAAGCTACTCTATTTCATTCAGCTTCTGGAGAAAAATAATTATGCTCTTTACAATTTGAAGTGCATTTGTATTCCTTCCAAATAGTCCTATTACAACAGATGAAGTACTTACTATACATCTTTTTCCTGCTGCTTTTCAACTTAAATTTAATTTTCACATAGATTTATTTAAAACAATTCTCAATGTGACTCAGCCAAATGATGAATTTATGGAAGGTTTAGTAAATGCGTAATCTAGTTGAAGTTAAGAATGGCTACTTCATAATTCTGTGCCTAAATGAAATTACCCACTGTAGCCAGCTATTGTGCGTTCATTTAAAGCCCATTTCTTGTGGCACATATTCAGTTCATAATGAAAGAAAACAAAGCAAATATTTCACTAACAGAAAAATGCTTATACACATATACAACATCAATGTTAAACAGATGGTTTAATTTCTTTTTTTGGTTCTCTGAGCCTGCTTTAGCAGATATACATGTATATACATTTTGTATATGCAGAGAACGCATTGTACATATTCATGGAATCCTGTTTTGCATACAATAAATAACTGTCTCTGTCCAAATATAAATAGAACCTGAATTTAAGGAAAAAGAAAGTTAAATCAAATGTTCCAGAGCATAAAGATTCTGTAATGTGCTCCCATTGCAGAGAAGGTGTGTGACTTATACTGATAATAACACAGACCGTGCAGGAACTTTGCTTTAGGCAAATTGTGAGTCTGTTTTCTGTTCTATTGTTGGCATAAAAATCAGTGCTTATGCCAGGTTCATGTCTAAAATCAGCATATATCTGATAAAGAATATGCTGTAATCAGTCTGTTTGAGCTTGCAGTTAGCAGGAGATAGATAGCTACAAGTTCATCATTTGTAAAGAGCAGGGCCCAACACTTTCTGAGAGAATGTGTCACTGAAATTTCAGATGGATACCCAGCATGGAAGGACACTTAACTTGTGGCTTATTAATCAGGAGTTTTCATCAAGTTAGCTACATTAAGTAAGTTTGGTTTAGATAAAGTTCATTTTTCCCACCCAGATATTTAAAAACTGAGCTAGTAAATTCTCTGTCCGTATCACCACAGCCACACACCAATTACGTACAAGTAGTCTAATCCAAAATCCAGTGCCTAAAATCTATGGGAAAAAAAAAAACAAAAACATGAAAGTTCTGGCTGAGACTTGTATTTCCTTCTGAAGCAGTAATTTCTGCTACTTACTAATTCTGTAATGTCATGATTCAGATCATGAGGTTTCCACTTTCACCTTCGCAAGAACCAGAGCAAACACTGGAAAGAAAGACTTAATTCCACATCCACAGAAACACCTAAGCTTCCAAAGTCAGAATGTGCTCATGTTCACATTACAGCCCATCCAACCTGTAAACCAGACTTCAGTTGTATAAACTACTGAGAGTACAGTTACTTTATTCTTTCTTTAAACAAGCAAAAAAAAAAAAAAAACCCACAAACTGTTTAATTTTCTTCTCCCACTATTCTCATTTTTGATGTTACAAAGCTGCGTGCCACAGAGACAGGCTTACAGCAAAATTACGACAAGCTAAGTGAGAGAACATGCCAGCTCTTTGGAGGTAACTGTCTCGAAGCACGCTTTTAACCCATGGCACCTTGTGGCAGAGGCCACCTTCTACTGTGGGGTCACCCAGCTTGCCTGCGTTCCAGAAAAGATGCTGAACCCTGTCTGTTACCACAGAGCATTTAACTCCGTGTAAGCACATACCCTACATTACCCTGTAATAACATTTTCATGACTATCTTGTTACTCTCTGATACAGGATTAATGAAGTACAGCAAGTACTCAGATATTGATCATAAGAACTCATCTTTCATTGTTAGTACCTCCTTTCTACTACTGGACTACACAGCAAAATCTGGAACCCAAAACACTGCCCTGTTACATAATAAAAAAACCCAACCCAACAAATTCTGAACTCCTGCCAGTTGTCACCTTTCTTGCATTAAACTGGAGGAAACATACTGGAGAAAAGCAGAAAGCTCTTGACTTGTGACTAAGCTACAGCTTTTAACCAGATCCTGTTTTGTAATCCTTTAAGCTGCGTATCTGAAGTTTCCATCAAGTATATTTTATTGCAACAATTGTCCATCAAAAAAATGACTTTGGGTCATGCACCCAGCATTTCCTGAACAACGTTGCAAACATATATGGAGCTTTTCATAGTTCAGCCACTGCCTTCCTCAAAATTGGTTGGGTTCCCCACATGGCAGCAGAAGGAGGGGGTTTTTTTGGATAGTTTTACGCAGTTCCAAAATCATACTGAAGCCTGGACTTATATGAAAGCCACCAGAGTTCCTCCATTCTTCAAAAGACTCATAAAATCTTTGAAGCTCATAGCACCTTCTGTTTTGTCTTACATATTCAGTGATATGGAAGGCAGACAAGGCATTTGGTTTTTGTTGTTTTGAAACAAGCCTGTGAAAGGGGCTTGCCATAAACAAAGCTTATGAATAAATGAATGCATCTGATGAAGAAGTTAATGATCATATGGACCGAGCCCAAATTCCTAATCAATGAATCATGTAGGCTGCTTTGTTTAGGCTTTGGCAAATCAATACTCCATTTTGTTCAGCAAGTACAACAGATCTTTGTGGGGGTGTTTTGGATTAATTTTTAAATATAATGTGTCAGACAAAGAAAATCTGCAAGTGTTCCTGACAATGCTGCTTGGATCCTTCCAAAATTCTTTGCTTCTTTGTATTTATTGTCTTGTTATGCTTCCCATAGGTAACGATACATATCTGATGATAGGCAAGGGAAAGAAACAGCAAAATTTAAAAGACTATATTGTAGCTACAGAGCTGTGAATACAGAATTATTAGTACCGTAAGAATTATTTTAATTATAATAAAATTACTATAGTAAATATTAACAGTAACATCCTTATTACTGTTGTTAATAATAAAAGTCGTAACGTCACTACATTAGATTGCTATTAAGTGGAATTGGTAAACAGTAGGACAATCGTCCTTTCTTTCTCTCCCTGGACTTACAACACCTAGGACATTAGAAAGTAAAACCATCCAATCTGTAGAACACGTTTTCTTCTCATCTTTCTCACATCACATTGGAATGTTATTACATGCAGGTGATTACATTCTGCCTCTGTGACATACCACACCTGCAGTGGGGAAAGCAATTCCAATATGCAGGCTGCTGTTTTTTGATCATGGAAAGCACAAAAGTCAACGCTCCTAAAGGTATCTAGGGATGCTGTGATGGCAGATGCACACTTTCCAGGCGCTAAGAAGTAAATTTAGGCCGGATAGTAGATATTTTCTACCCAGCAGCAAGATTACGCTTGAGGAAGATCCTTATGAAGGGACAGTTAAGTAACTAGTATGGGTTCCTGATAGGAGGCAAGAGAATGAAACTAGTATCTAGTTTTCAGGCTAACTTGATTGGTTTTTAAAATGTTGTCCTGCACTACCAGATATAACACCAATATGAATATCCAGATGTTTCTTCTGATTCCTGCTTTACAGCATTTTCAAAACTGATAGACTAGACAATTAGCTTCTGCTGAAAGGCAGCGGCTGCCCAGTTTACATTCTGGGTAAGAATTTCCACAAATCACTTCAGATTTTGAATGCCTTTATAGCTCTCTAATTCTGGCCCCAAAAGGTTGGGTCAGACCTGGTACCGTGAAGCATTTGAGCATAACTGAGTTTACATCTGTCTTCTTGATATAGCACACTACTAAAATACCCGAGTTGGGCTCAGTGAGTAAACTGTCTTAGGAAGAGAACAGAAAGTTTCTAACCTCATCAAGAAAATGACAGTGTCCTGCATTTGATATTGCCAAATGATATTCCTGAAACACACCTTCTAGATAGATTTAAGTAGAGACAAAATGCCATGCCTGATTATGTAGCTCAAGGCAGTCTGCTTCCACAAAGCTCAGAGTAGTCATAACTCATTGCCAGAACTAGATTTGTGGTCAGTGGAATTTTTCATCATATCAGTTTATTCTGGGTACTTAACAAGAATTTAGGGATCTAACTTTGAAGCCAAGACTGAAAAATTCCGCTTTGATTCTCTAAGAAAAGGTGCTGCTTTCCAGATTCCCAGTTATTTATTAGCTTTAGCAGCATTTCTTGTTAAAGACGGCATCCCGAAACAACTTCCAGCAGGAAAGACAGCCAGGATTATGATATGCATAAGAGATCACCTTTTCCCCTAATCCTGATGTTACTGGTCTTTCACCAAGGGTTCTATATGCAAACGCTGCCCCAACAGAAAATGACAGTGTGACTTGAATAAGAAAGTTGAAAAAGAAACTTCTGTCTGAACCATGGATTAAGCATTCAGTATGGTCACTGCAGTGAGTCAGTGAAAGAAAAGAAACCAACTGTTCTGTGAAAGATAAATTATTATGCCCTGAAATGGTTTATGTTCCCTTGGTTATCTGTAGCAAGTGATTGTAAGTCAGGTAAAGGACACAAGCTATTGAACAGATCACTGGGGACTCCTCCAGGTTTAGTCAGTTAGAAATCTTCACAACTATATCAGAAAATTCTTTACAGAATAGGACAAAATGGTGGAAAATAGAACAAATCCATATCAAGTGTTAGGCCTTACAAGAAAGTATAATCTTAGAGATTGTTAGAGAAACTAAAATCTGTTTGTTGGTTTGTAAAGCCTGAGCTCGGTTATTGGAACGCTAACAATTACTCATTCATAGAAGACAAAGCAAAACAAGAAAATGCCAGCAAGTCATAAATAAGCTTGTTTACAGACCTACAGTATGTGTTCTGCAAAGCTGTTGACTTGATATTCTCAGGCTGAGACCACACAGAGGCAATTGCTCTCCATTTAAACAGAAACTAAGACCTTGCAGTTCTCAGACATTTTTTCCCTTTCTAATATTCTCCCTGATTGCAGGTTCATACATTGCTGGAGGTTTTTCTTGAATCCAAGTAGTGCCCAATATTAATACTGGCACAATTAGTTACTGTCTTTTTTGTTATCAACTTGGGATCAAATGTTCTGAAGAAAAATCAATACAGTGCTTCCCCATTTTGTCTCTGATGGCAAAAACAAAAACATACACAAGGTAAAATGATTATGTTTACACAAGCAATTAGTATGATTCAAGTGCTACACCACTAAAATAAATTTATGCAGAACTAGTATGTTGTTGTTGTTGTGTTTTTTTTTTAATAACACTTCACTTACTGTTTTCTATGAATACATATTATAGTACATCTTTTATGCAGCAGTACCAATCCACAGCCCTGTTTCAGATGATTCAGGCAATTGGTTTGCAGAACAAACCAAGAAGAAGCAAAAGAAAGGAAAGAACAAGGATGGGAATTGAGCCCCAAGGCAATAAAAATGCCCACTGCATGCCAGGGAATACATCTGGAGAAAGGTGATGAAGAATTTCAGCAAGGGAAATGATTGTATATATAGCAGTTTCTTGCCTTCCCCAGGGGAAAAAAAAAAAAAAAAAATGGCTCTCATAACATATGTAATGATGCTTGAGCTCATTCAAAAATTTTTCATGACAATGTGATGTAAGAGTTCACAACTACAGCTGGACGTAGTACATGAGAGACAGTCAAGAAAGCTCAAAGTGTAATAGAAAGCAAGTTGGCTGCTTCTATACCCAAGACACAGATTTCACTCATCATTGTTACAGAATGAAAAATTTAAGAAAGCCCCAAGAGGAGAATTTCCTTATTTTATTCAAATGAAGCTTCCATCTGAAGGCACATATGCCACCATATGGGATCCATTTCAGGCATTCATTAGAAGAAGAATAATTAGTCTAGCATCATACCAGGAAGAAAGGAAGAGGCCCAGAGGATAATTACTTTAGAAACAGAAATAAAAGACCTTGAAACTAAATTTGCTAGGGACAAGTCTATGAAAAAAAAAAAAAAAAAGAAAGAAAGAAAAAAAGACCTTATTTATGGGAATTTTAAATTCAGCTATCAAGGAGAATTGGAATAGGGGCATGCCCACAACAGGATTATGTTTAGCTTGGGGAGAAACTGGAATGCCATTGTTTTAATGATTACAGAAAACATGTAGCACTACATTTTCACCATTCAACACAAGCAAGAAGTCTCTACTTCTGAAAAGATGAAACGCTTCTATGTTATACTAGGAAGAACTGCTCTGAACGTCCTTTCTTTGCAAACATAACATCAGTGCTACTGATCATAGGCTTGAAATACAGCAGTGACCCTTAAAAGGTTATAAAAAATAATTATTCCTTTGTATACTTCGTAGAGCTTACTATAAAACAACCTTCAAGTAACAGAAATACCTGTATTATGAAAATAAAGCACAGATTGAATAACGCGAGAATAGAGAAGACACCATGTATGAGATGGTGGGACTTTCTATGAACAATTAAACATACAGGGATAGTACTAAGTCAGTTATTTCCAACCATGCATTTAACCAACTTTGCCTTCTAGAAGGTGACAGTGACATCATACTGAGTAAAAGATGTGCACTGTATAGTGCACCACAGCCTGTCTGCAAAGCCTCACACCCTAAGTAACTAACCCCTAATTAACCGGTGAGTTTGGAGTTTCTGTGCTACTCAGAAGACCTGTGGGAAGTGAACAGTGACAAGATTTGGCCCTTAGAAAAGCACTTGTGACTGGATTCCTCCTCTTCAAGCCAGGAAACACTTGATAATACTACAGCACTGAAATCACAGTGGGAAGTAAGGATGTGTCTAGGTAAAATCCTTTGATTGAGACAGTGGTCAAAGGGACAGCTCTTTGATGTCTGCAGCTTTTTGTAACAAAGAATAAAATGAGATCTCACATTGCTGTGTGTGAAACAGATGGTACGGGTTATGGCAGCAGTTCATTCATATTGGGAACACTTGTTACAATGCATTATCTTTTAAAGATATGGAGAAAGCTATCTAGCATTTTGTGACTCACCTAGAGTATAAACAAGATAATTACCTGGTTCACCTGCTAGAGCAGGCAGATCGATTATAGAAGCTAATTAGAGACCTGTTTTAAGCAGATATGAACTCATGGTTTTTTTGTTATGGGTTCTTCTCCTCTTAACACACCACAGAGAAAACCATGGAACAACCGTGATTAGCCTTATTTCATTTTTATTGCTTCTCCCATTCAGAGTAAAACCACAGAAAGTCAAAAGTGTAGCTAATTTACTTTAGCAAGCCAGCAAATGTAAGTTAATTTCCTTGCTTTACTACTTAGAGATCTCTGCCAGCGCATTAATGTCAAAGGAAAAGAAAGAAAAAAAATATGTATCCATATGGAATACGAATGAAACTCCTGGTAGATTGACAAACACTGGCAGAGAAAACCGTCACATCTGCACAGAAGTGACAGATATTGGTAATGAGCATTTAAATGGTTAGTTATTTGCAGATGACATTAATGCAACAGGCAAATATACTAGGTTACGATGTTTCTTATTTTTACTTTTCTGGCACTGGAGAACATTCGTACTACCTTTAAGTAACAGTCTTCCTTACTCTTACCATTCCCAAAGCCCAAACATCCACAGCACAGTACCTACAAGTTTCTGACCACTTGTACTTAAACATTTCAAATGTCTATGATCTGCTGTCATTTTCTCATGCCACGATGTAACGTAGTAATGCTATAATGTGATGGAAAGTGCAATAGTGGAAGGATGACACAATCCTAGACTGCAGCAACTGAGAACAAGTCCAAATGCAGCAGCTGTGGACATACATAGGAAAAAAAAAAAAAACAAAACTACTTACCTTTAGAATGCTTCTGTTAGGCAGGAGTGTCCAGTAAGATATTCTTGTCTCCACTGCCAACCCTTAAATGAGGTCTGCGAAGGGGTGGATCCTGGCTCCACCCCTTCCAGTCACTCAGGTGCACTGCATACAGCCGAGCTCCTCTGGGTTGGCCCTGCCTTCCCACCAGGTGCTCAATCAGTGCTTCATGCCATGACTTAGCATTTCCACTACAGAATCTGTTCAGTCTGAAAAACGTCACACTGCATCTGCATGTGGGATGAAAAACAAAACAAATTATTTTATGAAGGCAGAAAGACTTACTTAAATGTAGTACGTACTTCCTGAGTGACTGGCTGTTTAGTGCAAACCACAGTGCTGAGCAGGGCACTCGGGGTCCCGCTAGTCTGGAATGGCAAAAGGAGCTAAGAGATCAAACGCTGGGGAGAACTGCCTCCATCTCTTGGAAGTCTCTCAAATTAAATGTGGCCTGAACTGAAACCCTGTCAAAGGCCTGGAGCAAAGCTACAAAAAGACATTAACAACAAAATGATACAGTAAAACTCACATTCATCAGGAAGATGAATATCAATCAAATCAATCAAAATAGTTAGGTTTGCAACAACTTCTTAACAAGCAAGTTGACTGTTTTTAGGAATGTTTGCCTTGATACTGCACTCTGGCACACAGATTGCATCTCAATGTGCTGGGATGTACAGGTAGGTATCTCATGTCTCATGCATAAAACCAGGGGAGGCATCACTTTAAGACCATGTCTGCTATATCAGGTCCTACACAGAACATGATTCTTCCCCTGCTTCTCTTCCTCTTCTTTGTACTGACCAGAGCACCATGGTACCTCTGTGTGGCTCCTGCTGAAGCTGTTTCATTTTGTAGGAAACGTGATCACTAAAACAATAAAAAGACCTAACAACTAGTATAAGCAGAGCACTAATATAAGTACGTGAAACATTAGCTCGCATTTGCTTCCCTAGTTCATTGTTGTTTTACAGCTTATATAAATATAATAAGGTAAATATGGTAATACAGCTTAAACAGCCTGGGCTGAGGAAGTCCTGTTCCAAAATATGCAAACCTAATCTTTCAGGCACTCGGTTAGGTGACACAAAGTTAACCTATTCCCCCTCTAATCCCAATTGTGGATACTCAGTCTTCAAAGCAACAACTGTCTAGGCTGAATGGAAAAAACTGCTTCTCAGGCTAACTAGCCAGTCTATCTCCTTGGGTCAGGCCAGTGCATTGATAATGAAGTTTATTCCCAAGAAATTCTCCAGTGTTAAAAATTGTCTGTGGGTGCGCCCCAAAGCAGAGATAAATACCTGGAGAGTGTAACTGGTGGAGAGAGACTGGATCTATACGGTTACTTCCTTGCAGATAGGAGCTTGCTTTGCCCATACTGGCAAGACTGTAACACATGCATACCAGTGCAGCATCACACCTGATCCAGTAAACACTTTCTCAAGCTTAGAAGCTCACCTGACATTGCACTTACTGTCCTAAGCGAAGGCATAGGAAGCTCACATGTGCATGCAGAGGACCACATACACACATTTCAAGAAGTTCCAAGAGTTAATCAGCAACCAAGAAATCTCTTTTGCGTTCTTAATGGTACTTAAAATACTGGAGTTAGAAGCCTGGCTTAGTATTCTTCAGTGTCTATGGCTATTGCAGCTCCTGTGCTGCCCATCAAAGATACCAGCACTTCTGAAAAAGCTGGACAAGTACTAAATGTCTTTAGCTGCTTAATTGCCTTAGCAATGCAGTCATATTTACACCATTTGCTTTCTAAACCCATGCATTTCAAGGAAACTAACGCAACCTGGGTTTACAAAACAGCTAATCTTGACTGACTGCTGAACTCCATGAAAAGCTTTAGCAAAGATAATCCTAGAGCACAGGGTGACATCGATCTCTGGCCACAGAGCTGCTGTTCTGCCTGCCTGTCTCTTTATTACACTCTGGGGTAAGACACACACTGCAGACAGTACCATGAGCAGGCTTGCTCTGCACACTGAGTCCATGTGAAGGACTCTCAGACATGGAAAGAAGTTTAGGGATGGCTAGTGCTTAGATGTTAGAATGTGCTCTTAGAGACATAAATTTGCTATTGAAAATGATGTTAAGTATTGGTTCTGCTTGCATTTATGCTACCAGATTGGTGCAATACTGTAAGAAATCACTCTGCAGTAACAGAAGCATACACTAGATTACTAATTTGAAAAATGTTACAGTGCATGTACTTCACATACTTCTTGTTCCACAGCAAAGTTAGCATGTCTGATAAAAAGACAAAAGGTCATAACAGATGTCAAAAAATGACAGGGGCAGAAGCAGTATCTGAGGGTCTGCAGAGACAATATAGTTGTTAAACTGGGGAGTGATGACTCTTTTCCATTAAATATAGCAGTGGTAAAACATTTCTCAGTAAAAATAATATTTTACATTAAAGCAAGCCTGGCACAAAGAAAAAAAACACTGCTTACATTTCATGTTCTTTCATCTCTGCTCCGAAAGAACTGATTGTTTTCTCTTTCCTTTTGACTTAAGGAGCCAGTGAAAGTGTTCATAAGTACTAGAAAAAAGGCTAAGAACTTACCAATGCAATTCAAAACTAAAAAAACTATTACTACAACCCAGATGACATGAAAAAAATAAAAATAAAAAAATCACCACCCCTCAAAAAAAAAAACAACACCCAGTAACATTACAGATTTAAGATTGTTTTATTATTTTTTAAGAGAGTAGAACTATAGTGATGTGAAGGTTTTATTTAGTGGTTCTTACCAATCAGGTAAAGGCTGGCTTTTCACCTTAGTTCCTTAAATACCCTATCCAATAATTAATTTAACTTATATGGGACAGCTATACCATCCCTGAATAAAGTGATTTGTATAGATCTAAACTCAAGTGCCTTGGTGGAAAGACAGGGGTGATCATTATTTCAAAGCTCATATTTATTTTTCTCCTACATTTAAGACTTGTGAAATTATTTATTTGACAATCTGAAAATAAAACTTGAGCTGTATTAGCATGTAGGCTGCTCAGTAAAAGGGAAAAAAGGGAGAGAGAGGATTAATAAATTACATGCTAGAAATGGGAAACAAGATTAGAGGTGACATTTTGGCAATGTCTTTTCCACAGCAAAGGAAAAAATTGAAACAAGATTAGTAGGAGGGAAAAGAGGAAGTCAATCAGTAGGGAAAAAAAATGAAATTGAGAAAATATGAGAAAGACTGTAAAAAAAAATGGAGGAATTGATTAGGATAAAGGGTGCAAAAAAAGTGACTCCACAGAAAAGAGGGGAATCACTATCAACGGGTACATATCTCTAAATGAATCAAGAGGGTTAGAAGGCAGGCTAGTGAGTAGAATCTATCCAGCAGTGAGAATGCATAAACAAGAGGATGAGGGGAATAAGGAAACAGCAATGCATCCTACTGGCACTGCAAACATACAAGGACTGAGTTCCCTGAGGCCTGTATGCGTGTCTGCGCTGCTTTCTTACCTCCCTTTGATGATGTGGATGGATGAATGGTACACTATAACCAAATCACGCAAGAAACAATGATGCATGAAATCCCGTACTTGGGCATGGCTGGATTTTTCAGCTATGGGTCAGTATAGATAGAATGTATCCTACAGCAAATTTCAAAAATGCTTATCAGGTTGCTTCCTCAAGCATATTACTATAGCAACAACACTTGAATTACCGGGCTTGCTGTTTTTCTTCTGTTTCCAATACCAAGCCAAAAGAATGCTCCAACTTTTTACCACCTTCTCTGCAAGGTAGATGAACCTCTTACCATTCCCCACCTCTTCCCCACCTCCATCATAAATGCTAGGCTCTTTAGGATCTGTCATCCTTAGTTCCTCAAACTCCTCGGCCACTGTTAAGATCTGTTCTTTTTCTCTTCACTCTATTTATACCCTGGTAGTTGCTGTTCTGAATTAAATGAGACCATGAGCATGGCAAGCTGTGACCTAGGAAAAATTTATTCTCAAAAAGAATGGTAAGGCATTGATACAGGCTGCCCAGGGAAAGGGTAGAGTCACCATCCCTGGAGGTGTTCAAGAAAAGGGTAATGGGGCACTTAGGGACATGGCTTAGTGGGCATGATGGGGATGGGGTGATGGTTGGACTAGAGAATCTTAGTGGTTCTTTCCAACCTTAATGATTCTATGATTCTATTCACACTATTACTAATGAAGACAAATGATGACTCAGGATTGGCTGCAGCCTGAGTATTTACTTCTTCTTAGATTAACCATACCCTCCTATCCTGGTAAACATAATACACAAAATGGATAGGATGGGGGTAGAGTCCACTGCCATAAGAGAATGAAGTGGAAAGCTGTTTGAGTTATCTCCATGTACTGGCACACTGCCATCAGCAGTCAGTCACATCTCAAAAAAAAACTAAGCACCTGTTGCTTTTTAGTACATTTAGACAGAAGGTAGCATGTAAAGATTCCAACAGCAATTACTCCAAAGCATCTAAGATAATTTTTTTTCCCCAGTATTTTAATACTGGAATACCTTTCAAGGTAAGATTTAACTGCTAACTGGCTGACATACCTTGGCAGTTTTGCTTATTTCACAGAATCATAGAATGGTTTGGATGGGAAGGGACCTTAAAGACCATATAGTTCCCATCCTCCTACCATGGGCAGGGACACCTTCCATGAGATCATGTGGATTCATAATTCCTGTAACTGCTACCTACTGAAAACTTACATCAGTTCATCAGTGAAATCATGAGTTGTTAATGTATAAAATGGAAATGTGGCAATACAAATATCAGATGGTTGAAATGCTTATCAACCTTGAGACTTTGAAATTAATGCATGCTTTCCTGTTGGTCTTTAAAGGATATAATTTCACCTAAAAAGAAAATACAGGTGGTATACGTATACAGTATTTTCCTTTTTGATTCATCAGCAGCTTATTAACACCATTTTACTTTTCAAGTAAATTTTAATGACAATTCTTTTCTAGATTATTTTACAACTTGCTTTTAATTAGGATGACAGACAAATTTAAATTTGCCTTCATTTTCCTTCTCACAGTGTTCTTTATTCTCTATTAGTCTCCCACAGAGATTTTTTGAAGTGAAGGGTTTTTGTTTCAGAATTTGTAATCTCTTGAACAGACTTTATAATAATGAAATACAAGACTTTTTTACACAGTAACCTGCTGTTATTCTCAACTGTGTATGGAAAGTTTCATGTAAGGCGGGAGGTTAAGTAAATCTCCAGTTCCCTAGGGGTCAGTGTGTGGAGGACACAGATACATACCTAAACCTTGTATAATCTCTTAAAACTCTCTGCAAATGTTGCTCTTCCTCTTGGCATACTTGTTAAAGTTGCAACAGAAACATACTAGAAGAACAACTGCATCCTATAAAAGATGTCATACAGTCCCCTACTAAATGCAAAATACGCTACTTATTTAGAATTGCTTACTAGAAGACCTTACCTGCCAGACTGCTAAATTGCCATGGAAGACTCATACAAATTTACCAATTGCTAACCAGTATTTTCAAGGGTATTCTTCCTATAATGTGTATCAATGTTGATCAGAGATCTTAGGGCAGAATTCAGAAGTCATATTCAATAGCATATTCCTTACATAAGGTATAAGAAATCCAGTTTCATCTGGACATCAGCACATGAAAGATTTCAGATACCAGAACAAAAATGTAAGGAGTTAAATACACATCCTCAACCCTGCATGACTGGATATTTAAGTGTGTACTGAATGTATAAGACTTACAGTGGTAAGTTGATGAGGTCGATGAGGAGCTATGAGATATGGTTTAGTAGCTTAGTGGGTAGTAACGGTGATAGGAGGACGGCTGGAATAGCTGATCTTGTAGGTCCTTTCCAACCTCGTGATTCTGTGATTCTATGAAGTTTTCAAGATCCTAGGCTACATTTTTTCAGCTTTCGTTGTTGTTGTTGTTGTTGTTTTAAACTGACTTGAGAAATCTTATGATGATTCAGCCCAAAATGTACCTGACGTAGTTGCCTTCATACCTGGAATGAAGACTTAAGAGCTACGTTCTGAAGATTTCAGAGTGTTGTAGAACTCTTAAGATTTTTAAAGAGAATATTGTAAGTTGTGTGGGAAAATGGTTTACATCTGAGACATATGCTAGATGACGTCTATCACCGCATGCATTACAGAGAAACAACTGTAATACAGAAGTAAAGATAACGAAGGAAAAAATTGGCAGCAAAACTATGATCTGAGAGAGGTTAAACCAAATGTCAATCAAAATCAAAGAACATGGATGCAAAAGCAGTCAGTTATTACAGTTTTCAGTTCATTTGACATGAATTCTGAAGAGGAAGAAACAACTCAAGTATGATAAAGGTTTCTAAGAAGAATTTGCACACAACGTAGTAAGGAAAGAAAAGCTAAAAAGGAATCAATGAGATTTGGCAGGAAGCCAGACATGATCAAGTTGCTGGATCGAAACCAGCTCCATTATTTTTGTTTATCTTAAATGAGGGAGATTTCTAAGTGAGGACATTAAACTGGAGCTTTAGAAAAGTCACAGGAGCATAGGGTAAAAAGGAAATGGAATGAAGAAATGAACAAACAAAACACAAAAGAAAAATGAAAATTGTTTCTGGATATTAAAATATGACCTAGAGGTTATAGCTTACCATGACATCTGGCAGAAAATACTACAATAAATATTTCCAACTGCAAAGAGCATTCAAGGGTAAAGGAGCAAAAACACACAGAAAATGGTACATAGGAGTAAATGAAGTTAAAAAGAGTACCAGTGATAAGCAAAAGAAAGAGCAGGCTGAAACCGTATATGACATTGTTTCTGTGATATGCATAACAAAAGAAAAAAAATGTTTGTAAGGGCTGAAAGGAGTACTACAGTGAGAAAAAAACACACATAGAACATTAAACTTTTTTTTTTTTTTTTTTTTTTTTAACCAGAGAATGACACCAAAAGAAAATAAAACTATCTAAAAAAAAAAAAAAAATGCCAGATAGGTATCAAAGGGAATCAGTTTCATATAAAAGAGGATCAAGAAATAACACTACCTGAAGATTGACACAGCTTTAAAGTGAGCTGAGAGCTGTCCCAGAATTCCAAATAAAATGACAGTCGGCCAGGTAAGCCTCTCAGAGAGATGCACAGATGAAACTGCTTTAGGAAATAATTATAAGGAACACAACACCTGTATTCGAAGGAGTCATTCACTCCTGTGTGGAGAATCTTTGCAGTATGTAAGAATTCAAGTTTAACAATTAGAATTCCTAAACTGTCACGATAAAATTCAGAACCACTGGTATAGAAGACGAAAGGGAGGAGATAAGGACAGAACATCTTAGGTTGTGCAACAATTTTGTCCCTGAAGACAGTTTCAGGGAGGAGGATTGTTACTCAAAGTGTAAGGCACACCGCACAAGATGATAAAGTCAATGACTCAGTACTGGGAAGAATAAATCAAGCATCTGATATTTATTGCTGAGTTCTAAATAAACTCCTTACAATCAAAGGGAGAAAGAATCTTCTGAATCTCTGGACTCTTCAGTGGAGCCTCAGTAAAAAGGAGAGAGAACAACGATTCCACAGTCTTTTCAAAATGCTGCACATTAAGAAAGACCAAAGATATGTAAATCTCTCCCTCTCTCTACATGTCTGATTACTGCCTGTCATACAAACATATGTTGTAATGAGACTAATATCATATATTCAGACCAATTTTCTACCCAGTTGCATGCTAAAATATAGGAGAAAAGGGAGGAGATGAGAGGAAAAAGGATAAAAAAAAAAAAAAAAATAGAACCATGCAGATAAGCCATCTTACTAGCTTCTTACTCTTCATTTTCAAAGCTTTCAGAATAGCCTTAGGAGTTCCTCAAATATGACAAACCCTATCATAAGAGGCATAAGATGCAGTGAGAACATAGGAAGTCAAGAAAACTTCTGGAGTCCTATCCCTTGAAACCAGATCTGTAATTACACAGAAGACCTTCCAATTAAATCTTAAAAACCTATTAAAAAAGCCAAGTACTTGGAAGCCAATAAATGAGAACAGTGTTCACCAGTGCAATGTATAGAAAACACGATTATCCAAACCCAGCTAGAGTTTAAACATCTGCACCCTTGTAGTAGCCTGAGTGGGACCTTCTGAAGACAAAACGAAACTCTTAGTTGAAGTGCAACATGGTACTGTGCACAATGTGCTGTTGTTGCTGCTAATAAAATGTAAGATGGGAGAACAAATTGAAGGTGTCCACAATATTAAAATGGTTGTATTCTGAAAGGGAAAAATTAATGCCAAAAAAAAAAAAAAAGCTCTCCGTGCTTATTACAGTCATGGCTGTCTGGCTCTTGTCCATGCTATATAAGCACTTGTCGCCATGTGCACAAGAGCACTTGGGGGTACTGCAGCTGCCATATGAAACCCTTGCATCTGATATTTAATTTGCTGCAAAACAAAGTGAAGTCTTTGCTTCCCTAAGTAACATTCCCTCCCCCACAGCAGTTATTGTCTTTGTAATATTTTATGATTTGTCATAAAACACTCTGGGATATTTTCCTACAGAGGACACGGTTATAAATACATTGCTGAAATGAAATACCTGTATGGTATTCCTTACTCACAGTACTCACGCAATGGCAGACCAGGCTATATGCATATTTTAATATTTTATTTTGAGTTTTTCAATTTTTGTAATAAAAAGCGAGTAAGAAACAAAGAAGAAAACAAGCTCCACATTGATTTAGGACTTCAGGGAGAAGAATAAAGCCATTCCATCTATTTTACAAATGTGAATATGCTTATAACATTGATCTCAACAATGTAAATCAATAATATGCAGAGCTTTCCTGTCCCCCACAGATTGCCTGCAAATTATAAATGGTGGTTACAAAAGTATAATCAGGGTGAAATATTATCAACTCTCATATTCTACACATGCTGTAATTCAAAAAAACAGATATCTTGGAACCTAGAGTTTTGATGTTTTAATGAGAGCGCTATTTTTTCTAGAGAAGCACAACCAATTAAATTGGGCATCCAGTCTTTTGCTAAAGGAACAGTCTGCAGCTTCCAAATGATTGCAATTCTCTTTTGCCATTACAGGAAAATCTTTTTATCCTGTTACCAAGCTCAGAAGGTATAAATCAGTTTACAATTCACATTAGTAGTATTCGATATAGTCAGATTGGGTTGTGTATCTGACACAAGGAGACACTAAGATACACAAGGAAACACTAACATATTTTATTGTGGGGTAAAAAGCAGTGTTTCACAGCTTTTTCAGTACTTTGGTCCAGCCTTTTGAAATTGTGTCCAGATTCTTAACTGTGGTTGTCAAGGTCTGCAACCCTAACACATTTCAAAGGGTTCAGTTATGGGCATTGAATCAGCAGTGAATCCTAGAATATGCTCTCCTCCTTACCCGTGCATTTGTATTTCATTAGGGATCTTGAACAGAACACCCTCAACAATGAGAGAACAACTGCTCTTAATATCAGCAAAAACAATGAAAGATTGAAAAGTGCAAGCTACTACATCATAGACTCACAGAATCGTTTGAGTTGGAAGGGACCTTAAAAGGCCATCTGATCCAACTCGTTTGTAATGAACAGGGACACCAACAGCTCCATCAAGCTGCTCAGAGCCTGGTCCAGCCTGACCTTGAATGTCTCCAAGGAGGGGGCTTCCATCTCTCTGGGCAACCTTTGCCTGTGACTCACCACTCTCACTGTAAAAAACTTCATTATGTCCAATCTAAAATTCCCCTTTTTTGGTTTGAAACCATTTCTCTTGTTCTAACACAACAGATACTGCTAAAGAGTCTGTCCTCTTCCTTCTTATAGCCCCCCTACAGCTACTAAAAGGCTGCTCTCAGGTCTCCCTGGAGCCTTGTCTTCTCCAGCCTGACCAGCCCAAATCTCAGCATGACCTCACAGAGGAGGTGTTCCATCCCTTGGATCATTTTTGTGCTCTCCTCTAAAGCAGAGGAGAGATTACTTTTCATGCATCAGTTGAATTCTCTAACCCCTGTTGTACCAGAGAGAAAAAAAGAAAGCCTTCTGGTTTTACTCCTGATACATTTTGCCAGAGACCTATGCTGGTAGAAAAGATTTGCACCTTCCTTTCATGAAGACTAGCTTGCTTGTGAATACTCGGGGAATATAGCAAACATCTCCATCCTACGCAATGTTTTAAACATCTCAGGATCCCTAGAGAAAATAACTGCTAGAAACTTTTACACATGGGATGTCAGGTGCTTCTATATTCAGGGTTTAGCTAAGCAAGAATTTTGAGAATCCAAGTTTGATGAATTTAGCCCTGACTATTTTTCTAGATTGTTACAGAATGGCTTGAACTCATCCCTCTTAAAGCTCTAGCTTATTTTCCAACTACAAGCTTGATTTTACCACCCAAAATTATTTTTTTTTTAATCATAACTGACCAGTAGTTAGAGCAAGTCGAAAAAATCATACTGTTTTTAGAGGAAAAAGTCGCAATTGATCCTTTCCCCACTGTCCTTTAATTAAGGACAGACAGCAAATAGCATTTGAACAGTGTGGTATGACTTCCCTATTATTTGCCCTGTAGTTAAGTCACAGAAAAGCCTCATTGTAAAAGGTGTACTTTTTCCAGAATGGTGATTACCTGGTTTTGTTCTGACATCTGAAACCACCAAGGGAGGTTTGGAGGATGCTGAAAGACAGTCATGAAAGACAGTGACAGACTCCACAAACAGCTGAGGAAACATGAGAGTCCTTTCTCAGGATTTGCAAACTGGTCTGGAAATTATCTTTCTGAGAACAGTTTAAGAATTTACTTTCAATGTTTCTGTGTTCATTTCTGTTCGAAAGATTTCTGTTCAATCGAAAAGACATTTCTGTTCAATTTTTGCTAGGGGAAAAAAAAAAAAAAATAGCATGAAATGCTTGTGTGGTTGTTTTGCTGAGTTGAGAGGTGACCCCAGCTTTGTGCTACTCTTCTCATGTGCATCTAGTAGAAAGGTTTCTAAGTTGCTCACACCTTTAATGAAGCTGTCCTCACAACAACCCCATGGGTAGGTAAATGCTATTATATCCATTGTACAGTTAGAGAACTGAAGCACACAGGGACTAAGTGATTTGTCAAAGTTCACACACAGCGTATAGCGGAGCAGGGACGTGAAATCACCTTTCAAATTACAGGGCTTGAACTCTGTCTGATGTACTGCACAGTCCTTTCCTTACCCAGCCAGCCCTGCATCCCCTTTCCACATCCACCTGTCCATCTGCACAGACTCCATCACATATCTCAACTCGTTTCCTTCTGAGCATGAGGCCAACCAAATCATTTAAATGCCCTGGGACGTCATGGAACGCTACATGCAGGAGAGCACACCATGCACACATCTCTGCCAAACACAGCCTCCTAAAGGGTCCGTGGGAAAGAGCTCTAGCAAAAATGTTGGTATTCTAGAAATGGATTTCAGAAGAAGAACCATAGAGACAGTTTTCTTATCCTTTTTGGACTCTTCACAAAGCTAAGTTAACAAAGCATTATCAATAAATACAATACAGTACAGTCTGTATAATATTAAATTCTATTATAAATAGAAGATATGGAATCTTGTATAGCATATTAGAAATAAATATACTTCAATATAAATGAAGTGGGAACTCAGACCCCTAGGATATGGGTATGGCTTGCAATCAGTCTACCCTTGAGAAAAAAAAAAAACTTTTTTTTTTAAAAAAGATTTATTTAATTGAAACCCGACTCTGTGTAATTCTTTACAAAGCCAGGTCATTGTTTCATAAACACACTGAAAACTTCTCTTGTGCTTCATATGGAAAGATAATAAGTGCCCTTATTTAGTTTAGATGAAATAAATAATTTCATAGCCACTTCTCATTTAATAAGGTTGGCTATAGCCTGCCTTTTTTCTCCTCAGCTTGTATATTTTTGTTTTGAGTGAACATAAAAGCGTATTTTCTTGCCTGCTGAGTGTTCATTAAAACCACTTCCAAATCTTTGCAGCCATTTAGAGTCCTCACTACGCTCTGATCTTACTGGCGTATCGATTTAACTGTAAAAACATTCATCTCTTCAAATAAGAATAGTAAATACATTAACTGAAAGTTATGAAAGACGGCTCTTTGTCTAAAGGCCTAAACTACTTGCAAAGGTTTCAAAAGGGAGAAAAACACCAATCAAACAAACAAAAAAAAAACCTACAGAAGGTCTGTGAGAAAGGAGAGTAATCCAAACATGAATTTTACAGGCTTGATACTAAAACGCACTTACTGTTTCCCAGTAAGCCTACGAAACTGGTATGCTGCAAAGAAACGACCAGAACATTTTCACTGAACTAAACCTGCTCCCTATCTGCAATCCACTCAGGTTGCCTGGCTGCTCTGAACGCTATGGAATACCTGAGAGCAGCCAATGCCACAACAAGAGGAGGGCAGTGCCAAAGAGACACTGTGAAGGGAGGTAAGAAAAATCTGTAAATAAACATAAACAGAATCCAGGTTTTCAACGAAGCCAATGATATGCACTCTTTGTTAAATTGTAATTCAATATACTTCTGAATTAGCAGTCTGAGCAAAATTACCAATTGGCTTTTCAGTACACAGACTATTTGAGAATGTATTCCTCTGGTTAAGGTGACACATTGCATGTAATAAAGTAGATAACAGAAGTATATTAAAAGCCTACTTAAGATCTTTATTACACTAGAATTCTGTAAATAACTCTGCTTTTTAATTACCAAAGATTTTCTATGCATAAAAGCACTCAAATTATATAGAGACAGAGAGAGAATGCTCTGCAACAGGGAACACAGATATTAGATCATGTTCCTTTAAAATTCCAATTTTCAGACAGGATTATAATGACACTCAGTGCTCTGACAAAAAGCACACAACTGATTATGACTACCTAATAGAAAAATGCTGAGGACAGCATGCAGGAGCTGCCTGGTTATCTGTCTGTCTGTCCAAGAGATTGCTGTACTACTAATTGCAGTTAGTTGTGGCCAGTCTGCTTGAAAGATATAAGGTTATAGGAAGAAAAAAAAGTAAAAGTTTATTATTTCCAGCAATCAGATAAGCTACTAGAAGGTCTCTCTCCCTACCTCACTTCTGCAGCAGTTGAGTAGCTGATTACTTCTCAGAGAAATAGTTAAGAACAATTATGATAAAATTGCGAGTCATAATTTTAATGTCAGATAGAAATAGTCCAGTGCACACCACTGTAATAAATGTTCAGCTGTTGTCAAGGAAGAACTAGATAAATGATAAGATCCATTCTCCCCATCATTCTGAACATACAGAGCTGTAACTATTACTCTATTACGTTTGTCTAGGCTGACAAATTGTATGTTAATATGTAAAATCTTAATCACAGAAATAAGGGCATAAAAATCATTCAGTTTTGTTAAGATGCTTCATAGTTAGTTTTTCATTTGCTTGAACTCCTATTGGTAGTTCAGTCACACACCTCATCATTACCGAAATCTCAACAACCTCTTTGCAACTTGTCAGTAAAATTTTCCTTCTAACTTCAGTTTACTGTTGATGCCTCTCTAAAGAGTTCTGTGTTACTGTACATTAAGGCCATCCTATAAAAACACAATTTGTTTTACTACATTATAAAAGAATGCCAGTTATCCTGACACATCTGTGTTATCTGCACAGTCCCAGGGGAAATATCCATGTAATAGTAGGGAATATGTTACAATTTGTTTGGAAACGTTTTTACAATCACCAGGTGAGAAAGTAATTGCTCACATGAAAATGGTTATCTCAGAGCATTATCACAAAGTTAGAGATTATGGTGCGTGCACAGAATATTAGTAACTGCAATCAGATTTCTTTGGCAAATCATCTGTTGACTAGCTAAATGAAAGAAGTAATGGAGATGTGTTCATGTCTGAGGTAAAACTGTAAGTTTTCACTAGGAAAATTCTTAGATATTTAGGTAAATTGCTGACGTTGACCATTGCTGTATGCGTAAAGGGAGGTAGGAGCAGTTCATGCTTATCCTTGTTTTGGCTGTGCTCTTCTAGATCCCACTTAAAGTAATTGCAGAACCAGGACTCCTCAAATTCAATAAGGTTTCTCAAGTCATAATCTAAATCAACATAATCTTCTGATGAAGATTGGGATGTAATGAGAGGCACTGAGGGAATCCAGGTGTCCCTGAATGGGGGAATGCAAGCATGCAAGAACCCGGAGAGGAGCTGTTTTTGTGGAAATCACAATAGCACTCCTTGCTCTGGGAAAAGTGGGCAATACAGAGCAGCCAAATACCTTTCAGAGTTTGTAGTACTTCCTCTGCTCCACACTGCTCTGCTTGGGAGGGTTCAGCTCTCACAGTTGCACTCTCTGAACCAAGTGGCCTTACTGGGGTGCCTATGAAGGAGCAGAAGGACTTTATTTACTCTTCTCCTGCACGTTACATAACAGCTTACAGGCTCATAGCACATGGCTTAAAGAGGCATACTCTGCCTATGGTTTTACTGCCTGAAAATGGAGCTTTACTATAGCTCTGTTTGCAGGACTGACTGAAATTTCATAGTGAAAGAGTTCCAAGATAAAACTAAAACTACCAACTCAAACAAAAATGTTTTTTTGCTAAAACACTTTGGGAAAAAAAAAAAAAAAAAAAAAAGTTCTTTATCCTCCCAGACAAGATACAAAAGCTCAAAACTATCTCCAAAAATAAGAACACAACAGCTCATCTCCATGAAAAAGTGAAACTGCTGGAAAATGTTGGTTATCTCTAGCTAGAACCACAGGGGTTTAGTTTGCTCTCTCTCCTGTACATATACACCATGCTCTAAAAACAACCTCCAGAATTTCCTTTTTGTCACACATTATTTGTAATGGCATTTTTTTTTTTAAGGTTTCACTTCTTGATTTAGGCAAATCTGTAGAATGCTTAAGCTCTCATCCCTTTTCCCAAGTCTAATTATTCGATATACACTTGTGAGATATCTAGATCTACATTTCTATAGTCCTTCCTTTCTAACTATATGTTGTTCGCAACCGGTGATCATCCTAAGATTTGTGATGCTATAAATAACAGTTGAGAAGCAAAGCACATCCCTATTGTTATGATGTGCTGAACAATCAAAATGCATTCTTTTGTATTCTGTAAATGGACTATTATCTTGTCCTTCAATGCTCAGATGGTTTCCCTTAGTAAAAAAATTTAATAGATAATTTTACAGCTGAATAACATTTGACCTTGGAACTGCTCACTGAAATCAATCAGGCAAGCTGATTTTTATGCATCATCTATGCACTAAAAAGACACTTTAGGCAATTCCAAACATGAGACAGCATAGCAATAGGAAACACTGGTTTCTTGAAACATGAAAGAGCTTGTAAGCTCCACGAGGCTTGCAGTTACTTCTGTGTAAACTTCTAAATAAGTATTTTATCCCAGCAGGACTCATACGAAAAACTTCCACAATAGCTGCACTAATAAGGAGTGATCCTTAGAGTTTCATCACAGCAGAGTATGTCTGGCAGTTTTGGTATTTTTTAAATTGAAAAATTTCTCCAAGGACTATCAGCAAAAGCATTTTTTTTTCTAAGCCAACAATTATATCAGTGTGGATCTGCTTTTACAGAAGCATAACCAAAGCCTGTGGTAAAACTAGTGTTACTCATCTTAAATCTCAAAAATTAAAGATCAGAAAATTAAGAACTGTTAATGTGTGGTCTGGAAGCAGGTTTTTCAAATAGCATATTGTCTTCTGTAGGTTGACTGTTCTGTTACTTGAAGCCACTTCACTGATACAGTGAAACTCTAATATTTCTGATGATTATCTATTCATGAAGTAAAGTACCATTAAAAAAGTGTGTTAGTATACTTCACGAATAGATAAAGAACTTCCAGACTCTCCTATCTACACCATGATCTGGTCTGATCTGAATTAATGTCATATGATGGTACAAAATTCACTGTGAAACCTACATAGAGGTTTGAAATCAACATGCAAACTCCAACCTGAAGAAAAAAAATCTGGTCCTCATCCTTCTTTGCAGACATAGAGTTAATATAATGAACTTCAACAATCTCTTTTGTCTTCTTTCTTTTCTATTTACAGGTGGCACAGCCAGTCTATGGCAGTCTTCTCCCATCTGCGGTTACTAAGTGTTGTCCAATGATGACCACAGAGCAACCCTCTGACATCAATGTCTGTCCCAGTAATAGCTACTGGATAGTTCATAGAAATATGCCCAAAGGAAATTGAAATGATCATAGCTGCAAGGTCAGGTTTCCCTTAGTCATAATATAATGGAGGCAATGTGGAACAGCCCTAGATTTACTTGTGCTAGTGTAAGGACTAAAAGGAAAGATCTCAGTATGTTTCAAAATCCTACTTTAAGATATAAAAGGTTTTCCTCCAGAGAAAACGAACACTTGATTCCCCACAAGTTGAGGTCTGTAAAGGCTGCTGTTTCAATTTTAAGATATGAAACCCTATAACATGGAACAATCACCCCCAAATTATATAAATTGCAGATTAATTTTTGCTGATTATTACACACTGAATTCATTTTGGAGAACAACTCACTAGAGGATAAACGTCAATTTCATTATTATTTTTCAAAACTAAGATTCAATTTTGCATTTCTATCACATTCAAAATAATTTTCTATGTAACTCAGTGGGATATTCATATGTGCTCAGAAACTAATGAGGTATGGGAAATAGATACACTATCATAAAAAGAAAATCACTAAATGAGAAAAAAGAAAAAAAAAAGATTTTGAAAGGAACTTTTCAGTAAAAAGAACAATTTCATCACTGAGTGGAACTGCTTCTTCACTGTATCTCTGTTTTTTGCCATCTCAAGTGGCCTGTTCAATTGTGTAACTGTTTCACAGCGTCCTGCTTCTACTGACTGAAGGAATACCATTCATTAAAAATCTTTGTAAAGCAATGTTGAAAAGAAAAAAATGAAGTAAATAAGTTTATAAAGACTTCTAAAGATAAGACTTTGCTCTTTTTTTTTTTTTTTTTTAATTCTGTTTTGTCTGCAGTAAATAAATGGTTCTCTAAAACACCGACAAAATAAGCTGTACTGCTTAGTAACGCCTCATCCTCATTATTTTAAGTACACTGAGTAATTAATACCTGCCTCATCTTGAGGGTTTAGTGCCCCTTTCCATTTGGTGTACTTTAGATAATCTGGCTGGGCAGAGCTTTCATACAACCACTTGCCATATTATCCAATTCTCAACAAAATCTGTATTTGACCTTAATTTCCTTGCTTTACAACTTAATTTTGGCAATTACACAAAACTCGAGTTATAAAAGAATATTCAAGACTAACACATGCCCAGGTGTAAGGATGGTATGTGAACTCATCCAGGACACAACTGTAAGGTACGAACCTACAGCAAACTGGTAACAGTTGATGGGAAAATGCTGCTACAGACAAATTAAAAATTCTCTTTAATTAAGAGCTACATGTTCAGAGAAAGTTAGTGAAAGATGTCTCTAAGCAGAGTAAGAAAAATACATATTCATATTCCGATAAGGCAATCAAGATGTTGATGTTAATATTAGAGCAATAACTTTAATTGTATTTCAGCAAACGAATGGCAATTAGAAAACAAATTATCTCAGAGAAGCATGTCTGCTGCACAGCTTAGCCCCCAAGGCAAGCCAAAAGCTAAACCTTTTTCTTGAATTTTAATGCAAGAGATAAATAGACACACCTCTGGAATTATTCTAAATAGAAATACCATAAACGATTTAAAGTTACTCTGAGGCACAAATGTAAAAATTGCCTTTCCTCTTGAAGTGGAGTCTTTGTTGCCATAACAAACATTAGCATGCAAGAGTAAAATATTACTTGGTGCTTTAAAGATGGGGAAAATGTAACAGATGTTGGCCATGCTAATTAAAGAGCATATGTGTATAGTAAATGAGCTCCATTAGGGTAAGACTTAGTGCATAAATTTAATATTAATGATTCAAGGTGAATTTTGTGCTGCTTCTCAATGCTATGCTGTTTATACAATGATCAAGCACAACTACAACCACTTTGTTTTCTGACAAGCAGCAGTTCTCCCCCTACGTAGTGCCTGACCGCCCTGCTCTACCGGAGAGCTCTTGGGACCACTCGAATCTTCTCACAGCGAGTGGCGATGGCGGGTCAACACAAATCTCACTAGGCTGAGTACCAAGAAATATCCTAAAATCTGGTGTAGCATTTCCAGATGTAGTTTTCTTTGGTAATAAAAATACCTCCTTCAAATGAGAATATACTCATGATGTGTTTATAGCCTCCTGCTTCCCCCAGGACAGAGTGCCTCTCCTGTCAGGGTAAAAGCCTGTTCCCATGCTCCTCACTGCTATGGCTCTTTTGTTTGCATCACTGTGCACTGACTGTCTTTTGCTAAAGAAGGTGGTATAATGTGGTTAGACATTACTCAGTCCTATAGGGTTTCAGCCATACTATTTAGAACATTTATAAAATCTTTTGACGTAGCTCAAAATGGTTTTAATGATACTGCAACTGAATTCACACAGACTGCAACAGAACGCTACAATTTTCAACCACCAAATTATGCACAAATGCTAAAAAAGATGGACTGCAACTGAGATCTTGATCCTTAAAAAGTTCCTCTCTCAGAAAGAGAATAAAGGACAATTTCTCACTGTACCTGGAATGCCACAGTCCATCTTGGTTCTACAAAGCAATTAAGAACCTCATTAACTTTAAGCACCTGCTTAATTCCCATGGCTTTGAAACCAGTGGGAGTTAGATGCTTGTTCCTGAATTTGGGCAGGAAAAACACGCTGTTAAAACTTGCAAAAAAGAGGATTATGTCTGCTAAACTTATTATGGACAAGTTTAATAAACTTTATGGTGTTTAGCTTTCAACTTTATTACATCAAACATCGAACTTGGGCCCAAATGTGCAGAGACTCTTAGAGCATATCTTCAAATGATGCACCAGGCATTAGCTGATCATAACAGTCTATTTATAAGTTGGAATAATACTAATCTACTTGACTGGCAACTATTACCAAGGGGAAGAAAGTAGGAAATCAAAGGAATAAGAGCCTTCTTGATAAATCTTGCGCTTTCATGAGACTGCCCATGACAACTTTACTGAACATGATGTTCTTTCCTTTAGCTATAAGCCATACATTAAAGGCTTCCAGATTCACGTGAAAAACCTGGGCTTTCTTTCAGGAATGTCAAGATGGTGTTAGCCAGGTGTTTCGCAGCATTTATATAAATTCACATACGACACGTCAGCCTCACAGTATCTATGTTTTCACTGAAGAAATGGATGATGAATTTCAGCTGTAGGCTAGGAAGATGTAACAGAGGCTCCTCCAAAATGTGCTAACAAGCCTCTTAAATATGGGCTGGAAGCTATGTGATTGCATTCTCTTCCAATGCTAAGCAAAGAGAAACACTGGAATTACAGACAGCCAGACCTCAGAGGCTTCAATATGTATTTCCAGCAATGAGATGTATACCTCTCTGGAAGGAGGAGGTGAGGCAAAAGTTGTAAGAGCAACCGAGACCTTTGTACTCTTGCCTGTAGAGACAGGAAACAGTGCTGTGATAGGCTTTGCAGAAAATAAAACACACTGATAACTCCCAGGAAAATGTTTTCTGATGAATTGATAAGGAAAGGAATAGCAAGCTCACCAAACTACCTTTACATTAACAACTATATCAAAGGCTTTTATGTTACATTGTGAGCTTCATTGTGATGCAGCAACAAACATACATATCAATAAATAAAAGATGTCCTCTGGACTGCTGAACACTTCAAAGTACTTTTCTGAAAGTCTTCTTCCCTGCTTCCTGAAATAAAAGTATTTTCCATTGTGCTGGCTATCTGAACACATATTTTATGCACAGTATACTGATCTTAGTGCTTTCCTCACAGCAAGCTATTTCCCTTCACAGGTGATTAGAGGATTTCTCAGTAACCCTTTCTGATCTGAACAGTGAATTAAAAAATTGTAGAAGTTGCTGCTGTCAGATGGTAGAATTAATAGTAGGGACAGGTGTTTCTTACTACATTTAATCATAATATATGAAGTATTTATTACTTGGCTACAAGAGGAGTCATATAAGCTGCTGTACTCTACCCATATCAGTAGGCTCTTTTTTTACTAGCAAATACTTCAGCTATAGCATAAAACATGTTGAGAATCTGTTTTACTGTTATTTAGTGAATAGTGATATTGAATATCATTATTACAATAGTTTCACTTCAATCAATGGTGGATCAGTAAGTCTTACCACAGAAAGTGAGACATTTCTTCTGTCACGTACTACTTACTGTAGTTATTTAACTGTTCTTTCTTTATCTTTCAAAATGGAAATTAACTTTGCCTGTAAACTTTTCCAGCAGTACGTTCATGTATTGTTAAAACTACTTCTCAAATAAGTCTGCATTGTTTTAACAACAGCAGACAGGAAAAAGCTGCGGCTGAGAATCCAAAAGGCTACTGGATTAAAATTCATGGGGGCAGTTTCTTCCTCAAGTGTCAAAAGTAATTGCACGCACACTGAACATCAGAGCAACTCCAGAAGTTGCTCAAACATTATAAGCAGCAGTGCAAATGTGTTGACACCCTTTCTGCAACTTACTCAGTGCTTGTCTGTCTTTAAAAACGACAGTGGAAGCGGTTCCATGATTGGAGGTAATAATGCAGATTCAAAAAAATATTAACTATTTCAAATGTTAGAGATGCTGTAAGAAATACATGATATTTCTTACATATTTCAGAAACTGCGTTGAGTTCCACCTGTTGATGGAATGTGGAAGTCCTGAAAATAAGTCCTCTAGTAGTGACTAAGAAGGCAAAAGTTGAATATTAAAATGTGTTAAATATAGACATAATTCACATTTCTCTACCTTTATAGTTTTAGTGAAAATTCAAATTTAATTACTTAATGCAAAAAATCTATACTGAGAACCTGAGTCTATTAACAGCAGAGAGCATAATATGTTTACAAAATTCACAGGAAAGCATCCATTAAGCGCACAGTCTACCTTTTCCTTATTTTTAAAAACCTTTTGAAAACAAATCCATCATATTTAGCATTTTTATTTAGTTCTCATCTGACAGGCCTAAATGTTACTGAGTGACAGAATAGGTACAAAAACACCGCAGCACTATTTACTGCATTTGAAAGTCAAGGGGACTGTTTTTTAGTGTGGAAGGAAATGGTATTTTTTGTTCTTAAGTCAAGCCAGTTTCTTTTGCTAGGTTTCCTAACAAGCAAAACAGTACATGTCTAACAACATGACTCTATTTTAAATATAAGAAAAGACCTACATATTGTATAAATGATGTATAAAATCTTCACATGTGTGTACACCAAAGTGTAAATGCATGGTGCGCAACTTCCAGATAGAAGCCATTTTGAATTGTTTCCTGAATTATGTTGTGGGAACTTACACCAGTTTTTGACTCTTATTTCACAGTGGGCAAGAAGGCCCCTCTAGCCCACTGAATTGAATTAGGTGCTTTTCCCAACTTTAAATTAAATAAACTTTAAGGAATTTACTACAAAGAGAACAAAAGAGAGGGGAAAAGATAAACGAGGAAGTGGAATTCAACAGTATTTTATTACACAGATTATCACGTCCTTTGCCTTCATGCTATCTACCATTAAAATGCTTTCTGAAAGCAAAAATGAATTATTTTCTTTAAAGTTTATTAATTAATCATACTCTTTTTTTACGAGAGACTGATTATTTAATTTTAGTCATCAATGGAAATGTTCAGCTTCTTCATATCAGTCTGAAGACATGCAAGAAAAGAGTATTAATTAGTTTCTTTCCAAAAAGCAGGTGGAAAAGGCAATTTAACAATCTAAATAGGCAGGTGCAGGCCCTGATCTCATGTGAAATCTCATTACTGTCTTTCTTTTGCACGACTGCTAGTTAAAATTCTACTATTCTGGAAGTTACTGTGTGGACTATGTTAAACATGTTGATGGTCCCACTTTATTTCCCAGTGTTTAGGTGCCAGCATCACAGAGATGTTGGCAGAGCTGTCATTTTTTACATACATGCTGTTATGGACTTGATACACATGTATCAAGTAACAAAGATTTAACCGGCACAGAAACTGAATGCAGCTCCTGGGCCTACAGGGACTGCTCCCAGAGGCACATCAGGGAACACTTACTGTGTGAATTTTGATTTGCAGTAACACCTAGTAAACATGTTCTATGCATGAAACCAAATGATCTTAGTCTCAATTCTTGTAAAAAAGTCACCTTGGTTCACTGGAGAGGTTAAGATGAAAATCAGAAATGAGAGAGATGTGCCGGCATGCACGTGGATATGGATATAACGCTTAAAAAAAATGAGGACTTTGACAGAGACAGCATGGATTAGATAGGAGAGTCTGCAGAAAACTGACGAAAAAAGTTACATGTACAACAGAAAAATACGTGTGTCCCAGGTCGTAGGGCTGTGAGGAGGGTTTCCTCCACTGCTCTGAAAATGTTAGGGAAAAAAGAAAGCCAGGTCATGACAGAGACCCAATACTAATGCATAATGTTCTGAAATAATAACGCAAAAGCTTCAGTAAATATATCTGAAGCTTCTGAAGAGAAAGAGAGTTAGGTACTTCAGTCACAGAACCCATCTTATTTTCCTGAATATGTATCTCTAGTGATAAAACTCAGTTATCATGAGAAGCATACAGTGCCTTCTCAGGTCACTTAGAAGTGAATGTAGCAACTCTGGCCTTCTCTAATTAAGGAAGATAACACCATCAAAGGTTAAGATGTTGAAGGCAAAATATTGAGTCTTTTTTTCAAGTAACTGAGTTTTACAAATCGGAAAATTCAATTATTGTAATAAGGCAAGTTTTAGCTTCTGGTAGTATTGCCTCATAGAGTGATCCTACAGTATATTCCTTGGGAAAAAAAAAAAAAAAAAGGTTTTTTTTGCAGCTAGAAGCTGAACCATTTTACACATTTCAAATTTCCATGTAGAATATGAAGATCAAAGAAAAGGTAGAAAAAAAGTCGTTGCCTGGACAACACAGAAGTGAAGTCCTGCAACTAATTCAGAATTCTCTCAGGACAACATCATACTACCCCATCCATGGAATGCAGCCATAGAGACAGATGCTGGTGTTGACTAAGTGCATCTATTCTAAAGAGTGATATCCATCTTCTGCCAAGCATAAGAGATGTGTGACTACATCTGTTCACTCCACTAAGGGAGCAAACAGACATAGGACAGAAGAAAGGGCTGCCATAAGGTAAAATGTTAATTAGTGCACAGAGTCCCATTTGAATCATTAGGAAGTCTGTATTTCACACACCTTTAAGATTAGCCTATCGTGAGCCCCACTGAAGGCAATGAGAGCTCTGCACTCGGTGTCAATGAGGGAAAAATGAGATCAAGGATAAGTACTCAGGTTTGACCGTTATGCACAGACCCTTAAATAGCTAACAACCAGCCACTACCCACATACACCACACACACACACACGCTTATTTTTGTTTGTGAATCAGTGCACATACACCTTCTTCCTCCAAGTCTGACTCTTTTTATAAAACAACTAGAATATATATATATGTATATAAAACATCCTTATGTTGTACTTATTTTCTGCATTAGTTAACCATAATGATCAGAAGAATGTGAACATAATCAACTGTGGCCCTGGCATAATGAATATATTCTCTAATGGTACATTTCCTGTGAAATGTTGAGTTGCTTTTGAGTAGTGTCATTAAATAACATGAAACTTCAAGAGTTCATTCAGAGGTCTGAGACAGCTGAAGCTCATTTAGGAGCACATCCCTCATTCTGCAGCTTAGGAGCAGACTTTACTTTGCAACACTGCCTTTCCTTAGGTTTTAAGACTCTTCAGTGCACCCAGAACAACAGTCAAATAGCATATCTAAGAAGAGAATAATCATTTGCACGTTTGCACTTTTATATAGTTAAATGCCATTTTCTATTAAAAACAACTTCAAATGTCACTTATATGTGTATATATATGATTAACACACGTATAATTTTCCTAGTGTCCTGGATTAGCTGGGTTAATAATTATGACTCCTTCCTAACAACACTGTGTGTTGTTTTCCTCTCCTTACTGAGTGCCCGAGGTGAAGGCAAACAGGAAACTGTTGACATCTCAAATATTTTTTTCAAAAATAGTTTGAAATGCTTAATCCCCACCCAATGCTGTAAACTCCTTAAAACTGCATCCCAGAACAATACAGTACGACATCTACACTGATAATGAACTTCTTTTCAGACTTCAGCTGCAGCTGCCCTTCCACAACTTTTTGGACTCTATCCGTGTACCTCTGACTCAATACTCCACTTCCCAGAGATGTTGCAGTAAATCAAGCATTCACCTTGATGTATATACAGTACAGATAAACACCTTATTTTAAGTTTTCCTGCTGTTTACTAGCTAACAACCTGTGAGTTATAAAGTAAAATTGGTCATTTCTAAGTTTTATGGGTAGGCAAAAGTAAAACTCTCTGAAGGTAGAGAATTTTCTGGCTAAGATAAAGCATAGATTTGCTTTCAGCAGCTTAAAGCTGATGGGTTTTGTAGGACAGCCAACTCATTCTGAATGCTGTCATCCATAGCTCCTGGCAGAAGTATGCTATAGGATATCAGGTATGATTATCTACAGAATCCAAAACAGGGATGCTGATGCACATGGCTCCAAGACAGTAAATTAGTAATAACCTCAATTATTGTATATCCAAACTAGAAGTAAGAATATGTTTTCTGCCAGAAGGGGACAGAGTAAATGTAGCATCTTAAGTTTGTTCTGACAAATTAATGTTTTAATGGTAGTTTCTGTATATTTTGTCTTCATTGCATGAACTGCCAGCTACCTATAAAGTCTTCTCTTTGATATTTTATGGCTCATATGCAAATATGTGATGTTAGTCGCTTTTTTTCTTTGTTTGCTTTGTATAGTTTTGCTGAGTTGCATTATGCAGTCATTAAAAATGAATAGCCAAAATAAAAATATTTCATATTGGGAAACAGTACTTAAAAATTAATGGTGTTTTAGCAAAAGGCTGTTTCCCATAATTTCACCAACACAGCAGAAACTTCATAAGGGAACAGTTAATCAGCTGAAGACAACATTTATCTATGCCCTTTCTACATTTGGTGCATTTGGTTTAAAAAAAAATAAAATCTTTCTAGTTGTCCAAGCTTTATAGGATCACACACAGAAATTAACAGAGTAAAGGTGAACCTCAAAGCTCCCTTGTCCTCTGTGCAGTGTTCTGTCAGGTGCAGGCACAGTACACAACTCCCTTCCACTCACAGCGCTTAAGAGAATGGGGAAATAACTTTCTGCAAATACTTGTGCTTTGGACAAATTACAGTTATGGTTTTGTCAGTTGATAGTAACTCCACTAGAAAGGCTGCTCAGGATACCCAAGAGAGAATAGAGGAATATGAATCTTATTTCAAGAAAGCTAAAGGAAAACCTCCAAGATTGCACTGATTGGATTTACATTGCATCACAGAGCCATAATAGCCCGTTCCCTCACTTTTCTAGAGGGGATGGAAACCCATTACTCTCTCACAATCAGATAATCCAGCAGTCACAACTGGACCTTCTCACTGATGAAGTTACAAATTTTTCCATGAATTCAGTATGTGTTTTAATCCTTGTATGATATAAAAGCATAATGTGCATCTAATAAGGACGTGTGTGAACAGTTATTCAGCTTACTGGAAAACAAATGCAAAATAATAAAGGGCATTGATTATCCCATACTTTATTTAATATTCCTAATTGCTCACAGGTTTTGTAAATCAGTACTTAGAACTCTGAACAATGACAAGAAGAGTGAAATGGAAAATGGAAGAGAATGGTAGAGAGGAATGGGAAAGGAAGAAATAGAGAAGAAACCATGAACAGCAATGGAGATACAGATAGAACAAAAGCCATTAAAGATGGTATGAGTAGAATCAGATTTCATTCTTAGAGTGGGAGCAGCTCTATGGTTTGTTTTGTCCTGAATTCTCTGTCATTATCATGACTGCTTTTATTTTTATCCCCTTAAATTATACCAAGCTCAGCAGAGAAAATGGCAGCTGAGATCATTCTCCTGTGTAGGCTTAGATTAGGCAAATTATGTATCCTCTTATTTTTACAAAGGATCAGCTTCAAATTCAATCCTCTGTATTCGTTTCACATATGATTATGAAAGTTTAGCTATTCCATTTTGGAAACAGTTCAGTTCATACTCCCTGTACTTGCATGTGGTTTTACTTTGCAGATTTAAGAGTTTCACTGAGGTGGACTTCTTTGCATCGGCAATTCAGAACACCAGTGATTGATTACTGAAATTCTCTCAAGTACAGAGAGAACATCAAACAAAAGTCTGTACCCTGTTGGTATTGATTTAGAACTGATGATCTCATTAGAAAGCCCTAATTCTCAACATTGCTTTGGTTTACACAATCTTTAAATTATTTTTAAAAGCTGATTGGCCAACTATTTCAGCCTCATGACTGTCTTCGCATCTCACTAGACAACTGCTTTAGTCTTTGAACATTTAAAAGGTCATTAATTCAAATGCTAATGCAATCAATACTATATTAAATAAACTATAAAAAGTAAATTAATATCAGGCCACCTGATGTATTGTGCCGTAAGGTTTTAAAATGTGCTTTCTGTCAGCACATTTAAACTGATGAATTAAAACAGCGCACCTTTCAAAAAATAATCTCAATCATTTGAACGTGACTTTCTCCAGTATTTAAACACTGATTCATAGTACATACAGTAAGGGAAATTTGTGCTCTACACTTTCTGGTTGAGCTGCCTTCTATACTGATACTCTTTCTCATAAAGTTATATGTATATAAAATTGAACTTTAAACACAAATGGAAATTGGTAAGTTGGATGAATTTGGCCTCAGAAATAGAACACTTGTTCCAATTTGCTATGGGTGCAGACTGAGACCCTGCTACATGAAGCTCTGGAAGATGAGGGAGATCAGATTTGGCTCATATCTCTACTTGAGATCACAGAAAAGCATGGATTATTTACAAATATTTATTATTTTCAATTCTGAGACCATAATCCTCCTTCTTCTAGTTACCTTACCTAAGGAATCACAGTTAGCATTCATGCTCATACTCTGTCCATGTTCTTACATAGTAAGTAGTATTGTTTTTCTGTTTTTATAAACAATCCTTTTCAGTAAGCCTCAATTTTTAGTGGCCAACAGGCACTATTGAAAAAATTTACAGCATTTGCTTAATGTCTTAGAAAGGCTGTCTACATTTTGAAAAGCATTTATTTAATGAGGTTTCAAATTAAAAAGCTAGTTGAGAAATCAATGTACATGCAACTCTAGCATCTATCCATCTTGCATCCTATGGACCACAGCCTGAAGTGTGTGAAAAACTTTATTTATTTTCTGAAATATTGATCAATGAAAACAGAGCTCTGGGAACTACAGTGGTAAAAGCTCTCTTCCGTTTGTTATCACTGCAAAATCTGGCATACTTTCAGTGCTTGCATTTGCACTCTCTGTGCTATTTATCTTCCTTCTCAGATTATTATTATTATTATTATTATTACTATTATTTCTGTATCTGGGTCCTTATCCAAATAGCTCCTTTCTGCACTTCTGTCCTGAACACTAAAACAATCAGCATGGACTTTTTGGTGTATCATGACTGCTTTCACATGCCTAGTGGCTGATAGCAACCACTTTCAGTCTTTTGAATGAACAGTTGCTTTAAAACGAAAAATAAAAAGTCCTTTTGGCAACCACGCTTATCTTAGTATCACTGGTGTTCATTTTTCATTCACTGGCTATACCAGCTTTGTAGGCTGTTTGTTTGTGCTCACCTTCCAGGCCCATCATCAGCCTGGCTTTCTCCTGTTCTGCCGTCTGCTAACAAATCTGTCAACCTAAACTGCCAGTTGAAGAGTTCAGCCAAGGAAGCTTTGGGGAACAACAAAAAAAAAAAAAAAAGAAAAAAGAAAAGGATTTCAATTTGTATCCACAAAGAAAAGGGGGGGGGTTCAATTTGTATCCACAAAATTGTGCTCCTGTACATTTGCTCCTGTAAAATTGAATAGAAGGTGCAGACTTCAGTATTTGGCTCTTCAACTACCAGCTATGAGCACAGTATATGGGAGAAGCTGGTAAGGAAATAAAATTGTCTGGCAATGGTAAAGGTGCCCTGACGAAAACAATGATGCTTCACATATCACTGCTATGTGATGATGACCACCTTAAAAGTTTACAGTTAGCAATACAACAGGAGTGACCCCAGTTCAGCCAAAAGACAGAACCAGAAAATAAAGATTGATGAGATAATGACTTAGTAGAGAAAAATATCATTTGATTACAAAATCTGCATCTCTTGTACTTTTGCTATCTGCTGGGAGCTGATTTAACTTTGCAATTATCAGAGGAACATGTTTTAACAGATCTAAAGTGTAAAAAAGAAGAGCTGTGGAATGAGTTGGAAGCCTGGATTGATTTCAGTTTATAAACTAATGCAACCAGCCTAGCATAAGCTGTTCTAGTGCTAGACAGTTTGGCTGAAGAAAGAATATTCTAATGGATCAAAGCTAGACTGCAGTGGATTAGCCTCCAACCAGCTGGCAGCTGACAGGAAGACCGTGACCAGTGCCAGCGCAGGTGAATACGTGTGGCTTCAAGACCATTGCTTGTTCATCCTCATCATGCACCAAGTGTTTCATTTTGCTAACACAAAGGTCTAGGAATATCCTTAATTTAGAAAAGCATGAAAACTAAAGGCGTAACCAAACAGTTCTGTGTTCTTTCCACTCTAATTGCGAAGCAATCCCCTGTAAGTATGTTGTGCAGCAGCAAGGCTCCAAGAAAAGCAGGGGCACAGCTCACAGCTGGCCTCCAGGAGCCATTCTGCAGGGACACAGTGTGAAGTGATGGAAAGGTTCCTGCAGCTCAGAGGCAGTGCACCCACAGCACTAGCTCTTTATATGCTATAAGCCAGCACAGTAGTATTTTAACTCACCTAATAAATGACAGAAAACAAGGAGCTGTAGAAATAATTTTTCTTGATTGAAATAGATCAGTAAAGAGCCAATCTTACTTGGATATGAAAACATTTTCTTTCACTTCATTTTACCTTCTTCATTGAATTTTTATGTTCCCCAGTGTCTTGTTTAAAGCATCTTGGATATTTTGCAACACTATCCACAAGAGGTGACATAATGAGTACAGGGAGAATGTAACTAAGTGATGTGTAACAATGTAGTGCTAATTTCCACCGTGAATCATAAAAAGATACTTTGAGAATATTGTGCAGAGCGCAGAGGATCTGAAATGACAGTACAGAGAAGAGCGGTAGTGGCAAGAATATTAAGAGATTACAAGGTGCAAGTATTTCAGTTTTGAAGATGCTGATTTCAGAGCACTTAGTTTGGAAGACTTCTCATCTTCCAAGCTAAGCAGAGGGACAGACCACACTGGAAACATCCTTAGGTCACCAAGAAGCCAATGCTGCGGCATTGTAACCACAAGGTTACAAGTTTTCAAGGAATGTTATTTGATTCACTTCAGAAGGAAAATATTCAGTTTGCTTTCCCAAGTACTACCTTGCATCATACTTTTGTCCACAGTAACAACAAATGACCAAGAAAATTCTTTCTGAAATTCCTGCTGGTTATTTTAAGAATGATAGTTGTAAATTTTCCCTAATAGTGGAATTTCTGGAATAGTGAAGACTTCATAAGGATAAGTCAGTTGGAGTGAGGTCAGCTGAGATGCAGGAAGTAGGTTTATAGAATCAAGTGCTAATTCAGGGTAGCTATGCATGCATCACTGCATTGAGTTCTCAGAGAATACAAGTTTCTTGCACTACTAGAACAGTGCATCTATTTGCAGTGATTCAGAAGTGTATTTGCTAACAGTTGCCTTGTTCATGAGCGCATCCTTGCTTGTTACAAGCTTCATGGGCTTCCTATTTCTAGCATCAGTCACCAGCACGCTAAAAATGGAGATTTTTCTGATTTGAATGAAATTAGTATAGATTTTCCATCTACATTAAAACTACCACAATCTAACAGTGGGTGTATTTTGTTTTTGGTTGTTTTTTTCCCCCACTGTATGTGATTGACACTGAGTCACACTTCAACACATGGTCTTGTCGGCCAATCAGCACCAGAACAACACAACATTCTCAATTCTCCTTTTTCAGAAGAATCAGTTGATGCCTATGAAAGTAAAGAAAAAAAGCACCATCTAAGAGATGATAAGCATCAAAGAAATGCATGCAAAGCTTTGTTCCGTGTCCTTAAAAAGCAACTACTGTTCCCATGATGTTTGGGTCAGTTAGCTCATATGACAAACTGAAGGATATCACCAAGAGCAAAAAGGACATGTAAGAATGAAAATGATAGCTTTCTGCTGTTAAGCAAACAACCAAAACATCTATTATTATCCTACCTCTCTTGGAACACCATGGGCTGAAAGGAATCATCTGTATCTTCGCTCTTCTGAGAACAAAGCTTGATTCTACCAGAGATAAAAATATCCCTACCAGCAGCATTTCTGGATTTGCCATTCTCTTCTAACATGGGCAAAGTTCTTTGGCAAAACTCAGCTGTCACAAAAAAAAAAAAAAAAAAAACCAAAACAACAACAACAACAAAAAAAAAAACCAAAAAAAAACCCCTTAATTTTTAATATTTACTTCAAATCTTTCTTTCAGGTAAATTTTAGTACGTTTACCAAATCCTTTCAATCCCAAGCGTAACTCATTAATGCTATGACTTGTATATGAAAAAGAGAACACTCTAAACTGGATGAAAGGCATTGCAAAAGAATAATAATTGCAGAACAGAGAGACGCAGGCATATCCTGATCTTAAGAATGCCTGGTAATGCTGTTTTTCTAGTCTGTTTTTAATAAATACATAGTTTTTCATTTATATTATATTATCATTATGAGGAATGCATTATTTTAATGAAACAAAGAACCTAAAGTTCCTCCTCGCCCTCCTTCAGGTGTCACATTTAGCTAATGTCAGGAATAAGGGGTTCTCTCTGATCACAGCAACACTACAAGTATATGAAAGTGCATTTGCATCTTTTGCAGCTTTTACTATGCACATCTGCAACAGATAAAAAGAATTTGGCCCTAAGTGATTTTTAACCCCACTCATCAAAAGCCACTTTAACATCAAAGTTTCAGACTATGTTAATACTCTCACTGACAAATTTAAGAGACAACCTTGAGTTTGTCTTAAAAGCAATGCAAGGAAGGATTAATTTTGTCATTCTTTGGAAGAAAGAGAATATGATTTCTAATACGCTCTTCATGAGACAGAAAAGGAAAGCAAGCACACCACATTACAATGACTTGAATGACTTGACAGCTGTTAGCTAAACAATACAACATTAATTTTCAACATTTTTGCACATGGCTGGGTGAGAGATCCCTTAATCCCAGTTCCTATTCTCCTTCTGCCTCATTGTTGCTGTCTCCTTTTGTATCACTTATTATAATCAGTTTCTGCTGCATACTCCCTTTCACCTTATTATTGTTGCAAAACTAAGGTACTAGGTTAATTCAGACTTGCTTCCCTGGGGTACGTTAAGAAGGATTTAAGTACTTTATTGAGACAGTCTGACTTCAAAAGCTGCTTTAGCAGTTACTACCAGAGAGAAGGAGACCCATCCATGACTGCAGAAAACTAACCATAAATTCTTATATTCTATATGCTGAGTGACTTTCAAAGGAGCTATTGATTTTGTCATTTACGAATGGATTTAGTCAAATTAGTCTTTTCATTGTGCACAATAAGACAGCATTGTGATTAGGAAATAGGGGATAAAACTGTGTGAAACAAATGGAACTGCTATTTTTGGGATCCTCAGCACAAATTCAATAAGCCTTAGTTATGCCACCCTGATCATTTTGTTTATGACCCTCCATATTTTTATTATCTTCACAGGAAAGAAAAAAGTGGCCTCCATTTTCAAGAGGCACTTTGCTCTCCAGAAGACTTAACCTTTCAAAGAGCTCTGACGTCTTTACCTGTGAAGGAGCTAATAACTTGTTTGCCAAAACAGCGTATTTACAGACATACTTGAAATCAGACAAAGGTTACACAATGAAATAAACAGAGACTGTTACTGTCAACAAGAAATTAAGTTTGTGCAAAAAAAAATATATATATATATAAATGTTTAGAGTGTAACAGACATCAATACACATTATGCTACTCGAGCCTCTGAACCTTTCCAAACACAATGAGTGCTGATAGGCCCTGGATACCTTTTCCTGAAGAGCCACTTCTGGTGGTTATTTCAGTAGCAGAGCTGTATTGCTAGAAACAAGGCTAGCACTTGTGTCCTGATTTTCATCCCCTTTGCGTGGTGGCTGGCATGACGATACCAGCTGACAGCTACACAGAGACCAGTGTCAAATGCAAAGCCATTAGGGAGGAGGAGCTCTGTGTGAATATTGTGCTGCCTGTGTCTTCAGCTGCTTGTACATCTATAAATCATGTACAAATGAGAAAGCATATAAATCTTTGGACGAGAAAGGAAATTTAGAAGCTGGTCCAGCATTTCATGCTTTCCAACAAACTGAAAGCTTTCTGCACCTGATCATGACTTTTGTAACGTAGGAGCGCTGAAAAGCCTTGACTTTTAGTTTCCTTCACAACTGCAACACTATTTTCTAACCACTTCTACGTCCAATTTTATTATATATTTTATGTGCTACAACAGAAACAACAAGGCATGTGCTAAGCTTGTACTCTGAAGAGGACAGGCTACATTTTGAACTTTAATTTCCAATTGTTTTTAACCTTAAAGATGAATGTCAACTTGCTACGCTATGTCCAGAGATACTGCATATTAACAAAGCAAATAAATTTCTAAATATAAAGTATTTCAATCTCTTCACTTTCAGGAAGAATCTTTGCATTATGCAGCTGATGTAAGCCTGTAAAGTAAGCCAGTGTTTCTGGCTTGTCTTAGAACTGGCTTGGATATAGCTGGCTTGTATAGGAACAACTAAACCAGTAATTCCAAGAAGCAAAAAGAGCTGTATAGACATAAGAGCTATACCTCATGCAGTGCATAATGAGTGCACTGTGTCCCAAAAGCAGCAGGTTGCATGGGCAGCAAGCAGCTGTACAATACAGACACCAAGTCACACACTTCTCAAAAGCTTCAGTCTCACTGTATGTGTAACACACAGTACATCTTTCAGAGCTGGAAAACATCAGCAGTGCCTTGTAAATATGGTGTCTTTTCCAAATAATTTTAAAAAGAATATTTGCAGAAAACTCCAATGGAAAAAAAAAAAATAGAAATTAACTGACTTTACTTCTGGATGCTGATTTGTGCTGACACGTTCAAGCTTGATGCTGACTGTCAAATGGAGGTCATGGGGAGAAGATGAAACACTCAACAGTGTGGCCATTGGCAGCTGCAGAATATGGAATATCAGGGCCACTCCCGCAAGTTTCTGCTGCAATTACTGACTTTTATGGCACTAGCTACAGTACTTAGGCAAACTCACACAGTACATGCATGGAACAGCAAGATATAAAAACCAGAAAGGTCTCCGGGCTCAGACTTTTCAAAACCAGTAACCACTACTGTCTTAAGTACACTGCAAACTTGCCCTACAATTCAGTGAGTATAACAAGCTTGATTAGGGGAATACACATTGGATATTTCATGGCTAATTAAGCAATAAGTTGACTATAAAATTTATGATCTGTTAAAAGTAGCCGATTATTTAATATTGGTATCTTTATGTTCCTCAGGTGAACTGAATAAAGTAAAGTCATTCCCACAAAAGGATTAATGTGATTAAGTTACTCAAATACCTAAATATCTCAGATAAGTGGATAGAAATGTGAAATGGAAAAAATGGGTACAGAGGTACAAACCTGACTGAATTTGCTAGCTTTATGACTGCTACAGGAATGAAGTAAAAGCTCAACCTAGTCTGAAGATGAACAATGTATTGTTAGAAAAAAATAGTTAACAGACAATATCAAACAGTACCAAATTAAAGAAAACAAAACAAGCAAACAAAAAGCAACAAAAGGAATGATGTACAGCTATATTTATGCAAAATAGGGATTTTGTACAGGCCTTGGGCCCATACATAGCTTTGGGTGTTGGATCTGAAGCAGATCCAAAAAGGTAAACATATTGGCATGCTTCACTGGATAAAAAGGAAGAGAAGACATAATGCATTAAAGCAAAGGCAAGAAAATCACAGTGATTTGAGATTTAAGTACAGCACAATACACACATTTATAAGGCTCGGAGCAACTTCAAGTGTATTAATTGTTTAACATGAAGTGACTAAAACCCATCCAGTCTTTGCCTTCTAACATCCACACACCATTAGTTAGAACAATTGCCTTAAAATAAGGGACTAATAAAGTTTCAGAAAAAGTAATTATTACACAGCATAATGACAGCAACTAAAAAACCCCATGTAGTAGCTGCAATAGCTGTTACTCACACCATGTTTGTTATATATATACCATCTTATTCATGTAAGAAAAATGTACGTATTGGTCTCAAGCCCTGTTGTAAGTTGGTACATGCTACGAAGATGTACTTCAGAGCACTTTCAGGAAGATGTTTTGTTAGTCTCCTGCCAGAAACTGTTACTGGAATAGAGCACTTTTTTTTTGTTGCTGAAAAAGTCGCTTTTTACCTCTACACTACAAATCTCTTTGACAGTCTAGGACTTACCCTGCAAATGCTTATACCAAGGGGATCTTAATCATCAACTGTAATGTCTTTAAGAACAGAGCCCTAAATAATTCTGCCATTAGTGTGGTTGGTAAACCGTGTAAGCTCAACTACCGTGTTATTCAAAAACGATCCTGCTAAAAAAGTAAATCATGCAATCTTCAGCATTGTCAATTGGATACTGGATGCAGCTGTGTAACAGGTTTGTTTTTGCAGCAGCAATTTTACTCTCTATTTTCTTTGGCTATTAACTAATAATGGAAAGTAAAAAAATATCTGTGAATCTGTGCTTCTCTCAGAGAAAAAGAGCCAGCTGTAAACAAATGTTACGTCTTCTGAGGCTTATGTTTTCCCTTATGGAAAGCAATGCACTGGATAATGTTACATGTTTATCAGAAAAAGATATTGAAAATATCACTTCATTTAGAAGGAAGATTTAGATGTTCTGATAAATGTTCATACATGTGTGATTAAAAAAGAAAGGGACTCTGAAAACTGAAGATTTGATGAACGTGAAAACCCACGGAGAGTTAGGCAATCGAATGACCTATCTGAAGTACAGAATATTACTCATATAATTATTTTAACAGTGAAGTCTAAATTCTAGTCTCTTTGCATTACTAACTTAGTCTATTTACAGCCTGACACGTTGGAGAACGGATACAGTGAAAATGATTTCTTTTCCACCTTTAAGCTAATTTCCACATTTTTCTACTGTGCTGTCCTTCCCAAAATAATCCAATCACTGACAAAAAGCCATTTGAATAATCTTTATATATACAAGTTTCTGCAGAATGGAAACTGAAGAATAAAGAAGTGAGCTGAATTCCTAAGTGCAGTCTGAGACATTTGGATGCAGGAAGATTATGTTATTCACTGCAGAAGTTTTTCCTGAGAAGAATCGACTGTGAGCCTGGTATGCCATACATTCAGTGACTACAAGACATTTTTTCTTGAACATCTCCGAATGCATTTAGCATTACTCACTTTATGACCAAAGAAATAAAAAATAATTATTGCATATTAATTAAAAGTAAACACTACTAGGTGTATGCTATCTACAAGAATAGCTCTGTGTCTGAAAATGACTAGATCTAATCTAAAATGAAGTGCTGAGATTAGCTGAAATCCTCCAGACATTATCTCTGTGTAGCACTGTTCTTATAATCTTGTTCTAAGGCTAAGATCGATGAAACCTTAAAGAAGGATTTTGCGATGCCAATAGGATTTTCTTCTTTTGATAGATTGTTAGGTGAAAAAAGCCATATTAATAGGAACACATTAAAAAGTTTCTTGATTGTGCATTTGCACAACATGTAATGCTCACCCTGTAGAAATGAGTTGTAAAACAACCCTTTATTTATGTAAGAAATTCCTTTTTTACATTGGTAACACTACTTCAGATGTTCATGAAACATAAATCTTCCTGATTATAAGATGCCAAATTTGGATTGCAAAGAAAGCAGATTCAAGCAAAGACTAAAGTTAACAAAAACACTGAAATCTATGTCAGCTGCATGAATCCTATCTATTATAAAAGATTATTAAAGATAATCTCTTGCTTCATATGCTCTCAAGCATTCCAATGTGTTAGTGACACTGCTGCTGTCTCAATGAGGTATTTTCTATAGTAGTAAATAGGTTATATACACAATTATTGTCCATATTCTATAACTCTCTGCTGAAACACTCCCAGTTCAGTTACCTGAAGGAATAAAGGTTTTTAATATACTTTCAAATGGCAGTCATATCTGAAACACTATGAGCTGCTTTTATTCCTAATTTCAGTAAAACCAGATTGTTATAATACATTAATAAACAGGTTATTACTGCTGTCAAAACAAACTGTCCACCCCCATTTAGATGTACTTATTTCCTAGATAGCAACTACAGTGAGACAGTGTTTCATCTTTCTGTAAGCTGCTGTATTGTATCCAAACGCAGAGGAGACAAACCGGTTGTAGAACAGAAAAACTGAAGTAGATGAAATGAAAAAAGAGACAAAGATGTGGATAGGAATAAGAGAGAGATGGAGCAGGTCAGTAAGGAACAAAGTAAGGCAGAGGCAGATGATAAGGAGACCAAACAAAGGTGAAAGCAGGTTGAGGCCCATTATGCAAGAAGTCAGTATGCTTGGCTGTAGTTCATTTAACAAAATATAATCTAGAAAAAGGGCAAAGTGGGGTGTTTAAAATATGCCATGACTAGAAAGTAGCTGAAGGACATACAAGCTCCTGTTGTTGAAGAGATGCCCTTCAGCCCCAAGGTTGCAGGAACCATTCCACAATTCCTATGATGGGATAAAAGTGGGATACTGAAATGAAAAGGGAGTACTTTATGCAGTAACTTCAATTTTTTAAAAGGTTATTTGTAATGAACACATTGCCCAATTCAGGAACTCAGTTGCAATAGTGCCACCCAACAAAGGAGAATGAAAATTCAGCACTTAGCTATGTCAAACTCTGCTCAAGATTAGTGATACACACATTGGGCTCTTAAGTTTTACTGAGACTGCTGAACAGAAAATAAATGAAAACTAAAGATATCTGAAGCAAGAGATGCTGCACATAGGAAAATACTTAAGCATTAATTAGTAGAAATCGGCTGGAAGCAGTGTGCTAGGCTTTTGCTAGAAGATGGGGATAATTCTACGTCAAAAAGCTTTCTTTTTTTGTAGTCCTTATTCAAGGCTTTTACCTCTCACCCACTATGGTGGGCGTTCTCAAAACACTGGAAGATCGGAGCCACGTTTTTTGTTCAACTAATCTGTAATGTTTTACATCTGAGGCATTTCAGGGGATGATCCAGGGGAAGAAATATTACTAGAAACGGATTTAAATGGAAAATATATTTTAGCGTCCCACAGAGTGCTGAGATTTCGAAATCCTCTCATGCTATGCTGAAACAGAAATCTTAGGAAACCAAGAGCAGGAAACCATTAAAAAGGAACAAAACCAGAAAGCCTCACGAAAACTGTCCACTTGTACTCCGCTTATCACAGCACTGCTCTGGAATCTGAAAGAGTTCAAATTCCTGCTCTGATCTTCACACAGCAATTCAAATCTAGAAAATGCCTTTCCAATTAAAAAAAAAGTGACTATCAAACCTTGTGTGTTCCAGCAGAGCTCTGTTTTTGACAAGCCAGTATTTCCTGATGCAAAACGGTTTCTCAACAAATTCTGAAATAGACTCTCTCTGCATAATGACACATTAACAAAAAGTAACTCATGGACAATGAGTGTAAATAGTGTTATAGCAATTATAGCAACACACTCCAGCTCCTCAAAGTTTTCAGTGGTTTTAAGATAGTTTATGCTGACTGTATGAAAAGGACCATCGAACTTCATGCTTGTTACAGAAGGGCTGGTCTCACTGATGAGCCTGTGGATTAGTTTAGCTGGGGAAAGGTATTAAAATGCTGTTGTTTGATAGGGACTGTGCACCAGAAAGGATTAAAAAAAAAAATCAGAAATGTCCATCTAGGAAAATTGGTTTGTTTGTTACTCAGTCATTTGTTAGGAGACAGTGTTAGGTACACCAGCAGTCACACGAACATGAGAATCATTTTGCAATGTCAACTGTAAAATGCTGAAGTGATGTGATAGAAGACTTTGCTTTTATATTTGGCTAGAAAAATTCATCTAGGAGAAACAGTCTAACAGGTAACTGAAAATTGGTCATTTGTGGGCATTTTAATAACTTTTTTCTTGTATATTTCGTATTAGCTTGTTCTCTTTGAAAGGAAACACACATAATGTTGATGCTACGTTTATATTTAAACAGAGGAGATCATCGTGATGAGGTTTAACTGAAGGAGGAAAAATTGGGGAAGAATTCAGGAAGAAATGCATAATTCTTCACCAGTCCTTTTAAAGTAAAAGATATATTTGTACATTTCTCAGAATATACAATATCTGCCTGAGAGACTGGAATTTATATGAAGAAGCAATTTCCTGTCTCCCTGTGGTAAATAATGTATTCAAATAAGAGTTCTATAAATGTGCATTATGTGTTGATTGACTCTGAAGGAACTGTTCTAGTCTGATAGCTAAATATGTATATATAAATCTCTTAAAATCCATATTATAGACCACCAAACTGTAATGGTTCTTCCTGGAGTGGTTCTAGTCTGTTGTGCAAATACATATTTAAGATGTGTAAGATAGATATTATTTATCTTAAAAAGGCAAACACACTCAAAAACGCCATTCAGGAAATACCAAGTCACTCCAGACTCGGTCTGAAACGCATAAGAATCCAAAATAATTGAATTCTTCAGTTCACTTTGATCTGAAAGTACTCAGCGTCTCATCGGAAATGCTCAGCGCCCATCAGAACAGGAGGACAGAAAAAGATGATCAGGAGTCAAAAAGATATTTTGTACAAAGTACTCTTTCTTAGGGATGGAATCCTGAAGATACAATACCAATGTGTACAGCTGTAATAGTAGACAAAAATACTCATTTTTTTTTAGATTGTAATGAAAGGAGGTTAGAGTAGGGGCTATTAAAAGTACAGAATCACTCACAGAAGTAATATGATATTACTTCCATTACACACCCGAAACAGTGAGGGTAAAATATATTCTCTAACATGCAGTGGTGGCTTTATCAAGCAGCAGATCTGATTTTTTGTATTTACAGAGTCACATATACACGATACATGCTAATTACTCCTGTTTTTATCTGGCAGTCTACTTTTCCACCAACAAAATAAATAAATAAAATGCCTCACTGATAAACCCTAAGGAAAACAGTTTATATTGCTATATCTTTTATCATCTCTGCTATAGCTGCATACAAGACACATCTGAAATACTATGTAATGATCTATAGCCTGTCTTTAAGGTGCATATTTGCTTTATATTGTCTGTCCTTCAGGTGAGACCAATTCTGGAGTTGACCAGTCCTGAGTACTGCTGAGTTTATGCAGCTCTAGAATATCATCATGGCTCAATGTAAGCAATAACATTACATATGTGTCTCGTTTCTTGTTCTGCTGCTTTTGCTGATTAGGCTAGGACTCAAGGACAGAATATTAGATCACATATTCAGAACGTGTGAATTTCCCAATCCCAAAAAAATAAATTCCCAAAAAACAGAGCCCAATCTCTAATTGGGCTCTATTTGCCACTTGAAAACAAAACCAAAAAAAAAAAAAAAAGACCACCAAACAAACAGCTACCCCTTATACATCTGCCCATCTCCAAGTATTTGCCAAGTTTTTGGAGCTGAGTCATTCACTTCAAGAGGATGAAATAAAATGTCTGTCTACACTGTTGACCTTGTTTAAAATTTCCTTCTTAGCTCAACTCCCAATTTAATCTCGCTAGACTAAACTCTCAAGGCAGAATGAAACCAACTTCTAAAGAGATCTTTAAGAAGGAATTCTGAATTAGGCAACATAAGCCCTATTTATGTATCCCTGACTAGAGATAAGATAGCATTTTAAATATGGCTTTAGTCTCCACTTATTCTCTAAATAGACCCATGTGATATTCTAGTACTTATTCAATCAAAAGCTGAGAGATGTTTAGTAACTGCTACTCTAAACTGTTTCAACAGAATTTTCAAACAGTCCTGACTCTTATTATAAAGGGCAACGCCCTGTTTATTTTAATGGTGCAGACTTTCATCAGACGTACATAAAATACCTGCATAAAAAGTAGAAAGTTTGGTTGTCAGCTTTCAAGTCTTTAGAGTGTAGGGAAAGAAGGATACTCCTCAGAGCCAGTAAATCTACATATTATTAATTACACTTAAAACAGCTGTGCATTTGGGGGAAATTTTTCAAGCTGTAAACAGACTCAAACATTCACCTTTGTGTTCTGACTGAAGTGGTTGGTCCTGAAAACAACTTGACACATTTTACTTGGCATTATCAACTGCTGCCAACATAAACAGTTTCGAAAACCTGAAGTAAAATACATCTGTGATCATCTGGGCTGGATGAAACAAAACGATATGTGGCTATTTGGCAAAACAATGAGCATTCATTGGAGTTCTGAATTTAATATTATTCAGATGAATCAGTGAAAATATTGGGTGTACGGCTATTTCAGACAGATAAGCCAGAGCGAAAGCACATTCTTCTCCTCATCCCTATTAGCAGACCGCAGTTCATTTTCCACCTTGTATGAGGCCTGCTGTTTTCTCCTTTTTTGTGCATGCACTGTACATTTTGTAGTTTTACAGTTCATATAAGGGGTCAAATCCTAAGCGATGATGAGTGACTGCTATGCACACTGGCTTAAACAGGCATTTTACAAAACCTGCCTCAATTTCAGATTCAGTTCTCTCTACACACTGTTTACATCAACCTCACTGCCACTTTTTTTAAACAAGGGGAAAGCAATTGCCTTGAATAACATAGTTCCTACTGTGTACATAAGCTGGAAAGCATTTCTCATTCTTTATACCAAAAAAGAATTTGTCTGCAAATTCAGTGTATTTTTACCTACATGTTTTGTACATCTAGGATAAAAAACCAGAGTCTGGGATGTTTGAAAACCAAGAAATTTTGTACTAAAAAATTAACAGAATAAAATAGAAGGTGGGGCTAAAAGCCCAGGCCTACAATTATCGCTGGGTTTGGAATAAATATGAGGTTCTAAAACTTACTGTTAAATATATACAAAAGATGAGATTTGGGAAGAGTAAAATGGCAAACTCCAACTTTCTTAACATTTCATTAACCTTCAGACAGTTTAGATGTTCTCATCTATGCAAACTGGCTCTGCAAACTACACTTATGTTTCGATGGATTTCATGTAATCAGTAAGCTATGTATATGGCTGGACAATGGAAGCAAGCAAACCAAGTGAAAAGAGTGGATTCCACAAGAGTATTCATCAGCAAATTTTTGGAAGAGTCAGTTTTACTGATTAGAACTACCTTGTTCTTATTTTGCTCCATTTGCACATAGGTTGTCTTTGAGGGTCTAGCATGGAAAATTTCGCACAAATGCAAGCTTAACTCTTACCTACCTAGAACCACAGCACTATTTGTATGGTATCCCTATACATCTAAGGTGTCATTAAGGTATTTTGGTTGATACCTGTCCCTAAGAGATATATAATCACTTGCTCTTATCTTGATTCATAATGCATTTAGTTTTAGAAGTTAGGGTTTTCAAACAGGCCTTAATACTGCCTTGGTAAAGGAACTTAGATAGTGAAAACTATACTGAAAAGATTTGCTGTAATGTTTTCAAAGGATAGAATTTTCCAGGAGTAGCAGAAGTGTTACCAACTGCCTCAGATTTTAATACCATAAATTGAATTCAGTATTAAATTCATTGATAGTGACTTTTTGACCACAGGTGGCTTTCATGGAAAATTCAGCATTAGGTTACTGAATCGGATGAGGAATAGCAGCTACTATCTGCTGTCTTTAGCTTACACTTTAGGAGTTATTATTTCAAAAAACAGTCACGAAAATCTAGCAAAGGAAGCCACTGTTTGAACCAGAGGCAATTACTAATTTTCTAGTCCTATGAATGTTATACAACCAGTATAGAAAGTAACATAGTTATATATGCCTTACTGTTCAGAGAGCCTCTTCATCTTTCAGTAGTGCCTCAAGTGTGGTTGAGCATCTTCAGACTGGGGCACCTCTCTCCCACACACAGAACTTCTAACTGTAGGGAAACAATACAAGAGATCAGGATAAGGTCATGACTGTGACTGATTCAAGTAAAGGTGTTTAAGATATCAGTGGACAAAAAAGGTAAGGGGATGTTCTGCAGAGGTAATGTGTAGCTCCTAAGCATCCACAATTAGATACTGCCACATCTTAAAAGATCTGGCTGTTGAAAATGATCTCACTTCTAAAACTGACCTTCAATAAAACACTGGCTGGCTACCATTTGGGGCACCTCTTTGAGCTCTCAACCACACGACAGCAAACAATTGTCTCCTTCAGGCATGTTGAGTTCAGCGCTACCATGCCAGTCATCAGCTGGGTAACACTGTAGGGCTTCACTTGGATGAGGTTAAAGGGAAGCAGATGTGCCTCCATTTGGTACTCCCTTGTGACTGGGAATCCTGCAAACTTCACAGAGATCTGCTATCTATTCAGCTGCCAAATACATCAACTGGTGCTTGTGCAAACTGGCATACTACAGTTTTGTTTGAATGAATGGTTAGCATTTAAAACACACTCCAGACAAGATGCCTGGCACACTATATGCAAAGATGCGTACTTCGATTTTTCTCACATTTCTAACTATGTATCCTCCCCCTTGTTTATCTATTACAGCTCAGGTTTCACCAGCATATAATATCTAGGTTGTTCATCCTTATTTTCTTCCCCACTGTCCCTCACCTCATTACCCTTCTGCATACAGTCTAAGCCAAGCACAACTTAGGTTCATGGCTTAAGTGTTTATTAGTGTAGTGTTCAGCAGTAAACTTAGGAAACATATATGGTGAAGCTTGTACACTGAGCACTGTGAACACTGCACTTTCGCACAAACTATATCATCTTACACAAGCATCACAAAAAAAATTCACATTTCCGCATGATAAAATATGCAATCAGATCTGCAAAATCTACTTTAGTTAATCATCTCTGCAGATGCATCCATGTTAATCATAATGCAGCTACAAACCCACACAGACAAATAGGAACGCGAAGAATAAGAGGAGGTACAGATGTATTTTGCATTAAGTGTTAGAGGTCAGGTAAGAAGTTCAGCACAAACAAAACGTTACCGCCAGTGATGTACATAGGTTCTGCTCTGCAGATTTGTTTAATCTGTCTTCAAAGAGAAGTTCAGCCAAGAGGTTTTGATCTGGGGCTCACGGCTACACAAAGAGTGACCCACTCAAGGTCATGCAGCAAGTCAGCAGTTTAATTAGGATTTGATCTCAGAACTTTCCTGGCTTATGGCTATTTGCTTTAACAAGCAGCTGGTACAACCTTCTATAAACATTTATGTAGATGGTCAGTGGCCAAGAATGAAACCTGTTCCAGGCAGCTGTGATCACCACTCTACTATGTTATTCAGAAATCTAGATAAATCACCACACAATGAAGTGGTTGGATAGAAGTTTCATAAAAAGAGATTTGGGAGTTTCAGTGGATTGCAAGCTGAACATGAATCACCACTTAGATACTGCACAAAGGGAAACGCCATACTGGGATTATAAGCAAAAATACTACCTGCAGGATACAGAAAGAAATCTCTCAGCTCAGCTCAGCACTCACAGCTCCTGTTAATGTAAGTCCACTTGTGGGCAACACACTTTGAGAGATGTGAACCAATTTGAAAGAATCCAAAAGTGGGAAAAAGAAATGATCAGAGGCTGAGAAACAGAGATGAGGGGGGAAAAAAAGAAAACAAAACAAACAAACATTGAATGGAGAATTCAGTCTACTCTCTAGGTTGTGGTGAAAACGGCAACAAGCAGAGGGACTGCACAGCAACAAATAAGGTATTGCTTAGATAGCAAATAAAACTTACAGGAAGCATAACAGTAGAGGGCTGGAACTGGTTCATTTGAGATCAGGCTGTAATGAACAGAGAAGCGGTTTCGTATCTGGAATAACGTATTTGCACTTGACTGTTCTTTTCAGTAGCACAACACGCTAGAAATTACTGGTACAATTAAAGGTGAATTGTCGTTTATGTATTTCAAAGACCCACCTGTCAGTGGTCCGTGGTACTCACTGGCCAGAAACCCAGTACACATTCTCCCTCTCTCCCCCCCTTGGAACTATGCCCTCAAAGCATTCACGCAGCTGCACCCAAGCTACACAAGCCTATCCTGTACCACATCTTAGAATTGTGAGTTACATCCCAGGTGCAAAACTCTGCTTTTGTCTTTACGGAACCTTATGGAAGTGCTTTTCAGCCCATTCTTCATCCTGTCACATCTTTGTGAATGGTATCCCTCTTCTGCTATGTAACATCAACTGTTTTACCCAACTTGGTGTCATCCATCAACCTGCTGAGGATTTCATTCCATTGCATGGGTCCTTAATGAATACTTAAACAACAGTAGTCTCTTATTAGTATCAATGCCTGAAAAAACAGTGCCCTACAAAACTTGTAACTGGCCACCAGCTGGACTCCGGACTAGCTCCCATTAGTCACTGGTTGTCATAGGATCCATACTACTTCGCTGTACAGAGAACCTCACAGAATTACGCATACTCTGCCACTTACTCAGTGCATATGCATGCCCATATATTTCCCATAATCCCTGTCCTCCCACAGAGATAGACTTTGTGGGTGAAAATACCAAGCCTTGGCTTTGATAACTTGAACAGTTTTTTAGTAGGAAAAATGTGTACAATACCTTATTCAGAACCACCAAATCAAATGCTTATAAATAAGAGGAATTAGACTTCAAGTGATATTCTGCAAAGGTGTTGAAACATAGTGTGCCTTGACAGTCCATCTGGTAAATGTGGATGTCATTCAATATTCTTTATTTCTGAGTGAATGGCACGCCAAAACCTCACAAGAATAAGGAATTGTACACCAGATGCCAATCATTCATTATTTTCTAATTCCCTAAGGAATAGTTTTTATTTCAGTATGGCATTTCTAAAGGAAAAAAAAAATGCTGTGCTTCTGTAAATGAAAATTCTGCACTTTTGTAACAAGCCAAGGCTTGACACTTAGAATGCATGCAGCCTGCATGCAGGCTTCTCTAAGGGATGACCATGTACAAGATATGGAAATGGAGATGCTGTGAAGAAAAACAAAGGCCTTGTTAAAATGCTATCGAGTTTTCCTTGTTTGTTTTCACTTTCTAGACTTCTACGAGACAGAATTAAAAAAAAGAACAAGAGCAGGAATACCTCAAAATACCATAACAACTCAAACTGACTGAAATGAGTAATGCAATATCATTCCTAGTTTTTACATCTATTATAGACTGCTTAATGTAACAAATTCTGTAGCACAGATGGATATTAACAATGTGTGTGTATTAGAAAATATAAATAAAAGAAGACATAAGAATCACAGAATCACCAAGGTTGGAAAAGACCTCCAAGATACTCTAGTAGAACTATCTACCTACCACCAATATTTCCCCACTAAACCACATCCCTCAGTACAATATCTAAATGTTTCATGAACACCTCCAGGGATGGCGACTCCACCAGCTCCCTGGGCAGCTCATCCCAGTGTCTGACCACTCTTTCAGAGTTTTTCCTAAAGTCCAACCTGAATCTCCTCTGGCCCAACATGAGACCATTCCCTCAAGTCCTATTGCTAGTTACATGGGAGAAGAGGCTGACCCCAACCTCGCCACAACCTCCTTTCAGGTAGTTGTGGAGAGCTATAAGGTCTTCCCTGAGCCTCTTCTTCTCCAAACAGAACAATCTCAGCTCCCCCAGCTGTTCCTCATAAGACTTGTTCTCCAGTCCCCTCACCATCTTCACTGCCCTTATTTGAACACACTCCAGGGCCTTGATGCCCTTCTTGTAGAGAGGGGCCCAAAACTGAACACAGTACTTGAGGTGCTGGGAAAATCTGTTTCCCAAACGTAGTACATTCCTCAATTCTTACTGTTTGGTACACCTTGTTTAAAGTAATTGCAGTGACTTTTGGTATTGTTTGATAACTTCAGTTCTTGTTGACCTACTGCAACAAATACATGCAATTTTCCCTCCACCCACCCAAAGTCAGCCCACTCAACCAAACACAAATTGAAACGGACTAAAACCTTTTACATATGTAAAACAGTTGATGTATAAAATATATTCAAGAAAATATACCTTCGTTCTTGCAACATATTTCTCACATATTCAAGAATTGTTCACTATTTAAATGTTTTACAATAAATTGTGTTTTGTTTAAAAATGTACTTCAATTCCTACTGTTGAGTATTCAGAATGGAGTAAATTGTCATGTTTTACTTGATTTCTTTTTTTTTTCAGACTGCAAAGAACAGTTACTTGTACTGCTCTATAGATGAGTCAGCTATAACTTATGTAAAGCACATTTTAGCATGTATATTTGTATTACGATTTGTATTTTTCAACTTCCAGTAACAGTAAATAATTTCCAGCATACAAAACATGTATGGGAAATAAGAAAAGAAAATCTTCAGTCCAGGTCAAGAGAAGACCAATGAGAAAGATATCTGACCTTATATGACCTGTTGTTTTAACTAAGCTTTCAGACTCTTCTCAAACTGCAGTGCATGTCTCTGAATTGAGAAAGATAAGAGAGTTGTATATTGTCCTGAAGGATGTGCTAAGGACATATAATGCTCCAGGCATGAACACTGAACACAAGGCATGCCTTGAAAAATGTCAGAAGATAAGGGATGAATGAAGGTGCATGTGACCTTCATTGTGCAAGGGCTCGAAACAGGGAAAAACTAAGAAAAATACATTGATTTTTTTGTTTCCCCTATTTGTATGTTAGATTTTGCTTCTTACAGGGGAGAGATGAAAAGCCATTTCCCTGAATAAATTTCCAACTCTGCCATGAACTGTGCTATGAACTATGATTCATTACATCAATACACCATTTGCACTGAAATTGGTGTTTATCCCAGCATAATAAAATATTAAAATCAACACCAGCCAATTCTGTTTAGTGAGATACTTAAGCATGCAAATAAACCCAGTAAAGACAATGGCAGTATGGAATACACAAGATCTATTAACATTATTAAACATTAAGAGTAACTATATGAATATTTCCTTTATTACCATCTCCCAAAATACATGGAACTGTAAATATATTTTAATTTTTTGCTTCATCACTTATTTGAAAAAAGAGAAATTAAATATTATTTTTAATCAAATTGATTTAAAATCATTTGCTTTTTTCTTATTATTAATTTGACAAAACATTTTTACCCTATGTGAAACATTCATTTCCTAAAGCCAAGTGTTCTATAGATTAAGAAAAGCTTAAAGAAAGAAAAAGAAGACTACAATACAATTCACTAAATACTTCCAGAGAAGCTACTTATCCCATTACATGTAATGGTGCCAAGGTTAAAGCAACTGGGAGTACAAGAAACCCATTGATTACTACTCCTAGAATAAAATAGTATCTCTTTCTCCTACCTCCTAATTCCTCCAAAACAAAAGGTATATGTAAGCAGAGACTTTCAGTTCTTCTTATACATTCATTAACATCAAAGTGAGAAGCAAAGAATTTAAATGCTCACCCAGAGCTGACTCCAGTCTTTGCACTACCAGAACTGGTATCTGCAGCACCAGAATAGCCAGGTAGTTGCCTTGGACACCAAGAAAAGGTCATTCTCCCACTCCTCCATCTAGGACATCCAGACATCTAGATCTAGACATCTTTCCTTTGAAGTTATTCAGTAAACAAGACAGACTGTGAGGAGCCAAACCTATGTAGTTCACTCTTTGTAATTACATAATCTGAAGAAAAAAAAAGCTTAGTTATCAGTTTCGTGACCTGTCTTTGTACCACTCATCTATGGCATAACCCCTGTGCCAACGAATCCAATTTTTCTCTCATGAACTAACCCACAGAATAAAGCAGACGGATTGACAGTCATGCACAAGAAGTTACAGAACATAATCACTTCACAGAATTAACTTGTGAACAATATTGCAATGATCCGTTCACAGGCAGCTCTCTGGAAATGGTCTCTCCTCCTTTCTATTTCCAAGACCTGTAACAAGTTAGCATAACTTACATGCTTCTCTGGCCTCCATCGTTATGGTATCAGCATGAGTCACAAACATTAATTCATAGATTTATGGATTGTAAGCCCAGAATGAACCACTGGAACTGACCTTCTTCATGATGCAGACCAATAATTTTTGCATCAAACCTGTCATTTCAGCTGAGTTATAAGATATCTTTCAGAAAATTGTTTAGCCTTCATTAAAAGATTAGAATTGATAGAGATTCTAATCTGTCTTTAATTATTATTTTCTTCTAGCTTTATGTTTCCTTATTTCTGCTGATTTCTTCTTTTTTTTTTTTTTTTTACTTTAAATCACTGTATTTGCTTATCCTTTTTTTTTTTTTTTTACAAGACTAGAAAGCAATCAGAAAGTCAGAAATATCTTTGACATTAAAATAACATAACATTAAATCTCTTCTTTTTTCCCTTAAAAGTTCAATAATCTTGGCTTTTCTTGCTTTCCCTGCTGTGATCCTTTTTATCAGTTTCCCGAGAAGGCTTCTCTTTCTGCTGTTTGCTGAGCTCTCACAATTTTGATTTCATCATTACATTTTTTTTTTAATTAGTCAATATTCACAAGTCATTGTCTTCCTCGTACCGTATGCGGTGAAAATAAAATTTCTTTAATCCATAAATGTTCGCTATAAAATTAGTATAAGACCTGGTATGTCCAATTTAAAATCCAATTTAAAATAAAAAATACAGATAAAAGCAATCTGATTTATGGCAGAAAGGAAGCATGTGGCAGAATGGGAACTTGATTACGTACTAAGTTCCAGCCTAGCCACAAAGACAAGATTATCCTGACCCTTTATTAAGCACAGAGCAACTCACGGCATTTAAAAAAGGAAATGCAAGTTCTCATATCTGTTTGCTTCTTTCAGTGCTAATTAAAATCACTAGTGATGGTATCTGTGACTTTTGATGTACTAGTTAACAAGTATAAACATTTTCTTTATCAGAATAAGATGACACTAAATTTCAGTAAGATTTCCATAATTCTTCAAAGAAACACAAAAGCCATTTACTCACATCTGTACTACTGCTGTAACACTTTTCCTGCATTACACATTCAGAGTCTGTCACCTCCACAGCAAGATGGCATACTGTTTCTCAGTGTGAACTGCCATCTTCATGGTTACACCACCTGAAGTACCTGGGTGTTCCATGGTTGTGAGCTCCTGTTGCTATTTGAAAAAAATGACAAAGACAACTTTCCTGATTTGACAGCTAATAGAAACATACAGCCTGAAGAGATGATCCTGAATCCTTCATTTTATTTTATTTCATTTTGTATTAAATGCAAGACTTTCTAGATCATCACTATTTGCCAGAAGAAGAAATGTTGGTAAACAGCACGCCATTGCTGAACTAGAACTCATGCTTCCTGTGACAATAAATATAATACATGATCTCTCCATCATCAGTGAGGCTTCCCTAGTGTTACTAAGACACTGGAAATAGCACAGCAGAGCAATTTTGTTCTCATTGTGCTAAAATCACACTATTCCCTCAAAATACGAAGATTTATTGTGGCAGAAATGATAGATGGATGATCACCCTGCCACCCCTTAACCTTCCACAGACTTTCTCCACCTTTTCAATTTCTACTCCCTCTGTACACTGTTATCTCTAGCAATGCAATGCTTGCTCTTGTTGTACCCTGATAATGAGCATTTTAAAAAGTAGCATTTCTTAGCAAAACTTACCCAGACATTCCAATTATTCTGATACTTAAGACTGAATTTTTACTTATTTTCAAACGGTTATCTACACTGCGTTGAAGTGATTTTAATTCTTCTATTTTATTATCATCCAGTATGCTCACACAGCATATTAATCCTTCTTATACTGCCATAAAGTCAAAGGAAAACTTTTGCAATTTTGTTTTTTATTCCAAATATACTAGCTAAGTCTTCAGCTTTAATAGAAATGCATTTTTATTATTTTTCTTCTTAACTGTGATAGAAAAGGGATTGCTTCTGTGACAGTTCAGGGAATTTTCTTTTGTACAAGTCACAAATTGCTATAACACAAAATGTGCCATTGTCTGTATGACTGATTATATACGTGTCACAGAATCATTAAGGTTGGAAAGACCAATAAGATCATCCAGTCCAACCATCAACACATGCCTGTGACCTCTCTAGATCATGTCACTCAGTGCAACATCTACCCTTTTTCTTGAAAACCTCCAGGGATGGTGACTGTACTTCTTGGGTAGTCTGTTCCAATACCGCACCACGCTGAGAAGTAATTTTTCCTAATTTCCAACCTGACCAAAGACAGTGGAAGGTCATTAACCTTCAAGGCTCTCACGCAGTGATGACGACATTAGGAAAAAGGAAAAGAAAAATAACAAAAACAGCTGGCCGAAAGCTACGGAAATCAGCCCAGTCCTTGTGTTAAATAAGTCTGTGAAGAAGTTCCACAATTTAGCCAGTGCTTTGTATTTCTCATTTGCTCTGCTGAATCAAAAATGCAAAATCACAGAGGCATACAGCTCCTGCATGTGTTATTTATAATTTTGATTTCTCCACTGAGAGGTGTGAGTAGACTATGTGAAAATGTCTGTACTTAATTGATGCTCACATAGTTAAAATAAGACAAAATAAATGAAAGGATTAAATCTTGTTTCTATTTCTATTCTATTCTACAAAAGTAGATCTGGAATGCAAGACAACAAAGACAACACTCTTGTTCAAAACACAATGTCAGTCAAAGCTAAGACTAGTCTTCCACTAGCTTGCCTAAGACTACTTTCATCCTGAAATGACCCACTTGGTCACAAAGTAAATTCAAGTAATATTTTCAAGTCAACTGAATATTGAACATGGTGTACATGAAAGAAATTTCAGAGAAAAAACAGCACAATATTGATGAGTAGGATTGAAACCATTTCGCAGCAGCTTCCCATATTAAAATTAAACAAAATGTTACAGTATGTTAAAGCAGAAGAGAAACTAATACAGGTATTTATTATATATCCATACACCAAGGCAGAAACCGGAACTGGAGTAAGATTCCTATTATATTTTGCATCTCAACATACATTTACTATTCCACTGTTAAACTATGCAAATCAGACTTTCAACTAGCACTTACCCTTAATTAGCGCTGATAAAGCCAACTTAGTGCTGAATAAGAAGTGTGTTCTTATGTAAATTATATTCCCTTCTTAAAATTTAGCTTAAAATAACTTTAATTTTGGGTAGTTGTTGGTGATGAGACAAGATCTCTGTTTGTTTTTCCTTTGCTTACAAGTGTATGGAATACAACCTAAAAATATAGGAGGTTTTCTAATTATTTTTACTTGAGATATTATTTCATACTAGGTTAGTCATTTTTACTGACTATATGATACTGCTTCATCAGAGTTTTCACCATCTAAAGGCTACAAAAACAGCTTCTTAAACAATTTCAAACTGAAAGATAATTCCTTCTAAGGCACAGAATTTTCTCCCGCTTCTAAGCCATCCTCACCATCTGAGTTTAAACTCCCTGATACATTTCCACTGCAATGTTGTGAATGGAGGAGGGGCCCTCAGGAGGCACTGCCAAAGACCTCTTCACAGAAGAGGAAATGTCATGTTCTTTCAAGATCAAGGACTGAAGGAAGAGGACTCAGAAGAAGGTGTTCTGCCCTTTTGATAACAGATAGCACCCCATAGGAAAATCCATTAAACAGTTCACGTTCCATTCCTCCACAAGGGTTCACTATGAACTTTTAGTACAATGTTTGTGACAAATTTTAGTGCAGACCTCCAGACTGTATGCCTCAGGAATAAAACTGAAACACCTCCATTGGACCCAAATGAGCCGCAGCCATTTACACCAGTTTGAGACCAGTGCTGAAGCAAAGTTAGAGATTAAAAATACCCTAAATATTTGCCTTTCATTTCCTTTATTTCTATACTTTCCCTGTTTGTATCTCTACTCTCCATGTGAAACATCTGCATCCTCACAAAAAATGGAAGCAGTTTCCTCAAGGAAACTTGAGTTTTGTTCTACTAATGCATGCATATGTCCATGAGTATGTGCATCTAAATAGACAACAGTGCATGCACTTAAAACAAGCAGGATCTTCTTGCAAATGAAGTTAGGGGGTAGTATTCACATAGGAAGTATGAAAGCCTGATTTAACTCACATCCAATTCAGACAAATCGCTGAAACTTTGATCTGCTACATCCCGCATAACTGACAACCTCATTATTATTCTATTTCCCTTACCTTGACTGGAAATTCTGCCCTTTACTTTTCATCAAAAATTGTCAAATTCAAATATTTTAAAGGAGAGGTTATCAATCACCATGGTTTTGATAAGAAAACATTCCGGATCAGATCTACAATTTTTTATCTGCCATCTGCCTGTAACCATCTGCTATCTGCTTTAAAATTAAAAGTCATCTAGGACAGGGAATTTCTTTTTAATTTCTTTTTGTAAAACCCCTAGCACGGAAAGGTCACAGTCCAAAACAGAAAGACACCACAGTGTCTTCTCAGTTCAAGTGATAAACACAGTAATCCACATGATACAGTTTCCTGGAGGGAGGTGTATAACAAAGACAATATGATAAGGGTTTCTATAGTCTCTTTCCTGTAAATGCCACATTCTAGTCTCAGGCATTAACTGATATTTTGATCATAATAAATAGTTTGGTCCTGGCTCTGAATCAATAGGTTTTTTTGTGGCTTGTCTTTTGTTGTTTGGTTGTGGGTTTTTTTTGCTTTTGTTTTAAGGTTTTTTGCTAAATTCTAACAACATTTTCATTTGGGGCAAAACATTTCATGGAGCACTGTGTATGCCTCTGCTTGCATCCTTCATTCAGGAAAAAGTGACTTTCTGAGCATTTATAACGTTAAGATCTTGTTTGTTTGCTTTGCTACTTTCACCAGGATGCTTCATCTTGTCTTTTACACACAGCATCTGAATATGGGATGCATTTTTTTCAGAAGGTGTGATGTTAGCTTTTGAGTAGCCTCCAGGGTTAGCTCTGTACTGCACTGACATTCTACATTTCCCTCTCCCACTGAGTATATTGCTTTTGTGACACATGTGGCCCATTCAGCAATACTGGCTAATTCCAGCTCCACAGCCTTTCATTAAGTGTTTTGTTTTGTCTGACCTCACATCACAGGATCATCTTGTATACCTCTGACTTTTTCATTACCTTTCATTACATCTCATTTCAGTTTTCCCTACGTTATACTGTCATCTTCAGAGACTTGCACTCATAACACTTGAAAAAATAAGTGATCTGCATAGTAGTAATGCTGTTGACCTCTGCAAAAATGCGTCGGCACCAGCTTTTAACTGAGAATGACAGAAAACCAACCCTGAAGGCAGCAAAGTGAACAGTTTAAATTCTAGAAAGTTTCTTCTGGAATCTCAGAAGTTGCAAACAAGAAAAGAAAGAAGTGATAGCGATGAAGGATGTTAGTATTTTCAATGAGTGTACATGACTCAGTACTTTCCCAGATGTCTAGTCAGTCTTGCAGAAAGATGGAACGGAATGAGACCATAGATTTTTTTTCACCTTCCCTATCTTTCTCTCAACAGGGAAATCAAGATTGTTCTGATAGTTTTTTATTCTACTGTCTGAGAGTTGCTCTCAGTCTCCTTTCAGAAGGGTCACTCTTTCCTGTCATGCACTGGTTTGACAAGAAGGAAAACTGAGGCAAAGAAGCTCTCTTCCTCGCAGCAGACAGCAGCCGTGACTCTTCAGCCCTTCTGTTGAAGCCTTTCTTTTTTGCACCATTCAAATGACAAGTGCCAAGAGAGCAGCCTTTCTGCTTCTGCACGGGGGAATTGTGACCCCACTCCAACCAGTCCCTATCTCTGGTAACAGCCTACATCACTCCTACCTGTTCAGGGATGGATCATTTTTCCTACAGTTAGTCCCAATTTTACTGAGGTTAGCTGAGGGGTTTGAGGATATTTATGTTTTTTTACATACACTGCTACTGCAGATTCAGTCTTTCCTCATTCCTCCCAAAGAATGTATGAGTGTGCCAAGTTACTGTTGTGCTCGTCATCTGTTTAACACACATGCATTCAGATGACAGTAGTGTGTGTTAAACTCTCCTGATGTCATTATCAATTAGGGAGGCTATAATTCAGACATGTGCATGCAGATTCTCCATTTGTCACTAAAATATTTTCCAGTTCTACATGCTAGTTAAGCTATTTAGAGTGAAAACTCTGACCATTCTCAAATGGTTTTCCACCACAAGTTTGGAACAGTAATTTCCTCATCTTAACATGCATAATCCTCCTACTGCCCAATAAAAAATAGATATATTTCCAGTCATGCTGAGACAGTGCAACGTGCCTGTAGAGTTTTCAAGGGTGTGATTAAACCTTACTTGCAGACTTGTCCCTCATGCAACAGGGAATTTCATTTTGAAAGAAAAAAAGCTGAAATTTTCACAAAATATGACAAATTCCAGGAGCTGATACTTTGAGAAGGATAAACAAACAGAAATCAAAGTTGCAAGAATCCTGGTAACACTCCAGGAGACAGCAACAATGCCAACATGGGGAAATCATTCAAAGACAACAGTATAGGATTTATCTCAGTCTACAGTAGCTCATCACAGTCCATAAAAGCAAGTAAACAGCTATACTAACACTGAACAGTAAGAGTTGCAAAACAAAATTGAATTCTGTAATCAATGAGTACTAAAGAACTGCCATAATATTTTAAAGAGTATTTTCTTAAGAGTTTGATTCCAGAAGTCGTATGTAGGAAGGGCATCTGATGCAACCATTTCTGGGAAGGAACGGTGACAGAATGTTTCAGAATTGTATGGACAGAATGGACAGAATTGTATGGCTGAAGAAAAGAAAAAAAAATCTACACATCTGTAAATAATTCTAAACTAAGCTGTGGAATACTAGCTTTTAATACAGTTTAACTGGCATTGCAAGTTAAAATCCTTCTCCACTAATCTGCTACTTAAAATGGCTTCCACCAACTGTTACATTTAAGTATTTTGTTGTCATTTATGCATTAAGTGGGAATAGTTCAATAGTATGAATATTTAAAAACAAGTTCATGGAAAGTATTTTAATTGGTTTTCCATTGCCAACTGCTGAGATATGTTCCCAAGGTTTGGTCAAAGCTTGCTTAATTTTTCATTACCTATGAAGCAGCATCCATTGAATTAATGGAAAAAAGATCCTTTGTAAAGGCATCTCAGGGTGTCCGATCATAGCAGAACAGCTTTACACTGTTAGTGGACATCAATTAAAATATTCAGCAGACTTCTACCATGCTGGTTAGCCTATCCTGGACAAGTTATGTGGTGAACTCTTTCTTAGAGATGTTAATTGAAAAAAAAAAAAAAAAAGTATCATGAATAAAGCTACTACTGAATGACTCTAAGTACACTGGAATTCTAGCAGAGATATTCAAAGGTTTGTACTGGAGATATCCATGAAAAAAACCTGTATTTTCATTACTCAGCAAATCCACAGAGGCCCAAGTTTCATGGAACCTGAGGTGAAATTTGTAAAACAGTTAACTGTATGAGGATATAGGTCTAACTGTCTTTTAAAACATCCATCTGAGCATACAACGGGCAATTGTTAGAGGAAACCAGATCATTTCTATGGGACTTAGATTTGAAAAATTACACAAAGCATTCACCATTAGGTTTCTAAATAGCTCTTAATAACCCCAACTTACTCAGACATTAATTTTTGTTTTTATTTTCTCTAGCCTATAAATCAAATCCTGCATGTGACAGAAGTACTAGTCTTACCTGTTACTCAGAGATAGTCACGTATAAGATAAATTTGCTAAGCTTGTTCGTGAACATTCTCCTAGCCCATCTAACTTTACAAGAATACCCAAGATCTGTATATTTAAGTTACTACTTATATGATAGCTGAGTTATGATACACGTTTTTAAAAACCTAAAAAAATAAAACAACAGCATATTTCTTTAGAAATCAAAGACAACTTTCATAAATATTAAATGACTGCTAACTATCATTAAAGTTCAGTAAGGCCTGGAAACCTAAAATAAGTTCAATAATACTATTGAAAGTATCTGCTCTTGCCTATGCGCCTTTGACATCCTCAGACTTAGATTTTTGTGTTTTACCACTTGCACTTTAATGAGAAGCTTTCATGGGAAGAAAGCTTCTAATGGTGGCCACTGAATGGCACAGGAAACAAGAAGAGTTCACAACATTCCCAGCCTTCTTGTCACAGCAGGTCTTCCTGGCAAGTTTTACAGAGGGTATTTTTTTGTTTTTTTCCTAATCGCTTTGCATATTAACTCCAAAATGTACAGTTAAGTGCCTTGTACTTCAATCACGTGTCTATGTCTGTATCTCTTCAATATAATGTTGGTGTCAAGCTAAGCATTTCAAAAAACATTATGCTAACTGCTCATTTTCTTAAGATGATGGAGACTGTCCTTTATATTTTGAGTCTAGAAAGTCCCATATATCAGCTAGCAAATATCTTCCACCCATCATGTTTCCCAAAATAAAATGAGTAGCAGTTTCACTGCTTATTACTGGAAAACACTTCATCTTCCCCAAGTCTAGGGATTCTTCTTTTGACAAAAATAATGGAGCGTGAAGTTGAATGAAACTTCTAAAATTCCTCATATTGGATTTTACAATAATTATCTCATTTTTAAAATACAATAAACATTTCAGTATTTGCACCAGAGGAAACTTACTCCTCCACTGGAAAATAATCAGATTAATTTTTAGCCCTATGCAGCTTTTTTAGGTGATTATTCTTGGGGTATATAAAAAAAATATCTAAAAGCGTGTCCTTTTAGATGTCTCACCCAGTCCTACTGGGAATTCCCAAAAACATTTCCCAGTCCTTCTCATGCTTTCAAAGAGAAGAAGCGGAGGTGTAAGAGGAGCAAATAAGTAGGACTTCAGGAACTTTAGTTTTCTCATGCTGCTTTGAAGATTCATCTGCTTGAAAGTTATAATATATTTAAATTATAAAAAAAAGGGGAGCCATTATTCACATGTACCTCAATCGGAGGTTTACCTTCACTTGAACCTCCTAGGCAGAACAAAACCATGAGCCCGTGTGTGTTTCTGAGTAGCCAATTGACACCCTTGACAGGGTTTCAGAGCATTTACTGTCTCTCAGATAAAAAATCTGTCAGCTTAGTTTTAAGTAGATTTAAGGTCAGGCTTCTGAAATATCTACTAATTTTCAGAATATGCTAATGTTGATCCTGGTCCTGAAGACGATTTTGCCCATTCCATCATAAGCATTTTCTCTCTATAAAAATACAAGGCATATACCAAGGCTGCTCCACAAGTAATGCCTACTATTTTATTGCGTTGACCCATGATATCGGAGCAGATGTTGGTGGTCTGGCAGTAGAGAATGGAGCTTCCTGTCAATATTCCATTGCATTTTGTTGCTGTGTGACAGATGGCAGCAGAGGGGCAGTCTCACAAACTGGTGCCTGATATGGAAGTGCACATGAAGCAAAGGTGTGATTGAATTTCTTCATGCAGAAAAGAGGGCACCCACTGACATTCATTGACAAACCATGTTCTGGACAGCTACGCAATGCTGTCACACCACAAAACGACGAGCATCTCAATCAGCTCATCCACATGAATCACAGGATTACAACCAGGGAACTGTGTACAAAGATGAATATTGGCTTCAGTGCATTGGAAACAATGGTAACAACACTGGAATGCCGCAAAATTTGCACCAGCTGGTTCCCACAAATCCTCACACAGTAACAGAAAGAACATCATATGACAGTCTGTCAGGACCTATTGACAATATGAGTCTGAAGGTGACAGTCTCCTGGATTGCATCCTTACTGGTGACAAGATGTGGTGTCACCACAGCACTCCACAGAAAAGTGACGTGAAATCCCCATTTAAGAAAAAGTTCAAGATGCAGTCCTCCCTGGGTAAAGTGATATATACTGTCATTTGGGATAGGAAAGGGGTGATCCTTTGGATTACTTGAAACTTGGACAAACCATCAATTCTGACCACTACATCGCGACGCCGACTAAGCTGAAAGCTCAAACTTCTGAAAGTCAGGCCAGAGAAGATGACAGCCTTCCTCTTGCAACATTTAGCTGGCAAAAATGCAGAGTTAATGGTGGTGACTGTTGAAAAGTAGTGTTTTGTAGCTGATAATTTGCTCTATCAGTGTTATTGTGCTTTTTGTAACTGTTGTAGTTTCCTTGGAAATAAATAGGAGGTATTACTTTTGGAATGACCTATGCATCTCTATACCTAACTCTCTTCAGTGTTTTCTTCCTGTCTCTGTCTACCATTTTCTGATGAGATTATCCTCTTAACACTTCAAGAGCACTCCATAATTGTAAGAAATGTGTTTTTTTTGTGGGAATACACTGGCTAAATACTAAAATTTTTAGTATTGTAGAAATCTACTAATAAATCCACACCCATAACTATGGGGAGAACAGTCAAGCATATTTTCAACCAAACTCACTAGTTTAGAAGAGCAATAGGACAATCTGGAAAACTGATTATACCTACTTAACAAAACAGCAACAGGAGAATCAGTTTGTCTTTCTATTCCACATGCACACTCCTATATGTGATAACATTAAGCAGCATGTCATGTGTTATTATGTTTTATTGTCTTAAGCAGGCAATTTCCCAAGTGAGTTAGGCCTTGGGAAGCTCTTCAAACGCAACCTTAATCAGGAAACCTGCAACTCTATAGATTGCACTTGATGAAATATACTGTTCTCCATCTGACCTTCAGGAAATGCAGCATCGGTTGGAAGCATGCCGCATTCCAGGTCTGTGACTCAGAATTTAATTACATTAGAGAAGGGTATGATCAGAAAAGCTGATGCTGTTTTTTATCCAACCGCTGAGGTTGTTGCCAGTTTAGTTATCGACCTCCATTCAGCTGAATGGTCACCTGGGAAGTCTGTGGTGGCAATGTTAATACAAAGGTTGTTGTGCTGCTTTTTCCGCGGTGGCTGCTTTCCTGGAAAAAGATGAGATGGAAAGGGGTGGGGTGCAGGGGCTGTCCCGGAATGCAATTCAGCTAAGTAGGAGGTAACTTGTAAATTGTCTTAGACATCCTAAAACACTGCAGAGACAAGATTTGATTTACACCTAAAAAACAGAACTGACTGCACTTTTCACATACTGTTAAGCCAAACTGCAGGAAAGTAATTGTAGAAGAAATCGAGATATTGTTGCCAACATTTATAATTAGTAAAGGATATAACATTCAAAAAAGATCCACATTCGCTGGCTTGAATTTTAATGCTTGAATCTTGTGAATTTTCTAGTAATAGAAGTGAAAGCAAGAAGGAAAAAAAAAAAGGGTTTTCAAAACAGAACACAATGCTGTGCAGAACACTCAATATCCCTCCTCCAGAAAGGAAAGCAAGTCCATTCACATTTAACACTCAAAATAACTTCCAAAATGCACCAGAGTGTCTATTCAGACACCTGAAGTAGCTCAGACCAAAATTCAGGTTTCCATTACCTCAGCTATTCCCAAGAGCATGGAACAGACTATTGTACTGTTGTTCTATAAAAACATTTTTAACTTGGTCATTTCTTACAAATTAAGGTCTTTTTCCTAACACGGGAAAGAATTACTACTGAACTTACATGACAGATGTTTTGGAGAGAATGTTGCAAAGCTGAACTAAATGCTGTACTGCCATACTCATACTAAAGTCCATCTGGTCCAGACTTCAAGAGCAACCAACAAAATTCTTCCAGGAGATCATTTTTTATTAAGAGCTAAAAGTTAATTTGCACCATCCTGATAACTGATGCTCTCTTAGCACACACCAAGTTTCATCTCAACAGTATTAAGTACTCCATATACACAACTAAGCAACTTAATCCCAGGCTTTGAAATAGTCTCTCTCAACTTATATACTTACTATACTTCCAAATGCCAAGGCCCCAAAACTCACATCTTAAAACAATATAACAAATCCTACTCATAAATTCAAGAATGACAAAACCCAAAAATCATGTGGCAATATCTGATTGATAGTCCATAGGATTTCAGCAATTAATCCATTTAACTTTGGATCTTTCAAAATCAACAAAACAAATTGAATCTTAGCTGAGAAAGTTAATAACTGAAAGAGAATGCAATAAGCCACTAGCAAATTGCTGCAATTGTTAGTTTCTTGCACTGAAAAAAAGTGTCACCTTGCTTACCAATTAAACAACTTATTCCTAATTCACAAATCCCTTATTCCATTGACACCATAAGTATTCACTTCTGCTGATGACCAGAGTATACCCTTGTGTTTTTCTAGAATTAAACACTTTGGTTCCTACCAAATTCATAAGCCTGATTGAGACACAAAAGAGAGGCATTCCTTCACGCGGACTGCCAGTGGGACTTGCTTTGGAAAGGTTCATAAATCATTTGTTAGAAAAAAAAAAAAAAAAAAAAAAAATATATATATATATATATCCCAAAACAATGAAGTGATGACCACCCTTCTTTTAAAATAACAGGTAAAACAGGGAAAGGAGGGGAGAGTGGTGCTCCCACTTCCCCCTTATTTGTCTGAATACAAATAACCCGAGCAGCAGACATAGGCACCCTTTGACTAAGTGATTTCAAAACTACATTTCCTCCTTCAACAAACTATATGCACTAAGATTAAACTTAAGTCTTACCAGGAAGATTTAAGTAAAAGGACAAATCCTACTTCATCCGCAAGACATCCTGGTGACTGGATCACACAGCTCTCCACTTGGCAGCCTGGATGGTGTGAAGTGCTTACTGACAAAGCAACCCACCTGAGCACTGCAAGAAGTAAGTATCAAGCACAGAAAAAAAGATTCTGCTAGACAGACGGGCACTAAGAAGCTAGGCTGTATCATATTTTGTATTTTAGCGGTGTTGTACAGCATCTTTTATCCTGATCATTCCCTGGTCATTTCATTTCCCGGCAGTGCACAGCATCACAGTGGGAACATTTTCCACTGATTTTGCAGCACGATCTTGAAAACATGGTTCTGGTCAAAAGTGAAAAACAAACTGATTTCACTCAGTTTGCATGGTAACCTGGGTTGCTTTGGAAACATGTCCATTTTATTCACCTATCCTTTTCAGTGTGCCCAAATCATGTCACTGTAAGACTTTATACATTTCCAAACTGAGTTTAAAAAAGAAAGGAGAAAGAAGGAAAGGAGACAAAGAAGGAGGTAAGGAGATGAGGAAGGAGCTAACGAGAAGGAAGGAGGTAGGAGAAGAGGAAGAAGCCAGAACATGCACTTTCTTTCAAGACTTGAAGAAGATTCAGCTCAGTAGCAACTCCCCAGCTGTAATTGCCTTACAAAAGAGTTTAAATCCATTTGGAAAGTTCCATATTAACTCAGTAGCCTTGAGAGTCTTGTTTCCAGAAATAGCTCCCATTTGAACTGTAGCCGTTCATGTATATCCTTAAATCAAGTCTGTTTTTCACCTGGGGAGTCTGTGTACCGAGACAGGCATTTCAGGGACACAGGATGAACAGAATGGAGCAGACACCAGTGCACACACAGAAAGGTAAGCCAGCTGGTGTAACAGCTCAGCTAGCAGGCCAGGGGAGCTGCCTGCAGGCACCCCAATGGTGCTACACACAAACACTGTACATATTACAGCTTTAAACCTCATCACAAAAGCCTAAATGGATGAACCTGTCCAACACTATAATTATTTTTTCCGTTAAGCTATAACACATGGAACATTTTTAACTGTCCTTTGATTTGAAAGTGCAAGTAATTAAATCCTAGCACAGGTCTAGTATTTCAGCAAGCTCCCTCTGATCATAATTATCACATTTAGAAAGAGTCATAGGGTCCAGGCTGTTAGAAAATCAGAGAATTTTTTTTCCCTGACTGATTTCACATGAAGATTGTTTGCAAATAAGCTTGGAAGCTACAGTCAGTAAACAAGTTCGTGTCATATCGTGAAGTCAATAGGACAAGCAGTAGCTCATGTTTTGAGTGGTGCTGTGAGTCACCAGCAGGAAGGTTCATATCACATACAAGCTGGCCTTTATCATCGCACTCCTAAAGCTTCACTCATGTTTGTGTTCTTTGGCCTTATTAGATCAGCATAGACTTGAGAATTCCTATTCAATTGTCTGGCTATTATATAGAATCCTCCAATGTTTTCAACATGAAAATTGCATGGCTTATAGTAACGTTTACCGCAGCACTGCAATCTTATTTCTAGAGATCCAAGTTTAAATGCAGCATGAAGTACGTGAGGAATAAAAGGAGTGGGGCTCAGAGTCAACTCAACACAGAGGTGAGTTAATTCCAAAACCACATTTTAAAGTGATCTGTTGCAAGCTTTCAATTATTCCCATAAAAGCCTCCATGTTAGGCTATCTGGGCTCCTGCAGAATAGAATTCAGTTAAATCACTCTTCTACCCTGCCTGCCTACAGCCCATCCAAACCTTAACAGAACTTGCACTGATTACAAATCACAGAATCACAGAACTGTAGGGGTTGGAAGGGACCTCCAGAGATCATCGAGTCCAACCCCGCTGCCAAAGCAGGTTCCCTACACCAGGTCGCACAAGTAGGCGTCCAGGCGGGTCTTGAATATCTCCAGAGAAGGAGACTCCACAACCCCCCTGGGCAGCCTGTTCCAGTGCTCCGTCACCCTCACCGTAAAGAAGTTCTTGCGCACATTCGTGCGGAACTTCCTATGCTCCAGTTTCTGGCCGTTTCCCCTTGTCCTTCCTGCTGAAGAGAGTCTGGCCTCGCCACTTTGCTCCCCACACCTCAGATATTTATAGACCTAGATCAGGTCCCCTCTCAGTCTTCTTTTCTCAAGGCTAAACAGACCCAGTTCACTTAACTTTCTTCATAGAGGAGATGCTCCAGGCCCTTCACCATCTTTGTGGCCCTCTGCTGGACTCTTTCCAAGAGATCCCTGTCTTTTTTGTACTGGGGAGCCCAGAACTGGACACAGTACTCCAGATGAGGCCTTACCAGTGCAGAGTAGAGGGGGAGGATCACCTCCCTTGACCTGCTGGCCACACTCTTTTTAATGCACCCAATATACTACAATATATATACCCAAATACTACAATAAATGCCCAAAACAAATTAAACAGAGGAGTCACTTGCCATCATTTGTACACTCTTTATCTTTCAAAGTCTTGTAACAATTAATTTGTTGGAATTTTTATTGTTATTAAGTGGACATTATTTGGTAGGACACTGTGGCTAGAAGATGTTATAATGCAAACAAACAATGGCAATCTGTTATTATGCTATAAATCTGCTTCCAAATCTGAATCATGCGCTGAGGGTTTAGGATCTCTCTAAAGTAACATATTTGTTTACTTTTAAAGGGAAAAGGTCCTTTTGTATACACCAAATAGATTAATATCTAATCAGCATTCCCGAGTATTGTTAGGAATACAGCAGTCTACAGTTTCATGACCAAGGGAAAATTATTTAACTAGTTATTGATGAATGAATATTGAAATGCTAGCAGACATCACTGTGTCCTTCACAGTCATATTAAAGACACAGTGTTTAATCAGATACAGGAAAGCCAATATGGATCCTCTTCCACAGGTCTCATGTGCCTGTGTTATCCATAACCACAGTCTGTTTCTCCTTTTGTCTCTCAACTATCTTCTTTGAATGTTTCAGATCAGCCTTTACCTGGACCTGTCCACAGTTAGTTAGTAAGTATTTCAAATGGCTCTAAGGGGTCCCCTTAGAATACTTCCCAGGGCAATCACACATCTTGCTAATTTCCATACTTGCACATTTGTGTATACATGCATGACTGTTTGCCTGTAGGTATAAACACACCTAAATAAATATGACAGCACAAAAAAAATCTAATTGGAATATGTTTAGACATATATTATGGGCCCATATGTAAAAAAAGAAAAGAGAAGTGGAAAAAGAGACAACGCTGAAAGGACACTGCTAGGAGGGCTATATCAAGCAATCATAACTTTGGGAAAAAAAGGAGTGCAAAAATTCCTTTATCTTGGGATGTAACAATGAGAATTAATGCTAATCAGGTGGCATAATCACACCTGCTTTAAACACTCACTTCCATTGTAGGGAAAATTATAAACTTCACTGAGCAAGGCAGACCGTTCAGAATAAAGCATGAAATTGAGCAGCGCAGCTTCTCACAGCACCTATAAGCAGGTTTGCATTGTATAAGTAATTATGATTTGAATGGATACTGCATAGATGTTATCATCTTCAATTATAGCTGCTATTTCCATAATGCCATTTCCATGTGAATGAAAAGCAAAGTCTGTCAGAAAAGTGTTGACCCTCCTAGGCAATAATACACTACTGATTGTGATAATAGTGGAAACTCCTCTGTAAAAAAGCAGCTTGCATATCAAGGACAATTTGATAACAAAAAAAAAAAAAAAGAAAAACAAAAAAAAAAAAAAAAAAGAGAGAGAGAGAGAGAAAGAGGAAAAAAAAAAGACAACCCTACTGTAGTTTGTGATGGTTGTGGGTTATGTAAAAAAAAAATGTTAGTTACCTGCTGCAGTTGAGGCACAAGGATGACTGTCCATAGGGCATTATAACCAATCTAGACACTTTGCTTCGTACTTCAGCCTCCTAACTGAGGCCTGTCAAGTGTAAGTGTTGTTTATACAGTCTAAAGTAAAATCCAAAAAGAAATACTGCATTGATGTCCATACCTTAACACAAATTACCAACAGCATCCTTTGAAGAGTAAGTTAAAACCTTTGCAAATAAAAATCATCAAGTATTTTGCTTTTGACTTTTGTTTCAACAGAAAGAAACAAAAAAAAAAAAGACCACTCTCTGCTTTAAGTACATTCTCAGTGCACATTAAAATGGGTTCTTTTCCAAAGATACTACCATACCACAACTTCTACTGTTACAGGTGATTTAACAATCCAAATGCCCTACAATTATTGCTCAAATGGTGCAATCTCTCTTCAAAGCTAGCACTGAATTAATAACAAGAGCCTGATACATACATTTTCTTATGAAAATAATAGATTTAGTACTTCTTCAATTAAACCTTCTGGCAAAATTCCAATAATAATGAGCAAATTCCTAATAATATTTAACTATCATCCAATTACTATGTAGCAATTCCATCAGTAATTAAAACTAAATGGCACTTACCAAATCATGTATTACCTTTTACCTTCTCTAATATTTGGTCTTTCAAATTAACGGACAAATTAATATTGTCGAATGTAAAAAATACTTAAAAGGGAGGGAAAAGGTGTTTTCCAACTATTTATCTGTATAAAAACCCAGCCAAAGCTCTTCAATTCCCTTGAGCACAATGCACCACTAGGGTGAGACCCAGAATAACCTGCAGCTGCAAGAAAATTGATTTAGTGGAAATGGAAGTTCCTGATACTCTTCTTTTCCTGCATCTGCTCTTATAACTAAATTGCTAACCAACACTCACATGCAACCTTTTCCACGGTATGGCTTTCCCAGACTCTGGGAAGTACTGCTTACGTGGGGTCACCCTGCCCTCCCGCTGTCAGTTCAGGCAAGGATTCAACATCCGCGGTAGATCTCATACCTCACATACAGGAAGCCTCTTAAACAGCCATGATAATCCACATAGCTGACTCATTACTTTTTTTTAAAATACATTGCTCTTTTGAATCAGATTCTTGTGAAGTGAGGCATTCTATGTCAGGGGAATGAAGAAAATGCCACTATCTAAAGAACAGTTAAATGGTTCTGCTTGCAGCCTTTCTATTCTCTTTTGACTAAGGTGCTGTGGAAAATGTAAGGATCTAAATCATATTTTGTCTAGCTGAGTTCCCCTTCATTCAAAGGGCAGTTCCACTCCACTTTGTGCTAGGGCCAAAACATTGGATATGACTTTGTCTCTCCATCTTAAAGAAAGATGGTTCTTGTCCAAAACATTCTAGTAAGAAAAAAGGTTTGGGATATCAGTACAACTGGTCCAGTTCAATTGTGCAGTAATGTGCTACTACTGAGTGGATCACTGGAATAAGAGCATGTTAATATAGTAAACCAATGCTAATTATCACTGTATGGATGTGAGAGTTCAGCCTGGAATTAATTATTTGAGGGTTAAAACACCTTTAAAAATACTATTTTGGCAGCTATTACAGTTGTATTTGAATTCACTATGCTCCTACACAATACATGTGAAGAATAAAAATGTGCATTGTAAAGCAGAGCTTTCACTATGCATTATACTAAAAAGTATATTACAAAAAGGAAAGAAAAAAAAAGAAAAATTGGAACTTTAAAATCCATCTTGGTTGAGAGCAGAACTGAATCAATGGTATTTTGATCAAAGAACAGTCCTACTAGGTAGAACACAACGTCTTGGCAGTACTGTCTTTTGTGACAACAGGAGTTCCTTTAGCCAGCTAACACCAGAGACTGATACTGAGCCACTTGGGGCAGAGAACTTTTGAAGACAGCTCAGGAGAGTATCAGATCAGGCTCGGAATGCTATGTACTCTGCAGATCTTAGGCTAGCATGAATCTGCAGAGTTCCAAAGACAAGCAAACAGAACCGAGGCTGAACTAAATAGACCAAACTGTCATTTAAAACTTCCACCATTTAAAGGAAACTGCAAAAGTTAAAATTTTAGAATTTGATTTTAATAAAATAAAAATAACCTTAGTGTAGTATTTTACTTATTTGGTATTGTATGCTTTGTATCTATAGTTTCCATTCCTTTTTTTTTTTCTTCTAGTAAACAAAGGAGAACTAATAAGGAGAGTTCTCTTCACTCCTCCTTCCCTTTCTTCATTCTTTCCTCCTCTTATATGATGTCCTAAAATTTGGTATTTTACAAGAAGGAGATGATGATGAAGAAACTGTAAAAAAAAAAAAACAAACAAAAAAAAAAACCACTCTGTATGTAGAACATGAAGGGGAACAAGAAGAAAATGACATAAGAGCTTCTATCATTTCTTTAGAGAATTCCAAGCAAATGGGCAGGGGGACACAAAACAAATAGCCTTGCTATCTACGCATTAAACCTGACAAAAGCCTTGCCTCAGTCATGCAAGTTATTGTTCCATTCAAAATATTTTTAAAGCTTGACTGCAAGAAGAAGCAATTCCACTTTTGCCAGAAGTGGTCTCCTCCCCACTTCGTATCTACTGTTATTACTGTGCTCCTGGAGGTTATAAATTATGAATTGTATTTAGAAATTTGCAAACACATATTTTCTCTGCAAAGAGGGAGCAAGTTCGTATTATTTGTCCTTTGATGTATACCCATACAGTAAAATGAAATCACTGCTTTTAAAAATCCCTATGCACACCAACCACTTGACCCAGATGTATTTAAACAAGGCAGTATTATTTTGGTTTGTGAAAAATCTCTCCCCCCACCTCACACCTCTTCTGTTTTCCTGGGGTCTTTTTATAGCTCAAAATAGCCAAGCTTATCTCACTGCCAACATTCTCAGCTCATCTCAGTGTTTTGGGAGATAAGATTAGAGGCCTTGATCCTCCTGCTGTTAGAACAAGACCTCAATCTCTCACTGTCTCTATTTAATCAGGTTCCTATTTTAGCTGCCACAAAGCTGTCAACAAAAGAAAATAAGCTATATTCCATCAAGGGGTTAAATTGGATTTCACAATGTGCAAATGCTCATCTGAACAAAATTCCACCTGCACCCTCCATCAGGCAAATTACTTCTGACTTTTAATTTATTTCTCTAGGAAATGGAAAGGTATGGCACAACCAAAGTCAATAGGGAATAAAGAACGAGGTGTAATCAGCCTGCTCACCAATTCAGAGCCCTCTTCTCTGTCAGCTTTAATAGATTCTCAGACCACACAATTTATAGAATGTAAGATGTATCTTTTCTGGTCTGTGTTTTATTTTGGACTTGTCTAGTTAATGGTCCTAACAAGTGACAACTGATGTTTGTTTGATGTAACAGCGCCTGTGAGACATATATGTTACTCAGGCAGATTGTGGACAGTCTGTTTGCCTACTGCAGGCTGTAACAGAACTGGACTTCACTTGTGCTGATCTGTACTACAGGGATTCTGCTACAACGTTGTTCAGGAAGCAAACCGATCAGTTCTTTATGCAGGTCTGCTCTGCAGGCCTAAAAAAACCCCCAATATTTAATTATAGGAAATGTAAGGACTATTTTTCTTTCTTTGTTCAAAATGTGCTACCAAATAATACCAAATAATACCAAATGATGCCACCAAAAATAAATAAATAACTATATAAAGAAGAAAAAGGTTTCCTTTTCTTGGACACCAACTCTATTATAGATGCCAAATCATTCCTTCACATTCTTTCAAATAATTTCTCCTGATTTTCCCTCTCCTCAACATTTAAATTTTCTTAATTTTTCTTAATTTTTAGATTCTTTAATTTTATTTTTTCTTAATTTTTCTTTCTTTTCAGGATGAGAAGCCATTTAAAGTTAATCATAAATATAAAGCAAAAATAATAAAATGCTTCAACCTCATTCACTCTTTGGATAGTATTAGAGATTCTGCACCATATGTGAACCCTCCAAAAGGGATAAAGGTCATTTTTTCTCTAAACAAAAGAGGACGAAAATCCTTTGCATCTTCAACTTCTTTTTTAATCCCAAGTTACAAAATATGTACTTGCCTCCAGTGTATTTATCGCTGTCTAGTAGGACATCTGCTACCTTGCTGCTAACATCTGTCTACCTATGATCACGTAGTGTTAGGCATAATTTTGTCCTTAATAGCTTTTCTCGTTGTGTTTTTTTTTTCTCTTTATCTCCTCCAATATCCTGTATTTTGTTTATTTTGTTATTCAAATAATAAAATAGGTTGTTGTTGTTGTTGCTGTTGTAGTTTTTTGTCTAATTAAGATGCATAAATTCTCATAATTGCAAAAGGAGTAGATTTAGATTCCAGATAAATATTCTTTTGTTTTGCTTCTGGATCCTTCTTTAATTGAGTGACAAGAATTAATCACAATAATATTAAAAGTCCATAAAATCAGGGGAAAGGAAAAGCAATAGTTTGAAGGAACCTGTCATGGGATTAAGAAATAGATTACACCCTGCTATCAAATAGCCACAAAAGTTATTCATTTTATCCTCTTACAATGGCGCAGGTTTACATTTTTCAACAGAATGATTATCTGAAAATCAAATGCATGTGCCTGAAGTAAATAAGGACAAAAAAAATCTCCATGTAGTTAGGACAACAAGCAGGAACCAAACAGGCAAAGATGTAAGCACACAATATAAAGGTAGATTAAATAGAGCTTCCAAGCATTCTGATAAACTCTTCTTCAAATCCCTGTTTGAACTATTTAGAAACCTAAAACTGCAGTCTGAATTGCCGGGTACATCTCTTGGAACAGAGATTCAATCCATCTGCCAAAAAGTGAACTACAAGTACATCACAGAGCAACGGCACCAACACTGGAGTTCACTAGTGTTCATACACCAGTCAAAAGATTTGGGGCATTTTATTGTGGAAGTTTACTTGTGATACAGTACAAGCATGTTTGAGTAGCAACAGTTTGGGAGGGTTTGTTTTGTTGTTGGTGGTGGTTTTTTTAAGGCATGGAAATATAATACTAGGGGACACTGATAAGCAGCACAGCCAAATGCAAGTGTTGGAGTTCTGAACAATGAACCAGGCTAATCACGCTGCATCCCAGACCTTTCTGCAGTATGCTACAAAGCTCAAGTGGTCTTATAGTTTCACAAAAGAAGCTGTCTGACAGACACTGCGTAAATATAGGTTATTATTATCATTACCACAACATATTATTAGAAGCTCCATACGCAGTCATGTATTTTGGAGACGCACTGATTTCAGACACAGAATGTATTCAGCAAATATAAATTAACAGATTGTCTTTTGCTTTATAACTTCAAAATATTTTTGAAAACAAAAAAAAATCTATTCCATCTCAAAGCCTCTTAAAATATGAGAAGTCTTTGCATTAAAAACACATACATATTCATCAGGACCCCAAAGGCTTCATCAGAATCCAAAATATTGACAACTATTACAGCATTAAGGTACTGCCTATTCACTACAAATTAGGATTGGAGCAATGTTATTAAACTTGTGGGGCTTCCCACCCACACTTTCAAAAGCTCTAGTGCTCCACAGCAAAAGGAGAGAAACACAATTTGCCTGCATGCAAGGATGACCCAGAAAGCTAAATCTTTTCCCCAGGACAAATAGATAAATTTGTGCTGAAGTTCTTATAGTGGCAGTGCATTCAACTGTTACCTAATAGAGACTGATGTTGGATCACTGAGTTTTCCCTGGAATTTAACATCTCTGCATGCAGTTCTTTCAATAAATAACCCAGCCCAGGTGGTAGAATAAAGAAGTCTGATGCAAAAATCAAACAAACAAACAAACAATCCAACCAGCCCTTTGATCTCAGTAATGACTAGCAAGTCAATCAAACTTCTCTAATGCTTTGTCTCATACATCAAGGCCTGAAATTTGGAGTTTGAAGCCAAATACCGGTCACTGTGTAGAGCCAGCTGCAAATGCATACCACTTATGACAATGCATCTGTTTATAGGACACTAGAATAAAATGTCTGTGGTGCTTTGCTAATTACATGCACAGCAGTCATAAAGAATAAGCCTCAACCATCGTTAAAAGATAAAAAAAGGACTATTGTATAAATGGATCTGCATCCTATTAGCACTTCAGTCCCCAGCCTCAAAGGGCCAGAAGTATATAGGAACAATATACCTCATTTTCCAAAAGTGCTGGTGGATTCCAGGGCAAAATAAAAACAATTCTACCTATCTTTTAGCTACAGCTGAAAATGACTCTGAGATCAGACCCTTATCTCACCCCTACCTCAAGATAGCTCTCAACTTAAATGGAGTTCCTCAGTTTACACCACAGGATAATCTGGCCCTAGGTATATAAAGGATTTTTGAAACAAACAAAAACAGGCAAACTGCAATCCTACAGCTGTGAATAAGGTCTAAATCTGTATCACTGTATGTTGCATTTAATCAAATAGAATTTGTAGAGCATGATACCGATATTTCCAAATATTAATTTAATATGCCTTCCAGTATACTTGCTTCTCTGGATTTGTAATTGGTCCCAATGCTATGATCTGTCGTCTTCTGAGCACCAGCGACTCCAGGTCTCTTTCCAAATGGCACAAAGCTTTCCTTTCTCTGGACTGACAGAGCATATCCCTCCAAAATTTAAGTTCTTGGACTGTCACATAAAATATTAATTCAGTACATCCTTCCCTCCCATCCCTTCCAAAGCTTCTTCTGGTTGTTTAGCACAGAAACTTTTAGCAGTTTGACACCTTCCATGTTTAATCTCCGTGCTACCTTTCATTCCATGGACTGGTGTAATTTGTTCACAATTCTAAAGGGCAGCACAAAGAAAAGTAATTTTCCCTGGTAATAAGATACACACACACAGAAGCCAGGAGGGGAAGGTACAAATAAAGTCAGATTATCTTGCAAAGTCTCTGGCTGCTCCTTAATGCTAATTTAAGTTTCTATCAGTAGGCAGCTCCCACAGCATGACACTTCAATACTGGCTCACCGAAAACATAGGAGGTGGTAAACTGAATAATCCAAATGAAATGCTCTGTATCAGAGGCAACAATGACAAGAACTCAAGTTCTTTCTCTTTGCCACACTTCTATCCTTGCTGATATCTGGCACACACAGTACAAAGCCAGCAACAGCACACAACATGCAAGGCCCAGCTACCTGCACTTGACGCTCTTCCTGCCCAGAGCTGTAAAAACAAACAAACAAGAACAAAAAAACCCCACTAATTAATAACATTTCGCTTCCACAGAAAACAGGGATTTAACTTTTTGGTGAGTCCTCTGTATTTTCTTTTTTTTTTTTTTGCTAATTTTCAGAAATGTCCACCCTATCTGATCCCTTCTGTGACTGGCCAATGGGTCTTCCCCCTTGAGGTGCTGCTATCACAAATAGCTGACTAAGACCTGGCAACAGAGAAGGTTGGAAAAACCACTTAAAACATGTCAGACACTTCTGGAATGGCAATTTCCTCCACTCTATTCCAAGTGACAGCACTTACTTAATTTTACCCTCAGTTGCACTGAGTACTACAGAGACAGAAATTCCAGGAATTCTCATCCTTCATCTCATCCTTTATTCTGCTCAAACAGCACTGATCCTCAACTGTGCTTATATGGCCAACCAGACAACCCAGTTCTGGCTGACTTTTCAGGTTAGTGGGATAGACAGCAGCTAGAACACTATCTAGATCTTATAAGCTTACAGGCATCTTATTCTATTCCACTTCTTTGTTTCTTTAATTATAGAAAAGGAGGTAATACTAATAGTGTGAGATGAAAGGAAATAATCCTAAATACAGAATAGATCTTTGTTTAGGACCAGACATTCCAAAGCACTTAGGACCCAAAGAAATCAAAGCCAGAGTTAGCAGATTTTGAGGACTGTAAAGCCCCCAGCAGTGCTTACTGCAACATGGCCAGTGTTTCAAAAGCTCTCAGCACACAAGGTTCTTCTGAACTCTTTTGAGAATCTAGATCTAAGTATTGCATTAGGAGCTGCTGTGTGCTTAGCATACTTAAGTATTAGATCTCTATTGTGAGCTCTTCTGAGCCCTTTTCAAAATCTGATCTGCACTTTAAACATCCAGCTTCACACATTGTTTCAGCCCTTGGAGGATTCAAGAGGTTTATAATGAATTTTTAAAATTGTGAAACTTGAATGAAAAGTGCCTTTTAACAGCTATATAAAGTAGGTTATCTCAGGCAGCACATTTGTTATTGTTGCTACAGGAGGTATATGCCAACTATAAATACCATTTATTAGCAATGAATGATAAAGCCTCAGTGTAACTGAAGGCTTAATAGCAGAATGAATTAACTACTTCTCAGACTTTAATTCTAATATTACCATTAAGAGGACGAAAAGGCAGATTCCTAATGCATTTCACCAGTAAAGAGTCAAATGTAAACAAGCAGATAAAATAGCCAGAGGCTACCAGTCATTAGGACTGAGCAGTGCTTAGCTGCCCTATCCCCATGCAGATGTTATTCTTTTCTGTAAACGGAAAGACTCGATATTTAAGATTTTTATTTTACTAGCTGATTTACCTCCTAACAGGTAAGCAAAAACCATGCCTTTCTCTTTGAAAGTTTGCAAGACAGTTGACAGAGTGTAAGAAAGCAATGCAACTGAAATATCACATCACGAAAGAGGAAAAACAAAGAAGGTCATACTAAGTTTTAGTAAGAATATAAAGATTTTAGGGTGCACAATGATAAGAAGAAGATGAAAAATATTTGCCCTTCCTCCTTGCTCACATCTCTGAAAATCACAACTCCCACTCCTGGAAGCCAGGAGAAAGTGCAAAGAAGGCTAATCAGATACAAGAATGAAGCCAAATGAGTCTCAGTTCTTCACTGATCCAGCTCCAAGATTCTAAGAGCCAGGGTAATGTATTTTTGGTTTGTTTTTTTTTGGAAGACAGGAACTGGTAAAACATATTAAGAGATCAGCATCTGGAAGCAAAGCATAGGCAGAACTGTATATAGTACCTAACATTAAAGATCTGACTTCACAGCTAGGGGGCCTTCAGAAGCCAAATCCAAACATCACAAATGAAGCCAGTCTCTACCACATACCAGTGAGTGATATGGGATATCTTTATTTTATAGACTGGGAGGTCTATAATAACAAGAATCACAGTTTAAACTCACAGAAGAGGTGAACCTACCATTAAGATGGTGATATCATCATATAAATTACATTAAGAAAATTAGTGTTTTGTATGTCACTACAACATTTAATTCTGATTTAGTTAAAAATACTCCGATCTTCCAAAAACATTCTGAGCTTACTAAATACCCCAAATCATCTTACACAATAACACAATGAAAAGTAAATGTAGTCTATATTTCCATGAGTTATCCACAAAACCCCGAAAGCCACAGCCTGTTTCTCAAATGCCTTCACCTGCATGGTCTCCTCCCTCTCAAGAGAGGATCTTCTTTCTGAACCCCTTTGGAAGTACCATTGTAGCTAATGTTCCATACTATGAAATAAACTTTGTCTGATGGTAGAAGAAACAAGTAACAGAAGGTATTTTGAAACAAACCATGCTTGAGTACTTTGCAATACAGAGACTTCTCTCTAGATCTACACTATCCACGTTCAACTAGAGACAAATCAGAAATAGACTCCATGAGAGACAAAGATGGCGACAACTGGTTACCAACAAAACCCACACCTACCAGATCACCTGCTCCTCTCTCTCAGAAGAGGAATTTACACATCAATAGTTGGTCTTAGATTCTGTCCTCATCTAATCACCACGAACACGTGAAAAATAGGTTTAGAACTTTCCCATTTCTCTCCATGAAAGCCCCTCCTGCAAAGGTTAGGAAATGTCATCCTACAAAGCCAAGAGCTCCCCAGCTTCCATGCACTGCTTGCAGCATTTGCAAAGGCAAAGATTAACCGCATTTGTAAATCAGATCCCTTGTGTTTGCTATGGATCTGATTTACGGCTTTGCAATCTTCACAGCCCAAATTGCAGGGAAGGAAAAAATGGGTACTGGAAGAAGTCATAGCAGATGTGTTCACTTCTAAAAAAGAATGCACAACATGTGCTGCAAAATAAAAGCACCATTTGGCAACATAAAATATCTTGGCATCTGTGTGAATTTGTAACTGCAGTAAAATATTGATATGGCTGATAAAACTGAAGTTCCATTTTCCTCTGCCTCTGCATGTGTGTGCCCTGAGAGGAAGTTTCCTCTTCATACTGTGGGACTGTCTTTGTTTTTTCTAGATTCTTTTTCATTCTTTTCTATCACTTTGTTTGATATAACAGCAAATAATAATAATACAAAAGAAAAAATTCTAGTAATACAAAAAAAGTTCTAATAACTGATCAGATGACTTTTTTTTTTTTGCCTCAGTCCGTTCCAAAAACATTTGCCTGTATTTCCTAAATCTAATGAATTTTAATGCTTAATCTTAAAAAGAGTATGAAATTAGTGGATGGATTACTCCTACTTAAGAATCAATGTATATCTCCTTTTGACTCATGCTGACAGTTTTCATACAGATTGTAAATGATCAGAAACGTTTAAATGTCCTTTGCACAGAAATGTTCTTTGAGAGCAAACAAGGGGGAAAAAAAAAAGAATCATGTATCTGAATACACAGGTTCAACTCTGTGGTTTAGGTCATTATCTACAGAAAACCACCTATGAAGATCACACCTGTGTACAAGTTTGGCTTCTCATTCCTTTCCTAGGTCTGAGGCCAATCATTCTCACTTCACAAGCAATTCAGGTCAGCGCATTACTGGCAGTTTGTAGATGACTGCAAAGATCCATACATCTGTGAGTTTTGTTCATACTTATAGAGAGACTTTCTGTACTGAGACAAGTGTGAAGAAAATTCTTTCAGAAACAGTGTCTCTGAGCATTTGACCTCTGGTGTACCTGTCTAGAATAAAACAAGCACATAAAAATGGAAATGAATGAGCACTACTGTGTTAAATATTTCTTATATTACAGAAAAATGTCATTTTCCCCCCACAAAGCCTTAATCTCCATTTCAAAACCAGCTTTATCACTTCTGGATCTATGACAAACCAATTTTACCTCCTCCACACAACCAATCAGTGCGCACCATTAAAATACCACTGCACCCAGGTTTTTGAGAAAGCCTAAGAGATTATGAATATTGAGAGTACTTCAAATGTAATTTCCTTTTCATAAAAAAACTTTGGTGTCTGCTCTGAGTGCTGATATAATATGTGGAGGCTGCACGCTTGTTCTTTTAATCCATAGCAATTAGTTTCTATCAGGATATACGCCCACTCTCTTGAGAAGTTTTATAAATTGGGGTGTGGGGGAGCATGGAGAAAAGTAAAGAAACTTCAGCTTCTTAAATCAGAATGAAAATAGCCATGAGACTGTTGTGGGTCTGTAATGGACTGGAAAAATGTCTGCTGCAATCAGGTTTGCTGTCACTACTATCTGTTCTGCACACATACACACACACAGTGCTTTTCAAGGCCTTTTTGTACGCTTTCATTCCTGTTAAGACTATTAAACACCTATGCCTCATTCACCCCATCACTGAAACTACAGGAGTGTGAGGAAGAATGGGAATACATGCTTGTATTACAAGTTTACAGTCAATACCAGAAATGAATCAATAGCTAAAGAAGAGCTAGTAGCTAAAAGAATTTCACTTGCAATAACACGCTAGTTCCTGTAATACACGCCATCCAGTTCAACACTTCCATCCTAGCTTTCAGGTTATTGAAACAAGATCACTAGCTTGTTGCTTCTTCCAGTTTTCTGTTTTACTATTCAAAATGACCTTGTGAGTTATTTTCAGATCTTTAGAAGAGACTTTCAACAGCTGCAAAGATAACTCCTGGAAACCAACAGCAAACTCAGATATGAACAATGTTTCTATACCGTAGAACCACTTTCTGCTAAGCTGAAGACTGCTGTAGCTGAAGCTGAAATGTTTACTACAAGTCAGAGCCATAGCAGAAACAGCTTGACTCCAAGGAAAAGACCAAGTTTTAGAATAAAGCTTGTTTCCTGCTCAGGGGACACTGTTTTCCTACCAAAATATTCCCCTATGAAATATTAAAAGTGTTTCATTTACGAATTAATCGATTTTCATGTTCAGAATTCATGCTCTTCTTGATGTAAGGATTGGATGCCTTCCTCAAACAGCTACCTAACAGCAAGCAAGCTACCAACAGCTTTCTATCGCTCTTAATAAAAACTAAGTCAAGTCAGTAGTAAATCTATCTCACCATAAGCGTTACATTAGAAACAAACGCCCACCAACAAATTAGTGAATTGGCTCACTTAATGGATCCTAAAAATGTTTTAGCAGGAAGACTCCATCATTATTGAAACTTTATTTAAATAAATGACTTAATTAAAAAAAAAAAAAAACAAAAAAAAAAACAGCTGTTTGTATGTGAATTGACAGGTACTCGCATAATCCTTAGGAATACACTTTTCATGAATGAGGACAGAAAGTAGCTGTATGAGTTGAAATACACAGGAACAGTCACAGTCTCATCCCTATTTTTCCTAACAGTAAGAGAGCTTTTTTCATTAGACAGTGGGTTGATGGGACCTTTAAATAAATCAGAAAACCCCATGTCTTGTCTTTCTACAGGACAGGTAACTGTCAGTCACCACAAAGTAAGAATAACATTGCTAATCATCATTACTGTACAATAAAAGTTAAAATCAAGAAGAAAACTGTTGAAAACAGGTACTTGATATTGAAAAATATGCCAAAAGACGCGAGGCTCTTTCTTTTGTATGAAACAGTGAAATGCTGTTCAAGCTAGCTTGAGCATAACAGGCAGTAGCAATGCATTTACTTTACATTCTCCTCCCTGTGCTAGACAGGCAGGGTGATCCCTGGGCACTTAGCCAGCTCAGCTCCTGCAAGCTAATTCACTCCAAGCTAATGTGGCTCTCCTTACTGCACACTGCATTGTGCCACACGGACAAAGAAAGGAAGCAGACCAGGACCACACGACTGGTTTCATCCCTTCCACCCTTAAAGTCTATGTATCTGATAAACAGAAAGAGTAAGCAGAAGCTTCTCCCGAAAATATTCACTGAGGAAATGATTCATTCCCTGGTTAAAAAGTACGTACTGATGCCCCAACAAAAGCATGTGGCTATTGCCTTAATAGACACTGAAGCAATAAAGGCTTGACAGGTGGGGTAGATGCAGGTTTAGAAGCAAAAAAAGCCATCATCAAGCTTTTCAATCCTTTGTTGCTATGTTTTTTTTAGCTCCATTTTTGTTTACCGTCTGTATTTCAGCCTGTGACTGAACAAAAGAGCAGCTGCAGGATCTGATAATATTGTTCAGCCTAGGCATTGCTTAGAAAATCAGAATAGCACTAAATGGCTGTATTTTATTAGACTAAAAATTTGAATTGCTTAGTCCGTATTTCACTGTGTGTGTCTATAAGATGCCTATACGTTCCTTTTGCAGTACACATGCATTTACTGAAATACATATGTATTTTAGAACAAATAATTATTGACTGCTAAAATCAGAAGAAAGCAATGAGCTCTAGTGCCTAGAAAAGGGGTTAAGAAATCAGGGTATGTAGGTCTCTATTCCAGTTCTGCTACTGAATATATGAACATTACTGCTTATTAAATGAGAATACCCAATAAATGAGAATTTTAAGTAGATCTACAGTGTAAAGGCTATAGAGTTCCACAGATGAGCTAGGTCTTACCAGGGATACAACCATTCTGAAGTAGTAGTTACTTAATAATTGTATTTAAATATGCTACATACCACTTCAATTGGACACAAAGGTGTGTGTATGACATAAGGGATTCAAATCAGCGGACTTAAACATCTTGATTACAGAACCTTGGTTAACTATTTGTCATTTTTATATATGTCTCCATTTATAAAGCTAATAGGCTCTTTAGCATCTCATCATCACTTTCACATCACTGAGTTCTGTAAAAAAGCTTAAGAGGAGGCAATCTTGGCCACTCCAAAATTTTGAAAAAACAGCTAGGAAAAGAAAAAAAAAAAGAGAGAGAGAGAGAGAGAGAAACCACCAAGAAAAAAACCTGCAAGCACAGACCTCAGAACAGATTGGTGTATCATGGACAAAAGGATGGAAAAAAATAACCAGAATGCGTAAAAAGATCATACATATGTCTCTGGTGAACAAACCCATTAACTCAGCTCAACAGACAACAGAAGAAAAGAACACAGACTGCAGGAAAAGGTATCTCACATTTTCAAGTGTATTATTAGAAATGTTAGCAGAGCTTTATTTTCACCGAATTCCTGATGGAAACAGAGAAACCATTATATTTGCTCTCTTTTCGGTTATGTTAGCAGTACATTAATAACTTCTAAATTATGACTTCTGAAAAAAAAAAACAACCATACAACTTCTAGCAACAGAAAAACAGCATGTTTTTCCAAGTCAGGTTCCCATGTCCACTTTTAATAGTTGAAAGGCCAACGGATGACATAAGCACTGGTGTGTTCTCCAGATGAGTGTACAGTTTAGATTCAACATGGCTGCAAGCAGGATGATGACACACAGCAGTGCCTAGTGTCTCTTGAGTTCACCCAGCCCCAACCATTCGAAAGCTAAACAGTGATATTATGTACTCAGTAGAACTCAACTGTTAAAAAATAAGGTGGCCTGCAGCCAGAAATGGGTACTTAAACAGAAATCCAGTTCTTACAGATTAAAACTGCTCTACAAACCTACAGCGACAGCATACAGCCTGAAGAGCTTTCAGAATGTTTGTATTCAAAGAGCAGGTACTGCCAAGAAGCACCTTGCAGGTCAGAAAGACAAAGCAGAGGAAATAACAAAGTGCACTGATAGCAAATTGCCTCGGCAGGCAGTGAAAATGGAGCATCTAGTCAAAATCGGTGCTAACCTGTCACATGTATCTGACAAGGGAAGAAAATAAAAACAAAACAACACCGTGCAACTCTTACCTACAGAGAAGCTGCTAAAGAATGTCTGGATTTACTGTAAAAGTGACAATGATGTGTCCCATAGCGGAGTCCCTGAGTGACTATGATTAGGAAAACTGGAACAACAAGTACAAATGAAGCTGTGAGCCTGCTGAATTGCTTTGATGCCTGGGCTTGGGTTCAATTCTCATCATCACACTGATAAAACAGCTCTGTCATTATAAGTGCCTTAATTTTCCTGTGAATTATCAGACATTTCTGGCATTTAATTTACATACACATTTTAAGCTATATTCGCTACTTCAGACAAAAAATGATGGCGTTTTTAGCTTGGGTAAGCCTGAACATTTTTATTCACATCCATTTTAAGTATATTCAAATGACTTAGAGGTACAGCACTACAGTCATATTTTAATTTTTGACCCTAATTAATTCATCAACTTCATAACTATTCTTCTCATCCAAAAGTTGTTCTTAGCTTTTCAACCTCAGCCTCATAGCTTCAACTTTAAAAGCAAAATGAGAATCTCAGCTGCCTTTCCTCTTTCCTTAAGATGATTTACATTACCTGGAATTTTTCACACTCCCATAGACAACTTCTGTGGCACTTCTGTAACAAACGCTAGTCGACATAAAGCCAACTTCCACCAGTAACTGCAGTGGAAGAAGCTTAATACTGAATACTTAACAGCACACATTTTGTCTTGAACTAAATTAATTTCACTAGAAGCTCAGTAACACCAAGGGAGCAGTGCTTCTCAATGCAAAAGTACTTACTTTTAAGTATTAAAAATACAAAGTGCAGCACAAACACTTTGACAGTATCCCAAAGACATTAGCTGAAACCAGTTTAACAATGGTCAGGCGCAGCAGAAAAACCCTCCAGGTCAGAGTGTTTCAGTGAAGCTGAGTGGATGTGATCATGTTTCTCCCCTAGTTCTAATTGTGCAAGCCTCCAAAGCACTAGAAAAATGCGAGAAAGCAGCCCTCCCTCTTTCCATGCTGGTGCTATTGATGTCATTACCTTCTTTTTGCAGAGCACTTTCCTGCTCCTGCCCGTGTTGTCATTGCAGAAGCCCAGCAAGTGGGTCAGAGAGCGCACGGAGAATCCACTGGGCTGCTGACAACGTGAGGCAAATAATCTTCTGCTCGCCAAGGGCAGAGCTACTGGTGCAGGAGATAATTAAAGACTGGCTAGTGCTTTTTTCTCAATGCACTTGGGAAGGAGATTTTAAAAAGGCTTGGAATTAAATCCTAGGCTGCATTATTGCCTTGATATAAGGTATAAGTGGACAGAAGGGAATTCAAGCATCAGTGGAGACTGGATTTCGCATGTTTTGAGAACAATAATAATGTTCTGGTTTGCATTAGAAATACTTGTCTGAAATTAACTAAGGTAATTACACAGGAGAAGTTTTACTATAGCATCAACACTATTGAAATGCCAGATTAGTATTACCTGGATTGTATTTCACCATCAGTAAGATTTTTACAAATTAAGTATTTACCTTAAGGAGCATTTTCTTTGCAAGGCAATTATTTCACAAAAACTCTTGTTTGGTAGCACACCACAACAAGAGAAACACTGTTTCATAGTGCAAACTTCACACTGGTAATGGTTTGTCTCTTAAGTGGCTCAAAGGAAAAGCTAATTTTCAACCAGCAGCCAATTTGATTTTTGGTACAGTTCTACTCTGTATCAGTTTTCAACAGCATGCAAAACATGTCAATATTTCTGCCACATGAATAACATTACCTAATAATGTTTTACTCCTGGTATATCAAAGAGACTATAAATTGCAGACATGAGTAGAAGTAGTAAATTATAAGCTGTGCAAAGAATAGTGTGATAACTGTACATAACATGCCTACAGTGCCTAAATACACAGTAGGTTGGCCCCATATTTGCAAGTTTCTCTGTTTTGGCTTAGGGGTGGGTTTTTGTGTGTTTGTTTGTTTGGTTTTTTTGGTTATGCATATTAGAACAAAAAAAAAAAAAAAGGAAAAATAAGAAGAAATATCACATGTAGTATTTTAGAATCATGATTCATATTCTTGGAGATTTAAGCTTAAAGCAAGAAAGATTAAGGAAAAAAAAATCTACAGCTATTTAGTTAAAACAACCTGTTAAACTCTGCACAAAATAAGACTGTTCTGCTGCCATTATGTGAATTTGGACCTTCCGAGAGAATCAGAGCTGGTTTGTTAACATATCAGAACTACTGTCCATTTCAACTACCAATTCTTAAAGCAGAAAATGTATCCTCCTTGTCTGGAAGGTATACTAACTAAAGAACATGTTCCGACTTAATTCTAAAACCAATGGAAAACACATGACATGGACACAACTAAAGCCCCAAGATCATTTATGTCAGCAAATAATAATTCAAGTAATTCTGGAGCTATCGATTTCTCATTCCATATCGAAATATCACAAACCAAACACATGAAAAACTTCCCTATTTTATCCTCTACCATTGTGAAAACAAGCCTTAATGCAGTTAACACTCATTATGGATAACTATTCTTCACACTATTGTATCACATCTCTTCATTCTGACACTGACACAGCTGAGTACGAAACAGGGACTTTTTAGTTTTCATATACTATGAAAAGCCAACTAATAAAATCATTTTGCTACACTGTCCCAGCAATGACCTCAGTCCTGTCTGAGAAGCTAATTCAATTCCAAAGACTCTCACTATCAGATGCTGTCAATTTGTCCCCCCCTTTTCTTTTTTTTTGTCATAGTAATATCTAATATGGACTGGAAGTACTAGGAAGTGAGCTGAGACTAGCAAAATTCTCTTCAATTAGGGCATGACATGGCACTGAAATTCGTCCCCTGGAGGAAAAGAGACCATCACTTTTGATTCACGTACTGTAAAGGTTGTCAGTAAATAAAGTATGAGCATATAAGTTAGGAGGTTTCTTCTTGCAATTTATAGAAAAATAAATAAATAAATAACCGTATTTACATCAACCTCTCATGCTAGCAAAGGAATCTAACCAAAATGAAAATCTTGTACTGTGAATCCCGGCATAATGAACACCCCCATTTTCCCATCTCCTCTTGTTAAGTCAGTTCAAAACTTCTATTAGCAGTTCATTGGGGGAAAAAAAAAAAAAAAAGTTTTAGGAATTTAAAGTAATCCCACATAAGAAAAAAAAAAAGCTGAATAACATCTTCCCCCCACCACCTTTTTCTTTTTTTTTTTCTTTTTTTTTTCCAAACAGGAATTCGGTTCCCACAGAGAATTCATTGCTTTCTCAGTATCAATGATCTGCATGCACAGGCATGTGATATTTCACTTTGTAAATAAGCCTCAGACCAAGCAAATCAGAACTTTAAGAAGTTTCACACCAGCCCTATTTCTCTCTTTGTAATTTCAATAGGAACTTCTGGGTCCGTTACTGTTCTCTGTACTGGCAATGACTCTCCATTAAGGAAAGAATCTTGCTCATGCAGGAATTTTCATACATAATTCAGTTTGATACCTCCAAAGTTGTATCGTGGTCTCTCTTTCAAGTACTGTAAGTCATACGTGACCTCACTGAATTCAGGCAGTTAGGATGCAGCTCAGCCTTCAAAGCTGCCAAGTTGAGGCCTACACTTCAAAGCAGACCTATTACCTAATTTGCACTATCACACAGATTGCTATGAGAGTTAACACAAATTAAACCATTCAGACTAACTTCAATTCATTTATACGTTAGAAAACTGTGATAAATAAAAGACTCTTTGTAAAATCAGAGGCGGCAATGCAAGGGGACTGAAATACTTTCTAAATTTAGAGGCAGGTTTATAATGAAAGCACCAACATAAATTTTGATTGGTCACCGGTGGGAACACTTCCATTTTTTGGGTGACATCAAAAAAGCACAACATAGAAGAGAAAGAAACCTTCCACCCTGGCAAGTACTACTGCATGAAGCTCTTAACACTACAGTCTTGCCCTCAGTCCTGTATTTTGAACTTGCCTGACACTGGCAGATTTGGTTATGCCTCAAATTAGAAACATGAGGTATTAACTCTTGTCAGCCTCTCTTTTACGTCCTCTTTGTTGATTCTTTCTTTCTATTCCATTCTGTCTTGGCTTTATTTCTACTAAAGTCAGCTTAGATGAAATTTTGCTTAGATTTTTTACTGCTGGACAGAGACTAACAAAATACACCCAATATTAACACCAACAATACAAGTTCACATAGTGTCAGAGCATGAACTGAGCCTCTAGCTTTCTACTGAAGAAAGGGCAGCTTTTTCTGAATCATTTATCTTTGTTTATCCTGATTTGACTGTAAGTATAGCATAAAATAAGTACAGAATCACTGAAGTTGGAAAAAAAAACACTAACATCATCCACTGCAACCATCAGTCCATCCCCAACCATGACCTTAAGTGCTTACACAGTTTTTTTTAGCACCTCCAGGGATGGTGACTCCACCACTTCCCTGGGCAGCCTGTTCCAATGCCTTACCACTCTTTCAGAGAATAAATTTTTCCTGATATCCATCCTGAAACTTCCCTGGAACAACTTGAGGCCATTACCTCACAATCTATCTCCTATCACTACCTCCTTTCAGGTGGTTGTAGAGCCTTACTTTCTCCAGATTCACACGTTGCATCATATTCCTATATCAAATTCCCAACACTATGCCTGAGTACATCCTGGGAAACAATTCCCACTTTGCCTGGGATCACTGCAGCAACTTGTGAGAATGCTGGCTGTATGACAGGTTCCTGCAGCTCATTCATCCCACTGCTCACACACTAGCATTTCTCAGAATTGCCTGGACGGTACATTGCCGTCAATAGCAAATGCCACAGTTTTCAACCTCACCTGCTATTCATCTGCTCACACAAGGGCTGCTCCAAAAGTAACGCCTCTTGTTTTATTATGTTGGCCCATAACATCAGATGGGCGGATGTTGGTGGTATGGAAGAAGAGGTTGAACCTTTCCAACAATATTTTGTTACATTTTGTTGCCATGTGACAGATGGCATGAGAGGGCAGTCTGACAAAACGGTGTCTGGCTTGGAAATGAGTAGAGTATGAAGCAAAGGTGTGGAACTGAATTCCTCCATGAGGGAAAAGCTGTACACGCTGACATTTATCAACACTTGCTGGATGTTTATGGGGATCAAACAGTGGATGTCAGCACAGCGAGGCAGTGGGTGGTGCGTTTTGGCAGCAGCAACAGCAGTGTAAAAGAACCCATGTTTCAGATGGCCATATCAATTTTTATGAGCACAGCATGTAGGCTCTTGGTCATTGCTGGTGAAAATGCACAACCAGTGGTGGAGACTGTGTTGAAGAATAGTGTTTTATAGCTGAGAAATTGCTCTATCAAATAGTGTTATTGTGCTCTTTGTATCTGTTGTTGTTTTCATGGAAATAAATAGGAGGCATTACTTTTGGAGCAACCTAAGTATTTACTTTGCATTTTGCGGTGGACTATTTAATGTACTGTTATGTATTTGTTTCTTGATACTAGTTTTACTAGTTTTGCAGCGCCTCTTTATTATTCTCCAGAAGAAGAGACTGGCAGAAACCTGAAGGATAATGGCCTATTCATAGTCCTACTCCTAATTAGGAAACATGTTTATATTCTGTGGAGAAATCAGAATCACATAATAAGGGTTGTATCAGCCATTAGAGACTCGCTTTAGTCTCATTGAAACACCTAACGGGTGTAGCAATGTTTAAAGTATTTATGACATGGCTGCCTGTAATTCTCAGACTGGCACAAAGATATTGCACATAATTTGCATGATGTGGCAAGGGAACATCCCCAATGTACAATATTAGCTCCTGCATGTGTACGTGTAAAGGAAAAAAGAAGCGCTGGGACTGGAAGAGATCGATGAACAACGCTGAACTAACCCACATAAACCGTGACAACAGAGGGAAAGCAAATAAGGAAGCAGGGAAAATAGTCCACTAATTTTAGAAACTAGTACCTCAAACCAGTTGATGTGTATTATTACAGTATTTTGAAAGTCCCCCGGACCAGACTAGGATTACTGTTTTAAGTATTTCACACACTGCTATTGCAAATTCTGGCACAAAGCTGGCCAGCATCTTTTACCCACTTGTAATTTGAGCTGTAAGAGTTCACACGTGCGTAATTCCTAGCCTGAAATATGCCAGTAGGCAAGTTAACCAGCCTTAGCAACATTTTGGCCCATACTATAGTCTTAAATGGACAAATAAACAACAACAAAAAATTAAGCAACATCAAAAGAGTATTTTGAATACTGTTTTATTTTATTTTTTTTTCCAAATCTGCCTGTGCCCAGCAGAAAACTTGTCCACATTCAGGGAGCATTTGCAGGCACTTTAAGAGTAGGAAAACCAATTACAGGTTTATAACAGTAATTCTGAAACTACCACACAGATAGGCTGACATTCTCAGCAATAGACCGGATTGAGAAAGCAGGATTTGGGTGCCTAAGTTCTGAAATTCAACATTTATACTCCTCTACCATTTGCAAACTCCCCCTTTAATCTTCACAGTAATAAAGTCCTCTAGCATTTGTTGACATAGTATAATGTCTTGCTTTGAAGAGATACCTGACCTCGTCCTATTTTCACTTGGGCAAAGCACTCCAGTGTTGCAGATACACTAGGGCTGGTGTTATTTAGAGCTAGCTTGGGTACCTCCATAGAAACACACTGAGTGAGCCATACAAACAAATCTCAAGCTTCTGCTAGTGAACAGTAGCTAAACTGTTAGCTACAGAAGATCCAAGTGTATGTCCACTTTCTGGATTGGGAAACTGCTGACTCATAACCTCCTGTTGAAATATCCCAGGTCTTAAGCAATATGTGGTCATCAGGTTCTCCCCTGGTGCCAGTTTTCTACTTTGCTTCCATTATATAACAGAGTAAATGGGTAGCCCTAATAGCACAAGTCACACTGGCTCCCTCATAAAGGTGTCTGCAGACGAGAGCTGTACATGGCTGACTTAGATTCCCTTCCTCCCTGAATAATACAGCAAACAGTTTCAATGTTAGAGTTGCTCATTTTGGTAGCCTCCAGAATCCCTAAATCGTTAGCAATGAAAGAACCATTTCAGTATGCCTCCATCTCCAGTAAAAAACTGTTTCTGCAACAGCTGGAAGCAATCAATAAACTAATGAAAGCTGGAGTGGCTGTGAGGCAGCAAGACTTCCTTGTATCTAGAGCTGAAGCTGCTCTTTTGGCACACAACTACTCTTTGAACTAACAGGAATGATTTTGTATTTTTTCCCCAGTTCTCTGATACACTACATTTAAAAAAAAAAAAAAAATCACCTTTGTGAATGACTTCATTACAAGAATATCGTTCAGGAAGAGCACCATAAGAGCACAACAACTGCATCAGGTCAAATGAAAGAACCAGTTAGACTGGAACCTCTCAAAAGAGATAAGAGGGCAATCATGACTTTCTTTTAGCCTTCAGCCGTTTGCATTGTTCATGGACTCCTGAAGAAAGGCATGGCTTCTGTATACTTAGAAATGTTCAAGAGGAATTTCTCTGCCATTAATCTGTCCAACTTTTCCATGTAAGTATTCTGCAGGACATATTTACGACCAGCTAAATTATGCATTTTAAACACTTGGATTGGAAACTCTCTGGGCACTGCCTATCCATTTGTTCCTGATTGTTTAGCACATTGATCCACGACTAAGATTAGAAGGTACTACAGCAATACAGCACAGCTTGCTAACAAATGAGACTAACCTCAACAGACAACATGGAAATGAAGTAGATGAGAAAACTCCAGCATGTTCAATAACTTTGAAATCAACCCAGTAATGGCTAATTGGAGTATTTCCAGCTCCTTATAGTTTAGAGAGGTTAGAGTAACATCAAACAAAATGACAGCTGTTTTTACAGCAACAATAGATACAGGGATATAAGTTACATATATTTAGATTCCAAGACAAACTGTAGCTTGCTCGTTCTAAACTATTTCCTAATGAAACCAAATGAAACAACAAACCCTGCCTTAAAAGAAATTACGGTACTTTATTTGACAATGAGAAGAAAGAATGAGTTTTATGCCACAAATCCATTTTAAAATTTGTTAATAACCTAAAACTTTAATATATATCCCTCTACAGAGTTTTCCCTTTTTTCATAAGGTGAAATGAATACTTTGGAAAATTAAATCTTTGATCACTGTGGAAATGGAGTAAGTCTCATTTTGTTTCTCTCGAACTACTTTTCAGTTAGGAGAAGGCTATTCTGTAATTGTTAATAAAAAAATCTCACTGTATTTGAAAAATCTGTGTTATTAGCATTATCTAGCTCTGTTAAAGTCCATATAATCACAACTGATTACTGTAACTGTTTTCATTCACTGGAGAATTGTTTCAAAGTCCATGTAGCCCTTTTTCAAAGCCTGAGTTGATTCTGAACTAACGATAAAACTATTCGAACAAAAAGTTATTCTGGAATGACACGTTGCAGTTTCCTGTTGCTTTTGTCTTCCCCTTGAGATGCTCAGACTTACATAATGTTTGGGCTATCTTTTTCCTAGATATATATTCATAGAGATAAAATTCCTTTCAAAAGACAACTTCATATCTTAAGAGCTCTGAATATGCAGCAATATAGGAGTCTGGATGACAAAAAGGCCACTGACTGTGAAGATTTAAGAAACAGACTGACATCTGCCACCTTCATATTTCCCCTAGAAATGAAGCAGGATATTATACACTGCGGAATTCACTCTCACTGGCAAAATACAAAACTCATCAGGAATCTGAAATTGAAAAATATCTCAGGATGCTTTTTAACAGATGCACACAGAGACCTTTATAAGACATGTTTTCTGACATAGAGTTGTTTGTTGTTCTTTTTCAAGCCTTCAATTTGATTTCACCAAGTTAGATGTTCATTATTTTAATGGTTAGGTTTAACACTTCCACAGCAATTGGTCCAGGGCACAGTTCATTTAAGGATCTTAAGCGTTCATGCTTCTCATACAGTCTCAACTTCTAAGCACAAAGGGAAGACTCAGAAGACAACAGAAAATACAATGCTGTTAGCTTGTTGCTGATTATGACAATTCATTATTCTATAGAACTTAACAACAGATCCAAGGGTATAATTTCTTATTCAGCTTAATGCTGTGCCCAAATGAAAGGTTATGAAGCAGATGGTTACTATTACTATTCATTTCTGCTGCTGAAGCATAATTTAACCAATATTAGGACTCCACGTGCTTGGTGATATGCATATTTGTACATGATTTAAAGGTTTTAAGAACTTACTGGAAGAGAATGCCAAGATGAAGAATCTAATGATTGTTTTTAATAACTTGTATTTCAGGACCACTTAGAAGTTAAAAAAAAAAAAAACAACAACATCCATTGAGGATAAGAGCACTGTGAACCTACCAGGTGATTGTCTGCCATAAAACCTTACGTACAACGCATGAAAAATTCAAGACAAGGAAAAAAAACAAAAACCTAAGAAACCACAATCTCCATTCAAAGTGAAAGGTCAGTTTTTAAGCTAAAAATAGAAGTCGGGTCTTCCTAAAGTGAATTCAATACATACTGATAAACAAGAAGAGAAAGCAAACAAACAAACAAACAAGAACAACCGTACACATTTTTAAAGCTGCTCTAGAGAGAGCAGTATTTCCTGATGCTTCACAGGTTTTGCCAGGCCTTAACAGTGGTTCTTTATCCTTTTAACATCTGTCCAAATACTAAACTACAGGAATTAATTTTGTGCATATCCTGCTCCACAAAATGGATGTTATCTATGTGTATTTTACATATAAGCATGGAATTTCCATGCAATGATTGGTACAGCTGCAGCTGTTTACTAACTTGTGTCAGCAGTGAACTCTCACCTGAGAACATCTGGAATGCACACTGGAATTCAACTGGCGTTCAAAAAGTAAAAACACATATTTCATCTAAATATCCCTCTTTGTTCCCCATTTCTGGTAAAGGAAAGGTGAAAAAATCCTTAATGATTAACTGAGAAGATGCAGAGTTAAATACTTCTCATTTTAAATTTGTACAGCACAGACCCTTCTGCCATACATCTCAAGCGATGCCGTTCTGATGCTTCTTTCATTAGGTTGCCATTTAAATCTTGCAAAGGGAGCATGGCACATTGAAATCAAGTGCAAGATTTAAGCTGAGTACCTAAAACCTACTGCAGTTAAAAAATGAACAAACAATTAAAAAAACACTTATTTTGAAAACTGCAGGCTGTGGAGTTTGTCATTTTGACAATATTACAGAGATCACAAATAATTTATAACAACTGTACCAACCTTTTCAATAGCCAATGGATTTTCACATGCGTGCATTTTGAATGCAAATTAGTTCTAACTGTTTACCTGCTTCCATAAATTCAATGCAATAACAACTTATGGATCACATAAAGCAATACATAAAGTAATTTTTGAGATTCCTCTGAGACTATAAGCAATTTTTTTCTTAATAGCACATTAATAGCACATGAATAATAGTCTTATTCTACACATGCAGAGTGTGTCAAATCTAATTTTCTTTTGATGAGATGGCAGATATTTTACAGTGCATAACATTTTTATACATTCTATGATATAAGGGCTAATGACAGACTCATATTCCTTCTGTACTGCTGGAAAAATACAAGCTTTCCTCTAGCATCATATTTGGAAGACTAAGACTATTTAGCATTACCCAATCTCCATGGAAATTAGTTCCAGAACAGTACATTATTCTTATTTCCCTCCTTGCCCAAACCAGGAAATGGTAACTCCTACAGCAGAGAGCTACATGCCTCAGTGTAAGGCAAGGCAGAGTGGGCAGACAACAGCTTAGCTGTGTCACTCCACAGAACAAAGTTTCACCAGTGGACATCAAAACGTTTAAGAGCCAGATCATCAGTGCATATCGATCTAGAGTGCTACCAAATAAAACCTGAAGTATTGCTTCCTTGATTCCTCCTTCCCCAAGAATATTTTGTGCTTCAACACAACTTTTATGTAAACTGGGGAAAAATGAATAATTAGGTTTTGTCTCGCACTTCACCAATGTGAGACAATACCTTTCACAGAAGGTCTAGCCTTTGACATCGTGTAACAAGAAAAGACTTGTTATAACAAAAAAATTGTCATGCAGGTTAACACAGAATTACTGCCTTCAGACATCTTATTAAGCTTTGCCCTGTCTTAGATCTCTAAAGTATGGGATTCCATTCAAATCCCTTGGAGAAATGGATGTAGTACTTTTATCAGCAGCATCAAAGAGTTACTACCAGCATCTGCTTGGGCATACATACTGCTATGCTTCTTGAAATGTTTATTTTTCCTTTAATAAGCTTCTGCTCCCTACTCACCAAAAATAGTTCTGATTTTAGGGCCAGATAAGGACTTCTCTCACAATCATTAATAAATCTTTAGAATCACCCCAAGTCACCGCAAAATCAATGACTTAAGTGTTATTTACTAAGTCACTATTTCCTTTCCAGCAAGTCCAAGGAAATTATACTGTAATAGAACATTCGCCACAGTAACATTTTCATCATAACTAACACAGGCTAATATTCAGTGTAAAATTACTACCATGAATTAACTTTATGTCTGTAGAAAATGAGATTGTATGTAATTACTGATTTCCATTCACAATAAACTAAGCAAATTATCTTCACAAACATAAATGCACCATAAATTTGTTTTGAGGCATAATGAAGAAATAAATTTGTGAAAGAAATATGGACTGAATCTGCCAAATTATTGTAAATGATAACTTCTTTAAAATTAAGGCATGTAATTGCAATTGGAAAATGTTATCCTCTTAATGGTTGTATTATTATTTAGGTAGACCAATAATCCTCTTTGCTGATGCTTCATTTCTAAACTATTGGCAGATTTTATGCATTTTAATATCAAAATGCCATGCAATCTATAAATAGAATGATTTACCATTTGCCGGATTAGGTTTGTCCTAATGAATTTCAGAGGATTTTTAGAAAGGAGATAAAAATGTTTAGTAGAAAGTCTCACATTTTTTCTGCTCATATTATTTAACTGAGTGCACTCATTCAATAGACGAGATTGTTTTAACATATGGTTCTCCGAGTTTAATGTTAATGAGTGAAAATCACCGTACTGAATATGACATTTTAAATCAAATAAAGCAATCGGTTTGATGATGTTTTAACAATTGCACATTACACCCTGCAATAAAATCACAAAGTTAACTCCTTTAAAATGCCACAGAAATTAAAATAACTCGTATTGTTGTATGGCGTCAGTGTTATCTGACATTCAGAAAGCACTAAATCATGCCTGACGTGCCCTCAATCTTTTTAATGACCGTTCACTTTAAGGCATTGTTAAAACCCCCAAATCATTTAAGTGGCCAACCCTGTAAAAAAATCTTTCAGTTTTGAGGAAATTTACTGATGTTACTTAATCTTACAGAATTCCTCAGTATATTGTCACAAAAAAAAAAAAAAAAAAAGTGAACTTCTTGTCTCTCAAATTATTTGTTTATATAGCTGCTAAGTTCCTGCATATTTTTACATATTAAAACAAACAAGAAATATATCGCCACCACCAAAAAAATAAACACAAAAACACATTCAAGTAAGCATTTGAAGTAGCTTGCAGCCAAATCAGTAGAAATTACTACAGACAATTGTATGCTGCTGCCATAAAGCCTAGCAGCTTTCCAAAACAGCTAAACAAGTATAACACATACTGAGAATTCAAAACACTATCCATATACTGTCACTGAAAATATAATACAATTTTTGTGTCATGTTGCTAAACATTAGACAATCAGGAGAAACAATCTGCATTTCTTCCTTGGTATGGGCATATAGATATTATTTTTTATGATTTATTTTTTAAGTGAAGGTATCATGTCTAGCTAAACGTATCCAGTCCGGCATATATGGATTTTCAGGACTGCTCTCATCCCTATGGGTACCTTGTCCCATCCCACGCAGGGCCTGAGTTAATCCCTTCAGCCTCTTCTTTCCTTGTTGTGCATCCTGCCACAGCTCTCTTGTGGGAAAGGGAATTAGTGAGGGTAAACTGTATGAAACACACAGAAAAAAGCCTCTGAAAGCTTACCTCTTTCAAACAGGTTCAGGTTGGAATTATCGTAAAATAAAGCAAATCATACTACAGAATTTCTGCACTTTCCATATTTTATCCAAGCAAGTGAGAGAAGGATACTGTAATCTGTCTGCACTCTCAAAACATATAAAGCAGATTAGACCAAAGCAGCGGCTTTGTTTCAGGACTGGGGGAATTTCATTTCTTACTGGATATGGTACCATTACACCAAGGATGTAGGAGGAAGTTGCACCCATTCGCCACTTGTATGAGCACTCAAAGAATTCCCCACACCCCACTCCTCGGGCCCGGGCTGCAGCACGCTCAGGTACAGAGCTGAGTTCTGTTCTTACACCGAATCACTGCCTTTTATCAATAAGGCAAATGCTCCAAATGGCAAGAGCTGCGCTACAGCTCCTGCCAACTACTACATAAAGCAGTGGTAGTAAAACAGTATACTGAGATTACAGCACAGTAAATTAGTCTGTAATGAGAAAGTGATTCTCAGTCATCACAATAATCCAGAGATATCCTGTTCTTTGCTCACTGCTATGGGCATTAGAAGAGAACTAGAATCCTAATATGAAATCGCTAAACCAGTTCAGTTTGGATTTCTATTGGATGGCGATGGGAGAACACATCAAGGAATTAGAGCTTATCAGCAATTACTATGAATAATAACCAACTGTAATTGCAAATAACTTAGAAAATATGAGAAAAGCCTGTACCTCAAGCAGAATCTACACAATTCAAGTTAATTTCATTGTTCATTAAAAGCCAACAGAAAGCTCACTAAACACGGGGAAAAGGACAATTTAATCCAAAAGTTCCTGTTGTCTTAATTCCCTATTACCCAGTAGTTTAACATTATAATGACATTAACAGTCCACTTGGTGCTTAGTAAATTACCTGGTCTTGCTACTCCCATCATATCCACTCAAAATCAGGCTCTGCATGCTCCTACTGATTTAGGGAATTCCTGTGATATGGAAATAGCCCTGTTCTACCAAAAAATATAAAGTTGAAAATCTTTAAAATTAAGCACCTTGTTTTGCTTTGGGGAAAACAAAACAAAACAAAACAAAAACCCTCCAATGTCAACTTCTAAGTCCTTTATGCAAAGCAAATCCATATGTTTTAAACCTTTAATCAGTTCTCAATTCATTATCAAAATCACCAAGTAACATGGCCTGAAGATTAAAAGGTTGAAGACAGGCTAATGCCCAAAGTGTCATCAGAAAGGAAGAGACACTCGCTATTCCATTTCTTATTGCCTTGTGCTCTACTGAACGTTCAAGTGAAGGGTATTTACCCCCAGTAAGGACAGCTAAAGGCTTATTCCGCATAGGAAGAAAAAAAAAAAGCTTTTCATTTAGCAAATGTTTTAAGTGGATTGTATAATGTAATTAATATTTTCATGGGCTTTTGATTCTGAACTGAAATGCTTTAAAATATGGTTATTATATAATAATAACTGTGAATGTCTTTCCAGATAGTTTATTGCTAGTCCAGATTTTCAATTCCATCTGCAGGAAACATAATCAGTATCTCTGAAATTTTGTAGATAATACTGATCTTACTTCATAATACTTCAATACTTCCATAACATAGAAGAGGAATAAAGACAAATTCTTATGACCATCGAGGCATCCCTGATGGTAGCTTGGTTTATGAGTCAAGACTTCTTATGCTTCCTTTTTCTCCATATACAATATGTGAAAAATATATTTTGTCTGATATATGAGATTGCTGCAGACACTGGTTAATTCATTTCTGTTCACAGAGAACTGTATAGCAACTATCACAAGTACTTCTGTAGCTACTGTTCACTGTGTATTTGGAGGAGGAAATGAGGGAATATGCTGCTGGTTGAAATACAGCATCTTGACTGAGGTATTTCTGATGCTGTTGCTTTTATTTCCTATTTCAGGCTACTTCAAAACCGGTCAGCAAATAAGGACTTAAGTAAAATATTGTTACTCAAATGCTTTCTTAGAAACTACAGTGTTGGAATTCTGCGTGAAACAATTCTGGAGAAAGGGCAAGAGGAAAAAATAAATAAGTAAATAAATAAAATACAATAAACAATTCCTAGACACAAAATGCATCGCTTTCATGAAACAATGAACAATATGACATAAGCTGAAGAACACCACTACAGTGATGTATGCCTGGCTCCCAGACACATTTTTCCCAACAGAATCACATAATACACAAGAAGAAATGCTGAGAATTTCTTGAGATTTAAGTTAAAAAGAAAACAAAAAAACAACTTAGAAGATAAAGGCAAAGTAAAAAAAAAAGTCACTGTATCAGCAGCATCTGCCAATACTGGTTACTTAAATCTGTTTATTATACTACAATCACTGTAGCTCAGAAAGATAGCCATGGACTGAGAGTGAGTAACTGTGGTTGAAATACGCTTGACACTAGGATGAACACCTCCAGCGCAATGACACAGAATGTAATCCAAGAACTGCACAACAAATATTTACAGGAGTCATTCTTACTTACATTTTTCATTTCAAAGTTGATGCAATTAAACACAGTATAAAAGAAGAGTCATCGATTTGTGTTGTTGAAAAATTTGCCTAAGGAAATCTGCCTTCTTGAAGAAAAAAACCATACTTTTATCTATCATAGCTCATAAATACAGACCAATCTTTTATCTGCCTTTCCTCCTCTATTGTGTATAATAAATTTAAATCTTAAAAGCAAAAAATAAGGTTGAAGGGAAAGGTAGATAAAAAATTATCGTAGAACATTATCTCATCTCTTGCTTAAGACGCTGACTCTGATTACATGATCACATATTTATCTCCTCAATATCTGAGACTTACCATCCTGATAAAATAAGTTCCCATATACCTCAAAGACAGAATTAAAAAACTTTCAATTTCACTGAAGGAAGTGATACTACTAAGTAACAGAGGCAGGAGCGTTAATATGAAAAGAGCTTTGCAGACTATCACCTCTGCTTTAAATTACGGCCTGAATCTGGAAAAACACGAGACTCAGATCCAAAAGCATTCTGGCTTTAACAGGAAACCTGAGAAGTTGCTTATGGATGTCTTAATTGGTAGACAAAACATACCTTGAATTATACAGCCATAACCAAAAGAATTGGTATTCAGGATATAATATAGCTGAAGAACAGTCAAGGAACCAGGTATGGCTTTGAGTCATACATCTGGCTCATTTAATTCTGGATTCTATTTTTTGAATGAATCAAGGTTTCAGTAATAGAACTGGAGAGTAATGTAAAAAAATAATGAGCCATGCTCTTGGCTAGTCAGTGGAGTATAAAACTTTACCAGTTCTCACCAGGCACACATCTGGACCAAATGCATACATTCACTCCAGCATCATAAATTTCTACCTACCAAGCAGGAAGGAGAAATACTTTTTGCCTGATGGGAATTTTTAAATTCTTAATCTAAGAGGAATACTAGAAGGCAGAGAACTAACTTCAATGCAGAAGATACATTACGAATATTTGACTGCGACAACAAAAAATGTTTCAAAATTAAGAAGTTCAATCATTACAACGTTGAATGAAAGCTGAGAGAAAGAGAACTCCCACTTTATGCCTATGTGGAGTTATTTCCTTGCAGCTCCACACAGACACTAGTGTCACAAAACAAAATAAGCTTTAAGAATAAGACAGTTTATATACACAAAAAATCCCTTTGTGGTAAGTGCCAACAAAGAACACATTGTACATTAATTGCTGGTCTCTCAGTCCAGACCATCTGTCTCTGCGATGTAATGAAGGCTGGCAGCATTGCTGCTATTTGCTCAATAACTAAAATTGGGTCTGATCTAAACCCTCCTCACTGTCTTGTTATACTATCAGCTTGACTTTTGTGAACTGAGATACAAATGCAGTGCACAGCCACCTTTTAGCAGCAACTGCTGAGCCTGCTGTAATGTGCCTGAAGTTGAAAACAGAGAGTATTAGCAGGGATAATGAGAAAGAAATGAAACCACTAACCACACCTGAAAGTCTTGTGTATTATAACTGCTACGCTTTCACACGGTGAGAATGTTCAGTACATATGGTGATAGCTGCCTCTGAGTATTGCTGAACTATTGTGGGGTTTCAGACTCATCACAGTATTAGGACTTGGAAATCTACTTATGTAGATGGCATCTGTAATTATTCTTATTTAACTAATGCTTATATGCAGCTGTGAAAGTCTAAGCAGTCTTAACTTATATACAAGGACAACTGAAAAACCTTAGAAGTCTGGGTAGCAGCATCTGATATTAAAATAGTTGTAACTCATATCACCCGCTCCATAGAACAGAAATGTAAGCAAGGGAGAGACTGCATTCACCCTCTGACGTTGACATGCAGAAGTGAAACAACAAAGGCAGATCTGTTGAATCTGCATTCCACCTTCCATGGAAGTGACGTGCCATGTTACAAAAATCCGGAATAAATTTTCTTTCTTGAAATTTTCAAGACAATAAAAACACATAGTCCTGCGTATACTTCAAACTCGTCCTGTTTTGTGGTGCCCACCCAGTCCAGCAGGCGTGGTGCGAAAGCAGTGATCTTAATAGCGACTCTGCGTGAGCATGATACATCCCAGCTAACACTCAGTTGGTCGGCTGATCAAGGGATGCAAGTTATCCTTTAGGTATTCTTTAGCTTGTGCCTTCTAGCTAGAGAAAACATACATCACTTAAGAGGATACGAGACACAGGAAGGATCTGTGCAGCTTAATATTGAATATAGATCTGATTACAACTATGTGGCAGTGGCCCGGTTTCTACTTCAGCTAACATCGACTGTCTTAGAATTTGGGTGGCAAAACAAGGATCAAGTCACTTTCATGTACATGTAATTTGCACAGCTCTCAGAAAGAAGGTGGCCATGTTGCTGCAAACCTTCTCTTTGGAAAGCTGGATTGTTCAGTCCCCACCCTGCTGAGCAAGATTGATGATTTTTCATTATTTTCTGGCTTCAAGATCAACTGGGAAAAGTTAGAGGTTCTACTGCTTTCCAGATTTTGCTCCGGGAAATTTGTACTCATCTTGGAGGGCTTTTTTTTTCACACTGCCAGAACACAATGAAGCACTCAGGTATTTGGTATTCTCAGTATCTCATCATCATGAGAAACAATCATTTTTTACCATTAATTAAAATCCTGCAAAGAGATTTTGACAGATGGAAGTGATTGAACTTATTGCTATGGGGAAAGGTCAATTCCATTACAATGATTTTCACTCCAAAAAATTAATTATTGGCTGTTGAACACACCATTGGAGAGTCTGAAGAGAATTTTTTTCCCCAAAAGTTACAACAACTGTTCGAAGAGTTCCAATGAGATGGAAAAAGCATTACTGAATCCAGACCAAAAAGCTTAAGATCAATCTATATGTCTAGAAAAAGGCAAACATTTTTTCAGTGATTCAAACTATACTGGTACAACCTCAAATACCTATTAAAACATCTAGAATTCACTTCCAACAGTGGTAAAGGTTTTGTAAAAATTGGGATGTTGGCCCATTACATGAATGGGTTCTCATTAATGAAGAGCCAGTGCTCAAGCTAGAGTTAACTTGGATTTCCTTGGAACCACTGGTTTACTGATCATTTTCTACTGGAATTTTTTGGCTTATTCCTCCAAATAACACATTCAATTCCTGAGAAAAAAGAAAAAAAAAGTGTCCAGAACGCATAAGAAAAGAAAGGATTTAAAGATGGGAATTAAACACAGGAATGGAGTGACCAGTTCTGGGCCACAAAGATCATTAAAGGACTGGAGCATTTTTCTCATGAGGAAATGCTCTTTAACATACACAGTGTCCTTGCCAAGCATGAACACAGTGTGGTGTAAATGAGGACTCAGGAGAAAACCAGTGCTTGATTTTAAACATCTAAACTTTTTCAAAGAGGCACTGAGAAGAATCAGACCTTGCTCTACCATCTCTCTCTCTAAGAGAGGGCAGAATCCAACCTCTGTCACTCCGAAAGTATCAATATTGTCCTGCCCCTCACAAAGAACTCTCAGCTTGAAAACTCTGGTCTGAATCATGAATGCTATTCTAACGGGAAAGCAGAACACACTCCTCCCCACATTTCTCTTGACTTCTGGTGTAATGGTCTAGAAAATGTTTACATGAGAGCACTCACCCACTTTTTTGCACGAGCAACAGCAGCAGTGGGTCAAAAGTTCCCAGTGAAATTGACAAAAATATAATTCGTCAATGGACAAAACAAATCTATTTTCCTATGCTGCCTGTTCTTCCGTAGTGTGATTTAAATGAAATCCCACAATAGCCAACATTTTTAGATGCCTGCATGAGCAAAAAGATGTGGCCTGCTTCTCCCAGCCCTGGGACTGTAACAGCTAATAATGGAGTCAACAGTATAATACTGACTCCAGATATATTTGAGCACTGTCTGAAACCTGATTGTGCATGACTTTCAGAGAGCATGAGCCATAAAAAGTATGTTTGATGCAGCCCAAAACTCCCAATCTTTTCCATTTTTATAGTTACATAGTCTTGCAAGCTTGAAAATCCCTGAGAGACCATGTGGTAAAACAAAAAGTAAATGTAAGTGACATATTCTTGCAATTGGTGCCAGCCCAGTGGGACTGAAAATCTGTTGTGCAAAGATATAGGAAAACGAACAATAGTATGAGAACATTCTTCTTTCAGAAAAGTTAGAAGCTCAACATCACTGTGTGAAACAATGAAGTGAGATGGAAAACACAAAGCCACGTAATGAGGTAAGAAAAATATTAAGCTTGACCCAAAAAACAGAGCTTCATTTAGTTAACACTTTAAACCTTCCACTAACACTAAAAAAGATGTGAACGTACACCAAAACTGCTTTGAAGCATTCTATCAGAATAAAGTTAGCATATTTCATTATTTCTTAATCTTCTAAAAAAAGTGATCTCCTGCCAAAAGGACTGTCCCTAGTTTCCAGGGCTATGATTTACACAACTGACAACTAGCCCTATAAGTAAAGTTTTTTGGTTGCATGCATTTTTTCCTTATACCACAGACTAGAAGTGATTTGACTACCAGAACGTGGCCCGAAGGAAGGCTGGTGAAAAGGCAACCACCCTCTTGCTGACACCCTACAGCTAGGTGAGCAACACGAAGTTATTTGCAATTGAGAGGATATGCTTTATGGGAACAATGCGAGAGAAGGCACTTGAACCCTCATGACGCAACCATCTCACCAACATGAGTCTTCACTGGGGGGAAGTTACTCAGTTAAACAGAATGCACTGCACTTTCTGGAATCTGGAGTCCGACTGAATTTATACAGGATTTTTATTCTGGGTTTCAGACACAGCATTTTTGATCAAGCCTGAAAGTCCCAATCTTACTAACAGTATTGAATTGCTGTATTCAATTAGAAGGTGGATTAAATGTTTTCAAAAGTTCTACAAATGCTATAAAGCTCATGGCACATCAAAAATAAACCACAGGAAAAAATATCCTAAACTCACTATCTCCTTCCTTGTAATGGCGCAGAAGTAACATCAGTTTAGCTGTTTGAACGTTGTTGAAATACAACAGTGACCTTTTCTTTCCTGAACAATCCATTCAATACACTACTTTTGAATGACTTCTTGATGTAGAAAGGCAGAATAGTCAAGAACACCTCTGAGAAAGCAAAGATTCATTTTCCTATTATTATATCCATTACAATCAAATTATTTAAGATCAGTATATCCTCAGGAAGATAGAAATGCATATTTTGATGTTTCAAGCCCTCTCTACCAATGTCATTTCCAAATGGAATGAAACACAGCCATTACAGTTTTCTAGTAGGCTGTGCACAATCTTTAAACAAGGCAGAAATGTAGCTGGTCCTTACTTGAACAATACTGGATGCAATAAAGGCAAAGAAACATTTCACTCTACCGTTTACTCCCTGCTAAATGGGTTTTCAGAAGTACAGCATAGCTCCTTGTAAAACCTCTCACTGCATCCTCTTCTTTCATGATTCCCTGCTAAGTGGAAAGTTTGTGGTAGCTAATCTATTTTACCAAAGTGCAGAACCAGCCAAAAAAAGTCACTAATTTGCAAAGGGGATGGCATTCTCCCTTTCTTAAAGAAGGACTCCGTGGATGTACTCCCACTGTGTGGCAGATTGTTCATCCAGGCAATGCCTTCAGAGCAATGTCTCGTGCTCAGCAGAGCAGTGAAGTCTGTGCTATGGTGTAACAATTAACAATTACAATACAGCTCAGAGTGAAAACTCAGTGAAGCTGATGCACAGAAGAGGGAATAAAATTGCTTTATTTTCCTTCGGATTCATTTTCAGCTGTAGCCTCCATTACATATACAAATCGTATTCAGTGATTCATCCACCATCCTCCAGTAGTGTGCTGACAGCACTTTTATCTGAAGTCCCAAATCTCGTATCTTGGGAAAGTGAAAAATGCAATTCAAGATTTTTCTACAGCAATGTAGCCAAAGCTGTTAAAAAGCTGTTCCAAAGTATTGGGTACAGCTAGATCTTGGTGAATAAAAAGTGCAAGTGTTTTTGACAACTATGAGTAGATGATTCCGATCTAAACAGGGAAGAATCATAAAGATATAAATATGATTAAATCTTAAATCAATAGTAACAAACACATGAAGTAAATACAGATTGTTTTCAAAGGTATGAGTACTAGCGAAAACATGACAAATGTTCCATTCAAACTCTAGCCTGCAAACAAATCTATTCCCACAAGTACTCAAAGACATGAATAAACATTCTCTTACACAAATCAGGATCACTTTATCATGCTTGCTCCTGAAAAAAAAAAAAAAAAAAAGTCTGTTGGAAACAAAGGTTTAATCATGTCCTTCTGTTATAAATTGTTCTATTTCACAATGAACAAAAATGTATTCTTACTGGGCCACTTTGATGATTTTCACTATTGACATCCCTGAGAACTTCAACCGATTGACTGGGAGTTCACCCTAATACCCTATAGTTGTGAGGTACATCTGGTGAGTGGCAGCTCCATCTTTACTTCTAATCAAAGGGATGCAAGCCTGTTCCACTCACTAACAAATGAAACAACAAACCACAGGATTGAAATACATCAGTGCATGACTGTGACAGTAAACATTGCTTTATGTGTGTCATACTGCCCTGCTAATCTGACTTTGGATGCAAAAGTGTCCCATGCCCTGGCAAGAGGTAGGGCTGTGGTGTACCTATCTGCAATGGCTGCAGCAGATAACATACTGAACAGCTCACCCATCTCCAACCATAGCTTGAGCTATACATGCACTTTATTTACTTTCTGCACTCTGTTTTCTGTGTTTCACCCAAGATGCCCAACCATGTTGCCAATTATCTTCATTAACAGATTTTTAAGAAAATCTCTCAGAAGTGTGATGGAAAACCTAGCATTTTAGTACTGCTGTTAATGAGTAAATACTGAACCCACATTCAAGCATTTTCATGATGTACTGTTGTCAGACTGGCTGAAATCAACACAAGCCTTTTGTAGCAGTCAATCTGAATGCAGCTGTTTAACAATGCTACAGTGAACAATTGACATACTAGTGCACTAAAAGAATGATTACACACAGCATGCATCAATCACACGGCAGAACAGAAATATAGAGTCATTGTAATAGAACAATATCACATGATAAATACCTTCCCCCTTGAAATCCTTGTGCCTCAGCATTTAGAGATGATATATGGTCAAACTTCACCTTGACATTTTCCCTTAGCAGCAGACTATTGTTCTACGACACTTTTATTTCAAGATGCATCATACAAAAATTTTTCAGAAAGAATATGAATGAACTTACACACCCATAAAAGGAAAAAAAAAAAAAAACCCTGCTATTTAAATTAGGACATTCAGACTAGAAATAGCTTTATTTTCTATGTATTTTAATATAAGGATGGGTTTGGGTCCCTCTTTACTACTAGTTTCTCAGACCACATCTTCTTTTCTTCCTCCTCTCCTGGTCTCCAAGATTTCTTTGACTAGTTCTGTCTTAGCAGAGATAATTATTTATAGACAAGGGAAAAATCATACCTTGTAGAACTCTGTGGCTGTCTGACTGATTCTTGGGTGAAAAAAAAAAAAGAAGCTGCTTATTCTCCTCCATCTTCTTTAGTCTGCTTGTTACAACAATCCGGTTATGAGGGAAGGAAGAAGCCAACTCGTTTAGCCTTGTCTTCAGTGGTAGGAGACAGAGTCTCTAGGAATCTCAGCATTCATACCCACACAACCATCCCTTCTAAAATTATGCCTCCAAGTAGTGCCTACTACATTTTGATCTACAGTACACAAAAATGTCAGCAAAAACTGTGATATCGTGACATAAGGGTAAGGTTAGGAATTTTTTTTTTTTTTTTTAATGAGGCATAGAAAAATAAGGTAAAGAAGTCCAATCACTGGGCACTGTGATAGGATGTGGTATGCTTATGGGTTGGAGATAGATTACTGCAGGGATCTGACACAGTAGTTTTAAGTAGTTTTGTGCAAGCAGTAAAGTGGAGAATAACAAGGTCCTCTCAAAGTATATTAATGAAACTTTTGTACAGCTTCACCACTTCACGAAGTCTTTCTGTGACTTGCTTCCCAGAGAAACTAGAAAGAGGAATTTGAAAAGAACAGACATTAATATTACTTCTCATTTCTCACCATCTATAAAGCTGTGCTGACTGACTGCTCAAGGTTCAAAAGCTTACAGATTGGTAAGAAGGAAAACAATAAACACGTTTCTAGCAGCCTTGAAAAGAAAGTAAAATAGCTTAAAACTTCTGTGCTGTATTGTCAACCCACAGGGCTGCTACTCATTATGACAATGCAAAATCCACATTTGAGCTAGAGTTGAATTGATCAAGTATGCATGGAAAAATGGAGGTTACGGCAAGGCAGCAGATTTTCTGGCATGGAGTCTGTCACTAAATGAAAGGTAATCCAGAAAGGTATATTAAATGGTAATATATTTTTAAATTTAGAAAGCTATAAAATAGGGAGAATGCAATGAAGCATTTGAAAGATGTTCAGAACAAACTATTACATGCTGAAGTTCATTATCACTGGTAATACAATTGGATTTCACAAAACCAGTTTGTAAATAATTGCATATGAACTGCACATGGTTGCTCACAGTTTACACATGATTACAGTTTGATTGCAGAGACAACCATACAAACAATGAGCTCAATTTGCCAAATAGTTGTAAATGTTTTGTAAATGGATTATGTGTACTTACTTTCATTTGTTTAAATGTACTCAGTAAATATTTTTCAGTTGTGAATCTATGCAGGATACTCTGCGAGGGTTTTCTATAGTTTAGTGCTCAGAGCTGAGCAGAGATCCTTCTGTTGCCTTTAGACTCACTCACCTTTTAGATTGTGCTATTTTCTCTCACCTCTATGTCTTCATTTTGTTGTGTCTGATAAAAATTCTGTTGCAGTCAATGGAGAGAGCCGTTTCACTGTGTTGTGTATCAGGCTATTACAAACTACTAATATGCACAATTATAGAAAATTCACATCTATTTGCAATGACAGCTACACAAACATTACCATGCCCTACTGCAGTGGTACAAAGAGAAGAGCAGAAAGAATGCCTATATAAAAGGTTGAATATCAATGCTGGGAGAACTGTCAGGGGTTTGAATACAGTTAGCTTCAGGTAACCAGTGGGTCTGATAGTTCTTGGATAGATTTGTTCAGAACGCATCAGGCTTTTCATAACTCTTAACCCTGTCACATTAGACTAGAAACCTCTCAATTACGGCCTCTTCCAGGCCTAGTGAAGCCACCATTTCTAGACTCAGCAGACACAATCACAGAGAGAAGCTTTCCAGAACAGTAAGTAATTCTGCACCAAAAAAAAAAAAAACAACAACAAAAAACCACCACACACCACATTTGGGAAGAAAGGAAAGCTACAACTTGGTAAACACCATTACTGCCTTACATACAGACAGCATAATTCTGCATTGTTATTCTCTTAACACCCAGCTCAGCTCCCTAAAAAAATTGGGGTGGATGGGCAGGAGGGAGATCGCTTCCTTAATGGAAAGAATTTTTCTTACCTTACTTTTCAAATCACTAAAGAGAACAGTTATTTCTAAAGGGCTGGGAGAACTGCAGCCTTAAAGGAATGTTTGTTAGTGATAGACTTAAATGAAAGAGAAATATTCTTTTGTCTCCCTCGCCACACTTCCTTTATTCACATAATTAGCAAAATGGATCTCTACATTAGTTGCAGCATGTCACAGAACAAAAGACACAGATGACTCCAGAGTTCGCAGTGTAGACTCAAAGATTCTTTGTGTTGCTTAATAGCACACCTCTGCTGCAGTGGTGCCATTAGATCATTGCAAATTGACAATCTACCCCACTCTTGTTTACAGTACATTCAAAAGTTATAAAAGCTTCTCGAAAACAGGAAAGTCAGTGACTTACTGCTATGCTTAATATCTTGCATGATAATAAAGGCCATTTCAAGACTACAGCAGGCAAACAAAATTCCTATGAACTTAATGAAGCTATGCCTGTTTACAGCTGCTTAGAATTTCATTCAGATTGTGTTTTTGAGGCGCTACCTCACAGTATGCTTAGCAGCTGCCTTCCAGTCATGCAAAGAATGTGGCCACTATCGTATTCAAAAAGTTTCAGATTAGCTGTATTTATTCATTTATTTTTTAACAGGGAGAGAGATTAATTAGAAAAAAATGTCCTTGCTTTCAGGGGCACTAGAATATCATCTTGTTAAATAAAAGGAACAACTTCACTATTAATTATGTCCACTGAGACTTATATATTAACTAAAAAAAAAGAGCATCTGTAATATATGAGTTCAAAATAACTTATAGAATTATTAAAGATTATTCATACAATAATTTTCAGATATTGTAAAATCCATGTCTTTTATAAATGCCTTGTTATTAAAACAGGACTTTTTTTCTTTTCTTTTTTTTTCCTTTTTGCCTTGTGAAACTTTATTGAAATTAATTGAAAAAGAAGGTGTATTTCAAAAGGCCTAAACGAACAGGGGATACTGGAGATAACTCAGTGTGCGCAGATTTCTTTCATAAACAGTTCCAGGTTCTGTTTGTTTGGATGTTCAAATCAAAACAACCAGACCAATTCATCTACTGAACTGAGTACCTTTCTAAGACTCTCTACAGTGGGTACCCAAAGATACCACCTCGTGCCAGAAAAGGATCTGACTGCTTCTCTCAACATATAATTTGGGGTAAAGATATTTCTCTTGGCCAATTAATAACATTTTGAGTATGTATACTTCATGTCTTTTCTTCATCATTCTTGTAAGGCAAAATTCAGCTGCCAATACAGGAGGAGGACTATACAACCCGGATCTATGCCTGCATTTCTTGCATGTCATATATGATCACTGAAATCAACTCATCTCTTTATGGGTTTTGTACAAGACAGCCTAATCCACCAACAAAACGCTTGCTTATTTTGTGGATTTCTTTTGTCTCATTTTAAAAGAGAAAATGAATTATTTATTACAGAAAAGAGAAGAAAACCAGAGAAAGAGTGCTACAAAAGCTGGTTCACCAGGTAACAGAATACAGAGAAGGGAACAGACAGTAAGGCAGACAATGGAATACCTGACAAAGGTGAAACACTGAAGCAGATGCTGGAGGACTGAAAGCAAACATCTCCCTGCAGTACCATCTGAGCAACATCAAAAGTAAAATAAATAAATAAACGAAAATTAAAACCCAAACCCATCTGACTTGCCGTTGAGATTCTTAATTAGCCCATATATTTTGATAATTCCATCTAGACTTTCTTGCCTGTGAACGCAATAACTATCACACGTTACAAGATGTACACATACGCAGCCACAGGACTGCTGTTTTCAAAGTCATCTGCACTTAGTTACCAAGTTAGCCAAGTAGATCTTTGTCCTGCCTCTTGATCCACCAAAGACAGCTCCCTGCTAAAATTCCCCGATGACACTGACATCTGGCCAAATCTCCTAGGCTTATTCCCTAAATTATTCTATAATGCACAAACCCCTCAGCACATCTCCTTCCTATGCCTAACAACTTTCACTTTTTAAAAGTGAAGGATGTTCTCAACCAGCCAACTTCAAAAACCTGTGGCAGAGGTGAAAACCAGCCGGCAGGCAATAGCTTTGTACAGTGTGGGTAGGAAACAGCCATGAATGGAGGTTCTAGTCATTGGAAACAGTGAGAGTCAAAAGAAATTAACACATTTTGCCCAAGAATCATGCCGGATACATGGTTTCATAACACACCAATTCATTACTTGAGGAGATAGCGCTCTTCCTCTCATCAAATATTAATGATAATTTCAGGAAGTTTAAAAAATTGTCTCACAGCAACTTCTTGCAGCCATTAATTAAAATAATGAGCACTATAATATTAAAAGTGTAATTCTCTCACATGTCCTCAAGTGTTTGCCTAGAAGTCTCTTTCTTTGGGGGGAGGAAAAGCTGAAAACACAGCAAATTAAAAAGTTGATAATTATATTACTCCCGGCCAAGCCTACAATTCTCAGCTGGCAAATATGCAAAGTGGTTTGTTATCTTCTTCTGTCAAGAAGCCTCAGAACTATTGTTTTTCTATCCCCAATCCAAACACTACGTTTCCATCACTTTGCTTATCTAGAAAAATGACAGGCACCATCATCTACCTTTGGCAAATTCAGAAGTGCTATATTTAAAGGCAGACTTTCAGCATTCAGGGATGACATTGAGCAGAGTGCAAAGGAAACTGAGAAGGATTCTGCTTGCCCTGTGCTTACATATACCAACGAATTTGTCTCTGTCATCCTTTTGTTTCACTTCACTTTTGGGTCCTGTAATCATTTAGATATCCAGAGAAAACAGAAGACAACTGCCTTCATAGGCATACAAGACTCTTCATATACTAACTCAGTTTCCAGCCAGTATGTCAAGAACCATAAAGGATTAAAAGACAACAACGTATGTCTTACTTATAAAGTTGTTTGTTGTTGTTTTTAATTTAATAAATACACCAAAATGTGTCTTTAGTCATCTCTACTCTTAATGGGATTTTGAATTTGCCACATCTTTTTGCTGGCTGGAAACAGAACTTGAGAATGAAAACAGGAGCCACAGATTAATTTCCTTACTGTTTCAAGGGGTATTTTTCACCAAGATACTTGGGCAGAGCTCCCAGAGGCCTGTTTTGAAAAACTCTATTTAGCACAATTAGTGCTCACTGCAAACCTCTCCTACTCTGTTAAGGCTTTTAAAAACTGAGCCTGTGACAGCGTTTGGGAGAGCTGTTCCTTCCTCAGTGTCTACTTAGACACATCTTTGAGAAAAGTTAAATACATGAAGGTACATTGTAGTGCTGTCTTTTGTGTCAGTGACAACCAAGAGGACAAGTAGCCTTTTGCAGTTCATGGTGCTCTGAAGCAGGGCATAGGAAGAGCTTTCCAGCTCTTCCTTTGAAAGTTCAACTTTAACCTCACATGTTCACTTGCACAAGAACTCAGGCAAGTAAGTTAAACAGACCACAAATCTGTAATGCTAACACAAATAAAGATGGAACTTCTCCAAAAGATGGACTATGAACACCTTTAGTTCTAGTACCATAGGCTCTGGTGGTCAAAATACTCTTCTCAAAGATCGTCATGAGTATTCATGTTCCCTTACCTAAAAGAATTTTATTCTTTTCCTTAAGCAAGTTGTGAGAGCCTAACCTTCCTCAACATGTTTCAGTCTGAGTACTTTTCTGACTCCCATGGAACAGAAACCACACAATGTAGCACAGGGACAAATTCAAAACTCTAGTGGTATACAGGAATCTGCTTGCTGAGAGCGTGCTCTACAAACTTTTCTCACTGACTTTCCAAACTGTGTGGATGCCACAAGAACATCAGTCCACGACAGCACGGCCCTGGCCCATAGTGCTATCTGGTAAAGTGTTCCTTGTAAAGCCTAATCACTGTGCTGAAGCGCCAGCTCTGGGATGACTAAATTCTTTGCAGCTAAAAAGTTATTCAAGTTAGATGGCAAAGCCATCTGACCGTAGTGTTTGCATGCACACTGCATACTGACAAATAAACTCAGCTGACTATAAATTCCCAACCAGATACAAAGACCCAAGTGTTCTGCAGTAGTGTCTTGGCTATCAGTGTATTCAGCTTCAGAACAGCAGTTGAGAAGGTTTCTGGAGCTTGGTGTTCCAATTTCTTTTTTTTTTACATTTATCCTGGTCATACATTATTATACCTCCTCTGTATCAATGTAATGCAATTATGAGACCAGTTTTTGCAATTTTGCAAAAAAATACATTTCATTTTATTCCAGATTTCACTTGGGAACATCTCAATCTCTTCCTAAGCTGATGTTGGAGCAGAAAATAGAAGGTAATGTGGCAGTTCAGCAACAGTACATATACAACAAAAGCAAAAGTGTAAAGGAGCTTAAAAAAAGAATTCTACAAACTCTGCATCTAATGGTAGGTAAAAAATGGAAATCCAGCTGTAAAGAGGGAAGTTTACAAATAATGATATAGGCAGTTGAGAAGTACAGAGCACTCCCTGAAAAACTAATGACCTGCAACAACACAGAAAATTATCTGAGTGTTTTGACGCAGAAAGCAAATGGATGGAATTACTCACAAGTCTGAAACTAATACTCAAGCTTTGAAATATTTGGTTATATTATCAAAACTGAGCCCCTCTCCTCCTGCTGTGTAAGTCTGCCATTCTGCTTGTTAATCTTATGAACCTTGATGCTATTAGTGCATTAACAGAGAGGCTGATTTTTAAAGGAAACACAGAGCTCCAGGGGCTACAGAACCAGTTAATAACAGATCTTGAAATTTCTTACAAATGACCGGGGGTTCATGTTTATGCTCTTGTTGCTGTTTGCATTTAACCCATCATATCCCTTGCTACTGCATTACAGAGGAGGAGGCACTAGAAACAAGGTCTGCCTCCTCCGTGGTACAAACCTTTGGATCGACATGATCCTCAAAATTCTGACCTTTTCTATTTCATGACGTTTGCAATTTTCCTTCACACTCATGCAGCTTCACAGATGTACTGACAGCACTGTAGTTCAGATTGCCCAGCAGTGTAGCAACTGCCACTGTCTTGATGGCTACAGACATTATTCTTCTTCAGTGGAAAGCACCAAGCTCAGGATCCACTGCCTGGATGCACAGAATCATGGAACAGAATCATAGAATCACAAAGGTTGGAAGAGACCTCCAAGATCACGCAAGTCCAACCATCCACCTACCACCAATATTGCCCACTAAATCATGTCCCCTAAAGTACATCTAGTCTTTCCTCAAACACCTCCAAGACAGTGAATCCACCACTTCCCTGGGGAATCTGTTGTAATGCCTAACCACTCCTTCTGAGAAGAAATTCTAATATCCAATCTGAACCTTCCCTGGTAAAACTTGATGACATTCCATCCTGTCCTATCAGTTGAGAATGCATTCACCAGGGCAAACACCTTTATTCAAGTAACAGGCTGAGAGAATATTCCTAGACATCTGTCTTCACAAGTACATTTCAGGCTGTGATTCTGTAATATGAGCACCTCCAGTCCTGATGATGGCATGCAGATTTTAGAAATAGGCCGACTATGACATACATTGAAGTTTGTGGTACTTATTGCTCAGACAGTTAAATCCTTCCAAATTACACCAAAGAACATGTAGAGGGAAGAGACACTTCAAAAGGTCTCCTATTTTAAAACCAGGTATGTAAGAGTTAATTTTTAGGTGTTCAAGTCCTTTAATAAAAACAGATCTTAAAGAGTTGAAGCATACAGTCTCTCACGCAGAGAAAAAAGGTAATTTTTGATCACAAAAGCATTGTGATTTCAAGAGACTTGAAGAGCCCTCCTAGTAGCCACTACAGGCTAAGGATATGGGAATGTAAGACTCCAGACACAGGGAGAGAGAGGTGAATTACAGTTCTGTCTGTGCAGGCTCACTGTTCCTCACTAACAATTTCTGCTAACACAAGAAAGCAAATGCTTAGTAACATAGTCTGCAGACAGTGTCAGGCATATGTGCCAACACCACACATTACAGCAGCAGATAGAAAGGAAAAGAGGTTTGTGAAAATGCGGTTAACTTGCTAGTCACCTTGCACTATGTACAGGCACATTTATAAAACCCTAATTTTCAGTTTTCACAGAGTAATAAGATTGCCCCTGTCCTTAACCACCATCGGAAGGAACTTTTCTGGGTTACTACATTTAGTTCCCTCCTACCTCACTCACAGCCTCACCAAGTTACAACTTCGTATTTTAACTCCCAGCTTCTCAGAGAATCAAGTACGTATCTCTGGAGACAGGTAGCACAAAGTTAATAAATAGAATATTTACATGCATAGCTGGGAACAAGAAACAAAGGGGACAAGATCAGCTTAAGAATTTATGATTAAAGTACACAATACATTGTCCCAAACTCAGGGACAGAACAACTACTATAGCAAATGCTGGTCACATCCCAGCCACAGGTGGGTGTGCTGCGCATTGTACAGATTAATGCACAACGCAGTAGCATGGATCATCTCTTTGTTTTTACAGGAAGACAGTCTGCAGGGTAGAATTTCCAACTAGGGAGGAGAGGAAAGCATTAAATAAATACTAATATGCCTTGACTGTCCCTACTCTCACTTGAGCAATACACAGCAGCCTAAACATCTTATCTTAGAACACATAAAACCCAGCCCGACTGATCCATCATTCAGGCTACTTCCTGTGCACTGAGGTTTTGCTGATTTCCACTGAACGTATCATCTATGTAAAACTGACAGATGAATACGCATCTAAAAAATGTTACATAAGTATATATATATACTTCATAAAGATCGACAGCATGTGATTTTGCAATGGAAGTACGGGCCATTTGAAAATTCCCCAAGCAATAAGTGTTTGGTGTTTCAAGGTTAGCAACATTCTCAACCATCCCACTCATACAACCAGAATGGAACTGAGAGGCAGCACATCTTTTGTGTTTGAAAACAAGCTCTGTTATTAAAAAACACTGAGTACTCTCTATTTGTAGTGAATGTCATTATTTGCAGAAGTGTGGGGTTTTTTTATTATTTATGTAGAAGATATAGTAAGGTTTTGATAACCTTATCTAGAATACATCTCTCCCCCAGTTTCATTGGTAAAGCCTAGAACTCTTTGTCTCCAGTACGCTGCCTGTAATGACATTTTTAAGGCAGCAAATAATCCTGGAGCCATGCTCATTGTTGCATACTATGTGATCAATTGCTTGCCAGGAATTTTTATTATTTTTTTTTTAAATGATAAACATAAAATCTCAATCCAAATGAGAAATGAGACGTACAGTAAGTTTTCCATGTGATTTTACGGTTTTGGCTTCTGTTGGTTTTGTTTCTTTTATTTTAAACTTCAGAAGACAATGAAGAAGACTCAATTATAAGGGATTTAAGTGAATTAGCAAGGGTTTTGTTTTTCAGGGTTTTTTGTTGTTTTTTTTTTTTAAACTACAATTCCTCATTACTTGCAATTTTTAACATTACATTGAAGTTTGTATTTCAGATGTCCTTTGGGGCTGAAATTCATCTACAACTTAATGCATGTTTTCAAACTATGTATACAATTAAATCATTCTTCATAATACAATACTTAATTTGATGACTAATACCAATCAGTTATTTCATCACTACTAATTCAGATATACCAATGTGCTTAAAAACATTTGAAATGCAGTGTCACAGAGAGAAAAAAGACGTCCATTATTCTAACACCCCACCTAGAAAATCTATTCCCCGTTTATTTATTTGCTCCAAACCTTTTTATTTATTTTCTGCCATTTAGCCCACCAAAACTATAAATATTGTGTTGATTCGAAGCATTCCAAGAATGACTGAAAATGCTTGGCCACTGCTATGGATCTTCCTCATTATTAGTCTCCCTCAACAACCTCAAACAATAAATAGTTTGCGAAAATAAGATGACTGTATTGATTCAGGGAAAGCATTCACCTGGCTCAGTATTCATTCCCCAACACAGACCACGAACGGATATCCAGGAATATGTAAGGACAATCATATCACACTCTCCTCAATATCCTTCTTCCTCCCAGCCTTTACCCTTTTCTGACTCAGGAATTCTTCTGGGCCTGTTGTGGTTTGCCCATTTAGTAACCCACAACAGATCTCTTTCAATTTCTGCCTAATACCATAAGCCTGAGTGAAATTTTTGCGTTCACAACAACATGTGTTAAGTATTTCCTTACATTTACTAGCTGTGGTGTGAAGAACTACTTTACTTCATCTTATCTGAATCAAGCTTATGTTAACTTTCACTAATGGAACCACAGCTGCACACTCCATCAGAATGCAGACGGCCATGCATTTACTCAATCACACGTTCTGCTTTGTTCTTAGGGACTATGTAGAGATTGTTCTAACAGTTTCATTACTTCGCTGTCAAGCACTGAGCTGATCTTTTCTTTGTACTATTTCACATAACCTCAATTTGGAGTGAGAATTTTACTTTTTTTTTTTTTTTAAATAGTCGATTTCTTAGGAACTTGTCACATACAAAACTTGCATGTTTTTCATCCTTTTGTTCCCTTTAGCTTTCCTTTCACAGGTTCCACCAATTCATCTTGTCCTTGGAATTAAAAGCAATTGCATTTTGTCTTTCAAATACAGTAGGAACATAAATGAAAGCAAGAAATTCTAGACTTATGTTCGGCACTCCACTTTCCTAAAGGCTTATCATCACAGCTCACCACTCTGATACTGGCACCGTTGTCAAGTAACACAAGTCTGAAGACCATTAAGCTAAACACTTTTTCAAACGTGTCACAACTGCAGAAAAACCCATGCAAAACATCTCCAAAGAGGTACACTGCGGCACTCAGTGAGTTCAGCAGCTCCAACATTCCTATGATGGGAAAAAGACAGAGGTGGCTAGAGCACAATGGGAACTCAGGATTCTCCAATGAGTAGGCTTTCTTCAGGTGCTTTCTTGCAGATTTATATTCAGTTTTAATGTTCAACTTGTTTCGCTTGTGCTAACTCTGACCTTCTGTTCTCCAGATCAGCTTCAATTTTCATCCATAAAAATTACATCACGGAGAACTGAACCAATGCAGCACTACATTTAAAAGCTTTCTATGAAAGAAATATTTAAAAGAACTACTCGGGCTACAAAAGAATTATAAACCAGGAAAAGTCTACTGGGACAGAACTAGTTAGCATGGACTTCCTATGAACGTGCAATTTCTTGGCAGTTAAAGCCAATATAACTTTATCCTTTGTCGTGACCTTCACTAATTCATGTCCAGCTGTTTCAGGTCAGTATATTGCAACAGAAGAAACAGCTGACGTTTCTCTGGGTAGGAAAGGAATGCACACAGTACTCAGTGGCAGTGCATCCTAAACAAACTACACATAGCACTTCCTGGAGGTACAGGGCTCACACTGCATCTCCTTCGGAGCTGAGGTCAACTACAACAGTGCTGTGGCTCTACTTGGCCATAACATTAGGAAATGTCTCCGTAAAGCACACTGCTTACACCGAATCCTCTTTCAGATGAGATGTTTTTGATATTATTGCCCTCATCTAAGATTATGAGACACCCAGTATCGCAAGAGGAACTTAGGAAAGTTTTCTACAGGAAAAAAAAAGCAGTAAATATTTAGATCAATTTTTAAAAAAGAATAATTAATTTAAATAATTTAAGAGAGGAGGAAAAAAAAAAAACACTTTCTGAAATCCCCAGGATTGGGTAAAAATATCTAAATGTATTTGAGAAACTCATGGGCCTCCACTAATGCTAAGGACAATCCTAAGAGTTTCAATTAATAACACTTAAAGATTCCATTCAGTCGAATTCAGGAGAACGGTCCTGCTTTTCCATAAGTGACTAATTGAGCTGACATTTGTAAACCATTATGGACCCCAAATCATAATCGCCATTTCTTCCACACAGAGCTTTTTCATCCAGCTAAACTAGGCTGACTCCAAAAGTACATTTTAGAATGATAATTAATTCAATACCAAATGTGCCTGCAGTAAAAATACCTTTAGGGAATGAACACATAATAGTGTGTGTAGCTTTTAAATAAGCTGTCCACGGGGCTATGCCAATTTAAACAAATTAAAATAATTGTCAGTATGCTAGGTATGGAAATACTCTTTTTGTAAAACTGCTGTGAAATGCCCTGGAGGCTTGGGTGGCATAGCAAGACTGCCCAATAGATCCAGGCACTTGTATTATCTCTGTCCAGCCCAATAGAAATGTCCTCAGGAGTTACAGTGCATTCAGTAGCGTTGATATAATAGCATAATCCTTTTTATTCCAGGCAGATGTACGGAAACTCAAACAAATCCTTTGAAAGGCAGTGAGCCCATACTACAGTCCTCAAATACGGAGCATTCCTTCCACTGGCCTTCCTCCTTATCTGAATCATATGTTTACGTTCAATTTTTCACCCCCAAAATATAGACTCAAAAAGGAGAAGTCTTATCAAAAATAACCCTTCAAATGTTTTAAGTGACAACAGACACACAACCTATGCTGTTGCCTGAACTTCACTTGCTTCTGTTTAATTGGATTAATGTATTTGAGGTGGCACTGATATACGTCATTCACCCACCGCTGCTATCAGCCATATGGGACAGCTCCAATTTCAGTAGCCTCACAGATGCTCAGCACTCTTAGAGGCTCTAAGTGCTCTTCCAGTAAGCAACAATTTTTATGCCACTGAATACTATGATCCTACGCTGTTTTTTCAGCCTCAAGATTTAGACTGCTTTTATCTTCTTACACCAATAGCCCACAGCAGTACTAGCATATCCGTGCGAGGAGGAACGCGGACCATTTGCACAATCAGATCCTGGTCCAGCGTATAATGGATGAGCTTTTCAAATACCAAATCAAAAAGAACAAAAATGCCCTCCGAAAGCACTGTTAGATTGACAGCTATCCATACTCACGTTAACATGTAATTTTGTGCAGACTTTGAGAAGACTTTGCAGTTTTATGTATATTCACATAGAACAGACATCTGGACAAATAAGTAAATCACTTCCATAGGTTTTCAAAACCACCACAGACAATCAGTGCAATCTTTGATTTGTTTCATCAGGTCCAAAAGTCATCATCAGGATAACATGGGCATTTTTCTACCTAACATGCTTTGCTGTATAGCAGAGTATGTAATGACCACCAACCCAGCAAAGACTAACAGTTCACACCCTGATAACTTAGTACATAATAGCTTTTCACCAAAAGTTAGCTAAAAATTAATGACAGCAGTATCAGAAAAAGAAATTCAGTTGCTTTCCAGAGCCTGAAAAAAATGAGGAAAGAAAAAACAAAACAACAACTCAGTGATAAGGAATCCCTACAAAGCCGGTATTTCTATCTGTTATACTGAAGAAGTTACTATATTTAGCAGGTCAAGATATCCTGAAGGGAAGAAAGAGATAATCTAAAAGTAGGAACAGACCTGGTCATCAGCTCCCAAGCTCTCTACCACTTGTGTTTAATCTTATACCCTGGCTCACATTTCTAGATATAAACCCAGGCATCGCTGCACCGGTCCAAATTCTAGACTTTCGCATCTCAGAAAGTTTCTAGTCACATAGTTCAGTTTAAATTCACTTCTATTTGTATTGGAATATAGACATTACCCTATTACTCTAGACATTACCCCTGACTAAGTGCTTCACTAATATTAAGTATTTCAACAAAAGACTTTTCATAGCCAGCATTCAGAAGTGAGAACACATCCATGATCCTTCCCAGTCTACTCAGACAGATTTGCTGCTTGGTTTTATAAAGCCACTTTCATGCAAAATCAGACACACGGTTCTTCCAGTGCCCCCCTGTTTAAAACCCGGGATGAAGCCCATAGGAAAAATGCAGCCAATATTTGGCTAACATTTGGTTGCCCACATCTAACTCTTTTTCAGTATGTGAAAGGTCAGAGAGATAATTTAGAAGAGTGTCTGACGAAAAACATTCTGATCAAAAGATAACTGAAATTCTAGCTACTGGAATTTTCTCTCCCTTCTTACAAAAAAAAAAAAAAAGATGCAGGAGAACTGCAAAATATTTCCTTTCCCCTCAATCCAGAAGACTTCCTGCTAAATGCTCATGATGCATTTCCCATCACAAAGCACCTACCGCAGATGTCAGAAAAAAAAGCTGAGAAAGAGCCTGAACACAATTCTATGATTCCATTCCTACAGCCATTCCATTTAACCCCACCTAAAGTGGAGACTATGACAATGTTTATCAATAAACAAAGTGGAAAACGGGTGTTCTTATGGTTATTGCCCTGAACTCCTGTGCAGGGACGTGTGACATCTGGGGCAATTTTAATTATTTCTGCCTGTATTTGTTCCCTGTCAAAAGGCAGACAAAAACACGTGCTTTCCAAACAGGAGCTTATTAGGAGGATTTTTTTTTTCCCTTAGTATTAGCACAACTACTTTTGGGGGACATGGAGGATTAGACATTTAAAATTTCCGGTGAAGTAAAGCCTTTCAGAAAGGTATTTGATAACAGTCTCTGCCAAATGAATAGACAGTAATGCGAAGGGGGACTGTTTCCTAAGATAACAGTAAAATTCGTCTTGTGACATCTTGATGTTGTACATGCACGTGTTTAAACGCAGAAGTGAAAAGATCAGAAGAGATACAAAACCCGATAGCTTTAACTCAATTTGTTTTTCTTTGAAAACTGGCAACTAAATTGACTTCTGTAACAAAAAGTTCTCTGCAGGTGTTTTGCACTGGACTTCACAGAGCGATGCCCTGCCTGCTCCGCTTACAATCAAATGAGTCCCATGGGAATGGCTGGATGCCCTTCTCAAGGTATCATTCCCTCTTTCTGCCCAACAAAGTGCACTGTGTGCGCACTGACCATCTTAGTGGCCTATCCAAGTGTCCCAAGGAGCGAATTAGCCAAGAACCACATCAGTCACCAGCTAATGAGCTGTTCTTAGAGAAGGAAGAGACAGCATGCTTTTTACATTCCATACTGTCAAGTTATTTAGTGAGAAAGCCCATTTGAAGGGGATATTGAATCCTTGAACGGGATGGAATCTTTGCATGGGAATTTTGCTTTTTCACTTCACCAGCTTGAGGATTCCATACAACTCATTTCTCTGTGAACACATTCTAACATTTCTTAAATAATCCTGCATTTGTTTTATTGTACTGAGTCTTATAAATTTACACATCTACATCTTTTAGGGATGGTTTCTTTTAATGGCGGTAAGTGGATTAATTTTCTCTCATATTTTAAGTTTTCAAAATGGCTAACAAACCCAACTACACTATATACACACAAAAAATATATGTTAGTGCCTGTAAATATTCCTTAAATTCCATAAGAGAGAGTAGCAATCTAAGAGAAAACATCCACTGCAGCATTGCCTCCATTAGCAGTATAAAAAATGCAAGCACTCAGACTATTTGGTAAGGTACACACATATATCCTACCCTTCTCTGAGTGTTATTCTTCATGCTGAAAAAGGTCAAAGCTAATCCTCTCCCATGGATTGTTCTCTTTACTATGGAGGTGGCCATCTGTGCAAAAAGCTCTAACTTCTGCTCCAGCTTTACTTTTTCCTAGAGATCTTCCTCAAGGACTATTCTGCCTAGCCCATCTGTAACAGTGAATGAAACTACAGGGCCTGCGGGTTCAAAGGAGATTTCTGCAAGCCTTTTACCTTAAAGCTGTCATGAAGGGGTAGCTTCTTCTTGGCCCTAGAACTGTGCCACATTAGAATAGTTTTAAAGACCTCTGACCTACCTCCAAATGCATGCAGGCTGATCTGCAGAATTAGCCTAATATGGTTCAGCATACTGAAAAGCTGATATTTTCATCCATACACTGTCCAGTTAATTGTGCAACAGATTTGGAGGTAGAGGAGAATCCTCCTTCCTCATCTATGGTAAACACAGTAAAAGTAGCTTCCTCTGCCTGATTGCAAGGATGCACCTTTTTTCTCAGTATTGCAGTTTTAATGATGTCCTAAAAATACGTAATTTTTTGTCCTATAGATACAGTTCTACATTTGTGATCTCAAGTGATCCTCAAAATGCATTAAAAATGGCTTAGAAAAATGGTTTCTTCTGGAGAACACACAAGTCTGAGTAAATGTCTGTGTATACAAAGTATTTCTGGAAATGAAAGTGGATGAATAAAATACACTGTAAAGAAAGAGAAATAGAAAGAGGATTAGTAGCAACCTTTTAGCTGTGAAGCTTTGGGATGCGGGAAAATTAAGGTTAGAGCAAAATCCTGCTGAGTTAATATGTATGGAAAGATGAAAGAGAGAGGAGAAAGGGAGTGTGGCAAATGGGAAGGGGGAGAAAAGCTGCAAAAGGTCAAGTTGCATGGAGAAGAGGTGAGCACAGAATCAAAGGGTAGGAACCATATGAGCTGTATCAAAGCAGAAAGGAACCAAGGCTTGAAATAAGAACACTGATCATTTTGGAGATATGTTATTGGATTAAACTGGAACACTGTTATCACCTTGTCCAAGGAACAAGAAAGGAATTAAAAACACACCTTACAGAAGGCTGTCGAGCTGTGTATTTCTTTTTACATTTTTTTCATTAGTGAAGTGCCAGCTTCTTTTGACTCTAATTTCTCTAGCTTTATTGGATAGAACAATAAGGATTTCCCTTTTCCATTTATGTTGATTTCCAGGACTCGTCAATTTATTATAGATGATAATCCATTGAATATTCATCACAAAAGAAACTGCTGTTACTTCGAATATCTGCATCTGACTGGTATTGTGGCTAAATTTTTCAGAGGGACATGTGCGCTGAAGGAAGAAATTGATTAGTGCATGAACTAGTTCTCCAAGGAGAGTTCATGGCTGACGTCCTAATTTAGAAGTCTCCTCAGTGTAGACCGAGCAATACTAAACTGACATGGGAATGATTAAAGATTAACTAATCTTTTAGCTTTTTTGCAGCTCAGCCACACTTGAGAATTATGTTGCTTATTCCTTCAAAATACTTATTACACTTTGAAAACCCTTCTGTATTTCATACAAACCATTTCTAATTGTTTGCTTTTAAAGCCTGATTCCTCTTCCCAATTTTCAATTTCATTACCTCCCCACTTGGGTGACAGAAAAAAAAAAAACTCTTAAGAGCCCTCTGATATTAAACAAAAACAAAACAAACAACCAAAACAACAATAACAACAATTTATCTCAGGTAATCAATGTTCCAAAGAGGCCTTAGCTAGGTAGTAAAGTGATTTTTTTAGTCCTATTGCCACTTAAACTCAGAGAGCAAGCAAAAAAGCTTCAAGTACCCACAGCCTGATCCAATTCCTTTTGATCTCCATTTTGTGAAAGCTACGCCAGCTGAATTTGTAAGGAGAACAGAAAATAGGACAGGCCTATAACACACAGCTTTTATTGCCAGAAAAAAAACCCACTAACTATTGGCACTTTTATCTCTGTGTATTTATATTCAGCAATATCTTTCAGTTATGCAAAAAAGCAAACGCATTATTAAATATTCAGTTTTGACATTAGCTTCACTGAAAGGGACTAATAATTTATGTAGTGTAACAGTTACAATTGCTCATTAGGGCTTTGGAAATGAGAATGGATCGACTCTTGACTATACCTGGTGAAAGTTTTAACAAGCAACGTCTGCCACGTGATGCAACTGCACACAGCAGTTCTCGGGAGCACTAAGCTTTAAATACCCCTCTTGCAGTCCCACTGATTACAGCAACACACACGAACTGCCACAACAGCCCTTTCAGCAGCTGGTGTTGATTCCAGACTTGAAACATTTTATTAAGTCTCCTTTAAAAACAGGTACACCTGACTCTTGAATATCCTTATGCCTAACACGTGCCAGGAGTTCCCTCCTTCTACAAGGCTTTCCAGAGCCTTTCGGCCGCAAAGCATGAGAGCAGTACGCATCCAGGCAGCAGAGGCACCCCTGGGCACCACCGTGCCGGTAACGCACCACGCCAAACGGGACAAGAGTCCGGACAAATGATGATATATCCTCCTAATAGCAGGACTGTTTGTCCTTACTAGCACTGTTTCTCTCCAAGGATGAAATTATTGGCGAGCTAAACTTGCATAACCGTTTACCCTTCAAAGAAAAACAAAAACAAAAAAACCCCACCACCATAGCGGAGCTCTCGCAGACCACACGGCCCCGGTACCGTCCGGGAGCTGCCTCCAGGCCCCGGCCCGGGGAAGAAGTGCGTTCCACCGAACTCTCGGCAGTCCCCGCTGCTCCTTACCTGGGGCTGCCGCTCTGCATGCCGTTCGGTCGCCGCCGAGCCCCACACGCCGCCCGTCCCGCCTCGGCCTGCACGCGGCTCCACCGCTCGGGACGCTCCTGCCCATGGGATGCACGCGGCCGCTCCCCCGCTGCCCTCGAGACCTCCCTGCAATGAACGGGGACAGCCGCAGCTCCATCGGGTGCTCAGAGCCCTCCCAGCCTGACCTCGAACGTCTCCAGGGACGGGGCAACCTGTGCCAGTGCCTCATCACGTTTACTGTAAAAAAACTTCTTCCTTACGCCCAGTCTAGAACTTTCCTTCTTTTAGTTTGAAACCACTTCCCTTTGCCCGTCGCAGCAAACCCTGCTAAAGAGTCTGTCTTCTTCCTTCCTACAGCCCCTTTAGGTAGGAAAGAGCTGCTCTCAGGTCTCTGTGGAGCCTTCCTTTCTCCGTGCTGAGCAACCCCAGCTCTCTCACCTTGTCCTCAGGGGAGAGTTTTCCATTCCACAGATCATTTCTGTGGCCCTTCTCTGAATGTGCTCCAACAGGTCTACATCTCCTGTACTGAGGACTCCACATCTGGGTGCAGTACTCCAGGTGATGTTCCATGAGAGCAGGGAGGCAGGATCACCTCCCTCACCCTGCTGGCCATACTTCTTTTGAAGCAGCCCAGGATAAAGTTGGTTTTAGGGGCTCTCAGGGCATGTTACTGGCTCATGTCTAGTTTGCCACACACCAGCAGCCCAGGTCCTTTTCATCTGTGCTCAATCCTTTCATCCCCCAGCTAGTACTGATAGCACAGCTTGCCGCAGCCCAGGTGCAAGGCTTAGATCTATTGAACCTCATGAGGTTCCCCTTGGCCCACTGCTCCAGCCTGTCCAAGCCTGTGAATGGCATCTTGTCCCTTGAGCATGTCAGACACACCACAAAGCTTGGTTTCATCCACAAACTTGTTGGGGATGCACTCAATCTCGCTGTTGGTGTCATCAGTGAAGATATTAAAGAGCACTGACCCACGAGGGATACCATTTGTTACTGATCTCCATCTGAAAAAATCTGCTCAGGCAACAAGGTGAGGGGCAGTAGAGTTGCAGTGTAATTTATTATTATTATTATTATTATATTTTTTTTTACAACTACTGTTGTGTCTGAAAAATCACACTGTGTAACATAACACGTTTGCTGTTCTTAGCGCTTTTGTAACCAATTAAGTCTAGCAGCAATTTGCAATAACAGCTGTATCCCAAGTGAGGTAGCGTCAGGTGTGCCTGATTTTACATTTGATATGGCAGAAAAAAAAAAATGAATGCCTTCTGGTCATTTAGCGGGGAAGCGAGCGGTACAGCTATGGAATTATCCTGGGTGAAGTGAGCTGACTTGAATGCTTCAGGAAATGTTCTGGTAAAGTTGATCCGTGCTGGCTTACGGATGCCATCGTGTAATGTACGCTGTAAGTTTTCCATCCGAAAGATATTTGGTTAATTCACTTGCAAAGTTGTGCACCCATAGTATATCTTGAAGCCATTAAGCAACTTATGTCATTATAAATTACAGTGATAAAGAGGTTCCTTTGGCAACTTTAGTCTAGTTCTAATGAATAATTTGTTCATAAACAATAATTCTACCAAAAAATGATTTTTAGTCCTTGATTTTGATCTTTAAATCAAGAAAGTCTCAACTGCCTGCACGTCAGGGCAGGGATGTATCTGAAGTAAAAATAACCTTTATAATAAAACCTGCAAAATGGATGTCTCATGCACGTTATCATTCTATGTTGTTTTGGTTTTCTTTCATTGATCACCTTGAATTACTGTCCCTGTTTACTAAGGAACTTCAAAATTACAAAGCCTATCAAAAGCTGCCGTGATTCTGACCTTGTGTGACAAACACCAATTCGAGTTACCTTTAAAAGGAGTTTATGTTTTTATGCTTTACATTGCAAAAGAAAACAACCTTCAGGGAGGAGATTGTTCTTGTTACAGACTCAGTACGTGTATAGTCTAATTCTCTGAACTCAGTACATGGCATCACAGTTTACAGTCTGTGTAAACAAATGGGTAGAAAACACATTCTTAAATTCTCTGGTACTTTGTGATGCAAGGTAACAGTTCTCCTGCTATTGTCAAACACCAGCATCAATAGAATGTATCCTTGTATTGTTTACCATAATAGACAAAACGTATATTTAAACAGGTTTGAAATGCCATCTTTCTGAGTGTAAGCACACATGTAAAATCAATACAAATTCAACACCCTTCTGTTTTGCAGTTCAATAATAATAATATTAAAAGTGTCTTTAAATGTCAAGGATGTTGGAGAAATTAAAGATAAAATTACAACAGCACTTCCCCTGTGAAACAGTAATTCTTTTAGTAATCACGTAAACAAAAACACTTATATAATTGTACTCATCTGTTCTAGAAGTACTTTATAACAAAAATGTCTCTCTGGTAAGAATTAATTAAAATAAACCATCTGGTTGAAAAAGGAAATTTTCAAAACAGAACATATATGTAGGAGACCCACAGGGCAAAAGTCTTTTCTCAATAAAGCCATTAGAATTTAATTTAGACAAGATCCCGGTTTAGTGATTCCTATAGCGTATGAGAGTATTAATAATGTGTTCTGGAAGGGTCACTGAAAGTACTGAAAGTGATGGTAGTAATATACTTGTTTGTTTATTTTAGACTTTAGAATAAAAATCACATCCGAAGAAAATAAAACGGCAAGAACACAAATAAACCAGGCATGTAGGTTGGGCTGGGCTCTGTAGAGTCACTGAAGGGAGAAGAGTTCTTCTGAAGGGTGCCCCAAGTCACCTAACCATCAGCTCTTAGAAGGACTATTAGCAACAGAAAGGATGCTGTGAGCCCCGACTATGCGACTGAAAGCAAGTAAAGGATGTTAACAGACTAAAACAAAAAAATAAGAGCTCAGAATTATCAGCCCAGTGGACAGCTAACTTCAGAAAGTGTGGACTCCTCTTTGTTTGTAATTGTAAGCAAACATCAGGTGCTGGGTTCTAACCAGACGAGCTGCTGTTAAAGCCTGCCTTAATCTTTATGTTGTACACCAAAATTTTATTTTATACGCTACCTTTTTGATAAAGGAAGTACAATTCCTGTTAGAACAAGATTGCAACGTAAATAGCATCTAAATAGCAACACGGAAAGTGTTCTCACTGGAACCTGCATAGAAGTTTACTTCATTATTTCTTTTAATTCATTATTTTCTTGGTAACTTTACTGTGAAATAGTGACAGCACTGCTGCTGCCTGTATCAGGGAAGCCCGTTTCCCTTCCTAATTTCTCTACCAGAGGACTTCCTTCTGCTGTTAGCGCTTGTTTGTCTGCTCTTTGTCCCTCCTTTCTGACTATCAGTCTGAAGACAGATTACCAACCCTTTTTCAACAGCCCCTATCGTATCCCAGAATTTATGATTTCTTTTCATTTTGACTGTTGTTTTATTCTGGTATCGGGGTAACTTTCACAAATAAAAGACAAAAATAATTAGATTACTGACAGCCACCTCCCAATAAATATTACATCACAAACACAAAGGTTAGATATGTAATTATTCTGGCATTCAAATTAAGCTATGTGGTGTTGCTGCACTCCCCTCAGTAGCACGGCATTTTTACAGCATGTTGAGCATCATGATCTGAATGAACTTTGAAATGGAAACAAACCATTTTAATTGTGGGCTCTGGATAACTGCTGGCCGTCAATGCATAAACATGTAGAAGAGACTAAACTAACAGCTGCCATGTATTAAAAAGGTGCCAATCTAGCAGGATGCAGTTTAAGATATCCCTTAAATACAATACTCCCTTTTCATACTCCGGTGTTTATTTTCCATCACATCATTGCTGTCAGACTTGACATTTTTGTTTTTCAGGCAGAATTTTGACTGAAAATAATATGAGTTCTACGCATGGAGTAGTTGCTGATTTGGGACGTAAGTGTATTGCTCACAAGGGGAAATTAATCATTACAAGAGAACACTCTACCATAATGTTCTCTCAGCTATAAAGCTGCTCTACTGGAGATAGGTTGGCATTTTCCAAGTCCTCATTAATACTAGTCAGAATCCAAATGCTTTTCAGACTCTCCTACTGCACACATATTTATTCTGAAATTATAAAAAATACCTTTGAAGTGGCAATTGTATGAAGTGAGTGACCAGAACAACTTAAATGGAGAAGTATCATCATTTTGATATATTACATTTCAAAACACCATACCTTGGGCGATGCCTCACATGAGGATGTTACTGCACATTAATTTTGAGAATGTTAGGATCTGCCCACCACTATTTCAGCAGTAAATGCCATGGCAATAAAGAATAATCGCTGCAGTAGTCACATTATTACAGTTAGAGCTCTGTTGGAGTTTCCATTATAAGTTATAAATGCTCTTTTTGAAGGATTTGCAACTTGGTGCTTTCAAATTCACATTGGGCTGCAACTTCACGTTGGGAAGGATTAGTATATATAATTGCTTGGGTTTTGTTTGATGTTTGGGTATACTGGCTGACAGAAAAATAGACCAGCTCATTGAAACACCAGTCTTGTCTGTTCACTGCTTTTTGCCCTAACTTTTTGATTAGAGTGCAATTTTCTGTTAGGATAATTACAGTGGAACAACCTCTCATATAGCTGCAGTGTAAAGGTGTTATACAAGTATAGCTCCTTCCTTTAAATTTAGTAAAAAGCACTATTTTTGGTTTTGAACCATTACATTCTTATGTTTAAATCCTAATTATAGGTCTTTTCATGCTGTATTTTAGCTGTGTTGGCTTCTAAATCGGCAGAATTAGAGAGAAGCAAAACCTATGGAGACAAGTCTTAAGATGCTGCATTTAATTGTTAAAAGCAAAGTGAGCAAACTGATAATTTTCTTCAATTTGTTTCTTCACAAAAAAAAAAAAAATCCATGCATTTGTATTTTCATGTTTTGATCAGTTTATTTTAGAGGGATAATTGTGAAAAGCAGCTTTTCCTACCTTTATTATTTTTAATTCATTTTGTTCGTTTTCTGTTTGCGTCCCTGCAGTCCTAAAGCTTTAGACTGTTCTGCTATGCATTACTTGTAGGGCTTCATCAATTTCAGAAGCACATTACGCTGTTGGCTATTTACAGTCACATATGTAAACCACTATTTACAATATATGACAACTCGATATACATACAACTGTTTGGCAAAGCAATTCAGCATGCACTGAGTACTACGAAAAACAAATAGCAATTGGTCTGGGAGCACACACTTGACTTAATGTTCACATTGTTCATACTTCTCAGTAAAGTAGAAACCGTTTGGGAATTCTGTTGCAGAATTGGTGTGAAAAGAACTGAAAAATAATACTGTCATTACAAAAAGAACGTCCAGACAGACAACAAATAATGAGAAAAATTGTTGAAAATACTCTAATTTTGAATACATTTCACCAAAACCAGAAGGAGAACAGCATCATTATTATAGGAACAGAATTCTAGCATCAGTGCAAAGCTTGTCAGATCTAATACAATCAGCTATAAAACTGACGCAGGGAATCATGACCCTACATCTCAGCTGCCACACTAGACTTCTCCCACCCAAAAGAACATAATTAAATAATTTCAGCTAAGGAATGTTCTCCAGTTTTATAATTAATAACATGTACATTCACCACGTTAACCTGATGTACTTGAAAAAAGTATGTAAAATGATTAGTAAAGGTAAATTATGGCTTATTAATTATAGCTGATTTCCTTCCAAAAACTGGCAGACACCAATTGCAGCCTACTTTTTAAAGATCAAGACCATGTCAAAACTTACACGCTGAAACACGAGGACCAGAATACAGACTGTCAATATATATGTGTGGTCTTTGAAAGCAACTAGATTAAAACTATTTACAGAAAGCATACAAGTGATCAGTTTTACTGTGTTCTGTAACTAATATGGTGATTTCCTGTAGTTGCTAATGTAATAAGCTTTATACAGTAGGGAGAGCTGGAAAAAAAAGTTCTTGACCAACAAATAACAGTGAATTTTGCCACTGATTTCACGTAGGCCAGAGCTTATTACTTCTTATTCACAACAGGAAAATGAATAGCAAGATGGACGTTTCTTGCAGGATTAAAATTGCTTTCAAAGAGTATGCTATCTTTGCAGTGTTTGAAGACAGTGACAATTTTGTTATTTAAGTACCATGGAAGAAGAGACATGGATTTCATCAGCCATGAACTGGCAGAGGAGATGAGCATCTTCTCTTGAACTGCTTTGTTTGAAATGTGACACAGCTCTTCAGGAATCAATATCCCTCCCATGTACTTCCTCACAAGCACAACAGGTTATGTGATATGGATCTGTATTAGAGCATGGGCACATACCAATTGTAAGAAGCAAGCCTTCATTAAAACTGCTGCTATGAATAAGAAGCCAAAGAAAGAGACTTAGGGACTATAGGGGTTAAGAAAAAGTAAAATCATTAGAGAACTGAGGGAGCTAAAAGATCCTATTCTGTTAAGCAAGTTACTAGAAGAGTCTTTTTGGTGTATTACAGATTTGCAGAAGAAAAATTGGTGTATTAGCAATGGGGTCTAGAAAGAAGACACAAATGAGAAACAATCATTTTCACCCAGAGGTAAGAAAGCATGAGTTGTATGAACTAACTTTATTGAGTTCCATTATTCTGACTCAAATATTAATTTGGGGAGCTATGGTGTTAGAGAAGTATTGTGTTGGAAAATGTCTGTCTATTACTTTCAAAGTTCAACCTCAAGGAGAAAACTGATTTTCTGTACATCATTCTTAAAGAAATGAAGCTGCCTAGAGCATTTTAAGTTCCAAACACCAACACCCCATATGTTGCACTGGCAAGTATTCAAACTGTCGTCCTCTGTTCTGCATTTTGCTCACGTAAAAAGAAAAGTATTAAAAAGATATTTAACATATTTTAACTTTTATTATAATTTAGCAAGTGTAATAAAAATGAAGAGTAAGTTGCAGGTACCATATTTTTACTTGGCAAGTTTTTTTTCCTTAAGAGTGGCTGCTCTGCAATATTTCCAGGGTAGGTCTGTTTTGAAAACAAACTTCTAATATGAAGGATGCTCTTAAAGTAATGCCTCCTCCTTTACTAAGTTGGCCCATGGTGTCAGAGGCAGATGTTGGTAGTATGGCAGTAGAGTTTGAAGCTTCCCACCAATATTCTGCTACGTTTTGTTGCTGTGCTCCAGATGGCAGCAGAGGGGCAGTCTGACAGAGTGGTGTCTGACACGGAATAGTATAAGAAGCAGAGATGTGTAATTGAATTCCTCCATGCAGAAAAAAATGCACCCACTGACATTCACTGACACTTGCTGAATGTTTACAGAGACCAAACAGTGGATGTGAGCACAGTGGGGCAATGAATGGTGTTAGCAATGGCAACTTCTCTCCAAAAGAGGAAAATCAGAATGGAAGATTCTGCCTTGAATTTCACTGAAAACGCTGGGATTCTCTATAATATCTATTGCTTTCTACAAAGCAAATGTTTTTTTGTTTGTTTTTTTTTGTTTGTTTGTTTTTTTAACAGGTTTCTTCTTCCCTACTGCTGTTTTGTCCACATACAGCATCCAATGATAAACTGCATTTAATTGGCCGAGTTATTTCATAAACCAGAGAACTAAAGGAAGATTCCTAAGCAGGAAGACTACTTACGAACAGTCTGGCATTCATGTGTAAGCCTCTTCTCATCACTTTGTTTATACACATTCAGTACGTGGCAGTCCATCAAGGAATGTTAAATATGAAGACTTCAAAATAGAAACAGCAGTAGGTTGTTTATTACAGATTCAAACTTTGGCAAATAAGCCCCACCAGGCTTCTCTTGGAAAAGCTATCAGAATTACTTCTGTTTTCTTGCATGAGATGAAAAGCCCCCTATTGGCTGCCAATATCTGTGTATTTTTTCATTTGGATTATCCATGCAGGATTCAGAAGGCACAGTTGGTCCAGGAGAAATGTGTGCCCAGAAATACACATTTGGAGCACTGATAGCCTTTTTCTATCCTACTGTGGGAACTTTACTGGGAAAGGAGGGCCTAAAAATACTGCAAAGTTTTCACAAGTATAATGCTCCCTCTAGAAAGATAAAAGCTATAGAGATTGGAAAGCTCTGCGTATCTGTAGCCCATGGTTTGAAAAGGATCCAGTCACACCCTGCTGTGTCTGAGCCTATATGCATTGTCTGCCTTTCAAAATGGCCTTGCAGGGGCTTTGTGGCAAACATTCTCTGCCGCTTAGTGGTACTGCCACTATCCCTTCAGTCAGCCCAGTGAAGAAAGGATTCTGCTAGAGATGCATGTGGTTTACAAGAGCATTAAATCAGCATTGTTTTGCTAAGCCATGATCTGACAGACCAGGGGGGATCCACCGTATGAAACTGGGGCTTAGTATGCAGGCAATTTGTTAATGCTCTGCTGATCTGTGTGTTTCCCTGCTTCAGCTAAATTTGCTTATATTTTCTTTTTCACTCGCACGGTGGGTCTTGCTATATTCAGAACCAGACAAGACGTCAGGTTATTACTGCTGGAAAGTCCAATGAGAAAACTGAAAACAATATACCAACAGAAATCCATTACAAAAGCCAAATTTTCATCATGATTTGACTTTAATTGTCACAAGGTTTAAAAGATTAGTATCACTAGACAGGTGCAACAACAAATTAGCGTATCCTCATTTGAAGGATCAGGCCATCAAAGCCCTTTGCTGATAGTGACAGTCTTCACTTATGTAAATACTGACTTTAAACGGCCAGCTCACATCACTAAAACTTTATAGATCTGGTCCTAGCCTGATATTCTCAGAATACATTTACCATGATTAAGATTTTCACATTATTTGATTAACTGATTGATGCATAACAACATATTTTCTTTCCCAAAGAAAATGAGATAATAAAGAATTACTGATGAATGAGTGATTACACTTTCTTTTTTTTTTTTTTATGCCAAGAATTTTTATCAAGTACTTAGAGCTGAAAATAAGCCAACGTTAATGATAACAAGCTCCATAAAAAAAAATGTTGCTGGAAATGCACTTAACTTATCAACACTACCATATCCAATTTTAGCAACACTATTTAGATTATTATACACACGCTGGACAACAAATTACGTTACATCAAATTCTCAGAGAGACTTTTATAATAAATGGATCGCAGTTGAATTTCTGTCTTGACATAAAGACTTATTGCTTGGCATTCAGATGGATTCTGTAATCCCAAGCTAATTGTTATACATTGATTTACTACATTTAATCATTAATGCTGCAGGGAGGCAGACATAAACAGAGCCTTGAAACTGCAATATGATTGTGGATTATTCATGCTAATATCCCTTTTATTTTTCTTAAAGCTGGATCTATCAGTGCTGGTACAGTGTGTGCTATACAAATAAGGTATTTTCTTTCCATGCTGCTGCAGTACTACATATCATTTGTTACATCACAGTGCCAGAGCCTGACATAACTTTGCATTCTAAAGATGAATGGAGATGATTCCTTGGCTCTTTCAATTAGGATGAATAACCTGGGTGCCACAAGCATTTCAGTTACTTTCAGAATTCTAAGTATGAAAAAGACCTTCTCTCAAATTGCAAAAACATAAAAATAAAATAATTTAAAAAATCACATACATAGCTTGCTTTTTCCTTTTTGTTTTGTATCTTTACATGCCCAATGCTATGGTGAATTATAAGCTCTCAGTGTATATTTTAACAGTAAAACTATTTGGGTTTTCCATAGAGTTTCCTAACGTAGTTTAGCTGCATTCATTCACACCACATGCAAGATTAGTTTGGTTTAATAAGGATAGTGTCTGGAGAAACCAGGAGTGTAGGAATGGCAGGCAAGACGATACTACTTCTGTATTAATTAGTAAGGACCACTGGCAACGGTCAGTAAGCACATATCCAGACCTCTTCTCTCAGTGCTGTACTGCATCAACTAAGTCCTTGTGCATCTCACAGAGAAACCTTCCAGTGACAGATACAACAGTTGTGGATTTTCTTTTTAATAAAAACTTAGCCCCAAGCTCTGCTCGTTTACATAGCAGTTGTGGTTTAACCTGGCAAGCAGCTAGCTTCAGGCATCCTTTAGCTCACTCTACCTTTTCCAGTTGGATGGGGAAGAGAATCAGAAGAAAAGGTAGAACTCATAGGTTCAGATAAAAACTGTTTCCTAAGACAGGAAACGGAAGAGAGAAATAACAGTAATCTTAATATTATATATATATATATTCAAAACAAGTGATGCACAAAGCAATTGCTCACCACCTATTGACCAGTGTCCAGTCACTCCCCAAGCAGCAGCTGCTCCCCTCAGCATCATGGTTGGCATGATGCCACATGTTATGGAATAGCCCTCTGGTCAGTTTAGGTCAGCGGTCCTGGTTCTGTCCCCTCCCAGATCCTTGTGCCCCCCCACACCCCTTCTGGCATGACATTCTAAGAAGCTGAGAAACTGGAGTGTCCTTGGCTCTGTACAGCACTGCTTAGCAACAACTGAAACATCAGTTTGTTATCAACATTGTTTTTGTCCTAAAGGTGAAACACAGCATCATACCAGACATCGTGAAGAAAATCAGCTCTGTTCCATCTGAAACCAGGACAATGGCGCTGTAATTCTTACAGCAGTTCTTAATTACAGAGTAAATTTCACCTACTAAGAGGGGTGAGTTTCTGCTGTAGTATAATGAAGTAAAGTCTAAGAAGGAACACAGGAGCTGAGGGAAGCACAGGTGAAGGGAAGCTGTGGAGATGAAAATGTCTTCTCCATCTCTCTCTCAAAGCAATAGATATAGTGCCCTCATTCCAGCAATAATACATTAAAACACTGTACATTAAGCATCTTTCTTTTAAGGAATGGCCATATTTAATGCTGTGAATCAGTAATATAAATTACCATTACTATCACATGTTTGAAAGAGGTGATCTGTGTGCTATTGCATTAACTCTGGAAACATGAATCTAGTGAATACATATCTACTTGCTTAAAATAAATCAATAATCTTTGTAGATTAGATAAGGAAGGAAAACACTGTGATGAATTCAAAGAAGGATGACCCGAGACCATTTATGTTGCTGAAGAGTCACAAAGAGTTATTTATTTATGAACTAATATTTAAGAGTTTAATCCTAATTAACATTCCAGGGTAGATTTACAAGAGTAGTTAGGCATCTGGAAGTGTAGGTAGGCTTGATTCTCACTGAACTCAAAAATGTATCAGGAGGTCAAAATTGCAAATTTTTCTTCTGAAAAGCAATGGACTTAAGACACCAAATTTAGGTTTTCCTAAGTTGAAATTGGTCAGGGCCAGTCCTGGTCAGAACAGACAGAAAAGACAGCTGACTGTGATGACAGACTTCCCAGAAAGCAGAACAGTCATTGTCTTTCTGTCCATTTTACTTCTACTTTAGCCTCCAAAAGCTGGGCTTGTGCTTGCTTCCTTCTCTGTCCTTTACATGATTCCTCCAAGCTCTCCTCCTTCCCATGGCAGGTTGCACCCAGACCTGGCCCCATGCCTTTGTCTGTGGCAGCATAATGAACTGCTGAAATCCCTTGAGCGACTCCACCTCTAGTAAGATTGCACTTTTTACACCTACATAACTGTATGCATGTGGTTTGATTTCTCATTTTGTTTAAGTTTTGAAGTTTTTAAATGATTCCCCATTCCTGCTGATCAGAGGATTTTTCCACTCACAAATATGCTTTGTTAAGATAGGGTACCTCTACCTCATACCTGCTCTCTGGGTTCGTCGGTTCATTACATTTATCTCACTTACCTTCAGCAGATTTGAGACACTTCACTCTTTTTTTGAGAAAGTACTTGGCTTTCCTTACAAATCTGTAATTTTAGGCTTGAAGAAACACTTGTATCTTCAGGGAGCAATGTATTCTGTTTTCCCAGTGGCTTTTAATTTTGTTTACTTTGTCAAGTACCAAGAAGAATATTCTGTAGTACTGTAACAGTCTCTTGTCAGGTGCAAATAATACATTTTTACCAAGCAGGAGCTTTCAGTCTGCTATGGAAATGCAATGTGGTATGATTGATCTAAGCTACACTCAAAATCAGTAGTATTATAAAAACAATCTCCCTCAGAAAGAACAACACATAAAGTAGGATTGCAATAAACTGTTCTCCATACATTTGAACTCTGAGAAGCCTCTTTCAGAACATCTAATAAATCCAGGACCAACCATATCTTCATTTGCTCATTAGGTGCTCCGTTTAAAAGGAAAAAAAAAATAAAAAAAAAATCAATGCTTGTTCTTGTCTCATTTCTGAAGAATGGCACTGAGCCATTTGAGGTCTGGAATGCCTTCAAGTGAGTGACATGCTCAGATAAAGTTCAAAACCTCAATATCACCTCAGCTTATTTTGAACATCAGTCACAGGACTCTGATTTTTGATGAAATCAGAATTAAAGCAGAGAGAGGGAGAGGAAAGCACACACTGTGCCAATGAAAGAATGGATACTGTTTGGAGAAAGAGGGAAAAATTACTGCCATTCTCCGACACAATTCTGTTCATAAATAAAAATCATTGTTATACTCAGAGTTTATTTTTAGTACTACAGATATTTGGAAGATATTAAGATTAAAGTGATTAGGAAGATATTAACATTGTAGCTAGATAAAATAAATAAGATCCAGGAAAGATACAAATTAGATTAAAACTGCAGTAAATATTCAGATACAGCGTCTTACAGATTTTTCTAAAGATTTATTTTTGCTGCTTTCAGCTGTACGTATCTTACTATATGAATGCAGAGCAAGAAGGTAACACTTCTTTTTCAGAATCACTGGAATTATTCAGTGTTTGAAAAGACCTATTACAGTGTCTCAGTTTAAAAATATATATATTGACAGACTGAAAGGGCATTTAGGTCTGAGGCCTTGGAAAGGCTGATCAATGGGAAAAGGCTTAAATAAATAAATATTTATGGCTTATCTTAAAGGTGACTTTTACAAAAGTTTGAATCACATCACTGTTAAGCCTGGCTCTTTAGGATAATAATTCTGGGAGAAAATGCAACCAAATCTTTAAGGCATAAAAGTGAATCACTTAACCATACAAATACACATGGTACAGAAGAATCTTTCTTGCTCAAAATGATAATAGAAGTACAAGCACTGTAAACAAGTCATATAGTTATATTATGGAGACATTTACCCATGGGGAAGATATGGTCTGAATGATTTAATAAGATTTTTAATATCTGACCTCATGTAAGTACTTCTCCTTCAATGTAAATATCAAGTAACCAGAAACTCATTCACCAAATGCCCTGAATGAGTGCCCAGCCTGCATAAATTAGGCCACAGTCAGGCCAAATGCTGCTTCTTTTTGTAGAATCCAACTGTTTTCAGATATGACAATTCTTACTAGAGAATTCAGAATGGCACTTCTAAAATTGAACTGTCAACAAAACTCTTATTTTCCTCTTACATGCCTTGGGATATTTTGGCAGGAAGGTATGCATATATTTATGTATTATGATGCAAGAAACTGTTCCCTGACACGCTGTGCCTTCAGACATTCAAGGGGAGTTAGTCAGAGTTAGGAACTGGAAGCATCAGGACACCTTCAGAAATCCGTTCTTATTCTTCCCTGTATAGACACCATCTTGTAAGAAGCAGGCAGTCCAATTCCCTTGAGAGACATCATCCACTGGTGGTGAATCATGTCTCAGACCCAACTGTTTCCAATCTCTCCTATTCATTGTGTGACAATATAAGGAAGCAGCACTCTATGGACATCATCATCCTTTGCTATCGCTGCTACTGTTGGTTGGTGTAACTTCACAATTTCCTGTATCAAAAAGAATTATCAAGGAGCTAGTGGTACGTTGCCTGTGAACTGCTGGTTAGGGTAAGCTGGCTCAAACTATGCCCTCTCAATTCAGGCTTTTAAAGATCAGAGTTCAGTTTTACATTATTTGTGCTTACTCTGCATGCTTTCTGTGAACTTCTTTATTGTCTGTAGGATTTGCTCTCTGTTGGAAGAGAGTGTCGTGGTAAGAAACAGCATTTTCTATATGCACATCTCTGAGTAATGTCATCCTTGGTCCTGAATTCTAACTTGCCATCACTTCACCTGCTAATGCAGAACTAAGACACTATTGTGCTATACAGACATATGACTCCTCTTACAGAGAATTAAAATTCCTATTTCTGAGAGACAAAAAGGGAATAGTTTAATGTTTAATATTAAATCATTCTCCTAACTGGAGCAAGGCTATAAAAAAACAATAACAACAGATTCCTACAGGAGCTGAAATTCAGTCTTCATCTGACAGAAGAGAATATGCTTAATTATAAAGCCATCAAGGTTTTAAAACCATAAATATAATTAAGAAAAAAGATATGCAGAGAAAAACTACTGATGAAAACTCTTCACAGCTTTACAAATAGCTGGATGGCATTCTAATAAGAAAAAAAAACCCCACCATAATAACGGTACGATACCACAACTCCCAGTTTCCATATAAGTGTAGAATCCCAATGGCCTAAATGTTTCACCTCAGCTGCCTCTCTCTGACCCCAGTCAACACCCATCTAGTAAGAGACTGCATTAAAATTCACACAGAATTTTAGGCACCCATGTTTGCAAGAGGGTCTCAAATTCAAAGGCTGAGGAAAGAAGTATTTGCAAGGCTGATGTAAGGAAATAAAGATAGAAATCCTCCCTTTCAGCAGTCTGATGTACTGTTAATAAGTTACAAGGTAAAGCACATTAGCAGGTGAAAAACTCTACTGTGAAAATTGTAAAGGCAGTTATATGTGAATAATACATTCATCTGAAAGTGTGCTTTTGCATCAGTCATAAGGACATGGGACATCAAGATGGGAGGCCAGTATAAATTAGATAATACTGCTTTATTTATTGAAGGGTGCTACCTTCTTTTTCTCTCTTTCTTTTAAAGGATTCTTTGTTAATTCCTTTAGGGTACAACCTTTCTTCAGTTTGAATTCATGTTCTCTTAAGCGTTGTGACACTGAATCAAATCACTTTTCTCCAGCCATCCCTTGACTTTTCAGAATTGCGCATCCCGTACTGCAATGCAGTAAAGTCTCAATCTGCTGCTTTGCAATCTTTTGGTATCTCTAATGATTGAGCGTCTGTTTTCTGTGTCATTTGCAGGGCTCTGTGTGCTTGGGACAAAGCCTAGGAGTTGCTCTTCGTATCAAATCTTTTAATTGTTCTTCTTTCCTCTCCTAAAATTTGAGATACTGATACATGCTGCTTTACATTAAGTAATAACATTTCCACAATTGTTTCTTTCTAATTTTCTTCATAATACTTCTACATTTTCAGCATCTCTTCCCAGTCAGCTAGCTTCTGTCAGTATCCTACTCCATAACAAATGCTCCCAATCTATTAAAATGTCCTCCTGCTTTCTTTATCTATCACTTTTACACTCTCTGTTGGTTCATCACACGTCCTAGTTATTGATGCTCTAATTAGTTTGTTCCTTTTCCACATAGTGATAATCACCTTTTAATTTTCCTTGGCTGTCTTTTGAGTTTTTGCATTTCTACTAAGTTTGGTGGTTTTTTCCCCCTCTATTTCAGAACTTTGAGAAAGAATTCTTCAATTTTTCTTTCAAGTGGTGGCCCTATACCACATGCACTGTAGTATTTTCACACATCACTGCTATATCTCCATACCTTCATACATATAACTATCCCTTTCTAAACAAAATGTATTTAAGACCAGTTGTGGCTACTTTATGTTGAGCACTAAACCTATGTCTCACTCATAAGTTAGATTCCTCATGTGTATAATATGAAAGTTCTTACCTTAAGATACAAGCATCCTATCTGATGTCTTCCCAAATATTTGCCAGAAGTCAGCAATGCAAATGGCATATCTCCAGTTTGAATGGGAAGCAATCAAGTAATAGCTGAGAAGTGTTTTGGAAACTGGAGCATACAAGAGAAAAGTCTTGCTTTTTCTCTGCTTTGGTTTATGCCTTCTGTTCAGTGCAATTCAGAAGGTTGGAAAAAAAATTGAAAAAGAAAGAATACTCTTCAGTCAGATGTACGGCTCAGGTGAGCAGCAAATTTGAAACATTTGCCTACCTGACCCAAGGAAAGAAATCAGTTCATTCCTCAGACTGCTCCTATGGAAAGCCCTGATATTGTAAGGCAGAAATTACAATGGGAAAGGCACTTATAGTAGAGTAGACAGATAGGACAGCAATTTGGGCCAGAAAAATACTTCGCATTTTTACTTAAACATGAAGTTGATACTTGCAGAAATGACCTGCTATAACATCTTAGTCCTCGTGGGCTTGTGGAGACAAGACTTAGAGTGGGTAGGATTTTAGTAGGTCTTGAAAAATCAATATCCAATGTTGTGGAAAGCTCATTCTTAATTACTCATATTGGATAATTTTATGGGCTTTAATTTCTGATCTTCATTTTTTTCCAGGCTGCTAAAGCATCATCAAATGATACATACTTAAGGTTATGATTCTGATTCTATAGCCTCTGTCAGTTTTTTGGAGACCAAATATTGGTAGCATGATTATGATCATGGCCAGCAGAAGTTTATTTCTCTAATTACTTGAATTTATCTAGAAGTGTTTCTTGATTTCTTTTTAAATAGTGACTCTAGTACACAGTACTGGATAAACTAACAGTAATACACTTGTCAGTGTTTGTGAGTAAAGGTTAATTAAATAACATTTCCAATAACAAAAACTGAGTGTCATGTTCTGTGCTGCCAGCTTTCCTTCTGAGAGCAATTGATAGCAGCAGAATGAGCACCATGAGAGTTTGCCACACTCACAATTTCAGGGATTTTTTTGGAAGAAAAGTACCATGGATGGAGATGATTTTATGGCAGAGGTTTTCACTCTCATTATTTGTAGCACACAAAGCTGGCCTCCTACCCCTTTCTTCTTCACTTTTCAAACAATACTTTTCAAGGAAAATGTTCAAAATGGTACCAAATGCACTTTTGCAGTAAAATTCCAACTGACAAGGTTTTGGAAGGGCAGCTGCAAACAGCAAAGGGATAGGACAATTAGGTGGAAATGCTATTCCATGTCAGCTTCTGGTACAACTAATGACATTTCGCACTTAAGAGATGCAATTGAATTCTGAGTGACATTGGCTGTGGATGAAAGCTGCCATAATTCCACAGAATTCAGAAGAGATTTCAGCACCTAAGCCCAGCAGGCAATTGGTCATAAATTGTCCGTGAGATTTTTCATAGTTTTTCAAAAAACAGCAAAAAAAGTTCCACTGCCAGCACTAATATTCAGTCAAGCTCGATATAACGGCAGTACTAGAAATTCAGTTCAGATTTCCCTAAAATATCTAGTGCTCAAATGCAGGGGTTTCACCAGGCTTATGGTTAAGAAGCCTGTATATCAGCTGTGATCTTTCTAGGAAGAGCATTAAGTGTAAGATACAAAACAGTAGCTGTGTCTAAAATTGCTGCCCCAAAATCTCTACTGGGCTGTCACTTTACAGACAGCTCAACTTCAGACAGATCTTACTGCTTCACCTTGAAGCTTTACAGTCACCTCTGAATGAGCCCTCAAATTATATTACTCTTGACAAAGCCAGCAGCTCAGTTCAGCTGAGATCCAAAATCCAGATGCCACTCCTTCTACCTTCCTTCCCCCAGATAAGATGTTTCATTTTTAAACTGGCCTACCACTTCAAAGTAGGAAACAATTTTAAGTCATGGCTAGCTCCTCTCTCCTTCAAAAAGTAGCTGCTGCCATCCAGTAGCTTCTTTTCATATATTATTTTAATTATTGCCCTGTTTGGATAGGTGTGAGCCCCAGGTGGATGGCTGGGGAGTTCTGTTACCTAGGAGTTAAGTCCTCATCTGGACATAGGTCTGTACTTACCATTCTCCTCTATAGAAAGTATAACTGAATTTTAGGTTCTACAGAAACTGGATTAAAAAAAAAAAAAAAAAAAAAAAAAAAAAACAGAAAGGAGAAACAGACCTTGGAGCTGGGGCCAAACACAGCGAGTGCCTTAACCACTGAACTGCTGAGTTATCCTTTCTTTCTGACCTAGTAAATTTTCAGCTTTTTTCCTACACAAAGGTACTGCTCTAAAAGAACAACAGCATTCCCCACCTCCTGAGTAGCCTTGTTTCTTGCAAGCCTTGTGTTTTGAGCACTCATCTGAAAGATGAAAGATTAGATTTGAAGTTGGACCAGAGGGAATTGAATCTGTGCTTGCCTTTTATAGGACAAGCGTTCATACCACTTGGCTATTGTACAGAAAAGGAACTCAGTATTTCCTTCTTCAGCTGCACTGTACAATAAAAAATACAAATTCTACTCAAAAGGACTAAACCCCTGCTTCCAGCGAGGGGTGCTTGCTAAAGATCTGTAGTTGTCAGAGAGGACTAAGACACAGAGTAAATTAAAATACGGCGTAAGGTAAGATTCTGGATTCAGGCCAGGAGCCTGAAAGACAGCCACTGTGGCAATAAGCCCCCAGACCCTGCAGTTTGTTTACTGATAAGCACCCTCCACCTCATGAATATCCCAGAAACCTTTGACCCTTTCAAAGTTTTCTATGATGATGAAAAATGCTACTTTCCCATGGGCTGCTTTGCTTTGATTTATGTGATGCTTAGATGGCATAGAGGCATAGTAACATACGCAGTACTAACTATTGATGCCACGTATGACTGATGCCATAAATAGGCAAATACCTTGCTTATTCATTTGTTTTTCAACATTTTTCAATTCAAAAGACATCCAAATAAATGCAGATGTTCTCAGCAAATCAGAAAAAGAGCACAGAAATAATACAAAATAAAGGCTACTTCCTGAAGAGCTGACAAATGTAATACTTCTTTTACCTGCAGGAAAGGTTCAGATTATGCTGCAAAACTGAAAAAGATCTTACTTGGACAACAAGGCAGAATTGACATTTAAATGTTTGTGTTAAGTGAAGAAACTTCATAGGTTGGTATGGCATGAAAGAGACACGTGCTACTTGTGTACATGTGAGATCTGTGGTGCCAGGAAAATAAGATAAATAGTTGCTTCATTTCCCTAGAACCTTATAACGCTGGCAAGATGGTACCGATCTTTTGTTTTAAGTCATCAAAAAAAATTGTGTCTTCCTTGCAATGGCGATAACAACGTGCAAAAATACCTGAGCACTCAGTTCAGATACAGACTCTCGGTACTCTCTACAAAATCCTGGTCAGACTTTGTTATTTATAAGCATCAATTCCAAAAGAACATCAGAAAAGTAGAAGCTTTATGTGCTATTCTGGAATCCAGGAAAAAAATGTGTAGCCTTAGGCACTGTATTTAAATGAGTCTTCCAAGATCCTCATGAATGTTAGCTCAGACACAGTTTATCTACCAGGGGGAAAGCAGAGATTCAGTTTCACTGCCAGCTTTCTTAATAAACATGAGCCACTGGCATTGTCCAAAATAGAGCAGATAAGCAGAAGTTGCACATCCCACTCATTACTATGCTATATTAAAGCTTAGCTCAGTTGAGGGAACAACATTTCAGAAGTTATTTACAGCAACAAGAACAATTTAGTTTATAAATAAATGAGTAATAAATATCCTTATCCAGGAGATTAAAAAAAAAAAAAATGTTACAAAAAAATCAAAACTTTTCTTAAGCCTTGCTTATCAAAGAAATGCTAGCAGTTTGGTTGCGTTTAGAAGAGTTATTTGATTTATATTGAAATTAGGTAGTGCTCTGTATCTATGCTAGGAAAAGACTGTTGCTATTAGATGATACAATACCTGACTGTTTTTCTAGCTGAGGTGGACTCCTGAAAGAACCTGGATGCAATAGAAATGCTGATATTTGCTTTGCTTTTATCTCTTTTCATAGGAACAATTAGTATCGTCCTCAAACTCTAGCAATCCAAACTTAGTACCGACTGCAATCCTTTCCTAAATCTTGTTTGGCATTCTTAACTTAGAGTACTTTTTTTTATATACATGTAGGTGCGTTACCTAAAGGTTTGATTGAGTTGTCCCAGCGGCATGACTGATAAAGATCACAGAATCACATATACCCCAGGCATGTGAAATGTAACCTTACCAGAGAACTGAGATCAGATTCTCTTTAGAGACTTGTTTCCTCCCCACTTACACCAACAGAAGGGGACGGACACTAAGTCCCTTGTAAGAGGTAGCACTTTCGTTAGTGGAAACTGCTGTAATGCCAGAGGCTTAGGCATATCATTTGCAGATTCTCTTTTTACTCCTAAGTATCTGAGAAATGCCTGTGCAATTTGTGAGCCTTGCCTTCAGCTCTTTTACAGCCTAAAGCTCACCTTTCTCCTCTCTTTATGTCCTAAGAATGAAACTAAAAGAACTGCTAGGACTGAAAAGCACTTCACAGGCTGAAAGGGTAAACTTTCCTCAGCTGCACAAATCCTGTACTTCCACCATTAGGATATAGTTTGGAAGAGAGGCAGGTATATCTAACCCCACCCTTTATTAGTTTTATTTAGTGTGATTGAATGCACAGATAAGTTAACTGTGCAAATAAATTATCTGCAGATTCAGAAACTCAGGCTGAAAAAGCCAAAAAGCCATTAGTGCAGTATTTATATCATTCTTAATCAATGGCATTTGCTACTAACCCTGTAGTATCCAGATTGTTTAATGAAGCACACAGGTGTGAAGGTTAGGAGCCCATTTTCAAACGTGTTGTCTCCTCTTGCCCACTAAAACTTCCAGGAAAGCAGCACTGCTTTGATTTATGCATTTGCGCACACCAACATGAAGCAGCAGTGTTTATTTTTGTGCCCAAAAAGATGAATAGGTAGAGATTCAGGAGGTAGTCATTTAGAAGATCTGAAATATCTTGATGTAATGCTAAGCAAACAATATATTTTGGCAGTAAAAACATATTTGCAACTTTGTGAAAATCCTGAAAATAGAAGCATAAAGAATATTACTTTTTCTGATCTTTACTCCTACAAAGTCACTTAATTTTTCATGTAAAATATATTTGAATTCATTAAAGTCAAACTTTTTTCTTCTTTTCTTACGGGGCCTCTAAGATGGATCCTCTGATCATTGCTAATACTATTTTTTTTTCTAAATGAGAAAACAAATGACAAAGGAAATTGAGACAAATCTGAAATTCTGTGAAAATTCAATAGAGTTATTATTTTCCTATTTCTTCATTGGATATCTTTTTCATCTATTCACTAATCTAACTTTCTTTACATTTTGTTTTTACTTAAATAAACATTAAACATACTTGCCTACAGTAAGCTCTCTTGTTTTATTCTCTTTGCTCTCTTTTCCTGTACAATAAATCCATTAATTTTTCATATTTTATTTTCTGAGTTTCTCTTTCATTATTTGATTCGTAATGAATTCTCTCTTAAGCTTACAATATCGATGCTTATTTATTATGGATGTATTGTACAGGAACATTTTGACTGAGGTTTTGATTTTTCATCAGAAGACCTTTATGTTCACTTTATGTGTAAGAAATGACAAAAAATTTCTTGGGAAATAACCGATGCAAAATAAGTATAGATAATCTAGGGGAAAGGGATGGGAGAGAGAACAACAGTGACAGTAAACTGGAAAAATCTCTTTGGGAAGATAAAAATGTGTTATAGAAGGTAATCTACATCCAACAAGGCATTCTTAGGCTTTCTTTGTCCCACTGAAGTGAAAGATAAGTTACTTTATTTTGTAAGCAAATGTTGTATACTATGTTTCAAGGAGGCAAAGTCAATAAGAAGCCACTCATTTTCTACTTATACTAATAACATGGAAGAGATGGCTAGATCAGAGGGACCACAGCACTTCTTTAATTTATGTTCAGTTAAGAATGTAATTAGTAAGTGATAATAAACCTCCAGGCAATGATCTCTACCTCCTTAGGAAACATCAGTTAGGGTGTTATTACTGAGATGCAGACTACTAAGTTGGAAAGTCTATAGCGCCCATTCAACATGGGGTCTACTTCAATCACAAGTCCTCTCTTCCATGCTTTTCTTCCTCTGCCTGGGAAGGTATAAACAAAAATGCAAAGGAGTGATTTGTGATCGGCCATAAATCTTAAAGCAGATACAATATTTTGAGAAACATTTCTTTTGATTTACTTCTGCTGTTATTGCAAAAGAATAAATACAAAATATAATAGTAATTCCAGATGGTATCTGGCAGAAAGAAAGTTTCTTAAATACCTGCTTAAATCTGCTGTGATTCATTCTAGTAACAATTCCAGCCTAGGCAAGGAAAGTCTGATTTGTATGACTTTGGAAAATTTGCTTAACAATTTTAAGCTATTCTACTCACCCAAATAATGGGAGACTGCAAGGATGAATTCTTTGGTCAGGAACACTGAAATGAGGCTGTATAACCTGCCTGTTGAAAGACTTACAGGCTACAGTAGTTTTCAGAACAGGTGGGTAATATCAAAATATTTCACAGAATCACAGAATCACAGAATTATCGAGGTTGGAAAAGACCTAGAAGATCATCCAGTCCAACCATTACCAATACTTCCCAGCTAAATCATACCCCTCAACGCAACATCCAAACGTGTCTTGAACACTCCCATGGTCGGTGATTCCACCACCTCCCTGGGCAGTGCATTCCAATGCCTGACTACCCTTTCCGAGTAGTAATACTTCCTAATGTCCAGCCTGAACCTCCCCTGGCGCAGCTTGAAACCATTCCCTCTAGTTCTATCACTGATTACACGAGAGAAGAGGCCGACCCCCAGCTCACCACAACCTCCCTTCAGGAAGTTATAGAGAGCTATAAGGTCTCCCCTGAGCCTCCTCTTCTCCAGGCTGAACAATCCCAGCTCCCTCAACCGCTCCTCATAAGGCCTGTGCTCCAGACCCCTCACCAGCTTCGTAGCCCTCCTCTGAACACGTTCCAGGGCCTCAATGTCTTTCTTGCAGTGAGGGGCCCAAAACTGAACACAGTACTCGAGGTGCGGCCGCACCAATGCTGAGTACAGGGGGACAATTACCTCCCTGTTCCTGCTAGTAACACTGTTTTTGATGCAAGCCAGGATGCCGTTGGCCTTCTTGGCCACCCGGGCACACTGTCGGCTCATGTTCAGCCGAGCATCAATCAGTACCCCCAGGTCTGTTTCCTCAACACAGTCCTCCAGCCACTCCACCCCAAGCCTATAGCGCTGCCTGGGGTTGTTGTGGCCAAAGTGCAGGACCCGGCATTTGGTCCTGTTGAACCTCATCCCATTGGCTTCAACCCAGCTCACCAGTCTATCCAGATCCCTCTGCAGGGCCTCGCTACCCTCAGGCAGATCGACACTCCCTGCCAATTTGGTGTCATCCGCGAACTTACTGAGGGTGCACTCAATGCCCTCATCCAAGTCATCAATAAAGATGTTGAAGAGGACAGGCCCCAGCACCGACCCCTGGGGAACACCACTCATGACTGGTCTCCAACTGGATTTGACTCCATTTACCACCACTCTCTGGGCCCGGCCTTCCAGCCAGCTCCTTACCCAGCCGAGAGTGTACCCATCCAAGCCACGGGCTGCCAGCTTTTGCAGGAGAATAGCATGGGAGACAGTGTCAAAGGCTTTGCTGAAGTCTAAGTAGACCACATCAACCGCCTTTCCTTCATCCATCAGACGGGTCACAGGATCATAGAAGGAGATCAGATTGGTCAAGCAGGACCTGCCCTTCACAAACCCATGCTGGCTAGGTCCGATCTCCTGGTCATCCCACACCTGCCGCGTGATCTCCCTCAAGACAATCCGTTCCATTACCTTCCCTGGCACCGAGGTCAGGCTAACAGGCCTGTAGTTCCCCGGATCCTCCTTACAACCTTTCTTGTAAATGGGAGTCACATTGGCAAGCCTCCAGTCTTCTGGGACCTCACCCGTTAACAAGGAGCGCTGAAAGATAACAGAAAGCGGCTCAGCGATCACCTCCGCCAGTTCCTTCAGCACTCTCGGGTGAATCTCATCCGGACCCATGGACTTGTGGCAGTCCAGTTGGAGTAGTAATTCCCTGACCGCTTCAACAGTGTTTCACTGAATACCTTGATCAGGAAATAAATATAATGAATAAATGAATAGAGAGTTACAAAACATTTGGAGAAGGTTAAAGTTTTAAACCAAAGACTCGTCTGCTTTTGTATAGAGATACAAGATTTTACAGCGCTTGGTAAATCAGAATTACACTACCTATTACACTGCCCTCCATCGTCCATATTTCCTAACTGTGGGTATGCCTTGGAAAGTTACTTTATATTTTCTCAAAAACAGGAAATTGCAAACCCATGCTGTAAGAAACGGATGTAGTGACTTTATTTATTTATTTTTGTCAGCATCAGCATTTTATGAAGAGCTACTTGCCTGATTTTATAAAATAATATTTGGTATCGCAGAGAAGCTCTGATAGGAACAAAATTCCTGTTTGTTTCTTACTAGAAATTTGTAGATATCTTCCCTTAGAGAGAAGTTACTATACCCTGTTACTATAATTGCAAAGGATACATACTCTTCTGACTATCAGTCTGAGCTCCAGGTGCGAGCAGACACAAAAAGCTTAGGAGACAACTCAGCTGGAAGCACTCTTTGTAGCTCCAGCAAGAAATTCACCCTGGGTCACAGCCATGCCTTGCTCAGAACACAAACCAAGCTCTGTCACGTAGAGCACATCTGAACAGTTCATACCCCCCCTTAACCAGCCTGTCACTGAATTGTCTGTTTGCAATAAAATTCCAAAGGAGAAAAACTCCATGTGGTTTTGAGTTTTGGTATGAGAGCCTAGCTAAGCACCAGCTAATAATTAGTTTGGGCAATTTTGACAGTGAAGCATGACAAAGCTACACATCTTTGAATCCTCTTTATATCTAACACTATCTGTGTTCTCTATACTCACTCTGAGGAATCAGGATAAAATTTGGGTTATTTATTCAAAGTTGCCCTAAAGGAAAAATGTTTCCACTCCTTTGTCTCAGCAGTCTGTATAACTTTTCCTTAATTTCTGAGAGTTAATAATAACCATTTCAATCTAGACATGATTAGGAGAGCAGTAGACTCAGCAAGTAAATGCCTTCCTCTGTACCCGGGTTTTCTCTTGCATATTTGGTTTTTCAGTTTCCTAAGAATCCTATCAAAGCATACACTTACATTTAATTGCTATAAAGGCCAAGTTGGGTATTTCTGCATACACATCTGATTGTTCTGTCTGCATAAGCTTAATTTTTCACACTCAATGTAGGTCTTATTTGTTTTCTCATGAAGACAACTGGGAGGAGAGAAAGAATGTCCTAACAATTAAAGAATCTGCTTGAAACTTGAGAGCTGAGTGTTAATTTTGTCCTAGCTGAAACTTTTCATGTAACTGGAAGTCACTTCAGGGCTTCTGTGCCGTAACGGCAGGTTTGTCAGCCTGTTCTTACTCCCCTGTGACTCACAGGAGTAATTTTTAGCTGATGATTTCCAGCTGCCTTTGCAAACCCTTTGTGCCAACTGTGCTTTCAGCAACAGCCTTCCTGTGCCAAACTTCTCATTCATACACATACACACCCACTCTCATTTCAGATCTGTACAGTCATAAAGTCAATGCAGTAACAAATAATCAGAATTAGTCTTCATATATTGTAGGCATTAATAAAGACGTGCTCTTTTCAGGATTGGCTTTTTGTTAATGCCAGAGCATGGAATTTAATACTTGTGTAGGCTGAGGTTTCATACAATTTACATTCAGTTGCTGCAAATGTTTCTTACCTCTCGGGCAAACATTATCAGAAATACACCATGTTTTTCCTTCAGACAAGGTCATCGATGAGAAATGAACAGAAATGCTGTCAGATCCTGAATCAATGTAACAGTTTTGACTAGTTGTTTTATAACATGCTGATTTGCCACAAAACAAGACAGCTCCTTTGCCAAATAAGAGCGAGTGTAACAGTTGTTATCTTTCAACAACTCTTCATTTCTGATCAAAAGATATGGAGGTATTTTTTGAAAGCTGTTAATCCAAAAAAGCTTAGCTGTTAATGGTTCCCAGAGTTCCTTCTATGTCTGCCATGATCAGTATTTGCAATGATCAAAAGTAAGGGAAAGGTATTTTTTTTATCAAAAATACAGGAACGTGGTATTTTGACACTTTGATATAAACTTTGCTTTCTGCGCTGATAAGGATTCAGAAATGGTTCATCTCCCTACAACAAATCAGCAAGTACATTAAAGAATGCAAATCTTCAGCAAACTGGAACATCCACAGAGAGAGGGGACTCTGCGTTCTCCTTCAGGTGGAGAACGGGATCTCAAACGCAGTAAAATTATGTATGGGCAGACAGTATGTAAGAATAATATTGAATGTTTACACTTAATGTGAATAAAGTGATTCTTGCCTCGGGTAAATAGTAGCTCTTGACAGAATAAATTTACTAGTCATGGGCAGAGTTCATGTTTACCTTTCAGTTTTTGTTGAGGTGTGAGGTAGATTGAAATAATCACTGAAGAATGACTACAAGCCAGCAGAAAAGAGGGTTTCTCTTCAGCCATTTCAAAAAGAGCACAAGGTCTGTTTCTACTGTAGTCTGAAGCTTTGCTGTGTTACGTAAGGCAAAGATAAATTCCGTAACCACCTCTGCTAACATATAACTTTCTAGTAAGATCTTTCATGTTCATCTGTACAACCCTACCACAAATGCTACTCTATAGTCACAAGGTTACATTCATATGCAACATTACAGATAGAAATCCATTTTTAAAAATTCTCACAAAACTATCAGAAATACCTGATAGAAAAGGCCAACATAAACAAACAAACAAACATTCTGGGTGTATTAGAAACCATTCTGACCTTTCTTTATGTATTGGACTATCAATAATGTGAACGGCAGCTCCATTTATAAGAAATCTCCGGATAGGCACTAACTGTATATTAACCCATGTAGTTTCTGTGGTAAGAGACCAGTTAATTATCCGGTGACACTTCTGCAGTTAGTCTGACACCAGCAGATAACTGGCTTCTGTTTAGTTTATTCACCTCCCTTTGGGGGAGGAAACGAGAGGTGCCTCACACCATTACAATTACTGCCAGCAGCTTCTGATCACCAGAGGAGTTTTTTCACATTTGTTTTGACAAATCCAGAACATACAAAAATATTTTACTTATTAGCGTAGAATTTTTTCCAGGTCAGCAAGTGGAACCAGCAAAAATGTTTACATGGGATTTTTTATATCTAAATAGACTGCATGTGTGGGCTGATCAGAGCTGTGCATGGAATCACATCTATTTATTTCCATGCAATATTGAAAAACACTTATCTTCTCTACTCTTCTCTATATGTGAATCATCCTTCACTTATTTTTGTCATGGAAGATCTTCTAATTAAACTCCTCTTTCCTGCTCTTAGGAATTGCTGTTGTGGATGTTTTGCTAGCATCCAGTAGGGCTACATTAGCAGTGATTGTAGGGCTCTATGTAATTTTGCCTCCAGTAGTTCTGCAGTAGCATGTTCCCTCCTGCCTCTTGTCCCTCTGCTCTTTCCAATCCTATAATCGCATTCTCTTGATTTTCAGCTGTGCGTGCCTGGAACTCTCCCTCTGATCTTGTATGCAGGCACCCTCTCTCTGCCTTTGAATTTCTTACTGAAACATTTCTTCAGACAATTATTTCTACCCTTTATTTATAATCAGTGATCTCTCCTGAACTGTTGCTTCTTGTCTTGTCTTGTTTTTATCTCGTATCAGATTATAAAATCTTTGAGTAAGGGAATATGTCTTTGTAAAATGCTTTATAAACTTACAGTGACAGCAAAAATAATTCACGGTATATTTCCACTCAGATCAAGGAAATACTTCTTACTTATTCTGGGCAGCACACACCCCCGTGGGCTGGTGAATTCAGGCTTACCAGGGCACTACACTATCCTGATAATTAAAATTTGCTATTGTGATCATCAAAAGTGGTGTCACTGTTCCTTGCATTACTGCAGCAAAGTTCCTGCTGACCTAAATATGCCTGTCAATCGCATTGATCCAGCTGATGCAGAGTATGCTGGTTTTGCTGCTGCTTTGATAGTGGTGGTGGGGGGAGGCAGACGAGAGGAAAGAGAAGCGGGTACTGCCTCTGCATGATTGTTAAATACACCTTTTCTTTCTTTCATTGTACTTGAAAAACTGTTTTGGTCAGAAGTTTAGAAAAGCAAGGCTAGCTTTAACCTTCCAACTCAATGGCAAGGGAGCTGCATGGAAGCAACGTGAACTTCCTCCAAAGGCCTCTTTTTCTTTGTGAAAACTCCAAAAGGCCAATTGTTCTTTGGGAATGAAAAGTTGAAGAGATATCTCGCTGTACAGTTTTAATGGCTGTATATACTGCTTGTTTTATGCTATTTATCAGAAACGCAGAGCTCATGCCAAGATATTTCTGCGCTTTGCCAGAGCACATTTGAGTCAGTTTTGCTACAGTTTCAATAGGAGGTTAATAAATTATAATAAAACATATTGTACCTCTAAGTTGTCAGTGACTGAATGTTTAAATTGCAGCAACTTTTAAGTGATTTTTTCTCTCTTTGGAAAACAACAGAATTTTTCTCCCCAGTATTACAATATGATGTTTATAGCAAACCATAGGATACATTCACTCCTATAATCTGCTGCTAATGCATATTGTGATCACCATTCACCTTTTAATTGAATTAACCTCTAACCTGTGTCATCTTTTTTTCATCAGCAGAAAGCCAAGATGAATGTTTTCATAAAAAGAATATACCTAATCCTCCCTTGTCACCATTCTTAGTTCACTACTCAGAAACGGAGATGGGTCCCTAATTTAAGAAACTTTGCATATACAAAGCACTTTATAAAGTATAATAGAGACAGAAATATGTTCCTAGCCATATTTTGTCCCAGTAGAAACTCATATCAAGTATTTCATTGCAAACCCATTAGTAGTGATTTGCAATAGTCCAATTTAGAGGTCACTTAAGCATGAAAACAGCGTACAAGGAAGCGTATAATGAAACAATATCAGTAATAGCATATTTAAATGAACAATATCAGTAATAGCATATTATAAATGTTTCATTAAGTCTGAATTGTTATACTGTAGTACTGCTGTGAAACAGCTACCACTTTCTGTAACAAGATTTCTTTTATATACATATATATATATAAAAGAAATGCATGCATTTGCACAGAAACCAAAGGAGCATAAAAGTCAAAATATTGTTATTAATCATGTGGTTTAGAACATTTGTATACAGGATGACTTGTTTTATATGTCCTTATATAGGCAATAATCTTGAGATTAGATCCAATTAATATAAATTCAGTGTCTTTTTATGGAGGCAGTAAGAGGTTGAACATTTTGTACTCACATATTAAATTAAAACAATTAAAATACTTTTCTTTTTTTTTTTTTTTTTTTAATTGCCTTCAGAAAACTATTACCACAGCAACATAGATTTTCAATGTCCTGATTTGAAGTCATGGAAAGAAAAAATCTGCAATAATGTTCCTATTAGTCTTATTCTTGCTAAGCAAAAATGTCTAGTTTACTGGCACTATGCTTTCGGTATTGCTGAATAGCACCAAGCAGGAATCAATCCTTGGGGAAATGTCAGCAATAGGACACAGTGAAGACACGCTGATGTCTTTAATGTATATACTGCGGTAGAATAGAAGCAAAGTATAGATAAGGAGCACTTCTTCCAAACTCCTCACATAGAGGCCTCTTTACTAATTTACGTCAGTTATAGCTTGGGATATTCTTTACTCACTTCAACGTGTGAAAACACAGCCTTAAAAAGAAACTATAAACCAACACAAAACCTCCATTAAGTGATAGAAATTTTATTATATCATCTAATAGAAGTACTTCTTACTATGTTGTCAGTTTACCCTTTGCAGGCTCCCAGTTTCACACAGTCAGATCAATTTTGCTCTCAGCTTCCAGGACAGAGCAATCTCTTAAGTGTAAAAGAAGTTACGGCTTTTATTGAAATTCCAACTTACATAGAAGGATAAAAAAACTTTTAACATGTTGTGTGAGTTTACTAATGAAGGTGTTTAAAAGAACATGTTGAGTATGCATTGCTTGTTGACAAAATTCATACCTAATCTAATCCAATTTAAATACAAGACTAGCTTGACAGTGCTGTTATACTACTTCAGAAAAGAAGCCAAATTCTAGTTAGGATAAGTCTAATGGACCTTTTTATGCTAAAATAATTACTCTCCATTTGGGGTACATTTACCAGACTTATCAAATAATTATTGAGGACATTGTGTTTTATGTGGTTTAGTCCTCAGGAGCAAAAGTATGTAACAGCACTGCCAACTGAAGATTACCATGGGGATCTACACAAACAATTGGGTGCCTTTCTCTTCCATGGGTTAAAGGAAATAACAACAGTGACAGGCTGGAAGGGGATGGATATATTTGTAAACTGTGACAATAGAAGTTAACATTACAGCAGGAACAAATCAAGTATTCGAGCAGTAACTGGCAGATTCACATTCCAACAATACTGCAGATGGGTATCCTGTCATATGACAATACCCAGTACCAAATTTACAGTCTAAGAGTTCTTTTGTTTCTAATTGTATAAGATGAAAAAGTAATATTTATTGCTTGCCTTCAATTGTTTCTACACACCTCCAGTATGAAACTTCCAGATCCACTTCTCAGAGTAATTGACTGTTTAAATGGGCATAGCAGAGATAGGAGAAGGCATGACAGTAATATGTGTATTTTAGAGTTGGATAAACGAAACCAACATTTTAAAGAAAGCTGGCACAAGATAACTGCCACAGATGGTAGCTAAAATATATATTTTATCAAGGTTTATTTTTTGCATCCAGAAATCTTGTTTGGGTGAAGTTTGAAGACTGTGGACACTTTCCTAAAATTTCAGAGCACCTGACAGAGCTCCAGAAATACCAGACATGTTTCCACTGACTCTGTACAGCACAGCTCTACAGCACTTATATAGCAAGATCGAATCTTCAGGAAGCAAGCATCGTATTTTTGTACACATGCTGCACAGATGGCCGCATGTTTCCACTAACTCTGATGGATTCAGAATTCATCAAATGGAGTGTGCATGCACAGGCCTTCTGTGCAGTACAGCAGCAGTACAGCTGACTCTTTCCAGGAACATTGGACTCAGAATGCATACATGTGTATAGCACAAGGATATAATTCTGTTATGAAAATCCTCAAAGAAAGATGCTTTGAGTATTTCAGTGAGGTAATGGCTTTTAGAGACAGAGAATTGAAGTCCAAGTCTTAGTCCACCACTGTCAACACACAAGCATAGTATTTCTAACACGAGTTCTCAGGTCAGCATGGTTGCAAACTTTTTCTCCCCTATAGCAGACCTTTTCCTCACAGAGCCTCCTGCTCTGCTGCTGTTTACTTAAAATTCATATTTGTTTCTTTTTTTCTTTGCCACCTGCCATTTTTGTTTGACCTGGTCCTCGTGAATGATGTGTGGGTGTCCTTTTAAATCAGACCTTAACAAAGCCTCCTCCTTTTGTCTGAGACTTTACACTATTGCTCCAGGCCTCCACCTCAAAATACTCAAGCAGAATAAATGGTAATGAGGCAACACATGCTAGATATGTATGTCCTGCCACTAATGATAGTGGGTTACTATTATACGGAGGGTATTCTTTCTGATGCCCTTGATATATATATGGTAGGAGTCATTTTCACTGCCAGCTTATCTTTACAGTGTCAGACTTTCAGCTTTAATAGGCTCATTAATCATCTGTGTCACTCACTTTCCATTCCTTCCCTGAAGCTGCTCAGCAAAAGTTCTGCTGCTGTATTTTGCCAATACCTTGGTGTTTTGACAAGGGAATGTAAATTCCACTATCTAGTGGTTGCTGAACAGAGAAAGGTTTAATTGGGGTCAATAAGCATCACAGACTTTGGATGCTTATGAAGAGAAATAATGGGTTTGTCTCAAAGATGGACTCAAGGGAAAGCAGGTTCTGTTTATCACCTACATTTCCCCAAACACGCAGTGCTGGATCAGCCCAAGTCTTGGCCTGTCTGCTTGGGATATTTCACCCTAAGCACCTTCCATTTACTTTTGAGTTAGCTGCTAGTACTATTTCATCCCACTTTGACTAGACTCATATATGGTAGGGTCTGACTCTCTCAAGATTGATGTTCTTAGATTTCTACCTTTAATTTTCATTCCTGTCTTCACATTTTATCTAATAAAAATAAATTTACTGGATCTCAGTTTTCCCTTCACATTTGTGATAAATCATACCTGATGTATTACTTAATCCTAAGTCTAGCATTAGTCACTTTAAGACAGACAGACATACTGATAGTCTTATATTACAGCAGAAATCAAATGAGCAATGTTAGCATTTTCAAGGTACCTTAATAAACATTTTTAGGAGATTTTAAAAATACCAATACTTTTTTGCCTTTGTAGATCTATTTCTATCTCATTTGTCTTACACAGCTGGGATAGAAGACAAAAGTCACACTGTGTGAAACATTTAGTTACTACTCTATACCACTCATATTTTTAATATCTATTTTAAACATCTGATAATTAAAGACACTGAAGGAGGCTTCATCATAAGAAGAGCTACATTTGGAGCTGAACAGTCATCCTCATGATTCCCCCCTCCAGACATTCTTTGTAATTTTTAAGGACTATACTTAAAAAAAGTGTAGTGCACTGAAAAACACCACACTGGAAACCACTGACTGATTTTGCAACATCATGTCTTTTGACTCACTACCCACATAATGCAAGATCAGACAGAAGGCTGAAGACCCTTCAAGTCATACCTTGCAGTATCCAGAACATACTCCCTGGAGCAGAGCAGGGAATAAAACTTTTCAGCTCACAGACAAAGGATGATAGGTAACAGAATAATAACCATGACAGCCCGAGCAAACTTTAGAGACTTGGAAAAACCTACAGGACAACCTCGAGCACATGGGTGTTTGTAAAAAGCTTTGGAGATTTTCTTAAATCTATCCAGAACCCAGAGCCCAGAAATCGCTGCTGAATAGAGGTACCTGTATCTTTCCTTCAATTCCCTTTACTCCCTCTCCTTCCCCAATGTACTGAGAGCAGGAGTGGCCTTTACATACTTTTGCTTAATTGCAAAACCACTAACATAAACACATGGATTAACTGAGAGAGATTGTTCACAGCTCTTGCTCTAGAGCTCCTAGCTACCAACTCAGGTTCTTCATGGCAGCCAGGATCCCATGAAAACTATACATGCAAAATAATTCAAAATTCAGCAGCTTAACCATACAGAAGAGAAATATTTGTCTACTTATTATTATCTAGCTTTTCTTTAGCGTTTCTTTAGAAATGCAGAAATTCCCATTAGGTTCCTAGCTAAGACTAGAACTCATCTCAGCAAGTGAAGAGAACTGGAGTAGCTGTAATCCATCTCAGTAGTTACTTGATTTTTGTACTAAACAAAGATCTCACAAATTCTGGGTTTCAGCCCTAATTGCAGTAAAATCTGCAGAAAAGAAGAAACAGGCTAAGCTGATTGATTCGTTCTAACTTAATATTGACTTATTAAGCTTTGGAAAACAATATCAATGCACTCCACTTGGTCTTAAGGGCTGAATTCCTTGCTACAAGAGCTCATTCATCTTGCACAGGATTTTTAACTCATGGCTTATAAAGATCCCATTTGGTTCTGTCAAAAACATCCTTAACTCACTGCATTTTAAGTGGGTTTGAAGTTTCTGCTGAATTTTTGAATCTTTAAGAAATGTGTCTCTGTCTATGCATGGATTCAAGTAACGGCATTAATAGCAGTGTAATACAGAAGTGTCAAACACTTCTAAGCAGTGAATGGTTCATTTCAGCTATAAACATACGTTGTCAAAGGTGATTAACTGTCTTATTGTGATAAATTAGGCAGCTTTTCCTGTATTCTGGGAGCTAACAACATTTTTCAAAATCTGTGCTGGACAGGGAAGTCTTCATAGGAAGATTAGAGAACTACTGAAGGAACAAGATGGTTCAGTCTTTTCACTCTTACATTCAGGGCTTCCTACTTCGTTTTGAAGTGCTTCACCACCTTCCTTTCCTCTCTATCTTTCTTTCTGTGTTTGTTGACAAGTTTAAGAGCTATCACTTTTCCCAGAAGCTGAAAGATGAGAGACTTCAGCGCCCAGGAGTCAGCTCACTGTGGATAAGGGTTTGCTGAGGCAACACATGACATAAGAGACATAGAGATCAGCAAGAAGACTGAACATACATGATAAATCTAAAATAGGTCTGTTAAAGAAAACAGAGTACATACATAAGCCACCATATTGGCGTTCTTGTCAGGACAAACAAACAAGATGCTGGTGTCTGGATAAGTTTCTAGTAAATTAATCAATCCCTAGAGTAGCTACTGCTATACCTCCCTCATTTTAATTAATTTATTTTTAATTTTGTTATCATCTTAGTTTAAAATGAAACCTTTAATCAGGTTTAGTGACAGACCTATCTTCTTCCCATTCTGAAATGACAACTGTCTATTTCTGTTAAAGGCAAGTTAAAAAAAAAGTTGTTTTTTTCAACTGCCCATTTCTGCTATGTTCCTCCCCTGGAACAAAGAGCAACAGAATTAAGCAGATAGATAGTCTTTGAGAATATCTGGAGCCATGTGTCAGTCATGTGAGGAAATAAAACTTTAAAATGAAGAGCTGCAATTGGATTATGCGCTCTTCTCATTATCCGGATTCAAATGCCTGATGAGCACTATATGTGCAATGAAAGGAATGGCAATGCTGCATATAAAGTAGCAACTCAAAGCGTCTGTGATTCAGACAGTGCTAGACTGTGCCTGTAGGCACCGCCGTGAGCAAGGGGTGCTCAGAGAGCTGTCCTGCTCTGTGGGAAGCCTGGGGAGATCTTGTGTCTCCGAGCCTCGTCCTTGTAGGCCTACACTGCTCCTCTCCTGCTCCAGGGAAGGAAATAAATTATTGCAGCTGACATTCCTCTTCATGCCTGGCCAGCTATTCTGATCATTAGCGAGCAGTGGTGTGGAGCCAATTCTATGCCTATTCTCTGCCAATTTCTTCGCTGGGGAAGTATCTGGAAAGCAGGATCTGAATGTTTCACTGCTGCTGGATCCAAGACTGGGCAGGCATAAGCTAGTGGAGGAGAAACTCCGCTTGACTGAGTAAAGGAATAATATCTAGGGTAGCTGATTGTAGAGAGCACGTCATTGCCATCTGAACTGCCATTTGTATCTCGATAGTTGCATATCTCAGTCAAGTGACAATAACACCATAGGGCTGTTGCCTAGGATGACTAGGAGAATATTATAATTTATCTACTGAGATGATCATCTTGGTATCAGTGTGAGTAATCCAAACATCTGAGGAGGATTTTATTCAATCTTCCTTCCCTCAGAGTACAGCCGGGAATGTGATTCTGGCTGTACTTGACTGAGAGATATTACAACATGCTTGTCACTGAGAAGATTCTTCATGAGCACTTACTAGGACTGAAAAGGACTCCTGAGAAAAGAACAGATTCTGTTCTTACTTTAGGAACCATTTATTTGTAAAGGCAACAAGCTGTTGTTGCAAAAGTCAATTTTTTACTATTAAAAACAAAACACAGAGAAACACCGAAGCAAAAAATAAACAGATGAGGAATATATCTCCTTGATCTACTTCATTAGCAGAATGTAGAGAAATACAACATGCCAAAAAGTAAGTTTTCTTCCTGCTATGGTAACATGCAGATTTTAGCTCTATTTTTATTTTGCTGAATACAGTGACACATACAGACACAGCTGTTTCCCTTCCTTTGGTCTGCAGGTAAGTGCTGAATTTTCAGGTGCGTTTTGCTCTGAAACTAAAAGCAGTACACACAGGCTTACAACTTTGCTAGTGGCTCAGCTATGATGGACACTGAATTCCACATGCAGAAGTACACACACACTCTTCGTACAGCACTGTTTAAAAACTCACCGCAGACAACAGAAGTCTTCACTTTCCTATTAGAAAACGCCAGGTAAGAGACAAATCATGCGGATGTAGAGAAAAGGATGCTGTAATCATTAGGATATAAAAGTTACTTAAACATTAACTGACTCTCACGGAGACCTGAGACTCTTGCACCGATATATGAAAAAATATCATCTAATTATGGAAAAAACCATCAGAGAAGTGACATCAGGAGCAGGAAATTCCTCTTTTATTTCTTGATGTGCACAGACGTCCCCCATTGTTAGATAATACAAGAATTTGGGTTGTAAACGCTACCTTGTATTTACACACCGCTAACACTGAAGGCCATAGCCCCCACTTGCATGCTACTAATAGTTATTGGTCTTCCTCTCAATAAATAGCAGATTTGTGTTCTCTACCTCATTATCTCTTATCTTTGCAGGGGAGGAACCGCTAGGCTGTTTTTGGCATTCCTTAGAGTATAGAGAATTCCACTGCAAAACATGGAAATCAGCTGAAATTGAGCTGTTTTTATGAAACACTGCAATTCTGCTCTAATCTGTACACTATTTTCTGACATTTCAAAAAACAAAAAACAAAAAAAAGCTGCCAGCCTTAAAATAGATATTTGTTCTTTGTCTGTAAAGTGATGCGATGAGATCTTTTATATTCTCGATATGCAGATCAATATACAAATAATGTCCTCACTGGTTTTGGCTCTTTTTCAAAGCCAAGATAAACACCCTAAAACTTTGTTACCAACTGTCTACAATAATATACAAAAATAATATGTAGAAATTATAAGCTATACTGAGAATTTTGTAGTTTGACTAACAAGTGAACTTACTGAATAAGACTGCATCTCGGATTGCATTCATTTCTTGCATACAGACGCACACAGTACTTCTTTCCTTTACTCTTTTCCTCAAAGGCTATTATCAGCTCATTGAATCACATCTCAGACAAATCTTTCTGCTATGTGCAGATGTTACTGAAGTCAGTGGTATTGAGCCTGCCTTGAATTTTTGGACCAATTAAGTATTTGATTACTTAAGTTAATAATGAGAAACCTGCTCTGGATTCCATCCTAGCATCAGGCATGCAGGTGTTTTCAGGGAGAAGCTCCTACATAGGACTAAAGAAGAAATACTTCTGTGCCTGTTAGAATCCTGACTTACTTACAAAGTGCCATGAGTGAATAAACTTTCAAAATTTGCAGACTTTTACATAGAAGAATACATATGTGCAAGAAGTATTCTCTTGATGAGGCCCAAGAGACTTACCTCCATTGGTAAGCATTCCCTTTTTTAAACAGGTGTACAGAGCAGCCTCATTGGAAGAAAAAAAGCGAGAGAACAGTCTCCTATAGAACCAAAGAAGATGTTGAAATCATTCCAAACAAGGAAGGGGCAGACCCATTTAGCAGACTAAGCAAGTGATGCTATAGATTCATAAGCAAGTAAGTAAGCCACCCACGCTGCCTGCATAGTCTGCCAACAAGACAGATGGTGCTGCCTGTGAAATATCTTCAGATGTTCCTGATAGTTTACAGCATACATTTTATGGTAGAAATAAATGGAAAAAGTAGTCTTTTATTCCTTACATTTTATTGGCTACAAATGTTAGGTTATGTCCTTTTAAATCAGCCTACAGAAATATCTGCACTTAATTAAACCCTTTAAATAATTGGTAGATTTTAACTTGCCTGTGGAGATTTGATCTTCATACTTGCAATTTAATCTCAAAGGCTCAATCCACCTTTAGTTTAGCTAATGGTTTTTATAGGCAAATGCCCAATTAGGAAGTCTCCATGCTATTTGGGCCTCCCCAGGCTCAAAACACCTGTGCTAAATAAACATACTTTAAAAAAAAAAAAAAAAAAAAAAAAGGTGGGGTCTGGCCCGTTTTCATGATGTTTGTCTGTGTCTACAAAATGTCCATCCCTGAAAGGTGATATTCTTCTAATTATATTACACACTTTGCTGGGATTGCTACCTGTGCTGGCAGCCACCATTTGAGACAATAGTAAATAGTGTTATCTGCACATTGCTTTGAACTTGGATATGAAATATCATCTCAACAAGTTACCAAGATCCTCTATTTCAAGTCACTCATGCTGTGCACCTCTCCTTAAATCAATTTGGTTTAAATACCAGGTTGTTAGCATTCATACCATTAACTTCTATGAAGTGAAAATTATTGACTTTTAAAATATTTCCTGTTGTTTCCCGCCAAGAAAATATACTACTTTATACACTATACAAAAGATTTTATACAGACAGCCTCTCTGCTTTGGTAGAGATGGTTAGTCTTTCATGGAAGACAATCAGTTGAAACTTTATGAAATCCCACAACACAACAGAAGTGGAATACCGCTTACCTCCTTCCAGCCTCGCGATCTTGATGCAGGCAACCTTCACGCTTTGTCTCTTGGAGGGGCAGCCATTGAAATACCAGGATTAAGGATCTGACCACAGTCAGTAACATGTCATATGTAAGCGTCAGCTGGTGAATTTATCCAGTGAGAGATGTAGCATGCCCCAGAGCTCCATACTGAATTGCTCAGACCACCAGCTAAGTCCTCAGGATTCTTTCACCAGCACACAGAAGGGGCTATGCTGTGGCTCTCCAGTTTTGGTAGATAATGTAAAAGTAATGGTTGGGTCTATTGATGACCTCGTGTGGGTGCAAAAATGCTTTTTGAAATTCTTTTTTGCACTTTTCACTCACGTTTTTTTTAAATCTCCATCCCTGTGTCAGTCAATACTGAACTCAAGTTATTAGTAGCATTCAGAAGAGAAAAAAGGGCATAGGGCTCAGAAGTTACCTTCATCCTAGCATTATGTATGAATCACACTGTTTTAGGAACCCATATGTACTCATCACAATCCCACTCATTTTCCACCAGAGATGTTGCATTTGTAGGTAGCTACTATTTCAGCCTGGATTTAGTAATCTTTTCAAACTCATAATCACTGATGAACAGACTGCAGACTTCCTGTCAATAGGTTTGCATGGAATATCTCCATAGAGAGCAAAATACTGTTCTGTTACTTCTGGGCTTTTTTGCTTCTACTACTTTTTAGATGAATTCAAGATCTACTACATCCCCCAAAATGAACAGTTAGAGGCATATTTAACAGCTGAAGACTGGAGCTTCAAGGATCAGCTTAGCTTTTGAGCCATTCAAAGAGCATAGTTTTCTTTGACTCCTATTTTGGGGAATTAAAATAAAAAATAAAAAATGACAGTACTTTGGTGGTTTTTTGTTGTTGGTGGTGGTGTTTTGTTTTTTTTTTTTTAAGATGTAATTTGAAAATTCACAGCCCCATGATTATTACTGTTCTACTCCCCACGTTTATAGGCAGATTGCCACGAAAGCTCTGTGGCACAATCTGCTTCAGTGTTTTCATCCCCGAAGAGCCTGCCGAATTCCCCACTCTCGGAGTCTCCAGTGCCCAGCTACCACAGGTCACATCATCCAGCACAAGTATGTCAGAGCCTTCCTCCTCTGACACTCATTAGTTCCACTTCTTCTGAGCAAACTGTTCAAAAATAAGAGTAAAACAAACAAATAAACAAAAGAATTTAAAATACATTTTTGTTTTTTTTTTTTTAAAGGACTGGTCCCAGGGCCTATTTTTCTATTTAATGGTTATTTAGCCCATCTCCCCAGAGCTCAGCCATCTGATGGGAGACACATGTAACCATCCAGCTGTTTCCAGTCCCTGGCGACCATGGAGATTTTTTTCTTTGTCCTCCTTTTCAGCAGGCAGCTGAGCTAAGCTCTCGCTAGACTTGATGCCTGTAGCAAGACAGGGTTAATTGGCCCTTGTTAATCTGCTCTGAGCCAAAATGGCATTTGTAGGACCCCATCTCAGTATGCCTTTATCCGTCTCACCAGCAAAATGTCTGTGCAAGTTTCACCTTTTTAATGAAAGCCTTGATTCAAATCTCTTCACAGTGCTTGCACCTTCCTGTCACAATCAGCCAGCCATAAAAGTGCTAATCAGATGTTACAAATAAGACTCATTAGAATATTGGGTGCAGGTTGTGTCTACTTCAAAGGAGGGAAAATTGCTGGAGATTCAAGATTCATATTATAACCCTGCTTAATAATTTATCTTCACGAAAGACAAGTATTAGGAAGCACTTACTCAGCTAGGACATAAATCCACTGTCCTTAGCATTTGTGGGCATCCACTGTGCTATTTCACTTCTCATGAGAGAAAATATTCAAACTGCAAGGCAAATTTAGACATGTTTCAACTTACTTTCATTCCCTCTCCCATTGCAATTCAGTTAGCTACATTATCTTTGTATATCTTTTCTTCTAAATAGCCTATGGAACCATATTCACCGGCCTGTGTCTGATCCTACTTTGTCAAGTATTTCAGTTTAAACTAGCCTTGAATAATCCTTTATTCTCTAGGTGCAATGACTAGGATTGTGTATAAGCCCTGCCAAACAGTCTAATAAAAAAGGAGAGTCCCTTTCTCCCTGTGCAAGGTCACATATGTACATGCAGGGACTGACACAATTTGCCTCTGTGAATTCCTCAATATGTTAACTACTGAAACATTTAAGCTAATTAATTCTGACATAATAGCTAGGAAAAAATCAAGTATTCCTTATTCCAGAAGAGTGGCTTTATGGAGCTGTAGATGTTGGCAAATCAAAATAATGTTATATCTTTAAACGTTATTGGAAAGTGTAAATTGACAGCCTGGAGATGAAAATCCTCACTTCATCTACAGAAAGAGATAAGAACAGAGCCCCTCTTATTTGACACACACAGGAACAAATATAAAAGGACGCTTAGTCATTTTTCAAGGTAGGAGAAGATCAACTGCTTTCTGCTTACATTTATTATCCATCTAAACATTGCCAAGCTTTCTCAGAATAGCATTTTCTTTTGCTGTCTATTGCCACGTTCACTAAGTCGTTTCCTCTTTTACATTGTCCCTCCCATACGCGAATCTTTCTCATACATCCTTACAACAATTATTGGCTAATCACTGCCTGTATGTTTGTATTGATTTCAGGAACTGACAGAGTAAAAGCCAAACAGCCTCAGGAACATGGCATTTCCTCGAGGCTCTGATTCTCCAGACCATCTTTTCTGATCTGTTTTGTGCTAAGACAGCCTTGATGAAACCCCAATGTTACCCCTGATTTATTAGGAGGTATGACTAATATCACCTGTTCTCCTAGAATGCAAGGGAGGTGATTTCAGTAGTAACAATTCTGGTGTCACAGCGGTTTACCTGAAATCAAAACAGGATATTCGGAAAGTGGAAATTAGCTATTAAATGTAAACTGTAGCAAGGACTGCATTCTCAAGTCTGCTCTGCCTTCAATAGATCACTGAAGTAAGCAGCACGCGGAATGGAAAGCAAGCCTTCTCCTCACAGCAGTAAAAAGTACTTGAAAACTTGCAGAGCACCATGTTTTTTAAGCTTTTAAGAAGTCAAAAATATTCCATGCATTCTATTAGGTAAAATTCTTCTTCCATTAAGAATCTTGGTTAAATTTTCACATAAAACAGCTCCAAATATTTATAAGTAGGGATAGAATATCTGTTTCAGCAGATACATACTTTTAGTAGATTAATTCAATCTGTCTCAGAGATATAACTTTTATCTTGCCAAAGCCGTGTAATCCATTGTGATGAAAAAGTTTCACCTTTCAGTTTTAGGCACAGAATATTGTAACTGTGTTTTGCAGTAATTTTGAAAAGTCGTGTCTTTTTTCTTTTTTTTCCCAGGCCTTTGGTAGCAGAAGTGACAAAGATTCCTATTTGGAATTTATTTTATTATATTTTGTAATTATGCAAATGAAGTTGTGCATTAGCATTAATCATACTAAATGAAGATATCTGTTTCAGTTTGAAAAACTGAATAATTATTCATTAACAATGACTGGTGAAAGAGCTTGAATCAAATAAATAAGCTCGCATCTAAAAGGAGCAGCTTGCAAGAAATATTCTTTGGGAGGGCTGATTTTATTTATTTTGAACAAGTGTGCTGGGCACAAATATTTCAGACCAGATATTAATTGTGAGAAATGTGATACTTATATCTTTCAAATGCATTCATATTTATAAACCCAGTATCTGGGAAGAGGAATGAAGAAGAACCTAAAGTGTAAATATCACTTATTTTCTTTATGTTTCAGAAAAGAAAATGAATTGACATCTGCCTCTTTTACTAGAAAATTAGCTATTTTACATTAATTCAACAAGAAAGAAATTTCTAAACAAATGTCCTGAAAAGTGGATGTGTTACAAAACGAGACAGCTTGCTGCTGCTGGAGCTCTAAGTGCATTGCAGTCTCAGAGCTCCACTCGTGCAGAGTACAGCTCATCAGGTCACTCTGATCTGAGGCACTAGCTGTGCAAGCTTTGGTTTGTATGTCTTTCTCAAAATGAACTCTGTCACTCAGTTCACATGGTTCAGCAGCAAATTGATCTCTCTAAGTTCATACAAACCCAAACTCCTAGAAGAATTTCCTCCTTTCCTAAGACCCTGTGCCTTCTTCATTAACTTTGATATAGGCTCCCTGCCTCACTTCTGCTGTTTCTTGTGCTCATCTTTTTACAGGGTAGTCAGCAGCTTCACCTTTTTAGCACGCTTATCTGAGCTCACACTGTAAAAGCTGTTCTCATCCCCAGCGAGGAAGACTGGCTCTGCATCAAAGGTGAGGTATGATGCAGCCCACTTCCAGTGGCCAGTCAGGCACAGGCAGCTGGCACCTGGTACCTTTAGTCGTGATGTTGCCTAGGCTAGAAAGACCATCTCTATAATCCACTCCTTCCTGCCAACACGTACTTCATGTCAGCAAAAAAAGGTTGGTTTTTTTTGTTTGTTTGTTTTTCCTGGCAATACAACTTCTAATTACTAATTTGCTCCCTGAATAAAATACGCTGCATCGTTGAAATGAGGCTTCTTTGCATTTCAGAGATATTTTACCTTAGGTTAGGAATTCTCTGCCCTGCTAGAACACGTTAGTCACTTTGGCTATCTAACCTTTTCAGGTGTGGCAGAAGGATTTTCTTCATACCAAAAGAGAGGACTTTCCAAAATGCTGCTCACCACATTCAAAAATGTGCCAGTGCTGGGCTGCTTGAAGTCCTCTCTGGAATGCTCTTCCTCAGACAGAAGGCTCAGATGTCAAACTCTGGTTTGACAGTTAAAGTTAGCTCAGGACATTTGTACCCAACTATTTTGCAGGTACTGTGCAAGGCCTAACACAGCCATGTTCGCACACTTCTGAGCCTACCATGCTCTGAATAAACTTCAGGTAGACTGCTTCACGTGCTTCTCAGCACGGTAACCAGCCGAAATCAAACATGAGCCATGTTTAGATCTAAATCAAAAATACTCTCTCTGATTCAAGCTTACTTCTTTGACTTTACATTGCAATGGAGCACAGGAGATGGGCTTAAAATACTATGAATAGGAAAGCAGCAAGTGGAATAGCCTTTGTGCCGAACATAGGAGCTAGCTCTTCTGTGGTATTTTGTTCCACAATCATTTTCCGGGCTCAGTTAGAGCCGCTGGAGTAAACTTTTAAACCCCATAATTTTTTATCTGTATTACAAATTGAGGGTCAGGGCCAAATTTTTCTGCATGCTGTACAAACACCTAACAAAAAGTATCACTAAACAGCCATGCCTTGATGAGCCTGGGGATCCTGCAAGGAGAGGTAAGCAAGGTGAATGTCACTGGGGATGAGAAACACGAGACAGATAAAAGCTTGGAGGAAAAAGGAAGCAACAGAGCAGAAAAATGATCAGAGTCCTAGGTAACAAACATCCTGTGAACTCCGAGTTTTTGTTCTAATCATCTGGCTTGTGGCTGTCTCAGGTTGTTGTTTTTTTTCTCTTTTCTCTCTCTGCCCACATTAACCTCTCCTTGTGGACACAAGTCTTTTCCTGTTATATTTTTATGTGGATTACTCAGGTTTTGGGAGGACTTTTGACACAAAATTTGTTTTCTTTTTGTACATTTTTGGGACACTGCAAAATTTATTGATACTGAATGGCTCAGGACAATACAACACCTGGTTTTGAGTATGTCTTCTACTATTAGAAATAAACACCATTAATAACAAATTCAATTGCCTCCTTCAAGTTGTTTGACTTCCCAAGTCTGATGTTTCTTTTTTGCTTTCTTAAATCTTTCCTGCTAATATTATGAAATGTATTATGGAAGGTTGCTCACTACAGAAACAGATTTAATAAAGATCTTTCCACAAATTCAATCACGACTGCTTTAAAACTATGCAAGTAAAAATTAAGAGCTATAATTCAGACCTCTGTCTAAATATGTAAGTTTTATTAAGAAAGTTTTATTAAGTTTTATTAAGAAAGTTTCTTGATTTAAAGCTGACATAGAATGTAGCTTTCTGTTCTACTACATGATTTGCAGAAGTAATAGAATTTTCAGGTAGCGAAGTTAGCACGAGGATTACAAAAACATTTTCAGTGGTAAGGCAAAGGTTTTCTGGTATTTTGTGAAAAAAAAATGGGATCAATAAAATCCTTTACAATGCATTACTGTGAGGAAAAAATAATTTGTAAAGAAGTTATTGTGAGCTTTAGACTAATGGTCATAACTGTAAATGATATTGAAAAACAGATAAAATTAAATAAAGACTTGCAAAGTATAAATTTGCTGCTGGCAATCTAAAAAGGATTTTCTTGTTACTCACCCATGGGATTTGGGGTTCTATCAAGGAAGCTTTCCTACTTGTCATACATCATTTCAAAGAGACATATATAGCCTGGAAACTGCTTTAAGGCAGCTGCAAGCAAGTGTCACTTTGAGTTAAATGCATTATTAAACTGTTGGGAAATTTCACATCATGGGTCATTTATCTATGCTAAATGGGTCAAAAGCCTCTACACATGCCTGGATAAATGAGAGAAGAGCAAAATTCTCCCCTGGGATGTAATTCGTTGACAACCTCTTAGAATTCATGTTGTTATTTTTAGTAGATATGAGGAAAAATGTTGCTAAGTATACCAATTCATAAAACCAGGTGCCAAATACCCACAAGAGAAGGTTACCAAATATTTCTGAATGTTGATGCTGCTTCATGCAACGTGTCAGTGAAGTATAATATGCTTTGGTTCTCTGTCTTTAGTGGTTAATTAGCTGGTCCCACAAGACCCACACAGAATAATGTATATGTTACTAGTTCAGCTGCTCTGGGGAGAAATAATATGTGCACTTTGAACAAGGCATACAAGTAATGAAACCAGAGCAATATAAAGTTTCCAAAACTTTTGCATATTGTTACCACGTCATTTAGTTTAACTGTAGAACAAAGCCTTTGTAAATCCCTACTGCCCCTGGCATGTTGCTGGGCCTGATGATCATCAACTGATGATGCCTGCATGCATCATCAAACACGGTAGAAGTTGACCTGGTGGCCAGTTTTAGGAAATTAGCAGCAATGTGAAGCAACACAGTGAAGTGAGCTAGAAACAGTTCTTCACAGTGCATTGGTATTCTTTCATGTTGAATGACAAAGTTTTCCATCTCCTTGCACACTCATCCATTGAGCAGACCAGTCAGAAAAATAGTTGAGCAAACAACTGCAAAGGAAGGAGCATCATATTGAATTAGACAAAAATTTACTTTCTTATTAGCTGATAGATGAAAAAAGCATCGGGAATTGGTATTAGTGCATATCTCTGAGCCAGCTGAGCTTATTTGAGGACTCAGCCTGTGTTTTTACACGAGGCACTCAAAAACAGATCCTAATCTAGTTTAATCCTGAAATTTTTTGTTTGTAACTAGTTACTGGTTATACATTTGAGAAAAATAAATGTTTTCAGGAATGGCTGAGTGGATACAATCAAACATACGTCCACTCAGTTTGTAAGCTTGAAATCACGGGATACGAATGGCTCTAAAGATATTTCATTACTGTGGTGGGACTGTGTTAACTCCATAACAATAGAGTCAAAGTATCTTTCCTCCTTAATGCAATATATCTTCCATATGAACTTCTATCCAAGACTGGATTCCATAAAATGCTCCCATTATTATATTTCTTTCTTCTTTCTTTCTTACACTTATCATTTTCTACCTATTTCAGATCCAATATCAAATCAGTCTGACTGTAGTTTTATGTGCAATTATACATTTAAATGATCATAAATATATTTGATACATTTCCTGATCTTTTGTTTATTAGCGGATTACTTGGATGACAAAAAAAAAAAAAAAAAAAAAAAAAAAAAAAAAAAAAAAAAGAGAAGAAGAAGAAGTTCAGATAATTCCAGCTCATTAGAAGGCTTCTGACAGAAGTAAAAATATCACTTTGAAAAGGCTAAATGTTCATGGCTCCAGAAAAGATTGGCAGATGTTCATTTAGAAGCTAAATCATTGGAAACATCTTGTTACGAACTGGGCACAGACAACATACATTAAACCTGGAGATCAGGAATGCCTGTCAGAAAGGCCAAAATACAATCACAGGAGCAGATACCTGGTCTTTAATGATAAAATATCTTGTGAAATTCAATGACTTTATGCCTTCTATCTTTTACTAGTAGCCAGATAATTCTGAAGATTTATGCAATGAGCTACATTCAAATGCATTGGCTATATATTTCCCCTGTCTCCCCTTTCTGGCTTTTGATGGTGATCTTGGCAAAAACTTTTCCTGTCTTAACCATGGTCTTACAGCACGTCAGTCTCAATAAGCCCATAAAATATTTCCAGATAGAGCACTATTCTATGGTTTTGTAGAAAGGATTTCGATATCTTCTTCTGATAAAGACTGATGACAGCATTCAGGCTGTGTTTTGTTACAAGATGGTCAAAATCACAAGCAGTCATAAAAGACCGACCAAGATTCTAACCTTCATATGGCAACTTTTGTATCAGATTTAATACATGTAATAATTCTAATATAGGAATGCAATAAAAATTCCAAATAAAATGAAATTAAAGGCAACTTGAAAAGCTTAATAATGGATTATGACATGATTAAAATACATTTTATGTCTTTCAGATTGCTATATAGCTCTGAACTCTAGAAAACTTTCAGTCTATAGCGTTTATCATAAATATCACATCAAATTCAAATTAAAGTCGCATGAATGTAGATTTTCTCTCTAATTCTTTTTAACATTTATTATTTTCGTCCGAAAAAAAGACCTATTAAAACGTTCATATGTTACAAAACTGATGAACAAAAGAAGAAAATGCAGCAAGATGTTTGGCTGATGAACCAAGACAAACTGATCTGTTTAAGCCAACTGACAGTACTGGCATTATACCAAAACGTATAAACATATAACCTGTCCTATCAGTACTTTTTACAAGGATGTCACTGGGAACAAAATTAAGACTTGTCTCATTAAAAATTTTCTGAGACACAAAATTAATGCATATATCAAAGTCATGACACAGGCTCTCAATTAATTAATCTATTTAAAAGTACAAAACCTCTGTGCTATGGTATTCTCACTTGAAAGTTTCTGACAAGCTCTCTAGGTATCTGGATAGTCTTCTATGCTTAATTGTCTTAATAATGTAATAATAACTTATATCACCATTAAATTCTTACTTTGCTTCTCTCAACAAATGTATCACGATGATATGAGAAAGATATTACTCAAATGTTTCAAAGATAGAAAATATTCCTGATGGTGTTTCAGCATGCAAAGTGAATAAGATTTCTTTATAGAGATTACTTTTAACATATCGGTCCTCTTTTATTCATAGCTATTTTTTGTTTCTGTATGATGCGTGTTGTCATAACCTGCATCAGGCCCTTTACAGCATAAACAATGACTCCAAATTAAATAAGCTCGATTTACTTAATTTGCTCAGTAATAACAATATTACATTATTTTATCCAACAGTCTATGTCAAACTGAACAGAAATAAGAGGAAAGCAGTAATTAGTCTAGGTTAAAATATATCCTCAAAGGATATTAAATATGCAAGAGCTCATCCATGAAAATTAGACTGCAAGAGGTTACACCATGTATTGGCTTATTTTGTTACATATCAAATTATCTCTCATGAATAAATATATCTAATAATGTTTAACTCTATAATTTAATAGTGCCCTATTAAAAATATTTTCTGAATCAACCAAGCTGTGTATTTGATTTTCTATGATTATCAGATTTTAAGTACACAATAATTAAATGTGCAATTTGTACTGACTTCTGCAAGCACAATTAAAAAGACTGCACTTTAATCCCTTAAATAGATAACTACAATAAATACAAACACTAGGACCTAACACTTAACTTAGATAATAATATAAGAACAAGGTATGAAGTAAGTTCTCAAATAGGAAAAGAATAATTTAGATCTCCTTGTTTACAGAAAGAAGAAATAATTCCTGAACTATTTACATGTGTTTGACACGTTTTGCAACACGAGCATTGCTGTACTCCCATTCACACAACTTAACACCATAGTTTTCACAGTTTTCTTAAAGGACATGAAACCACATCTAATCTAGTGTAAAATCCTCACCTTGCTTGTCATTAGGCAGTGACACAATTTCCCTGTCAAACAGCTCTGAACTTGACTGACCCTCAAAGCCTTCCAAGAGTTACCCTCATCTGAAAGTGAGCTGATCTGGGTAACCTCTCTGCCATTTGCTGCCACAAAGCGCTAAAGGATACTTTGAAAAATGAACTTGGTTAATAGGTGCTGAGGAAGTACAGGTGCCTTACAAGTCCCTGCATGCAGCATTAACCCAGAATCATCACTGCTCTCTCGTGACAAGAAATGATATGAAGGACAGCTCTAGTTGCTATGGTGAACCTCTCAAATACTGTATCTCTCTCCTTTTCCTCATACTGAATGAAGATCTTCAAGGAGTTTTTGTTCCCTTTTTCGTCAGGCCCTGCCCCAGCATCAGTCCCAGCAACAGAGCCAGACTGAACAAGGATTGGGTGCTATTTGCTAATTTTAAAACTCATGAAGATAAATTAGTCCCCTTCGTACAATGTTCCCTCCACCTTAAGAAATGAAGATGAAGAGTGGAGCAATCAGCTAATTAACCCTCTTTTCCAGGCACAAAGAGCTGCATTACAATGTGACATTGCTCTGCCCTTTTCTTTTTGAGATGTTTTCATGGCCTATCAGCCTGCTCTATGAAAAGACCCTCTGCATCTGCTCTTGCAACCTGCTAATTACAATACTGTAATTAAACGCACACTGAAGCGATTGCCTTCATATATCAGTGTGTGACAAGCAAAGAGTGACTTTCAGTTAAGACATACTTAACTCCCCTCCTCCCGACTCAGGAAGGTGGAGATTTGGTCTTGGCTCACCTGGTTTGACTGCTGCCTGAGGATACTGAAAACCCTCTGCATTGTCTGAGCTGCAGTTCTGTGAAAAACATGTACACATCCATGCACACAAATGGGTCAAAGTCTCTCTGAGTACCAAATGAAGTTACTGAAATAGGGTATGGATCAGAGAGACCAAAGTACAGTGGTTGCCCTATCTGCCCCTTGAAAGATTGCTTGTTTCTCAACTGTAGTTTCTGGTTCCTGCATCTCTGCCTAGATTCAAGGTCACAGCAATATCCTGGGTGTTTCTTGGTTTGGTTTTTCATGCCTTTTGTGGTTGGCATTCCCAACATCCTTTTCTCTATCACAACAATAGCACTTAGTTCTTTACTAGTAGCACTCCAGCCTCAAGGAGAGCCAAGTTTAAGATGTGGTTTTCCTTGGTAAAGAACAAATAAATAGATTTTTTTTATGATCAGTGGGTTCTTTGGTTTTGATTCAGACTTTGTTGCTTGCTCTGCAGTACACTTTGAGCCCATGTCTGAGCTAAACTTGCTTGAGGTCCACATCAGGATCATTGAGGCTCGTACTCAGCTGTGGCATACACAGAACTTTCTGCAAATCAGAGGTCAGCACAGTGAGAAATCACAGGAAAAAAAAGTCCAGACAGTAAGGGGAACATTGCCTTAGCACTGCCAGCAGTTACATGTAGGAAAGCAAGGGGCATGGAAGGAAATACGGAGGATTCCTTATACCTCCCTCAGACACCACCACCCTGCTTCTGTATTCTGTCCTTATCGTGTCACATCATTATCTGAGGGGAAATAAAAAAAAAAGTGGCTGTAAAATGTCAGTGCCTTTGAAGTGCAGACAAAATGCAGACACATCAAAATGTATTTTTCTTTTCTATACTTTTTCTTAAAGGAAATATAATGGACAGCTTTAGGCTAGGTGCTGCGATGCATTGCCAATGGGAAGTGAGAAACAACAGCAATAAATTCATCTTTCTTCCTGCAGTATTGCTTGCAGCATGTGGCAGCACTAATCAAAGACAAATCACAAAGGTTTGGATTTATTCCCTTCAGCACTAATACCTAGGGGCAAGGTGGAGAAGACAACTGTTCAATATTGAGCAGCCATATTCCCCATACTCTTTACCAACCATTTTAAAGGAAGCTTGATAGTGTTATTCTGTAAGAGATTAGAAATGGTATTAAATCATACCCAAACCTGTCATTTGATGGCACTTACATAGCAGCATACAAAAGCTGGAAAACAACTCAATAGACAGCCAATAGCGCTGCTATGCACAAAATGGGATTTTTTCCACCAGTGAAACAAAGACAGTTACACCTACAAGTGAGTGTCTGAAGGACTGGGACCTACGATGCTAAGAACAAAGTAAGAGGAAACAAGCAGCAGGGATAAGATATATTCTTCATAAGAATGAAGTAGCCTGCTCACAGCATTTCTTTGAAGTATAATTACAGCCGCACTGAAGCATGAATGTAGCCTAACATATCTGCAACCACTGTAATCAGTGTAATCATGCTGCCATTTCATTTACTTTCACACATTCTGTTAAGGCATTAGGACTGCTGTGGAGACTGCTGGAATGATACAGTTAATACCATCCATTTATTTTGTTCATGCTGATAAATCGTGTTGTTATTCTGCTATTTTCATACTTCTTTCTTCTGACTTCAAAGCTAAAACAGCCCATTTCATAATAGAATAAGAATTCTGTTTGCAGAGTAAAGGAGATGGCAAAACAAGACATTGTTACATTTTAACATCTTTACAGGACCTGATATCTGCTGTTAATTAGCAGTATTGGGACCAAATAAAGAATAACAGGTAACTCCCTCTAGTAAAATTATTCTTTCCAGTACTTATTACTTAGTCACTGTGAAGGGAGTGAAGAAAGCAAAAAGAAAAAGAGAGGACACCAACAAGTCTAATCTTCCTGTCATTTCACCCTTTCCCAAGTGCACTACTTACAGTTTTCTTTCTTTAAGGAAGTGCATTAACAAAATAAAATAATATAATGGGAATTGCCTTGAAGGTATAGAAAGTAATTAGAATATTATAGATAGCTCAGTGAAGCAAGAGTAAGGGAAAGAAATGTGCAAGATTTAACATCTGCACTGCCATCCAAAGCCCTTGGAAAAGAAGATAAAAAACAGATTTAGAGTAGATTATGTTGCCGATTTGTCATATTAATTATAAACCTCCTCTCTCTCAAAGGTTCTTCAGTGTTGTTTGCATAAAGGAAACAGAATGAGGTAATTTTACACAAGTGAAAGGGCAAATAATTTTTCTACTGGTAAGGTACTGACGTTTTTAATTTATCTTAACTATTAATGAATGTTGTACTTGCCTATTCAGTAAGGAAAATGTGGGGGATACTTCCTAAGTGAGGACATCTAAAGAAGTAACAGAAAATGGCAGAGCGCATTTTTAATGGAAAAATTTGCACCTAGATGTCTATCTTGGACCTGAAACAACTGTTTGACAAGCAGACTCATAAGAATGGATTCTATATAACAATTAAAATAATAATGCTCTTCTAATCACTAAAGTGCCTAAAGCGTGTATCAAGGTAATCACATTCACTGTAAATTTATATGCTGTGCGGATCCTTGTAAGCATTTTGAAGAAAGTGGTGCAGAAGACACAGGTGCCTAAATTAATAAACATTAGAAAATCAGCAAGAGATTTAACTACACTTGTTATTGTTTTCATTATTAAATAATTAGTTTGAACATCTTTCTACACCTGGTCCCAAATCATGGGATTCAATTACCTTGAATGGCTTTGGGCTGCTATTTGATCTCTTAATACTAAATTTGCAAAGTACGGGGCATTAGGAAAGATATGTGGTGGTGGATATTGAGATTTCCCAGCAGTTTTGTGAAAAAGTTCCCTAATCAGAACATTTGGGTTTGCAGAATCATGACTACAATTAATAACGGAAACTTCTTGAGAGTTTTTTTAAAAAGGAGAGCTATAGAAAAAAAAGGTGGCAGACAAATGCTGAGTAGCATCATTTAAGTGTTCTCTCAAAGAAGTACTTATCATTACAGAACACAGACATTAGATACATTATTAAAGAAATGTCACACACTCCTCCTAACTTTCCTACCTTCTGCTGACCGGCTCATGGATCCTGTCTTGTTCAATTTTAAGAGCACTGAATTTATACTTTACTCCACCTCCAAGAGTTGCCTCGTGAGGATTCTATGCAAGCAGATAACTGTATCTGAATTGGAGGCCTCCAACAGAGACCTGAATGTAGTACTAGTGGTACATCTTTAAATTCTCTTGCAACTTTAAGCAACAAACTAGAGTAGTATGGCACAAAAATTCAGATTAGAAGAAGACGTTTTAAACGTTTCATAAAAAGTTTCATGTTAAACATGTTCCACATTACGTTTACAACATGTAACAATTTTTCCTGCAGAACTCAAGAAGTTGAAAAACCCCACTCCTTTAACATAGTGTTAATGGCTCCAGTAGAATAAATAGGAAGTAGACACATCTAGACTTAGAAGAAGGAGGTACCCAGTATCCAGATATGAAATAACCAAGTGCCACATTCACATACACACCTAGATAATACATATACAACTCCCTCAAATGTTTCAAAAACTTATAGTATCCTTTTCCTTTCCAGAGCTCCTGAACTTTCATTGATTGCCAAACCCTGTAATTTCGCAAACAATGCTTCTTTTACTCTGCCTAAAATCTCACTGAAAACAAACTACTGTGACCCTTACGAAGTATGACAGGAAAACAACACGGATGGAGAGCGTTTTCCACATCTTGAAAAGGGCTAATTGATGTGAAACTATTTTCCAGGTCAAAACGCTATAATGCAGACAGGATTGACAGTGGAGTGATTTCAGTCTCTGCTTGCTTCTCTACACCTTTCTGTTTCTTTCCGGTCTCAGTGAGACAAAAGCAGAAACAATGTTGGTGACAATCACTGACATTCTCAGACAATGGCATCCCATTAAGGTAAACTCTGGTGACAAAACCACACAAACCCATATATATTTGTGGCATCGTTTTAAGAGCTAGAGAAGCTTAAAAGTAATTCAGTTCTAAAATTTCTGCAGCAGACATTTCTGCATGTAACTGTTCACGCTCACTGGGAGCAGTCAGAGTGTTCATATTCATTACGTGTTAATTTATATGAATGATGTAATCTGTTCTCTGGTTAAGTGTTGCACGAATTCTGATTTCCAAATTGATTATTTGCATTAATTTTAAAACATTTACATGAGGATTATTTCTCATAAACTTTCATTGCCGGTTATGAACAGTGCGCTGTGACTATTTGATACATTATCTAGTTGCACTTTTTATTTGCAGTTGAATAACATACGGTATTGCTTTGAAACTTTGACTAAAGCCAGCAAAAACTTTCGTGTGGTGGTTTAATATGTGCTTTGCAGGTGCATTTGTATGACTGAACCTAGAGCTGTGCCATGGAGATGACACTGAACCTAGGGATTTGGAAATTCATTATCTCTGCTACACCACACAGTACCTGTCAAGGATGATGATGATAATAAAAACAAATTAGGGCTAAGAGGCATTCATCAAACTTGTATTAGTTGCAAATTGATGGGCCTGCTGGAAAATTTCCCAACAGTCTTAGGGACGCATTTCTGAAATAGCCTTAACAGCAGGGAGCTGGTGCTCTGCCTGGTCTTATATGCTACCAGCTTCTGTGAGACAGTTACCATTTGAACTGATCTCAGCTGGGCAGGTGTAAAACTCCATTCCTGTTAAGAACAGATCTTTCCTGTCCTTACATGACGGACAATGAAGTGCGTTGGTATTTCAGGAATACCTGATTTTGAAGGGAAAAAACGTCAGAATTGGCATATTTGGTGGAGTCATTATAATCATGTATACAACCTATTGAATTCAAGCATGTGTATGGGAAACTGTTAATCACAGCCTGAACCTCTGATTAACCATCTGAGGCAAGTGACGGGTCAGCTGTGGGAACACAGGTGAAGGTAATTCAGCTGTGCTCCCAGAAGGGGTGGAGCTTGACTCCACCTCTCCTAGATCCCATTTAAGGGCTGACCACCATTAAGGCAGCATCTCTTTTGGAGATTGCTCCTGTGTGGAGTTCCTTGTGGTGAGCATCCATCCTAGCTGTGAGCCTCAGAGTGGGTGAGTTGTTCCCCTATAATCTCTGGATATTCATCTGTTACAATCTTGTATAATAAGAACTATACAAGCATGCAAAAGCAAAGAAATATTAAAAATTATTCACAAATAAATTTTACTGTCCCACTCTGTCCTTATGGTACTAGAAATCAGCTCCCAAAAGTGACCAGGAAGTCGCTGTGTCACTGAGGCTTCATCAGTGGTTTATACGTGTATGAGTTCTTCGGGGACAATATGCAATACAGGAGAAATGTTTCATATCTTACTTTGGAGGGTTGCTGGTTTTTTTTTTTTTTAATTTATGGAATAATTCATTTTTCTAGGACATGCAAGGTCCACCCCCCTAATCAGTATACCTTGGAGGCAATGAGGTTTCTTGGCAAGGAATCAGCTTAGCTTTGCTGCAGGCCTAACAGCTTCCTCCATATTGTCTCCAAGTCATCCAGATCCTAGATGTTTCCTTTCCTTGGGTGGACTCTCTCCCCTCCTCACAATCAGACACTGCACCTCTCTTCTTCTGAAGGAAAAATGGAATTTCTCATACACTAAGAATTTTAAACAGTAAGAAATCTAAAGAAATTTTTATTCTATCTACAGTGCAAGATGATTTTAGGTGAGGGAAGAAAATGCCTAGAAATAATCTGTATGGCTGCACCTCTCTGTCACAACAAATATTGCACTGCAAATATCAGAAATTGCCTTTTGAATTTCAAACTGAGGTCTTCAGCTTCTCTCAGATTCCCTGCATTTTGCTGCTGCTGTCCTAAGTCAGTCCCTCACACACAACCAACCTCCTCAGGACTCTGGTTTATAATAATGTCCAAAGAGCAGCAATAGCTGCTAGGACCATTTCACACTGAAACAATGGTAGTTCTACTTCCCAGCAGCACTGGTCATTTAGTGCAGAATAATTGTACAGGTAAGCATCTAGCCACAGTCACACAGTAGGAATAATAGCACCAATAACAGTGAGATTTTGCGGGACTCTGCAGGGATTAATTAGTATGATGAAGGTGAAAGTGTTTTTTCTGCAGTCAGTAAGCACTGTTTCTGCTAGGTCCCTTTACAAGTAGAATTAAGTGTGGGATTTTTTTTTTTTTATGCGTTCTTTGGAATCTATTTTGGGACTGCATTTTTAATTGGAAGCCACACCTGTAGAGATAAATGCTTTCAGTGGCTGGGCTTTACTGAGGAGGTATTTGACTGCTGCCAAGCAGAGAAGTGTGTAGCAGTATGACACATCCATTAAAATTAGGCAGGACTCAGACTGACTTTAGTTGTGTTTTGTTCCTGAAGTTTAGTCCAAGTTTCTAGCAGAAACTTACTTGTTTATCTCAAAAAGAAAGAGGAAAGGGTAAGGACTGGTTAACCATAATATCTTCTATGAGTTAACCTGAGGGTGAGGTAATCCCAGGCCCTTGAGTTAGACACTGAAAACCCCAAGTTGACTTGATATATTTATACAGATCTGCATATATACAATTGAAGCGTGCATGAGAAGGTGACAAGGAAATCCCAAGCCTTAGATTTTAGCATATAAAATGTGATACAAAGATTAAGTGTTGGTAAGGTTAAGATGAAATACAACAATCTAGCTACGATCCTTTTTTTATTCATGACATTCTCATTTTGCAGGTTATTTCCTTTATTTCTGTTCTTTTTGTTCCTGTGCATTAGGATTTAATATCGTACTATGCAATCTCCCAATTAAAAGGATACTCCTGTAGTTACAATCATCTCAAAGGCACTCTGATAAATGTACTTTCTTACAAGGCTTTGAGATACAGTGAGTGCCTTAGAATATGCAAAATAAAAAATAACAAAAAAAAATAACAAAAAAAAAGCATTCAGCTACATTGACTGCATGCCATAAACTGTCTGAAGCACAGATCATCTGTGGAGATTTAAAGGAGCAGACTGGAGTCTGTCCATTTTCATGTGGAAATCCTATCAGGGATCTGAATACCATGAATGTTTGCTGTATGTGCAAACCCACGCTGTGAGAGTCAAAAATCAAGATGTGAGTGTAAGAAGTAAATTGATTCATTCATGGAGGATGCAGGTTTGGTTAATATAGTCCTGTCTCTCCCAGGATTAATAAACGAGGTCACTTCTTTTTCTCCATCATCTACCATAAATCGACTTGCTGTTTCGGTTTGCTACATCAGCAGAATCAAATACAAACTAATTTTCTCAGTGCAATGGGGTTGGACCAGTTGCAGAGCAGGGCTGATACATTAGCATTCCCATGACCACATCTCCCCTGTCACCTGCCCACAGTATTTTCTTGAATGAGACTTTGCCTCATCCATTTCCACAGCAATCCTTCTCATGTTAGCTTAGCAGTGGGAGGGAGAAAAGAGAGCAGCTCTAGGATTTTGCTATGTTGATTTTGCTTCACCTGCCTCGAGCTGCACCTTAGGTACAAGAAAGGCAGGTGTGACTTGAGAGCTGTTAAGGTAAATACTAGAAACTGCTGGAGTAATAGATGATAGTGGCTTATTATAATGTAGCCTAGAGGTAATAGGCTTGGGAAATTCTAAAAGCACTAGTGATTCCTTTAGTAGTAGATTGCTGTGAGCATTCACTGGCAGAAAGCATTGAAACTAAGATGCAGAAAGAAAACAGCAGTCCCCCTTCTTTATATACAGCCTTGCTGGATGCTTGAGGTTTCAGATGGATTAAGGGAAAGAATCAAGTGTGGAAATCTATGTTACTTCTTAGGACTAAAATAAACTCTTCATGCACCTCTCTGCAATTCGACACTGAGACTAGTGGCTCTGCCACTGTGAACTGTCAGTTCACAAGAACAGTCAAGAAGCAGTGGCCGTGGGTTAGAAAAGCAGGGAATGTGCAAGTAACTGGAATAAAACAGAAAGAATCAGGGATAGTTTGTCACCCCATCATGGGGAAAGTCTCACCAGGACAAAAGTTCCTTTTAATGGGAGAAAGTAGTAACAGTGGGTATTAACATCACAGGGAACTCCAGTGTAGCTCCTGACAAGAACTTCCTCGAAAAAGATTTCCTTGCTCTTTGAAGTATCTGCCTTGCCTGCACAGTAGACAGCTTGCTTTCTGACTGTCTTGCCTGCTTGCCCCCTCTACGTGCTTCTCTGTTGTATCACCCTGTATTATTACAGGCACTCTTAGCACCTGGCTACAGGAGTGAATCAAAGTGTTGTGGAGGCAGCATATCAATTTGGGTTTGTGCCATGATAATAGTTACTTGGCGGTTAAGTGGGATCATTTCAAAGACTTTTTCTTCCTTTTCCCTGTTTCTCAGTGCCCAGATCACTGCTTGCGCTGCCTTCCCCCTAAACACTACGTGCTCACCTTTTGTGACCGTCTAAAATAGAAAACCTCTGCTCCTGTCAAAAGGATAAACTGAAACAGTCACTTATCTGGCTGAGGAACTGCACACAGAGAGCTCCATAACCACTTCCCAGCTGCCCACTGCTGGCTGCAGGCCCCTGCCCAGCCGGGACAGCTGCAGCCAGCAACATCACTGCAGACTTGCCCGAGACCATCACAGTGCAGAGGATAAGCTGACCTCAAAGCTGTGAGCAACCGAAGGAAGGTGAACCCAATCAAATAATCCATTTTGAATTGTTGGTACTTACAGAATCGACCTCAAAAATAGATTGGATTATGTGTCAGTTGACTTCATGTTGCTGCACACAGAGTTATTTTCCTTTTTTTCCTTTTTTTTTTTTTTTTTTTTTTTACCAGCTAGCTAGCTTGTTAGCTGTCTGTGCATGCACACACACACAGAAGTGAAAGCAGCAGGTTCTCAGTCCGTGATATCTACATGCAAAATAGTGGAACTCATAAGCGCAGCTGCGCAGGCTCTCCTAGAAGTTAACAAGATTTTAGTAAATTCAGAAGATTGGAATTTCCCCAAATACAAGACACATTAATTCATATGTAAAAAGATTTCTGTCTACTATAACAGGAGTAAAAGCTACATAAAACCCAGTTCTGCTCCCATCAGAGACAATGGGAATTAAGCCACTAGCTTCAAAGAGCAGTGCTCTCCCTGTAGAGTATATTTCATGCTTCTGCAGTCTTGGCTAGATTAGTGCAAATTAAACATTGGGTTAAGTTGCCAGAGCCCATAAGTGCTCCATTAGGCTCTGGAGGATTTGGCTAATTTTAGTCAAATACTTACCTATTTTACAGAATACATGCAAATATCATCCATGGGATAAACCCACTGAACTCAATAGAATGCCACTAATGAATTTGGCCTTCTATCTCCACTGTCTCTGCATTTATGCAGTGTTTAAAATGACTGTGGTTTTATGCACCTCATCAAATCTGAAGAAACAACTATTTTATACTAGAGCATACAAAATAATTTAATAAGGGTTGCAAATAAGTGGCTTTGACAAGTGCTAAAGGATCTAATCATCAAATCATATTCAGAGTACACACAAGCAGTTTCTTGCCTGCAGGGCCGTCATGGAGATGGCTGTCTGCAGCATCTCCTTCCAGTACTGCTCACTGTCCTATATCCTTGTGAATGGCAAACTGCCCCAGGGAGCTACAAGCTACTTTTTTCAATCATCTCTGCTTTATGTTAAATACACTTACAAGCAGCCAAGTAGCATCCCCAGAGGATCTTTCTCTGACAGAGGGATGTTAACAATATACTTCTACTGCCTTTTTTTTTTTTTTAATATGCTTTCAGTTATAGCCATTTCTGAATAATCTCTTAATTAGTGAGGAGGCCGTGGGTTCAGATTCACAGACTGCAGAGATAGACCTGAGATGGCTCTTCCTAGTTTCATACTATAGAATTTTGGGCATGCCAGCATGGACAAAGCCTTGCCAGATATTCAAGCCTCAGTTCTTCCCTGACTGATATTACTGGCTTCCTGGCTGATGACAGGGAATCACCTCTCTACTGTGTGCCTGTGTTCCCATACATACAAGATGGACTGCTGCTGACAATAAAGCATTTCGACACCTTAAGAGAAGCACTTGAAGAGAAGCTTGTTACCAAGGGTTTGCACCATGGCTGGAACCACTTGCTCTGCAACCTCTGTTAGGGCTTCTGGATGTTAATACAGATACAAACATACATTATACCAATTAGTTTTTAAATGGTAATCCTTAGAACTTAGGGATTCAGAAAAAGCTCAGATTCAGGTACAGGCTATACAATGCTAAAAAAACATAGCAACATCCATTGGCAAGACAGAAAGGGTCAAGGACAGTGCAGCTCTTCTCATAAGAAATAATATTCAGCATTTTTTATGTGAAGACTTGACCACCCAAGCAGCTAATTGACAGTGGGATGTCTTGCTGAACAAATCTTCTGAGGTGCTTTAATTATGCAGACACCTTGTTGTCACACAGATATTATAAATAATGCTGAACGCTGATGGTTTTTTGAACTGAGTACTATTGGGAATTTTTTTGCATTATGATTCTCCTCCGGGGAGAGTTCCATGTTATAAACAACCCCACACTCCAGCATGTGGTTTTGTCACTTTCAGGTTCTCCTCTCCTCAAATTATTATTTTTAAAAAGCTTCTGTCTCTATTCCTGTCTGTTATTACAAAATTGGGTACTTCAGCAAATTGCTTGGTTGACAAAAGGGGAAAAGAAATACTGCTTCCAAACAAACAATTATGATGACTTTGAAGCATAACGTAAAATGTCTCATTGATTTTGTCCCAGAGGATTGGTGTAAAGAATGAATAACCAAAGATGCAATGAAGCATGTAATGCTAGTGCATGCAACATTACTTGTGCAGTATTGTTTTTAATCCATTTGTTCACCTTTGCCCTCTGTGATCATCTGCTATCAATAGGGAAAACACATGCAAGTAATCTAAATATTTGATCTGTCCTAAGAAAAATAATTTTCTACCTTTTCAAAGATAACCTGCCTGAGCAGTGGCAAGGAAAGTTATTACTCCTTTTCTGCAGTCTGAGGGGAGCATTTTCCCTATATTATAATCTATAATTTCAACCTGCAGTGCTTGGATTTCTGGCCACTGGATGTTAGCATTTGTTTCCTTCTGGAAAATAAATTTTACAGTTGTTCTCCAATTACGCTGTAGAACTAGCACCAAGAAGAACATTTGCCTTTTCTGCTCTCTATATTTGTGATGCGAAGTGCACTCTGAAGGGATGCTGTGCAAAAGGTACTGGCAAAACTTCACTCAGGTGCATTTTGTTTGGACATGAGAGTGTTAAAGCCAGAAAAGGGAGCGGTAAATGATCAATTGTAGCAAATGTTCTGCGGTTGTTTCTTCAAACACAAGTGATACAGTATTTTGTCCCTAGGCTGAAATAGATTCAATTCCCTATTAAGCTAGAAAAAAACTCAGTACAGCTGTTCTGTTACCTTTGGATATGGCTTTTCTCTAATAGATCATCTTATCTTCAGCCAAGGTATTTGCTGCTGTGATGGAGAGTCTCTGTCTTGTAAAATTCCATTCAGCAGAGCAAATTTAAATTGATAAAAAATGACATCAATCAGATGGTAAAAAAAAAAAAGAAAAAGTTGAAAACAATCAAACAGTGGCTGTCAGTCCAAAGTTTGATTCCTAATAGACTTGAAATTGAAATTCTGTTAATCATATTTATCTCTCCAGATATTCCCGAAATCAGTTTCCACCACTGAAGTGGAACAGATTATTTATTGTCATGGGTTTCTCAGCATCTTCTCAGTACTCAAATTATTCTGCATCTTTCCACTTAGCTTCACTGGTTTGGGATTATCATCCCCCTGTGAGCCAAACCTCAGCCTTGGATGTCACAATCAGTTCTATTAGGTTTTTGGGTTTTTTTGGCGGTTGTGGGTTTTTTTTTAATTGTTGTTTTTTTAAACTAGGATTCTGTTGAGAAACTGCAAGTGTCCCTTTAATACAAAGATCTGGCCATACTAAGCTCTGTCCTCTACTAGACACAGTGAGAAATACTTTTGTATTACGCTACATAAAAATGTAGTACACTCAAGATCATTGTGATAGGGAATCCAAGTCCATTGTCTTTTTTTGCCTAAATACTTTGAAAGATTTCAGCTTCGGTGTTTTTATATTCCTGGATTCCAAGCTGTTTGACATAACTGCATTAACTGTGCAGAGAAAATAACCATTTACTGAGAGAGTGACTTGGCAATTTTGTTTTCAGAGTTGTAGACTGACAGAAGATATATCTATTCAGCTCTGCTGGGCAGCAGTGCTCAGCAGTAAACAAAATTAGCCCATACCATTTTATCCTACCCAGACCTTCCAACAAGCAAAACAGCTTGCTTTAATGCTAGCATACAGTCACATAATCTGTTCAGAGGAGAAAGGTAGATTTCAGCACATTTTTCTTCCTGGAATGATTACTTCTCCAGTACTTCCAGGTCCTGTTCTATGACAACTTAGACTATAGAACTTCACTCTAGGCTAAAATCTACCTCTCCTTGCTTCTGCAGCTTTGCTTTAGCACCTACAATGGATGAGAATGAAAATGAAATCATAAATACGACAGTCTAGCTAGGAAATATGCAGGACTGAAACTCAAAATAACTGTGATAAGTATTTGTAAAAAAAATGTTATTAGTCAAATGTATAGATTGGGGGAATTAAATGTCTTGGTATATTTGCACAAAATAATGTTTAAAGCAGAAATTGGGATAAATGTGGAATAGAAAAGTAATAATCCTCTTCCTGCTTAACTACAACATTAATAACAATTTTCAAGGACAGACTGCAAAGTATCTTCAAAAATGGGACATCATTTTAGGGAACTGAAATGTCATCCAGGGACAACAAAGACCTGAGCTTAGTTTTGTCCCCCGTTCTGTATCCCATGTACAAGAGTTCCCAATGGCAGTCAACCTGTACTAATAGTGACTATACACCAAGACACAAGGGCATTATGTATTTACATTGATCTTGGTCTTACAGCATTTTAAAGATTTTTTTTCATAACATTCACTGTTGAGCAGCACAAAGTACTTGGCTGCTGCCTTCTTGTTTTTTTTTCCTCTCTCTAGAGCTGAGCAGAAAAGGATTTAGAAATAGAAAGAACATATGCTATTCAGTTTGGTCCTTTGAAATTAAGCCACTCGCACTTCATAAAGAAGCTATTGCAGATGACAAACCTGACATTTTTCGCCTTGATAATGCTGCAAAGATAGCTGCTTTGCAAAGACAATCATTCTTAAGAGTGCAAGCATTATTAGGTTTTCTCTGCTGATCTTCAAGGTGTAAGTGACAGGTAACTTAAATGCCCTGTCAAGTAAAAATTTCTTTGCAAAACATCTCTCAAAAAATACGATTTTCTGTTTTACATAAGACTTCACAATCCATATTACGTCTAATCCTTTAACATGTATTCTCTGTTTTCTCTTTACCTTCAGGATTTCTTGTGAGCAGTGCACATGGCTTTAAGTATTAGAAAAGTAAATGATATCTTGAGGTGCAGAATTAAATTCAGAAGCATCCTGCACTGATAGAAAAATCACCTTTACAATATATTCCTGCAGGCAGTTGTTCTATTAATTCCTGGAAATAGACAAATATCGATCTAATCCCAAAAGTAACAACTGTCAGTATAGCAAGTTTTCTGTGACCCATATCATGTCTCTAACTGTGACAAGATAGAAGAAGAGCTCTCTAGCTGGGAACAGAATTATGCCACTGTTTTCTGACATTCTTTCTGACTTTCTTCCTGTCAGCCCAGGTGATCAGTAAGCAACGTGGTAATATAAGCCACCCAACTGAAACAGGTTTAGAATGTGGAAGTCATGAGAACAACAGATAAGCAAAGAGTCGGGTCAGACCAGCTTAACTGTATTTTTCTCTTATGGGAGTTTTCTTCAGGCATAGAAAATCACTTCATGTTCTTGTACAATGCAGGCCATGCTGACAGATTCCATGCAACAGCAAAAAAACGCACATTTATCAAATCACCCCTTTGCCTCTGCAGTAACCGAGGTGGGGTTGAAGTGACCAGCTAGAGGTAAGGCAATGCGTACTAAGAACTAACACATGGTGCCTCCAGGTTGGCTAAAGCAGTGTTGCAATCAGCTTCCCAAAGCACACAAAGCAGTCTGGAGAGTCCTAAGGTGCTGAAGCAAGCATATAGTCTGAAAAAAAGACTGTGCTTCTCAGAGCCTCTGAGGAGGATAAGAGTTGAAGAGAGAAGTTCCACAGCATCCAGCTTCATGCATTCAGCAGTTACTAAGAGAAGACCTCAAGTGTCTTCCTTAGCCAGCAGAGGCTCAGGAAGAAGCTATCCCTGGAAGCTCACCTACAACTGCAACGCAACCTCAGATGCTAGCTGAGGCATCTGCAAGCCTGAGCCAAGCTGCAGAAATGTTCCTCTTTCCTCCACCGTGTGCCTATGTAACAACACTGACACCCCCTCTTGTATCAGATCTGTGAAAGTTGTCAGTGTTCTTTGAAGTTTACCAGCCAGATGGGAGTTCAAACAAAGTCAAGCCCTGAACAATATCGTGTCGTTTTGGATGTAAGTACAAAGTGAAATTGAATCTTTCACTTGGTAGCACTTTTAATCAAACCAGCAACCCTGTCTGTGGACTGCAGTACTGATGGGACACTAGGTCAACAACAGTGGTCACTGGCAAGGGGTCTAGTATCTTTTCAGAGAAACTGTTGAATCCAGACTTTCTTATTATTTTCCAGTGCTTCGCTCAATGTGAGGTACTGATTTACAAGTAGGTTTAGGACTTGAGGGAGAGAGATCAATAGCTTTTTAGTGAATACTAAGTGCTATTTGTGACAATTCAGAATATAAAACAGCCCCATGCTGCCCAGCTCTCATAGCTTGAGAGAGAGGAGCAAGGCTTGACCTAAGGATGAGAAACTGATGCTGAAATTACTTTTTTTTTTTTTTTTTTTTAAACTCAGCCCTTTGACTTTGACAACAGGATTGGGTGATGATGTACCACCAGACAAAATGCACCAGAGTACAGGGGAACTGCACTTTCTGATGGAGAAGTCACAGTTTAATTTAGGACTGTCATATATGTTCCCAGTTTACCTAAGCAGACTTGGTAAAGATATGCACAGAATGAAGTTGCTGGGGAAAAAGCTTATTGCTCAGGCAACGGCTTGTTGCTTTTGCACAGCACAGCCAGGCTGCATGTGGACAGTAAAGTTTGGGATGAATCAGATTTAGTGTGTCCATACAAACCGAAAGTTACAGCCTGTGTGCACAACTGCAGTTTTCTAGATTAAAAAAAATATATATATCCATATTGAAAAGAGCCATACTGAATATTTCCATTATGCACAAAATCAGTCCTGTGCTCTTCTGAAGTATCTGACCTACTTTACAAATACACGGCGCTATATAGAAATGCATGGCAATTCAACACACATTGGAAACGTTGGACTGAGTCAGAGTGGATGAGACATAGAAATGTTGTACTGAATGTCCATTATTGATATTAACGTTCTATTATGTTATGTTCTATTAATATTATGTCCTGTTAATTAATCTTCTATTAATAGAAAATTATGACTATGTCTATTTAAAAAACAGTTTTGTTTGGTTCAAAAGAGCTAAATCCTCTTTACACTTACAGAAGTTCATGTTCCCCAAAGGAACATAGGAAGGAAGCAAATTAAGATTTTCACTTCCTGGGCACAAGTATTAATTAAATTGGATTAATTTAACTAACATGAAACACATCTTCCTTAGGAACATTTCAGCAAGAAACGTGCAATTCACTAAAAACACATTTGGCAAATAAAAAAAAAAATCAGTTGCAGTGATAAATATTAAAAAGTAAAAAAAGAGCTTGTTATAAAAAAAGAGAATTTTATTTGCACTTAAGCCCATCTGTTTCTTGCGCTCATGCAGTTTAGATTAAACTACTTTATTTCTGTCTGCTAATTAGGACTATTTATTACTGACACTTCTCAGATATTTATACAGGAGCCTGAGTTACAATTCTTGGAATATTTATTTTAATATGGTATAAACACAAACAAAGAATGACTCCAGAGGATCTCTAAAAAACACTGAGCAATGTCAAATCCTAATGAAATTGGTGGCAGTTATCATGCTTTGGAGAAACTCTCAGTGAGTTGTAGAATCAGTCTTTGTCAGCTGAACTGTGGTTTCTCATTAAACTGGCTAAGCACAGTGCACCAGGGATAGCTAATCTACAAATCAACTCAAAAGGAAATCTGATCATGTTTGTTACAATTATGAAGACTGTTTCAAAAGTATTGAAAGTGAATGTAGAAATACTTATCCCTGAAATCTAATTAGAAGTTAACAATTCAGATAAAGAATGAGTAGAAGTGGAAAAGACGATCAAATATTCACCAAATTATTATGCTGAGTTTTGTAACATTCAAACTGATGGATGAGAATCTTCAAATTCACATTGATCAGGAGGAGCCTTGGTACAGTCAACTGCATCACCAAATGCAAATATACAAACAGGAAAGTTACAATGCAATTTCAGGACTTAAAGGGAATTTTCCTAACTCCCAGAGAGTGCTGATGTCTGAAGGTGTGTATGGGGGCACATCAAGGGAAGGTGAGAACTAAGACAGTTTCCAAAGTAGAAAATGAAGCCCAAGAAGAACATTAAATGAACTGAGATATGAAGAGATTTAAAGAACTCAGGCACATTAAAAAAATACATAACAAAGATATTCATTAACCTAAGTGTTATTTTTACACTACTATGTAAACCTCCAGTGGCTAGTACAAAATTTCCAGTCTCCGGATAAGAACCAAATTTCCCAGTATCTGTAAATATAAAGAAAGTTCTTTGAGCTTTTAATATAAGCAAAACAGCACTACATAATCTAGATAGGGTGGCGCTGAATATTAGCACTTTTCTCAAAAGCCAAAGTTTGTAAAGATTCTACTTCTGTCCATTTGGTCCTTATCCATACAAGAATTTAAAGAGCCATTCTCTACTGGCAGTAAGTCATTAGTATTGTCCTAATCATTCTTTCTTCCTCTGGGGTGATTGGCTTATTACATCAAGTACAAATACCTTAAAATGAACGAGGACAGACCATTGCCCTGCAGCCCTCCAAATAAATCTTGCATCATTTCTTTCTGAAGTATGCTTAAATGAAACAAATAATCCTGTTTGTAGAATTGCATGTCCTCAACACAACAGAAATCTGAAGATGTTTATTAGTGGTTCAGTTCCAACTATGAAAATAAACACTATTTGCTGTCGTGTCCCTCAAAAGACAGCCGAAAGCGTTTGTTACCAAATCCATTATTTCCTCAACAGGATTTGTTTATCATTGCTTTAGCTCCACGCACAGATAGACAGAAAAATGCATTTTGGCCTGATAGCAAGTACAGTGAAGTCCTGGAATTTTTGTTATCTAGCCTTCCTTACCACATGTGTAGAAAGGATTCATAAATGGCCATGCTGAGTAGATATCAGCATTTACAAGGTCAGGAAAACCCACAGAAAGTTAAGGAGAAAGGCAGCCCTTGAAGCAGTGTGGTTAGATCACAACCTGAGTAGAATCTCCAAGCAGTCTCAAGGAAAATTTAGATCTGAAAGCTGAGTTGGTAAGAACCCCTTCAGAAAGTACAACATTAGACACAGGAAACAAAAAAGAGTAGGTATTATTTTCACATTTCACACATAAGCACTTTAAATACATCTACTTTACTTACCTTGGGCTGAGAATGGTATTTTAGACATATTTCAGGCCTCTCAAACAGAAGACTGTGGCAATCTTTAGAACAGGTGTCATGAAACACCCACCAACACAAGCTTCCTAAAACAAATTTCTCCATGTGCTGTTTCAAACAATAACACCAGATGTACCCTTATTGAGCAGAGCAGGGCTTTATGTTCAACAGGTATCTTCTGCTGAATAACGTTAACCACACGCTCCTTGTTAGCAAAGTAGGAGGGGAACTGATGGATTTTTTAAGGTAAAAAAACTATTTCCAACTAAATGCAAACTTTATCCATGGACAGACTTATGTGAAAGGCATTCTTGTCCAGTTTCCAGCCTGTGCTACCTAAGTCAAATGAAAACTATGTTAAAATGATTTCAGTGTAACTTAAGTTAACCAAAACTAACCATATTAACTCTCAAGCTTTCACTCAAGCTTACATGCAAACCAGTCTGTATACAAAAGTAAGCTTATTCTGATTCAAGCAGTAAACTGTTGAGGCTGTCAAATACTACAGTATGCAAGATACACAGAAACCAGTAAAAAAAAGCTTCAGTAACAATCCCATACGCCTTCTGAGAGACTTTCGATGTAGTGACTGGTTTCTCTTGCTTCAATATTTCTGAAGCTCTCTGATTATCAGACAGACTTTCCCACTGTGACCCAGAAACTTCATCTGAACCCAGTTTGTGTGAATCATGGGAACCAGGATCTGAGTTTCCTGACTGAAGGCTGGCATGGACTGAATTTCTCCAAAATAGTCCCTTTAATTACAAAATTAGCAATCTCTTCTCTCCTGACATCCTGCTGAGCATCTGTTTTCAAGTCTGGACAGAGGCAGACAAATCCCAGTTCATTTGCTTTGGGGCTGTTCTGGTCCAGACCTTCCACACAGAATGAATAAACTTCACTCAACTACTTCAGTTATGAAATACATGCCAGAGACACATTTGATTTCACAGTACATCTTAAAATTTACACTTTATGGATAGGAGGCCTTGAATTTATAGTATAATTTTCTTGCCTCAGGAAGATCTTGTTCTGCCACGGTTTTGACTATGAGACAAGTCCCATTACCAGAGAAGATGGATTTCCCAGGCAGTCACTGCATAAGAAATGGGGATGGCACCCTTGTGAATAACTTGAGTGATTTGGTACTTGTCCCATGTCAAGAATGAAAGAAAGGGTGAGTATGCACAAAACATGGATAACCTGGACCTTAGAGCTCTTTTACATAATGTTTTAGACATTTCTGTGAACGTAAGCTGACATGACAAAATGGAGAAAGTCTTTTAAAATAGCTGTGTGTAAGTAAAAGTAGGGACTAAAACTCTTCAAATTCAGAGACAGAACTAGCAGTTCTTTCCTAAAGCAACTCGCCAACAGCTGAAGAAGTTGCTTAGTCCAACAGCAAAGCCAAACTTTGTCCTCTGCTCAAACTTCAAGAACTGCTTAACTTCCATGAAACCAAAGAGTCAGTCCATCTGCAAGCTAACTGCAAATGACAGTATACCCAGAAGAGAAATACAGGAAGTCTCCTTATAATCACAATCCAAGATATGTATGAATCACTCAACAGGCTTGAAAAATTGTACTTCTTACCTTGATTTTTTTTTTTTTTTTTTCCAGACAAAGATGTTCACAACGAACTGTACCAGAAGTTGCAAGCAGCATTTTACATCCACTTGCTTCCTGGGAAGAAATACCACAACAGCGGTATTGACCCAAAACTCAGAATTTCATCTTCAATATACATATAAGAAAGACATGTACTTATATTTCCCCCAGTAAACTTCCTCAGCTCTCAGGATGTTATATCTTAGGAACTTTCTGTATTTTTGCAAGTTATAGCATCTTTCACCAAGGAGTTTGTCTAGATACCTTTTTTAACCCACTTATTTATGATTCTGATCTTACCTTGTCTCGCAGCAATAAGCTCTGAAGTTTAACTAACTTGTTTCCAACAGCTTATTTTTCCTTTCTAATTCCTACCATTGGATAATTCTATCTGATATTGATTTCATGATTTCATCATGTGAAAGATCCCTCCCTATACCACTCATAATTCTGTTGTGTATTTTTGCCATCTTTTTGTGTCAGTGTGATTTTTTCTGTGTTGAAAATATTAAACTTCCATCTGCCCTTGGGCACAAGACATTCTGTTCTTTGTCACCCATCTCTGTTCCGCTAGTCCTGTTTTAGCCTTTCTGAGATGGGTAAGCAGTACTACAAACTGTATTCAACCTGGAAACACCTTTCCTCTTAATCAGATGGAGGAAGTATTTTTCTTAACTGAAAGCTATAAAGGTAGAATAGAAGACAATCTGGTCATTTCATTTAAATACCTAAAGTGGGGTGGGTTTCATCAGCGGTTTCGTCAATGTTTTGAAACATTTCCTAAGCTTTAAGAAAACTGCTAAGAACCCTTCAACCCTGAGAAATCCAGCATCTCAAAGGATCAGGCTGTAAAGTGTTATCTACACCCGGTTCCGATGCTCCTTTTATAGCACTGCCTTTAAATTTAGAGGAAAACAAAACAGAACCCTGGAGGGTTAATATTTTCTAAAACAGCCCTAGTTGAAGACAATCAGTGCAGCTTTTGATAAAACTGATCAAAGGGCACTTCTTGACAGTTGGGAAACATGAAATTCTATTACTTGCCCTCTTTTAGTTTTGTTCTTTCTTCTCAGAAGACCACTGTTTGTTTTGTATTGTAGGAAACACTATTCCTGTGTCGTTTTACTTCAGCACATGAGCCCTCATATCTTTACACCAGAGTAAAAGTAGTGTGAGATTACAAAGAAGTTCTTTGTGCACTGCTGTATTAAAACCTTTTTGCCATTTATCTTTCTTTTCTTCCTCTCTCTTTTACCTCTCGGCCACAATTGACACATCAGCGTCTTCTGCTATTGTCTTTATATTGGATGAGAATCCCCTTGAAACGATCCTACAGAGCTGCTATTTCTCCTCTTTTCATTAAAACTGAAAGTGTTGAAGATAATGTAATTGGCATTAGGCTACAAAGAAAAGAAAAAAAAGCACAGGGTGTATTGCTGTGATCCTCTCAAGGATAGTTTGTGTTAGGCCAGTGGAAGAGGGCAAAATCTTGTCCTGTTGCCTTTTAAATCTCCGGGCTGATCAGGGGATATATAGATCCCCCATTGACAAGTAATTAGGAGCACCTTAAAACTGCTTTCTTTTAGACTGAGTACAGAAGCTGCAGGCTATATGTCTCAGCTCCATGCCCTCTCACAGGAGAGGACATCTCAACTGGCCACTTAACCCTTTACAAAGGCTGACTGGATTTTAATCTCTCTTTCACAATCGTTAATTAGTCACCTCTCCCAGCACCTTGACAGTTTTCTTTCATGCCAGTAGAAATCAGGACACTTTGCAGAGAATGGCACGCAAATTAAACCAAGCATTTAGTCAGTAACAGTCCACACTCAGTTTAAAAAGCCTTTTGGGCACAGTGTCTGCTCTTTTACACTGGTGGAAAACTACAGGACGTCTAAAGATCTCAGTATCTAACCTTCCTTCATATTCAAGAATGCTGAGGCAGTAAAACACAATTCAATCCTTGTAATTTCTTTGAACCAAACGTTGACATAACTAATACAGAAATACTTAACTGAGGCATCAGCTATCCCCGATAATTTCTATGCTATCAGATCTTTATATGAGTTATCACCCTCAGTTAAGTTTAGAATTGCTTTTTAAGCTTTTCTATTTAAGCTCACAGCTTTAAAATGCAAGTCTCCCTATTCTCAGTTCTCTGCTGCTTATTGAGCATTTGGGGCATAAAGAAGCAGCATTGTCTCCTAATTTGAGTTCAGAATAGGGGGGAAAAAAAACCTCAGGATTCACTACAGGTGCTCACAAAGAGGAAATCAGCAAGCCAGGATGACATTTCTGCTTATCAATTTCTTCTTTCATAAATAGAGTTGAAAGTCTTACCTTATTTACCGGAGATACTATGTATAAACCAGCTGGTTGGTAGGGGGTTTCAAGGGGAAAAATACTGCCAAAATGCCAAACAAAATAATTTATGAATAATAAATTCCTGGGTGACACATCTGTGAGAGCTTTAAGTGACACACTGCCTCTGAACACATTTGCAGAGGACCCGAGGGGGTGCATTTCTTATTCAAATGCTGTGTTTATTATTATTATTATATTTGGCAAGTAGATGTTTCTGCTTACACTCCAGATAGACTCAAGCCACAGTTTCAGCCATGTCTGTGGGAAAGTCACGTCAGTGGCACCAAGAAATTTCTCAAGAGATACAGCCTCCATTTCATGGGAAAAGGGCAAGTGCAGCGTGCTCTCCACAGTGCTGGGGACGTGGATAACTGTGCAAGGTCTCATTTTCATCTTTCATTTTCACTTTCCTTAAAAGCTGAACAAAAAAAGTAAAAAGAAAAATCCCCCAATGTTTTTAAATGATTGATTTTTTTTTCCCATCGAACTGACATTTTTCATTAAAAATGCTTTTTGGCACAACTGTATCTTTCGATTGGAAAACTTTCCATATGAAAAATTTCAGACAACTGCAACGTAACAAATGCAGCAACAGTATCTTTCATGTCTAATACAGGGCAATTCATGACTAACAATATAGAGAGATTGGTTTTCTAACAACAGGGTTTTTGATTTTATATAATGTTCATGATTAAGCTGTGCGCTTGAGAACATCCGACTTTCAGCACTTCAAGTTGAGGCAATTCAGTGTGCCTTCTCCCTGAACACAGTACTTGAAGAAATGACACACTCTAGGAGATAAGGAACCACCTCTTCTGCTGATCTGCCAGGAACAGCCAAAAAGGGCCATTACAAATCAGGGCCAAGCCTGTAGTAGAGTTTAGCTCTACTAACATTGGACCTTTTGGAAATTTGTGGCAGATAAAAGATATGAACCAAGAAATGTGCCCTATATTTGGACCTAAATACATGACAATATGTCCAGGCTCTGTGCACAAATGATGGAAAAAAGTACAGTGTAGCACAGCTCTGAGCAACTTCTCCAACTCCAAGTTTTCTTGGTCACTTTCCCAACATCCATCCCACACAGCCTGTGGACTCGCTGAAGATTTTCCCCCTGACATTGCTGTGTTCTGGATAAGACACTGATTGACAACCCTTTTCAAGAAGGTTGCCATTTCAAGGCAATTAATTTCCAAAACAAATGGATTTAGGTGTAAGTTCTCTTCTTTCTTCCCTGTTCTTAAAATAAAGTACTTCTATGGGCCTAGGTGTTATTATTTCCTACCAGAATCACTGCAAAGGATTAGATTCTGTTTGTCTTCTACAGTGTATGGTATTTGAACACATCTCATCTAAATGCCTTTTTTGCCTTAACAGTGGCTTTGGCAACTGGATTTAGGGGCCATCTCTGCTCTATCGTTTAAAGTCCCTTAGTATGCAAAAAATACAACTTAGAGGAACAAATCTTCCCTGTTTTTTTTTATCATTCAATAATCTTAACGACACAGTGTAGAAATGCTTATTCAAAGAGTAGCAGTTTATTCTGCAGAAAGCTGTTTAATTATGTTAAAGTCAACATACTTCTAATGCCATTCTTAAAAGGTAGTTGTTTCTTCAATTTTCGAGCCCATCTTTATACATACTGCAGGCTATATTTCATTTATTCTATTTACTGCAAACACTGCCTATACATCACATAGAATTTACTGATTAATAAAATTACGTGTTATAATATTTAGAAGAGACTCAAAATGCTTTCACTCTATCTTTATGAAAAGAATAATTCTTCCATTTCTTTGGTTTGTTTTTTTTTTGCCCTTTAGCATCCTCCTAACACTATCTCTGTCTTACCAGCTGTCAATCTCATTGCAAACTCCTTAAGTGTAGTGATCTCTGCTACTGGTGTAAAAAAACCAAGCCTCCTCCCAGCTCCCCTAGTGTCGTAGCCCTTTAGCACAAGCCCTTTTCATGCCTGCTCCCTGTTGCCCTCACTTCAGCCTCTGTGATTTAGAAGTCTATTTCTAAGTGGCACTGCTATTTTAGTGTAATCATCGGTTTAATCCTTTTAAAAGTCTGCGATCTCTTCACTGGATAAGTATTGAACATCTTCTTGAAAAAGTAAGATTTTTAGATCCACTTTTACTCCCTAATCTATAGCTGTTAAAGACATTCACTGTTGGTTTTTTTAGAGTTACACGTTTTTCAGGCCAGAAATTGATGGAGGTGACCTATTCTATTTTTACTTTTCTTGAGCTTTTTCTGATAATGTCAGCTCTCCTTGCTATGCCATGAGGTTGCATAGTCCTGCCACTCCAGTAAAGATTAATCCCTCTTATTTTGTGTGTCCCAGGCTATTAGATTTTTAACAGATAGAAACCTACACAGTTCCATTGAAGATGAGTCCAAGAACCAACAAGGTGTCTGCATGACTACTGTCAAAAAGACTTTGGGTGAAAAAAGTTTTAACAAAAAAAAAAAAAAAGAAAAAAAAAAGAAGAAGTCAATGTATATAGGTGATCGTTAGGTACTTCAGTAATCTGAAGCTGAAATCTGAATTTCTGAGCAGAAATACATATTTACTCCGAAATGCATTCATCCATTATAATCTCCCTTATACCCCAGAAAATAAGGCTTAAATGTAACTGCAATAAGAAATATTAATTTGTAAGATAAATAAAAAAACCCTTCAGCTGTCACAGAAGTACTGAAAAAGCACTGAAGATGCTTAGACTTTCATGACTTCATTGCTCATTGAAATATCTGAGATAAATTGTCAGAGATAGAAGTAAACTGTCATTTAAAATACCAAATGGAAACCTCCTGAAATTGTTTTTTAACATATAAAAGATGGTTTTTTTTTGACTTCTTGGCTGCATTTAAATACAAATAGTGTCAAGGAGACAACACAGGACTGAAGGTCTTAATGGGAAGTCACAGTGCTCAAGATCTTGTCAGCAGCCACAAAGAATCTTCTCCTCCTCTCAGAGTTAACGCACAGATAGGAACATTCTTGCTGCAGGTCTTCTTTGGGTCACCCTTCAAGTTCTCACTCTTCCTCAGTTACACTTGGGAAGCTGTGTACTCAGATGTTTTCAGCCACCACAAATACTGTTTACCTCACTTGTATTTAAATAAGCAACCAAATGAATTACTTGTGACAGGAAGTGAAAAAAAGACCCCAAAAAGGTGTACAAAGATTGACTTTCAGAGCCATTTTTGGTTCAGTCATCCTTATTTGTTGGTTTGCTGTTTTGGTGTTTTTTTTTGCACTCTCAATGAATGCTCAGAGTGCATGATCTTTACTTACCATTGGTTCTAAGAAAACATAGTAATAAATTGCAACACTGATATTTCCCCAAAGGAAAACCTAGACAGCACACCCGATCACAGTATACAAGATCATCTATCTGTTCATCTACCAGTCTAAATGCAGTTTTTGTACCCATGTGTAATGTAATGAGACCATGATGATCCACTGTCCTAACTAAATTCTGTTCTATATTACCAGGGCCATTTATTTTAGCAGAATATTTGCATAACATGATATAATATCCAGTAAAGAGCAACTATACCTTATAAGGCAGCAGAAATTGGCTTTGTCAGAAAAGCTCCTTTGTTGAGAATGGCTGGTGCAGTTTTCTGCTATGTCAGTGGGCTGAGATGGCTTGCTGAAATTTTAGACAAAAATCAAAGTTATAACACAACTAACACTTTCAATAACAATCACCTAATGTATTAGCTTCTCTGCCTAGTATTAGTGAGTACATAGGGAACCACGAGACATTTATAACCCCATAAAATCTTGCTGGTGTGACTCAGTGGTTACACTCAATCGTGTCCGTTCATTCACTGTTAGAAATTCAATGACTATCTAACTTCCAATATAAAACCTCACAAGCCTAGAATGGGGCACACATATAATTAAACAATTCTTCATAGAACCATTTTCAGATATTCACAACAAGTTACTTACAGATATCCAAATAGGAAGTATGATGGAAAATACACAAGCATGTCTATGGGATGCTCATAGGTATTTCAGACCAAAAAGGGTAACAGTGAGTATGCCCAGTGAGTGATTCATTTTGATAGTTAATTTTTGCCTCTCACAAATCATAAAGACTTTGCTGGATAATTTTCATAAGGAGAATGAATTACTGGCATGACATAGTCCTTCCATGACATTTTCTAATATACTTCTCTGTCAAACTGTGAAGTTAAGTGTTTTCATTGTTAAGCTAAAGAGGCTTAGCATTTAACACTCAGGGAAATGGCCTTAATACTGAGATTTACTTCTAGAATACTTTTCAAATGCAGTATTCTCAGGTATTTTACAAAAAAGATATACTCCACTTTCAATAGCTTTTGCTGAATTTTTTATCTGTTTTCATAATCCAGAATGTGCCATTATAAATAATGAATCAATCGGCATCTGCAATGCCCACAAAACAGCTGTATCTCAAAATTTAACATTGGCCTGATTGTGTATCTCTGAAGAGGCTGAGAACTTTACTTCTAGCTTCTATCAGAAGCTTATTGAGTACCAATCTTTGTGACAGACTTTGGGTCTGCATGTACAGGTACATACATCAGTAGTCTGACTAAGGCAATGGAATGAGTTTGCTGGCTGCTACTTAAAGGAAAATGTCGTTTTTAAAGGTATATTTTAAATCTGTCATTATAGAAGAATAATAATAAATATCAAGGAAGTGGGTTGAGGATTAGTTTCAGTTTGAGACTTCACTTTATGACCTCAGATTGTCCTTCCCCAGTCACCCCGGGGCAATACAATGTTATCTATGTGGTACTGTTGCCCCCTGCTGCTGGAAGGGGTGGTTTCCATAGACTTAATTATTTCAGGGCCTTCATGTCCAGTACGAACGCCAATCACGCATCTGTTTTGCCCTGACCCATTTGCAATTGGTGAAATGCAACTGAATTTAGCAGAGCACAGCTATCAAATTATCATGAGCAAATAAACATCAATAAAATGGCCTGTATCAAATCTTACCACTTTCAAATCTGTCTTTGATGCCTTCTCAGCCTTGTACATTGATTTAGACATTCTGCCTTTACATTCCAAGTGAATTTAAATATCCTATGAATCACAAATGGTTATTACAGTCTGGCATGAAAAGAAAAAGGAAAACCTTTGGTGATTTTAGAAAAACCTAAGGTGGAAGCCTTGAATGTATAAGATTAGCTGATACATGAGAGAACAACACATTTGAAAAATGCTTATGGACAGGCCAGCTACCCTAAAGGCCAGAGGAAAGCCATGTTTACATTAGTTTATCCTCAAAACTGTTGTACGTCTTTGTGCAACAGCACATACAGTTGTAGGTTCAGAGATGCAAGGTCCACAGCTGTCAGCTCTATGATAAGCTCTCTGTTATCAGCAGTCAGTGCCTAAATCAATCTTGAAGGAATTTTTTTCACAAAGAAGATAACAAACCTGAAAAAAACAAGAGCAGCCAGCATCCAGTTTATTGCCATTCTACCCACTGTTATACCATTTTCTTATATTAGACTCTGTCATCTTACAGTGATCTGCCAACCAATGCCTACCACGATGTCATTCTTTTCACTATCATTCTTTTTCAAACTTTTTAACCTTATTTTTGCAAAATTCATAGAATTTCCTCTAAAGAAAACATTAGCACTGCATTGACCTCATTATAAAATACTACATCTTGGTGAGCTGTAAAACATCTCATGTCATCTCTCATAGGATTCTTTACTACAAAATATAGAAGTGGAAGTCTAGGATTTGATTGAGGCTGTTTGATAGACAAAAGATGCTGGATTTATATAAATAAGAAGAAACAAAGATTCCTTTTTTAACTCTTTGTATAACACAGAAAAGCTTGGAAAATTAAAGCCACACCTAGGATGTAATTCTCTCTGTCCTCTGCCAAAGCCTTGTTCTGGGCTACATTATGAACTAACACTTAGACTTGACTTGTATTTACTTTAATTACAGTGAGATCTTAATAACCTCTCTATTGGTTATTATTGTCCAAAATCTTACACTTTGACTGTAAACAGAAGTAATTCTATATTCTAAATGTTTCCACTTTCAAAAAACTCTGCTACTTTCATCACTTACTCAGCAACTGCTAATACACAAATATAGAATTTATAGTCAAGAGCATTGGAACTAAAACTACTGCAAAGGCATTGCACATTTCTTATAGTTATGCCCCTCATTTTGCTAGTTAGTCACATATTTAATGGCAGCGGGGATCTCTTCAGAATGGGCTTTGCTTATTTTGCTTTGTGCAAGGTACTGCATGATCATTATTCAGAGCTGTAAATAATTCCTAATTACATCTCAAGGGGTCCATTTTGTCTACCTAATTCTTGAAGAAAATATTCTCTTCTGTTTATACAAGCTTGAGACATATATTTAAGCTGTGATGGTACAAACGTTTACCTGCAAAGGAACATCTCGTAGTGGGATTGCTCCCATTTTCGCATGACTTACCAGCACAAGCATACAGGGAATGAGGATGCAGGTATGAAGGCTTCTGTCCTTTACAGAAGAAAAAAAAAAGGAATCTAAACATAATTCTGCCTTGAGCACATAGTAGTCACAACCAAGAACATGTGGTTAATGAACAAAAGCCTTTTACTTTTTTTCTTTAACTCGGGCTGTCACTATCTGCATGTTTACTTGCCAGATGCATCCCAGCTGCTAATTAAGCTTGAACGAATTAAGGTGAATTGAATCTTGCCTGAGCATCTGCTATTCTATTAACATGGCAAGTAATGAAAGGAAGATGACGCTACACCTTTAAAAAGGCCATTTATAATAAGAAGTACTTCTTGCAATACAGTAACATAGATATTTTTTGTTAAAACAAATAACTCGTATAAACAAACTGTGCTATGTATGTATGTACCAAAGGACTGAACTATGGTATAATCTTCGCAGTTTTCTTGGTAGATTCTCATTACATACAAAACTAGGACCAAAGTTTAAACTATATTCAATTAAGGACGTACTAGATATCAAACAGTTGAGTTGCTTGATCAGAAGTGATGCACATATAGCTTCAGTTCCTCTGTTTTTGGCAAATACTATACACAATAAAAAAATACTAAGTAGGGCTAAGCCTTCTTTCCTAGAAAAGGGACACAGGTTTTGCAGTGTATCTGTAAGAAGTCTCATTTGTGAACTCTTGGGTTTTCTGCAGTCTCCAAAGGTTCATCCTCATGATATAATGACAAGCTTGGTGACTTTTTTTTTGAGCAGAATGACATCCATCAAATAAGGTAATGATCTAAATGAAAACAAAGAGAAGGAAAACATCTTGATGGTGACACCCTGTCAAAGAGGGGAGTCACCCAGTGTACAATTTGGAACCTAAATACCTTTGCTGCATTTCTCTTTGTTCTAGAATTATCTAGATCTATGTCTGAGCATGGGAAGAACTTATAATTTATATCTAGGAAGAAGAAAATTGGATGATTCCTAATAATGTAGGGATATAACAAAAGAGATATTATTGTGAATAATGCTACAGAGATATAGACAGAGTGGTACCAAAGGTAATAAACACTGTCTCATTGCCTTTCTGGGGATTATCCCTATATTGAGTCCAAAACAGTACCAAGGCTTTTCTTGTACATTAAACAAATACTTATTTTGTGATACTTTTATACTATGCAACCAAAGGAACGTGAAACTAAACAAAACATAAAATGGAATGCAGGACAGGATGTTTGACTAGGTCTACCTGTGCTGAATACACAGTTACAGCTTAAAGAGCTTAAGAGTTTTGCTCCCTGTAAAACCACAGCTAATATAGTATGAAAGAAAAACCACAGTATTAAAAATAGTTACAAAAGGGAAGCAAAAAGTAAGTCATTTTGATCTTAGAGACACTTTTAGGTTATTATAGATGCAAAGAAGATCTCTTCATAAAAGAAATATAAAAATGATTAAAACTCTGTGCCTTGAGAAGGTGCAGAGTCTGCTTTTACACAATTTGCAGTAAGTCTTTAGAGCGATAAAATCTTGAATATTAGATGTGCATCCCTTAGGGCTTTCATTTCATTTTTATACTGAAAAAAGGCTAATACAAGTTCATAGTAATCAAAAAATGGTGATAATTGCTACTACTAAAATTCTCTGTAAAAAGTTTGTGCTGTCTTATCAAAAAGCAAGTGAAAATTAACCAAAGCAAGCCCAAGTTAATAAATTTACTTATTGCACAAGAGACAATTGGAAAGTGAAGTTTATAAATGTAAATGTCTAAAATTTGGAAATACAGTTCCTCAGCTGTAAGCATAATAAATACAAATTCCGCAAATGGTGCACTGTGGCTATTGAAACTAAGGCTGTACAATGGTAAAGCTGCTGAAAAAATGTTTCTTGCTACATGCCTTCCCATAGGAATATGCAGTTGAAGGAAAATTTAATGGACCTTCCAACCAATAATGAATGTTCTTTTGCTAAAGACAAATGAAAGTAATAGTACCATCTTCTGACTAAATATGATTAAATATCAATGCCCATCGGGTTAAAAACAAAACAAAACAACAAATACAAACAAAATGCCTAAAGTTATTGATCCAAAATTGGACAATTGTATTTTTTTTAGAAAGATTAAGAGAGTTTCGCCAGCTCATAATGGTAAACTTAGCACCAAGAGAAGAGTAGTTAATAATAAGACTCTAGAGATCTTAATGATGCTTGGCTTGTTGTAAGCATTACCTGAAACACAATTAACTACTTGGATAAATTAATCTTCATCGCTAGTTTCTGTCTGAGTAAAATAAACCAGAGAAATTGGTGCAATATGCACAGTGAGAGAATCTATAAACTATAAGACTTAAATTTTTCACCTATTTTGAATAAAATCTGAATATTTCATCAAATCTAAATATTCTAAATTTCCCAGTAGATAAAATGCAGTAACAAGCTGATTGTATTTTCTTTTCCACTGGCACATCATGAGTTGAAATAAGCATCAGATGGAAAATTATAGCTAATTTTTATTGAGTCAAGGTTCATATACTCTTCTTCATAATTCACTTTTAAAACGTATCCTGAAAAAAAAATCTGACCTTTTTCAACTAAGCCATGAAACATTCCTGAAAAAGTCTTCAAAGTTTCAAAAGATTGTCCTACGGCCAAACATCGGTGTGCTATTAGTGCTGTCTGAGCTGAAACCAGGGCATGGGGAGGGCGCAGTGCAGTGCGAACTCAAGTGATAGCAGATAATTTTATGCATTTTGATTCATTGGCTAAACACAGCCCTGGGAATAGTGAAAAATACACGGTCATGCTTTCCGTTTTGATAAAGGAATTTGAGAACAGGTTCCAAAATCACTGAAAAAATCATCCTTCTTTATTTGTTTGTTTGTTTTTGTATATTTGTGACTCAGTTTTCTGTTGGCATAAATACATGACTTGGAAATTTTTAAAAGGAGTGTGAGTCAGACCTTCAACTCAAAAATCTGACCATGTCTCTTTACTCTCATAAGCCCCATCTTACCAGAGAAAAACATTCTTCACAATCATGCTTTATTCATGTCATCGCTTTTTGGCAGTACAACTACAGAACAACTATTTTCAAGGATAAAGTTTTAGAAGAGTAAAATTTCATCAAAAATCTTTGACAAACACCTTGAGAACTCACTAAGAATTGCAGCCTCTGCCAATGACCCAGCCTGATACATTAGCTTCACACAAACAAGATCAAATACCCTACTATTTCTGTGCTTTTCTTGCTCTCTTTTTTAAAAATAAAACATATTAAAAATTAAAATATGTTCCGTTACTTATATACATGAATTATATATTTTATGAGGACTGCTCTGAAAGTAATGCTTGCCACTTTAAAGCACGGTGTCAGAGACAGATGGTGATATGGTGGTAGAGGTTGAACCTTTCCACCAACATTCCATTAAATTTTGTTGCTACATGACAGACAACAGCAGAGGGGCAGTTCCCTAGCACATTTTGAGGCCTTCTAAAAGTTTGTAAAGCATTTTAACATCCTTCAATGAAAGCTGATGCATTAAGGCAACAAATCACTGTTAAATATCACCACCAGTTCCAAGACTCTAGGCAGCTCTCTATTCTCATCAGTCATATTCAGCAATGGGATTTTAACGTGTCCACTTCTTGGTTAACTCCAGGGAAAAGTCTATTTGGCACTACTACTGCCACTATGTTGAAGTCTCTTGTCAGAGCCCTTTCATCACTTGTGACAGCTAGACTGGCAAGGTTGTGACTCTTTTGGCCAACCCTGCTTATGCTACTAACTGAGTGAAGCACCAGCATGAACCTTCCAGATTTTCACCCAGTGGCACTACAGAGAGCTCAGTTGTCAAGCGTTGTCACTTCTGGAGCTATCAATCTTTGTTGGACAAAAGATGCAGAAGGCAACTAAAGAGGGAAGAGAATCATTTCATTGTCTCTCCTTCCTATTTCTGCTCTGTCAGGTTTTACCTGGAGGTGATAGAGAGAAAAAGGACTAGGCATGTCTTCCCTTCCACTTATACTCTGGTGTATGGGAAACTTAATCACAGCCTGAACCTCTGATTAACCATCTGAGGCAAGTGGCGGGTCAGCTGTGGGAACACAGGTGAAGGTAATTCAGCTGTGAATTACCTTCCCCAGAAGGGGGTGGAGCTTGATTCCACCTCTCCTAGATCCCATTTAATGGCTGACCACCACTCAGGCAGCATCTCTTTTGAGATTGCTCCTGTGTGGAGTTCCTTGTGGTGAGCATACATCTTTGCCATAAGCCTCAGAGTGGGTGAGTTGTTCCCCTATAACCTCTGGATATTCATCTGTTACCACCTTGTATAATAACAACTATACATCTGGATTTTACAACTGCTGTTTAATTTAGCTCATTTAGGAGTTCTTTTTTTCCCTACATTGCATTGAGGCTGGGCCTGACATAAATGTGTTCACTCTCACTTGTGACTGATCTTAAGTTTAGACAAAGTTTCAGTTTAGTGTAAGAACTGTGTATGGCTTAGTGACAGGAAAACTAAAAATACTCATCACCACCATTGCCAAAGATGCTCACGGTAATTTAATTGTGCCTAAGGGCATTCTTTTCAATATGCGACTATGATGTATGGGTCCAAGGTGTCAATGGGCTCCGTAATACCAATATGCTCCATGTCAGGAGTTTCCCAGCCTTCATTACTAATGCTAGCTAGTGGTCTTCACTGAATATGAAATTGATTTTTAAACAACGTCTCAAATAGAAGTGCCAGTAAGCAGAAAGGTGTTAGTCTGCAACACAGTTCTGCACAGGCAGTTTACAATACTAGGTTTTCTATTATTATCCTGTTTCTGCATTTAAACATGAATTTTGCAGATCAGTGAGAAAAGAAAGGAAGTATAACATTCATGGACAAATGGTTTGTGTGGCTTTGCAGATAGAATGGTTAACTGAGTACTTTACAATAAGTTGATCTAAAAATGAGGGTCTGCGGTAGTTTTGTTGTTTAACTAATATTAGCACCTTGGAAAACAATTAAGCAATCTTGTCCAAATTGCACAAGCTGTTAGTCTTTTATTTTAATATTCAGTAAATAAAAAGCTATTGATCTCTGTATTGGGAAATGGCTGAAAAACAGTAACATTCAAAAATACATATGAACACATACACACACTTTATTTAGAAACGAGAAAATTTTTATTTCATTTTTCTTGTTAAATTTCAGTGTATCTGTGAATATGTCAAGATGACAGAATCTCATTTAAAAGCTGTGAAGACAGCTGACAGAAAGTGCATTAAAAATTAGAATTTGAATTCAAAGAATGAAAGCTTTAAATCACTACAGGCATGTCTGTAGGACAAGATTGATACCAGATGCTATTTAGTACATGTTATTAACAAACCATTCAAGCCTTGAAGGGACCTTGTCACTACATAACTTCTGTCTATGTAAATAAGATTGAAGCAAGGATTTATATTGCCAGTGATATCAAGCATCCAGTACATCAAAGAAACAGGACAGAAAGTACTGCTCAAGTTAAAGAAAGTACTAGAGAATGCTAAAATCTATGACTTTCCCCTGACTTTGCTTACACACATAAATCACTTGACAGTGTCACACAAAACCTATTCTATGAATGCACTGGCTTGCAGAACAAGAATAAATGCCTATGATTGTGCTAAGAAAAGCAATTATCTAAATATTGTTGTACTATCAGAATGCAACATATATTAATGCAGATTATGTCAGGTTGTTAACTGTAAAAATATATATTACGGAACTCGATAACAATTCATTTTGTTTCTCTGTCACTTTAAAGGGTCTTCCTCTGGTCATGCGGTTCACAAAAGGAGCAGTAACACTGCAGTTTCAAATACTCTGTGCTTTGGAGCATATTGTGATAGCAACCCAAGAGTCTAAATTTTGTTTCTCCCTGAAAATCTAGTCAATAACCTCCAGTGACATATTCATTCAATGCTAATTTGACACTTCTGCCTTCTCCTATGGTCTCCCTAATTTATCAAAACCAATTCTCCTTTGCTTTCTACCTTAGTCATCACATGCACACATATCTACAAGCCACTTCGAAGTGATTGCATAGGCTACCAAAGAATGACAACATAGATCTTTGCTTGATTTCGTAATTTTTAAAATTAAGGAAACCATTAGGAGGTGTGTCTGACCTTCATTCTCAACACTCATTTTGAATTAAAAAAGTTTTCAGAAACATCCAGCATAGATCTCAAATCTGGGTAAAGGAGAATGCACTGTATTTTTTTTATTTTTTTGTATATTTCTGAATAATCATTTACAATATAACTGCTCCTATCTCTATTTTGGCTTGATTTGACTGATTGATAGAAAATTTTAGCTCTGCATAAATATTTGCTACCAAACCTTGAGGACTCCCAGTCAGCAGGGGATTTGATTAGTAAGGACCTATGTGCTCTTTGTCTGAGTTACTGCTATTCCTGTGCTGGCCTGCAGTCATGGTGATTTCAGTATCAGCAGAACATTCCCTCCAAGAGGAAACTTTAGAACTTACTTGTCCTGAAAAATCCTGCGACTTACCCTTGTTCACTGTTAGGATACTTTACTGGGATTTGTTTGTTTTCCATGAGCAGAATTGCAGCAGGAAAATGATGCACTTTGGAATCAAAGAAGGTGATGGAAATCTTAGAAAGCAGATATTGAAATACTAGGTGGCTTGTTCCAATGACTTTTCACCCTTGTGACTATCAGTAAACAAGATGAGATCCATTGGAGTCATCCTGAACAAAGAAGTGGGAACCTGTTTTGGCAAGAGCAGCAGGAGACACACATGGATACATCTGCAGGATTTTTTATTTCATGACTGGGCTCAAGGGTCCAGTCTTCTGGACTTCTGAAGGGTGGATTAGAAAGGAGTCTGCAAATGAATCTTTGCTAAGGTTTACTCCTTCAAGTTCCTCATGCTTTTTAATGAGGTTATCTGGCCTATGTTAATTACTACTGGAAATATTCAGCATTTATCTGCCTCAACACTTGACAAATAAGGATACTGTTCTTTCATTGAAATTCAAAACTGCCATGAAATCTGCTTGCTATCTCTCTGATGAATTCAGCCCAAAGACATTACCTGAAAGTTATGCCTACAGTCTGGATTTGGTGTAATTCCACAATGTCTCACTTTTCTGGATTACTCTTATTATTTTATTTTAGCCTCCTACTGATCTGTCAATTTAGACTTACAACATTACTGGTTTTACATATCATTGAAACATGGGGATTTATCCAGTGCTGTGTTAGAAAGGATATCAGCACACAGGAAACTTTATACTGTAGATATGTATGTACATACATACACACACATCTCCATATGATGTGTTGTCTTCTGCTTCCTTTTTAAATTAATCAATCACATTCTCTTTGTGAGTCTATTCATTGTAACATCATCCCCTAATGTGACTATTACATCCTTGTCACAGGCTTTACTGAAATCTGTATAGATGTCCTTGGTTTGAACAACATCCAGCAGATTTAAATTCTGCAATAAATTTCAAATGGCAGAATTTTATTAGCACTTCAAGTTCTAGTGAATTACTGAGGTTGCAAAGCGCAACTGTATTTGATCTATTCAGCCCACAGGGCATATTTTCAGAGACTGTTGATAAATGCATTGAGTGGGAGAGGATATTCCTATTTGTTTTCCAAGTACTTAAAATAATTTTGCTTTACTTTACTTGAAATAGAAGGAGAGTTTTGGTTTCATTTTTAGGACTGTCATAAAACAAAGATGACCTTTCTAAGAGCATCATTTTTTATAAAACCTTAAACTCTGAATACGGATTTTGAAGTGCTTACTCCACCCTACTCGTGTTTATGAAATGGTTATACAGTTGTGTGGCTGCTGATAAATAACACTGACAGGGCTCTCTAGCCTTTTCTAGTTGCTAGCAGGACCGCGGGCCTAAAACTGTAGTCAGATTGCTGATGCATTCTCTTCTCATTGATATTCTTCTCGTGGTATGGCTGGCTTGAGACAACACAATAGCCTTAACTTTTTCCCTTCATCCCAGAAGGTGAGTCGTGTCCTGGGTAATTCACACACTGCTTTTTAGTGGTGGAGCACAAAGTGGCTTCTGTACACCACTGGCTTAATAAAATACTGAGAATTTGTAGCACTTCCTACACTTTCTGTCCATACACAGATATCCTGTCTAGCTGAGTTACTGTCGCAACAAACAATGAATTTAAAGCATCAACCTAAAGCTTAGACGCTGAGGTCAGCTCCCATGATTCATGCAAAAATTAGAATCACTGAAATGAAAATATATAAACCCAAACATCCTCTCTTCAGTGATTGTTATTAAGCAGAGATTTACAACCAAAGCCCAACCATGTTAAGGTTGGATGCGTGTTTCAACTAACAGCTATTTCAGCCATTAAGTGATATATTTTACAACACACTGAATGATTGCTCTACTAGGCTGGTGACATATATTTCATGGAAAAGGAATAAATTCCTTTTTGACAGAAGAGGTAAATTCTAACCTGCTGAAATGAAAGTCTGACCTTTGAGTACTGTGATACCCTGTTTATTGATGGCAGCTTCTTTGATAAGATAGTATGGTTATTATATTTTTGATAGAACAATAAGGAAGTCATTGACTGTGAAGCTTTGAAAGCAAAGTGGAATCTAAATTACATAACATCAACTTGAAATTGGCACAGAGTGTTTTCTATATGATAGGGGACAATTAAATCAGAGATAATGGAAGAAATAAACTAACCCAAGCACAAATCACTAGAGAAATTACTGAAGAAATGTAGCATACCAAAACAGGTGAGAATGAGCAAATAAATATTATAACTTCAATTAAAAAATAGAGTATTTAATGGACTGGAAAGGCATGTGGGAATTATTTTGGCTGATGTATTTCAAACTACTGAATTAAATCTATAATATCTGTTTGTGTCACTATATTTTCATGTCTGTGGTTGCCTGGAAGTCATCTTCTAGGAGGGAAAAAAAAAAAGGAAAAAAAAAGATGTCATTATGTCAATCTGACTAAAATAGTGCTATTTATTGCTGTCAGAGTCTAATTGAAACCATTTTGTGCAGCCACATGTGTCAGGAACAACACTACAATAATACTAGTTACAAATCAGCTGATTCTGGGAGCAAAGCTGCCACACTATGGACTTTGCATATGGGAAGGAATAACCAGGCTCAAAAAAATTCACAGGTTTCTTCAGCAGAGGTTACGATTCAATATGTAGGTGTTGGAGAGAGCTGCTAAAGAGCCAAGCTGCATTTGTGTTGTGAGGGATCTTCATTAACATGAAGGATTCTGCGTGTGGATCTGTCGTTAGCAGAAGATTGCTGCAGTATGTGTTAGAGTGGATTGGTTTTCTGAGCTGGAAATTCTTTTCTTGAAATTATTTCAATGACAAAATCTCTTTTCATATAAAGAAAACAACCAGAAAAACAATTTACTGCAAAGGGATTTGACTCTATATCAAATTACTACAAAGAAAATATTCACCATTGAATATCCAGCACTAGCATGCTACCTTGCAGGTGGAAAAGTGATGACAGTATTTATTTCCTATCATTTATTCAGATCGCTAAAGCATTCCCTAGTTGCACTTCCACTGGGTGCCTTTTCCACTGCTTGAAGTGAAAACACACAGCAATATAAAATAAATTACTGCACCTCACATCTTCAGGGTATCATTGAACAATGTTAATTTTTTCCCCTGAGAATAAAGTACTGAGCCCAGTGGAGAAAAATAACAAACACCGTGAGTTGCTGAATTCTATCATGCAAACCTAAATTTCATATTTCACACACACTTGGTAGATTTTTAGTATGCCAATACTTGATTATTGTAAACACAGCCTTTTCTTAAGATAACCAAATGTACATCATTTCTGAAGGATGGAATAGTCATAAAACTAGTTTTCGGTGGGTCCATACATTATACATTATTGATAATTTGAAGCTTTCTTGTTTTTATTTTTGAGTACGTCTCAGACCTTATTTACTGTTCTTGAATGTTCAGGGTGCACATGAATTCAGAACTCATTTAACAAAACAAAGGAATGCGCTCCATGGCTAAAGAGAAAGTTAGTTGTAATACCATTTCCACTTAAGTCACCTGATACATATAAATGGAACAAACACGGTCAAAAAGAAAACAAACCAATTCAAAAAGAGATCACTTGGACCTGCATTTCCTCTGGTTGTCTTCCTTAGTATAATCAACCACTCTCAACATGAAAAATCTTTGTAACACATCAGTTTTCCTTATATTAATCCTAGGTTTACACTGATCAGACATCCTGGAGAATACATTTTGCTTTGCTTGTTCAACACAGTTCACTTTGTACTAATAAATACTTATTGCTTCATTATTTTTTAAAGGTTGCTTGCTGAACACAAAGTACTCCTGTGTTGCTTTAGTATTTTGAATTGTTTTGAATAGCAGTTGAGTACAACTTAAATATTCACTTTCCAAAGCCTGACCAAATTACACTGCACATTCAATTTCTTCTACCTTCCAGAATAAGCAAATTGAATGTGATGTGTTATAAGAGGAATTGGATCAGCACTTCTATAAACTTCAGTATTTTTCTGTTTCCATCCACCAACTTATTAATTAGAGAATGATTGAATCTTACAGACCAGAGCAGCGTGGGGAAGCTCAGCTATTTGTACATGACCTGGTCTGGAATTAAAATTGAAATGGGGAAAAGGAGATAGAGGGTAAGATGATAATAACATAGCTCACAACTAACTTTATGTATCGTACTGATACATATATACTGATACATTCTTTGAAAAGCCCCTTGATAATAAGTTTTTGTTTGCTGTGCAATGGCTGTTGTAGGCATTGTGCTTGAGGGTCTTGAGATCTTTGGGTAAAAAGCATGAGCAGCGCAGAAACAATTTCAGCTGATGTGACTGGAAGACAGCTAATCAGATAATTACCTGAAATTTTACCACTTCCATAAAAGCTACATAGTTAATAAATAAATAAATAGATACTCAGCTCTGGATGTTCCTACCTACTGAAGGCACTTTTCTGACCCTTATTACTGTCCTATCAAAGCACCTCACAATCTTACTATCTTTATGCTGAAAAACCCCCTGTGAGGGTTTGCTGTTATCTCTGCACTCACACTGACACTTTATGTTTCAAGAAAGTACAAAATCAAACTGATTCAAATGCAATACCTCCCTTTGGCCTTGGAGGCCCAAGGCAGCTCTTTCCAAACATGGTTTCAATCATGTTTCACAGATTAAATGAATTATTCAGGTCTGTAAATCTACATTTTGCAGAAGATTTTGCTCAGCTTAAGATCAAGTTATAAAAAGTCATCATTGCTTTAAACTGCTTCATATTGGTACAGTTTTGATAATCATATAGGAAGCGCACATCTTTTAAATGCACACTAGTTTTACAATAAAGGGCAAAACTATTTTTTTTTGTACATACTTTAGAAAAAAAAATAAATACCTCAAAAGTTCAAAGAAGGAGGATCTCTGATTCTAAATAAATGTAGAGACCTGATTTGTACATCTGATGGTAAAAACAAGGAGCTAGGATTTCCTAATCCCACTCCGTCATACCTCTTTTATAGTCGAGTTTGAACAGACATTACAGAAAATTCTTGATGAACTTGGAAAGAATTAAATATTCTTGGTTAGAAAAGACTGAAGAGCAGAAGAGAGAACTGACAAAAGGGCTAAATTTCATTAAATGACACTTGTTATTTTCTGTTATTTTGTTTTCTCAGTAAACTATGGTTTTGTTGTGCTAGATGCTAGCTGAAAAATGTATATAGAATCGATTACGGTACGAGAGATGGGAATGTTTGGAGACAGCAATTCTTTCAAGGATGCACCAGAATGAGCAAAGGGGATGGCATTTCTTTTTTTTTTTCATCAGATTAATTCACTTTCGGTGGTGAAGAGGAATAAACCAGTAATCAAGATGTAAAATGATAGGGAAGTTGAATCAACTTGAAATTTAAAATCTTTGATACTAATAACAGCCTCCTCTGTGATCTCACACATTCATTCCCATGCTCTCAAGAGATCTAAGACAACTATTTGGGGACCAAATGGAGAACTGGATCACTGAGGTGACAAGGTTAATTGCAATTATGATTATTATTTTTACAGTTCTCAATTTCGCATTCCTAGTCAGTCTCAAGCTTCTTGCGTGCACTCAGAAAAAGGGATTAGTAAGCAAGGGAAAAAGACACCAAAATAGGAGGCTGGATTTGTTATAGGGGAGCTTCATAAAACAGCTGTAGTGCAAAGAAGGGAGAATAAGTTTCAACTATTTGAGCCACAAAGTTGTCATCTGTCTTGTTCCAACACCATAAGCAAGTTACTCACAGCTCATCAGAGAATGGAACAAAGCAACTGTGAGATAACAGTTTTGTAAGAGGTTTGGGTTTTTTCATGTACAAACTGCACTCAGTTGCTCACATCAACACCACTGAGAATCTGTCATTGGAAAGATTATTTAACAAGGAAACTACTTTTCTGGGAGAAAACTGTGAAACCAATAAATACTTTCTCATCCAATCTATTGTCACCTCTGAAGGCTGCTGCTCAGATCTCAATAATTGTGCAATATTGCCTTTGTTTTGATAAAAAAAAATTTCCCCAAAGTGGTTCTATCTCCAGTTTACTTTACAGCAATCAGATGCCTAGTAGTTTCAGCAGTCATTTTAGCAGCTTGATTTGGAAATATCTTTTAAACTACAACTGAGCAACAAAAACTGTCAGTGAACAATTTTATTTGCTTTTTGCTCTTTAGTTTCTGGTAGGAAAGAAGGAATAAAATATAAACATTTCATCAACATTTTTAGTTGTGAAAGCTGTCTTTAGGGATGTCCTGATTTCAACTGGGATGGAGTTGATTTTTCTTTCATAGTGTCTAATACGACACTATATTTTGGCTTTAGGAGCAAAACAATATTGATAACACCATTGTTTTAGTTGTTGCTGAGCAGCACTGTATGGAGCCAAGCACAGTTTAGTTTCTCAGCTTCTCATACTGCTATTGTGAGGGGCTGACAGGGCACAAGGAACTGGGAGGGGACAGAACTAGAGCAACTGACCTAAACTGGCCTAAGGTGTATTCCATATCACATGGCATCATGTGAATAAAACTTGAAAATAGTGTTGATTTGGCAAGGTGGGCAACCACTGCTTCGATCAGGATGGGCATCAGAAGACAGGTGGTGAGCAATCGCTTGTGCATCCCTTGTTTTGTATATAGATTATTAGCATAATTGTTACCCTTTTTTTCCCTCATCTTTTTCTACCTTAGTAAATAGCTTTTATCTCAAACCACAAGCTCTACTTTTTTTTCTGATTCCCTGCCCCATCCCACTGGGAGAGGAGTGAGTGGAGGGAGTAAGTAAGTGGACAATTCTGTGGTGCTTAGCCACCTGCTTGGTTAAATGACAACCAAGGATAACTCTTATCTGCTGTCATACCAGATAGAGACTGATTTGGTAAATCTTTATCTTTGAATCTTGTTATGAGGCATGCACTAAATAGGAACAGACAAGCACAGCTTCCTATTATTTCTTACTACACAGAATAGAATAGAGTGGAATAGAACTGAACTGCACAGTTCAGTCAGAAGGAGCCTACAAAGCTCATCAGTTCCAACTGTCTAACCACTTCAGGGAAGACCAAAAGTTAGAGCATGTTATTGAGGGCATAATTATTGAACGTTGATAGTCATGAGAAATCAACCATCTCTCTAGGAAGCTTGTTCCAATGTTGGACCAGCCTCATAATACAGAAAGGTTTCCTAATACCCAATCTGACCGTCCCTGGAAAAGCTCTGTGCCATTTCCATTCTGCCATCGGTTAGCAGGAGCAGAGCCCAGCACCTCCCCCTGCTTCCCTTCCTCAGGGGGCTGCAGAGAGCAGTGAGGTTGCCTCTTGGCAACCTCTTCTCCAGACCAGAAAACAGACAACACGAGTGCCCTCAGGCTATGCCTTGCAGCCCTTTTATTGGCTTTGTTGACCCCCTCTGGATGAATTCAATTATCTTAACATCATTTTTTTATAATGTGGAGCCCAGAGCTGCATACAACACTCAAGGTGAGGCCACAACAGCAATTTTGACTTGCTGGCTGGGCTGTGTTTAGTGCAGTCCAAAAAGTGGTTTACCTTATCAGCTGCCAGGGCACACTGCTGGCTCATGTTGAGCCTGCTGCCACCACCTCCCCCATGTCCCTTCCCGCTGAGCTGTTCTCCAGCCACTCTTCCCCTAGGCTGTGCCTTTGTCTGGCATTGCTCCATCCCAGGGCAGAAACTGGCACCTACCTTTGCTGAATTTCATTTCATAGATGACTGTCTGATGAAGAATCATAACTGCTTATTGTCCCAAGTGTCTGCTCTTGCCAGTCAGTTTGTCACCTCCCGTCTTGTGTTTTATCTACAAAATGCCCAAAGATAAAAATTTTCAGTAAGCAAGAACATACATATATCAGTAGAAAATACATTCCAGGGACAATTCTGAGTAAACTGCTTAATATTTTGTTTGTTTCTTCTATCTCTGTTGATGTGCAATGTCTCTACCACTTATCCTAAGAGGCAATCAAAGCATTTATTTCAAATTATAGGTACAAATGTGACTTCTCTTTTGGTAGTGACATCATTACCAACCTGTCAATCCTAATTGTTATTAAGCAAACTATTCCTTTCATCAGCTCATTGCTGTGCATGTACACCAGCACTGATCACCAAAGAAACTGGGCTACTGCTGTTTCTATGAGTGGAGATCTGAAAGTTTTCAAATAAGAGACCATCAAATAATTGACACTAATTGCCAAATTAATTACACTGAATATCACACAAATACTAGGATTCAGAAAGATCTTCATAAACATGCAGTAGTTATCTAAGCTTTCCTGAATAGCACAGGCATGTTAATTACAGAAAGCTAAACACTGCATTTTATTCATTCAGCTTTTCATGTCAATTGGCTGGCATTTTTTTTAATTCTGTTTCTTCCAAAATCAAACCAGCTCTTCTCTGTTCTTTGTACTGAAACCCTTACACTGCAGTCTGATGGACATTATATCTGAGATCCTTTTTATTACTGCATATAAATTAATCACACAGTATATTCAAAAGGCCTCCTTTTCCATGTAATTGTTTTCAGCCAAGTTTTTAAAAAGTTATTACTGGCTCTGTTATTAGTGACAATTAAAATTTGAAAAATAATGAAGCAAAAGTAGTGTATCCACCTGAATGAATAATACTTAAAATTGGAAATTTCTCCTAAAGTTCTTACTTTTAAAGAAGTCTGCTACATAGTTGTACACATGGCTGAACCACAAGATTATTAGCAACTGTTCATTCAGATGAGTTATTTTGCATCTAACTGCCTACAAGTTAGTTGACTATGAAACTGCCCAGTTTTTGTGTGTAATCAAAATGACTGTGTACACATTTGGCATGTAATTACATTTCTAAATTGATTAAAATCCAGCCCTGAAATGACTGCAAGCTAAGGCTTGGCTCCAGTGATTAGTTCTTAAAACTTCTTTCAGAAGCTTGAACAAATAACTCTTTTTGCCAAAAAAAAAATAAAAAAATAAAAAAAAAATGCTGCCAACTGTGAAAGTTAATTATGATAAATGTAACACAGTTCTCTCATCACCAATGCACAAAGAGAGGCTTTTACCTCTACTAACTTCATTGTCCATCAAGACGAAGATGGTGCTTGAGGTTTTTTTCCTTTAACAAGGACAGATATGCTCATGAGTGACAGTTAAATTTGTTGGAGGTATTAAATTGCTAATGCTAATGCATTTTACAATCTTCTGAACTGATTTAATATATTAGACTGTCGCTCAAAGTCCTAATAAACAATTCTGCATTCTTAGTTTAAAATAATCCTGTCAGATCTAGAGGTTTTCTCAATTGGCCTCCATTGTTAATGCGATAGTAGTTTACAAACAAATGACTTTTTTTCTTCATAGGTTGTATCACAGGAGACTTTAATGAGTGTTTCTCTTGTTTCTCTTTTTAATTTATTGTGAAACAGCTGCGCCAGAGCTTAATGGTGTGGATTTGTGCTTTAAAGCACCTGTGCTTGTAGCTAGACTTCTCCCTTTCTTGCAAATAATCTCTTACTTATTCACATTTGAACAGATCTTTCTTCTCATTTTAAGATATTGCAAACTCAGCCTTGTGCAACTTAATATGTTTTTGAAGAATTACTTCGTTATGTTTATTCTAATATAGTATAATTTCTCCATGGAGTGCTACTTCTGCTTCAGAGACTTATAAGACACTCAACAAGTACTGTAGTTTCATGTTTGCAGATGTGAAAACAGAGGTACTCATTATGGCTAATAGACATTGACAGGAAATTTATTAAAATAATATTTTGTTTTCTAATTTTGTAAAAAAAAAAATAAATATAAGAGAAATGAGAAAAACATTACTCTGAAGTACATCTATGTGGAAAACCTGGGTATTTTGATACCAGAGTATTCTGAAATATTCCAGGCTCTCAAATACAAGAAGAGAAGCATAAAATGATTTAGATTATTGTTTGGATAAGTATCCAGATTTTACATGAGTATGAAATCAATATATCAAAATTGCTGTCAAATAAAAAGTTGTAGAGAACTCTATCTTAAGCTGGTATTAATAATGCCCTCTTGTGTTTTGTTTGCTTCTCCTTATCTGGGTGCTGGTAGCTGCAGGAGGATCTAAGATAACTGTAACACACAAACCCAAATTGTTCTGACAGTTAATTCCATAATGGGCTGCCTTTTTAAGAAAGCTTCATCTCTGATTCTGATGTTTCTGGTAATAAACTTTCTTAAATTGGTCATCCTCAGAGTTAGGTAAGCATTCCCTAAAGCAGATGATATGTCTTCATAGACAGCTTTAAGATTGGAACAAGGGATAGGAATGAATTATAGAAGATCTATGGCTAGTCAACACAATGAATTTTATACTAATGAGATCTCAGCAAGTCAACCACGTGAACATATGTGTATTCACTTTATGTGCGGGATGAAGTCTGGTTTTGCTTACTAACCTAAAGCTGTACAGAGAGAGAAATCTGTCCAAATGCGAAGATTACTTGGTTACTTATTCAGAGGATTTAAATTACAGCATTTGAACTGATCATTGACCCCTCCTAAAAAATGTCTTTATATTTCACTTCTAGACCATCCTGGCTACAAAGCATATAGAAATATTTATAGAAATATTTAGTTTTCTAAAAACCAAAAGGCACTGAAAATTGAGGATTGACTTCTCAAGCTTGTGTTAGAGAGTCAGTGACACTGGAGCTCCATCAGATTTTACAGACTGAAGATCTGCTGCCCTGCCTGCCTATCTATCTAATTTTTGTATGTTGTACATGCTTCTTCATAAAATGAACTGGAAACTTGCATCTAATGTACAAAGAGAGACTTCTGGGAAGTACATATGACACAGCTAGTCTTTTTCAGAACAGTGCAAACACAAAATACCTAACAGATTTTTAAAGGTTCTGATTTGTTTCTTTCCTATGTTAACATTTCTCAGCCTGTCATTCAAATTTTTGAGTTGTCACATCTGGTTGAATCAGTCACATCATTCTATATTACTTTATAAAGCAAAACACAGCATGACTAATATTACCAGACAAGGTATTTTTGCAAATGTTCTGTTTTTGGAAGCTGGGAATTTTAGGGAATGCATTGGTCCGTGGATATCTGACCTCTTCTATTTGACATAATTTCCGAGGTTTTTTTTCCTGATGTATGATGTAAACTGGCTCTGATGGCAGCATAAATTCTGCCATGTAGAATGTGAGAAACTTTGTAGTTCTGGATGAAGGAATTTGTGGTTTGACAATCAGACAAACCGCCCACATTTACTGACCACCTAACACATCCAGAAATCTTTTCAAACATTTGAACAGCCCTATCTCATCCTATTTGCTTCAAATGAGGATTTAAGGGATTCATTCCTGTTTGATACAGCATATTGAGATTCCTACCTTTGCAGGTGTCAAGAAGGTTTCCTTCAAAAGATTGATCTGTTTTAGTTATAACTGATTTTTGCTTTTACCGTCGAATACTCAGTTTCAGAAATGTGTAAATCTGTGAGTGACCACTGTCTGTCATCACTGTGATTAGATCCACCACACTTGATATGGCCACATACCAGTTCTTGCTCATAACTTGTTTAATTGCAAGCTGACAGTTCCTAAGCCTTGGTGTAAAGAAGTGTGGTAGATCTGTATTATATGCTTTTCGAGGCCAAGATAATTTCGTGTATGTTACTCCAAAAGTAATGCCTCCTCTTTATTTCAGTGTTAACTACAACAGATACAAAGAGAAAAATAATGCTATTTTATGGAACAAATTCTCAGCTACAATACACCATTCTTCACCATAGTAACCATCATTAGCTCTGCATTTTTTTGCCAGCCATGAACAAAAGCCTGCATGCTGTGCTCATAAAAATCTGCTCCAGCAGAGATGACCCAGTGTTTTACAACCACCATGATGGCGTTTTATTGCTAGGAAAATGCTGCCCACGTAGTCCACATTTCATTAGGCCAAACTGATGGAAGTCAGAAGGTGCCAAATCCAGACTATACAGCAGGTATGGTAGAACAGTATAGCCAAGACTGGCAGTGTGCTCCACGGTCTTCAACCCAGTGTATGGCCTAGCATTATCATGTTGCAAGAGAAAGGTTGTCTTCTCTGACTCTGGAAGTTTGAGCTTTCAGCTTAGTCAGCATTGTGATGCAGTGGTCAAAGTTGATGGTCCGGGATATCTAGAAGGATCACTTTTTTCCTGTTCCAAAAGACAGTACACATCACTTTATCCACTGAGAGCTGTGCCTTGAACTTCATCAATGGATAATGCATGTCTGCACTCCATGGACTGCCATTTTGACATTGGTTCATAGTGGTGATGCCTTGTTGCATCACCAGTAATGATGCAACCCAGGAAACTTCAGTCACTTTCTGTCTTGTATTGGTTCAATAGTAATAACAAACTTGCATATGGTGTTCTTCCTGTTTCTAAAGCCTATATTCAGCTCCAAACACAGCTCTCTGATCACAGTCCACTGATTCACACAGATGGACTGATCAAGACACACTTCATTTTGTGGTGTGACCGCTGTGCATGGCCGTCTGGAACATGGCTTGTCTTTCACATCGCTGTCACTGCTGCTGAAATGCACCACCCACTGCTTCACTGTGCTCACATCCACTGTTTGACTCTTGCTGAACACTTCTGGAGGTCAACGAATGTCAATAGGGGCACTTTTTTTCAAATGTAGGAATTCAATTCCACACCCTTTGCTTCATACGCATTTTTATGTCAGACACCATTTTGTCAGACTGCTCCTCCATTGTCATCTCTAGCACAGCAATCAAATGTAATGATATGCTGGTGGAAAAATAAGTCTGCTGCCATACCTACAGCTGTACCATGATCCTTGAGGTCCCTTTCAACCCAAGCTATTGTGTGATATGATGAAACCAACATCCACCTCTGATACGTGGGCCAACATAATAAAATGGGAGACGTTGCTCCTAATAGGAGGAATATTCCTCATACTTCATAAAACTTATGAAGTTAATGCCAAGGGTGAAATAGGCGTTTGTTCTATGAATAAGCTTTACAAAGTAGATATAGAAAAGATAATGTGAAGAGCAAAAAAGTAAGAAATGGATAAAGACCAGCTGAGAAAGATTGGAAAAAATCTATTCATTTATTAAGATGCTACCTCACTGCTGCTTTAATGCCGTTGTCCACTGAACTGTTCCCCAATCTCTTCATTTCAGTATTACAAATAGACTGAATTTTTATTTTTGAAAGAGATGCCAAGCATTTCTTCAGTTAGATTTGCAATTCTATGAACTCCACACAGTGTCTGTGGTAATAACAGATAATAATTATGATCTGGTATGATTTTCATTACACAGTTGATCTTGCATAAATTTCAAGCTGTAGCAGCAATGGTCTGCCATTAGTGTAGGATATGGGAGGAGCTGATGAAAATGAACTCCCCAAACAATAGGTTTGTTGGGACCGTAGCTATAACAGCTTTCTTAGTTGTTGCTCCTTTCCTTGTGGGAACAGTTCTGCAGCTGCACTACATGCAGAACTCCCACTGAAATCTTTGAGCAAGTGCATAATTGGGCCCTAGTGCACACTTTAACACATTTGTTTTCATTACCATGTTTACTATCTATGTTACGGAGCTGTCTGTTATGCCGTACTCTGTGGCTCTAAAACTACAATGTGAAAGCAGTATTTTATATTTCTTTCTGAAACAATAATTTAGCAATTATTTTCTCCTTATGTGTGTGTTTTTAGAAGTAAGTACCTCCGTGTGTTCCAGAAGAGTATGCAAAGTCAGCTCTTCACTACAGCATTTTGAACATCTTATACTTGTAAACTTTACAAAGCGATACAGATTGGATTCTTCTTTCAGACTTTGTAGGCAGTTGAAAATAAAAATACCATTTCATAGAGAAGTTTTTTGTTTGCAGAATCTAGAGCAAAATTTACTACAAATTTACGGTTGGCATTTCAGTAGACTTTTATGTTTTAAAACATGACAATTTTATCTTGGTTTGTTTTTTCCTTTAAAGAATGTGGATACTCAAAATTACATATTGCAGTTCTTCAGATGCATTCTCTGTGAAATCTTAAAATATAGCCCTTGAAAATCTCACTACCAAGTGTAAAAGGTAAGGGGTTTATCTCATATCTTTCTTTCACTGAAGAATAATATATATTTTGGGGGAGTGGTGTTGAATCAGTGCTTGATGAGAAATATTTGCAGACAGCATATACCAAATCAATATCTTTGTTTCTTCTGCTAATCTTCACTCTACAGATAATCAGCCTTCAGACGACTGAAGATTTGGGACTGTTGGAAGATAAGGATGAATTGCTGACAGCTTACTCATTTCCTCATCCAAAAATATGTTAGGTCATTTTTTTTTTGCCATGTGAAATATGATACAGATATATCATCAGCATTTGATAAATAGAGAGGTTTTTTAAAAATTGCATCTGAAATACTTGACATTCAGTACTGTTTTTGAAAATGATAAAATCATAATTGTAAAAAAGACCTGCAGTATTGCCAATCAGATTCTTGCTGTTATGTGCACCCTGGCACATACATCTTACTGTCCCCCTGCAGAAGAAGGAATGAGCATAAAGAAAAGAGCAATTTTCCTGCCGTAAATTGGAAAGTCTGCCAACCAGCTAAGTGATCTACCATCAATCAGTGTTAAATTCTCTTTGGCTGCAGAAAATTCAAGAACTAACTATTACTGAGAGATTTCACACAGTGACTAATGGTATATGACAAACACATTTAAAATCTGCATAGACCAGCACCAGTTTAAAATATAACACGAATAATAAACAATTCTAAAGGTATCCTGGTGTGCAAAATAAGATACAATCTCCTCAGACACATATTGTACATAGAAGATTACCATTCTAGAAAAGCATTCAATATCAATAAGAAAAAAGTCAAATATACAATATGATTTCTTTAGAAACAGCATCTATCACAAAATGTGTACTGCAGCGTTGCATGTACTCAGGGACATGATTTAGCAGAGGACTGTTAGTTAGGGCAGTATGGTTAGGTTGTGGTTGGACTTGATGAACTTTAAGGTCTTTTCCAACCTGAGCAATTCAATGATTCTATGATTCAAGCAAGACTGTACAGCAAGATGGCTAGGGACATGGAATAAAGCAAAGATGACAGCTGAATAAAACACCGGACTGAATACACGATCACTTTACTCACATGAGAAACCTGATTAAGTAATATTGAAATTTTGAAGTGAGGAAGGTCTTCTCCTCTACCATGTCATTACTGAAGCCACAACTAATGCATCTGTTCCAGATGGCAAGCATTCAAATGAATGCAAGATAGTGTTGTTGCTTGCATACAAAGTTGGCCATTTCTTAGTACAAATATTTTTCATTCCACTCATGTCTGTTTAATTTTCCCTTAAAAACATATTCTTTAGTTACAGAATATGGAAAAATATTTACAAGAAAGGAATACATAATTTAAAAGCTGTCTGCACCTCTTGTTCAAGAATAGTCCATGAATTGTAGACATTTGCCTTAAATTTGCATTTTGAAATATTTAGACCTTGTCATTTATTTCAACTCATTTTCCATATTTACATATTTAATTTATAAAATAAACTTCATCATTTTGACACTTGCCTTTCTAGCCACAATGGTCTTTTATTTTTCTTTCTTTCTGACAAAAGTGTGTTGCCACAGAAGACAATGAGAATATCATTTCTGAATTTATTGGGAACAGGATCTGCTATTTTGGGTTTTGTTAAGCTATGAAGGAACCATAACAGCTGAGGGCAGAGGTGTCTTTGCTTTGAATGGACACATATGATGAAAGAAATAGAAATTTGTAAGTTAAAGAACCCAGGGCAAGGTGTGCTATACTGAGAATACAAGTAGTCCTAATAATCACCAAAGTGAGACGGAAAAACTTGAATAAATGTAATCATACCAAAAAGCTTCAGGCTGAAGTAGTTTCCCCCATTCCCAGCAGAAATAAGAGAACCAAGAGGGAAGTGTAACTAAATAGCTTAAATGTGTTCAAGCACCATGTTTGCAAGCTATGGTATGATCTCTCAAATATTACTCTGACCGCATGTCTCTTCATCCATCTTTCTGCCTCCTAGAATTCAAATGTTCACAGTCTGCTTAAAACTTCAAGTACTGAAACTATCCATCTTTGAATTGTGATTTTCTGAATCATTCATTTATCAGGTTATCTAATTTTGACTCATCTGAGCTCAGATGATATCTCGTATTGAAATGGGATAAAGTGATCTATGTTTAAGAAAGTAGTGCTGATGCAAATTTGTAAGTCTGTTTCAGCCAAAAGCAGAGGTAATACAAGAAACAAAGGTATATCTTATGCTTGAGTTGTTTCTAAAGCAACAAAAGCATACTGTTCCACATAACTCAAGAGTAAATGGTCTATATATACAATACTGTGGAAGTACAAACCAGGACAGTAAGAATAAACAAGAGTACTTAAATAATCATCCCATTAGCTAAACTGTTGTAATGACTCTGTGACTTGAATCTACTCTGCTGCTTTACTTTAATTTACAGCATTGCTAACAAGACATCAGAAACAGGACAAAAAGGAATTTATGTTAACATTCAGCGCCATTCTGTTTAACTCAGTGTTAGCAGATACCCATTTGGGATGGATGGAAGGTACACAAATACAGAAGATTCCAGGTCTGCTGTATGCCATAAAATACCTCTCTGTGTTATTCCTGCACCTTGAGTAATTACTGTGAAGGCCACAGAACTTTTTGTAAGGCAAGTCTATAAAAAAATTGGCCAAAATCAATTTAGATAGCACTCAAAGCGAAATGAAGCCATGATTACATGAAACATTATCATATGGATCTGATTTCCAATTATTTACTTCTCCCAAAGAAAAAAAAGTTAGTCAAAACTAAAGGAGACATGAAAGTTTGGCAACACAGATGACAAAGCAGAAGGATATTTTCCATCTCTTCTTTGTGCTCTCATCTATTGTTAGCAAAAGCCTCTGATGTATTATCATCATATTATCCTCCATGGCTTTTAATAGGTTTGCTTTTTTTTTTTTTTTTAAGAGAAAGGAATTGATGGCTATATGCAAATGCTCTCTGAATGTAACAGCAAAATAAAGTACTATTTACACCAAAATTCACGTACTAACTAAAAAGAATTAACGGCAATTAACAACAATGAAGTTTGTGCTGTTTCCATTTGTATTTTGCAATATACTGTGAATGATACTCACTCAGCAATGCATTAATTTGCTCATCTTCAATTAAAATATAGGTGTTCTATTTGTTTTAAGATACTTTTATCAAAGTAGTCCAATTCTGCAAATCCTGGCTGCTAAATAATTATAAACTGTTAAGGATATCAGGATTCACTCAGCCCTGAGCAAAGTATTATTTCCCTTACACGAGTTTCACAAAGGAATCAAGAGACAGACTTGGAATTTTCTGTTATCCAAGTGGGACAAAAGGAACAATATTTTGCATCAAGGTCATCAGCAGATTCAGGTATTCTTCACCTGTACTATCCAGATACATGAATGGAACCCGCTGCCTGCATAAAACATTTTGTAGGACGGAGAGAGAGAGAGACAGTGTTGGAGAGACAAGTTTCACCCTGTCATCAGCTCTCCTTCATAAATACAAGATATAAGTAGAGCTATGTGGAAGAAAAGCTTGTATGCCTGTACTCTTCAGCTCAAACCAGCATATTCACTAGCTTCACATTTTTCAGAAATAGAATTTCTGTGCAGAATTGTGCAAACACCTTTTGCCATTTTTTTTTTTAGTCTTTAAAGAAAAAATCTTGAATTCAAAAGAACAATCAGAGTAATCTAGAAATCTCTGAGAACAATGACAGCTTTCTTTCTCTCCAACAGTGTAAGTACCTGCTTCATCTTTACCTATGCAGCAGAATTCAGGTAGATAATAGGGTCTTCATATCTGTCCCAAATGACCTTGCAGACACCATTAACCTAAATGAGATTAGTCACTGGAGCTGTGCACAGTTGCTCTTAGCAGATGCAGCCACAGCAGCAGCACTTATCAGTAAAAGAAGCTTGTTGAAGAAAGAGAGCCCGGATTTGGAAGTTTTGAAGATGATCATAAGGACATATGGCATCTGAATTTCTGACTATGCCAGAGACAAGCAGGCATAGGTATGCATATCAAAAAAAAAAAAAAAAAAAAAGGAAAAAGCCTCTGTGAAGAAAGCACATTTTCATGTTCATTTTTATAATATGCTGCAAGTGTTTACACAGAAGCCTCCCATTCATGAAAGTGGAGTTTATTACTATCAATCACAGAAACAACAAACAAAAATGCTGAGATTTTATGTACAGTGCTTCATTCTGAGGGTTTTAACACTTCTGTAGGCAGCAGTAGTTATTTTACTGGCAAATGGTGTCACTGGGAATAGGTTGATCATCTGGCTAAGTTGTAGCTTTCATAAAATATCAGCATCCCAGCTGAAAAACAGCCATAACAACATAATGGAGCAGGTTTTCCTTTGCACATATTTAAACACTTATGCTCAGGTACTAATTGCTGCTGTAGTGAACATATTTTCTGGAATAAGAGAATCATACACATTCCAGTGTTACCGTTGATGCAAAATCAATCTATCCACATGAATAATTTTTATTTTCCCAGTACCTTTCCAATGCCAAAAAGTTACTGTGGATATAACAGTGTTTTGTGTACTTCTAATGAATTTGTGAAAAACTCAAAAAAAACCCCAAACAAACAAATTTCAGATTCATATCATATTTAAATAAACTACAAAGGACAGAAACTATCTCTCATATAGTCAGCAAAGAGAGCCATGAGGCAATATAAGACATGAACTGGACTTTGAAGATGTTTGACTTTTCTTTGTCTACCAAAAGAGTTCTTGAAAACTACTGTCCCGACTTAATCCCTTCAAGTAGTTATGGAAGGTTTAGATTGATCTAGAATTTTGCTCTTGAAATAACTTCAAGGAAAAGGCCTTATCAGAAAAATTCTAGGTTGTGAATTAATATGGTAGTTAGTGAGTATGGCATTATTCCAAGGATTAAAACATCATCTAAAAGTGACAACTCTAAATGAAAGACTTTTTTAAAACAGAGCAGTAAGCAACAGTGTCTGTAATGACAGCTTGTATCAGAATGCACTAATCAGTGGGCTGCAGGGTAATATGCACTCTTGTTCTCTTTCTCTGAGGCTTACCGAATATTTAATTATTCTACATAAAGTGAAATAGCTTCAACAGAGTAGAGAGCAGGATGAAAATCAATCCTGTAAGTCCATAATGGCAGGGTAGGTTCAAATGTTGTCAGGTAGAGGAGGAAAATGAAATTAGAACTGCCAGAAACGGATCAGTTATCTGATCACCTAAATTAAGTGGAGAAGTATGCCAAATGTGCCTCCTTTTTTGAAAACATTTATGGGATTACATCAAAGAAAAAGAGAATTATTTTCTTTGTGAATCCCAGGGGGCTTTAGATTTCCTTTTTAACTATGGAAAACTGTTGTGGAAATAATTTCTAAGGTCCGCATAAATCTGCTGATGTGGAAGCAGGAGAAGTACCATACACTGTCATCCTCCAAACAACATAAGTCAAGGCAGTAGGGTTTTGTTTTTCCTAACAATCTCTAAATAAGGTTTAGTTTTTACTGAGGGTAATGCTTGAGGCACCAAAGGTTTTGTAAGTACCAGTGAGATTCCAGACTGTGCTACTGAGATATGAATGTCAGTATTTGTATTCAACACTGCAGAAGATGAACTTTTTGGCCAAAAGAAAGTTAAAATTTACACCTGTCACAAGCAGGTGAGAGCTGTTCAGGAAATGAGCTTCCAAAACTAGTAACAATGTATTCAGTCCCTTCTAGAACAATGGATATTACCACATAGCTGTAACTGGAAGACAGAAGAACTGACATTCCTCAGCTGCCAGCATGATAGTTAGCCAGGCTGTGTCCTCTTGGTACTTTCTCACAGTTCTGAAGTGCGCCTGCTGGCATTGCTGTGGAGGTATCTACTTACCAATTTATCTGACAGGTGGTTAGCTATTAACATAAATAAAAGTTGTGACCTGTCTGCCACTTTCAATAACTCAAGTGCTGCATCTCCAATCTGTCATGTCCTTGGCAGCCCTTTTGTTTATTAGTAAATGCATTATTCATTAGGAAAATTTGCCTTAATTTTATTCATTTTAACTGCACTCCACTGTTATCCCCTTACTTATATTTTTCTTTGCTTCAGTCTGGCTGTTACAAGGACTAGATACTGAGTAGGCTGATAGACCACTACAAAGGAGCGTGAGGGAGAATGACACCTCACTGCCGTCTTCTGCAAGTTCTCAAGACATGAAGGGATAAATAAGGTTGTACAACTAACTATTTTCACCACTGTGAAGAAAGTGAGTAGATAAACAGGAAACAGGAGTAAAAAAACCCCTGCATCTGACATACATCATAGCTGAACTGATCCCTCACGTTTAAATCCAGTTACTTTTGAGACTCAGACATAGCTCTTTTCACTAGCGCTTCTAGTTCATTGTTCCCTATTCCCAGTGACACTTTCTCCCTCCTGTATCCGATTCAAAAATTGGTTTATCCCTAAGAAATAAAGACTTCCAATGTTTCATAAAACCAAATAAAACCTTTGTTTATACTCCATTCACAGCATTAAATTTAACGTTTGAATTGTGAAAGATTTAAGCAAGGCGCTGATCCTTGCAGCAGCAGTACTCCTTGAACCAGATGTATACTCATCATGCATTTCGAAACAAATAAAATCCTAAAGAAATACACTGAGCAAAGATCTAGTCTCCATGACTTACCGTTTTTACAAAGACTTTGTTACCACTCTGTGCACTCAGCAGCTTGGATATTTCTAATGTAAATTGATTTGTAATGCTTATAACACCTGTTATTATGGTAGAATTTATTCAGGTTAACAAAATAGTAGAGTCGCTAATCAGATATCACACTATAATGATGAAAAGAGAATTTTTATAATGGTAATTTCACCAAATGCATGCGATAGAAATTAGGAAGGAACTCTCACATACTGGAGGTAGAAAGATAAACAAAGATATTATGAAAGACTGATCTCAATGTGTGGGAGATCAGATGAAGCATAACAGCTTGTCAGTTAAAGTTATTTCAACCAAAGTTTCCTTTCCAACCAGCTATCTATCTTCCATGTAATTTGGATGAGATTATTTTAACCTCAGAGTTCACTCTTTGGATTGATATGTCTGGCTACCTGAGGATTTCAGAAGGTGAGTTATTTGCTTTAACCATCTTCTAGACAGTTTTTGAAATAGTCTTTTATACTGCTGATCTCTGTACCCTGTACATTTTTCACTCCTGTGTTGCTCATTTGTCTGTTCCTGTTTTGCTAGCTAAGTGTAGCTTTGCAAAAAGCACATCAGAGACTAATGGCAAACAGATTTGCTGATTACTGCTAAAACCTCTCATGTCTAAAGTCGCTTAAGGTACACAAAATTTGTGGAACATGACTCCAATTAACAGACAAATTAGATAGATCTCCATTGATGGAATATTTTTTCTGAGCGTTTTTTTCACATTTCCCTGTGTCTTTTGGAGAATTCTGGAGGACAGAATTTCCATTTGCTGTGCAAACTGTCGCAGTGAGAAAGATTGCCTGTTGCGCTCCACTCTTCAGCTCCACAAAACAGCGGCCTATTTTTCATGATTGCAGCTTTGTGTTAGCTGTACCAGTGAGATGATTTTCTGGCACATTATTCAGGAAGATGTTACTGCACAGGTGCTTAAGGAATTTTGAGGTTAAATTCAGAGTTAAAGGAAGAGAGAGAGAGAAGCAGAAACTTTCTCTTACCAGTTGTATAAAGAAACAAAAACCTCATCTGACATCAAAGTCAGTGTGAAAAAATAGGGAAGTTAAAAGGATGTAGAATAGAAATGCAATTCTCAAGTATTGTTCCTGCTCAGCTTAAGCACTGTAAGTGCATGTCAATTGTCAATTAACCTTGCCTGCTTAAATATAGAGATGGGCAGATGACTCTTCTTTAATTTTCTCTTTTTTTCTAGTTCAATTTCAGAAGTTGATTTGCAGTGTATGAACATGATAGGACTACACTGGGACAAACTAAAGGTCTTTCCAACCCAGGGTCCCATTTCCAAAAGCAGCTAAGAGACAGTAAGCGCACAAATACTTTCCCAGATCCCTTTCAGTTCCAAATGATTGTCTTTACCATGTAAAGCATTAGCTTTCCTCTGAATGCTGTGGTTTCCCACCCAGTACTAGTGACCAGGACAGCTGTCTGTCAGGGAGAGAGCAAAATTAAGGCTTCAACCTCACCTTTTTGGAAGTTAGCACAGCTGAGCAGTCCACAGCCCTTTGCTCTGAACAGTTCCTTTGGGACTGCGAGGAACAGATCAGAGAGCTATTTCTCCATGGGGGAGCCAGTTGCACCTTGTTCTCGAATCAGACAATGCTGCACTGTGAGAATCTGGTCTTTAAAAGAACTGTAAAAGAAGCAGAAAGGAAACCACATTTGTTGTGAGACAGAAAAACAGGTTTCCTGCATAGAATAAATGAAGAATTATTAAGTAACAAGAAGATGCTAGGGAAATTGCTTCAAAGGTTACCAGATGGCAACAGCTGTAACTTACATTTCAGCAGTCCTGCAAGAACCAAAGTGAATGTAACATACAACAATATCATTTGTAAAAAAAAAACCACAAAACCAAAGTATTTCTGCCATAAGTGTTCCACGATTCAGCAATTCAGCCAGATAACTGCTCCCAATCATATATAAACTCCAATAAATTAGAGATCTTCACATAGAAGCCATATGTTAGGATGAATGAAAAACCCCAAGGATATTGGAAAGCTCATAACGCCTATGCAGAACCAGGGAAGGGAAAGAGTGAATACAAATCTGCACTGTTTTTAAGAAGAAAGGCATAGGGAATAGGGTTTTTTTTGTTGTTGTTGTTTTTGTGTTTTTTGTTTTGTTTTGTTTTTGAGTTCACAATTAATTTGCAGCAAGCAAATGCATAGTCCTTTTTCCCCGTGATTACCATAAAGTCAGTGGAACAGCTGCCTTATCCATGGGTAGATACAAAATAGGAAACTTTGAAAATAAGACAGGTTAATACTTCAAATTTGTGTAACCAAATACCTGGGGGCTAACTCTGCCACAGTCACTCAGGTGGAGCACTTTCTCACTCAGCCTCTAATACCTCAGCACTCACTCATGATATAGCTTGTAGAACCTAAGGCCAAATTCAAATCTAAGTTACACTTTGTGAAATTAGGATTCACCATTTTCATTTCCTTTGAATCACTCTTAATTTACAGTGGCATAACAGATTAGAATCTGTCCCTTTGAGTTTTAAAACCCGCTTAGATTTAAATAGTGGAAGAGCTTTAGCTTAAGACGAGAGTTATTAATTCACTCATCTTTATTCACACAAAAAGGCTGATACGTCATTACACTTTTATATACAACATAATGTGGAATGTGCTTAAAACTGCAGGAAGGAGTAGCAGATGACTTTAAATTCCCTTTTAATAATTACAATTAAGTATATTTTTGTATAAAGTGTATTATTTCCTTGTTCTTGTCTTTCATGATTTTTTTTTTGTGAAAGCTTAGGGGGATAATTGTTCTTCTGGTGCATGTATTAAGTGCCACCAGCAGTTTGTTTTTGAGACTATTTGTTCCCTGCAGAGTCTTCAACACAAGATTTTTTTTAAGCAATGTAAAATAATTATAAATTCCCCACATAATTTAATTCATTAAAATAATATGCTCATCTGTTTTATTTCACTGTTAGCCAACTATCCTTTCATATTTCAGGTTCTAATTTTTGCTTAAATTCTTTTTCAGGGAGAGGCAATTTTCTATTCCTCAGAGTTCAGCATGGAATAAAAGAAGAAGAAAATATATATGTCATTATCTACTTGCTTCTGATACATTCATTTTTAACTGCAAACTTCTGATGGAAATTCTCACCTTTATATAATAAGTGCACGTTTCCTGCAAAACAGTTTCCATTATTATTTCTCTTTTTTTGTCATCCTTTTAAAATTGGCATTCAGTATCCACGAGGATGTTGGCCAACAACTTGAAAATCACAGCTATCCCAAACTTCTATTCTTGCTTTTTGTTCTCTCACTACTTTCCCTGGCTTTTCATGTTTTAAGTTCTGGCTACATCCTTAATCTCACTAACAAAAAGAAAAGAGAGTATTTGCTACTGTGTTTGGAGTAATAGAATTTTTAAGCTCTGTTGGAAATGTAACAACTGTCTTTTATTAAGAACTAAATTCAGCTACTAAATAAATACCAGGAAGAATGTCCCGTGTTAAAAATTGCTAATCATGCAACTCTCTCAATAGGAATTTTAGCAATGACACACACAGTGAAGCCCGGGAAAGTTAGAGGTGCTTTATAATGAGAACACTCTCATTGGCCTTCAGATTGCAAGGTAAGACATTGTACTCTTAGCTATTTAGAACCGATTAACCTTTTTATGAATACTGCAGTTGGTATGACCCTATTCTTCATATCCTGCTTATAACTCTGAGGAAAAGAGAAGACTGGGGAATGACCTGCCTTTAACAGTATGTGGTCTATAATAAAAACTCATAAAATATTATTCCTTTATCCTTTTTATTTTTGCCAGAAATGGTGACGTACAAAGACATGAGACAGGGTTTCCAACCATCACTAGAGTGCCTCATTTGTGAGAAATGGCAAGAGGTCAGAAGAGGGAGTCAACTTGCTAGGACCAGTTCTCATATTCATTTAAATAAAGCAGATGATCCCTCACGCTACTATGATCTGATGCTACTCACTATCTGCCAAAACATAAAAGGGAAACACAGCAAGCTGGCAATGAAATGCTAGATACATTCAGGCACCATTCTTATTTTTACAAAATTTTACCTTTTATGTCATGCTCTGCAGCTAGTCTAATTGCCTCTTATTCATTTATAACATTTTATGTTCAGAATTCTCCGCATATGGGAAAATCATGTAAGCTGCAAAAAGACTGGAACACGAAGATACAAAAAAGATTTGGGCTTGCATTCAGAGAGCTAAAGCTAGACAAGCCACTGGCCAGAGGCATGATTTAACTCTAACATTGCCATCCTGCCAGAAAGAAAGAGAAGCTAGAGGGCAAAGTGTGGAGCCAGAGATCACCAATAAACTGATAGTTTCTTGAATAAAGATGGATTAGTTTTTAAAACAGAAGAACTGTTGTTTCAGTACTCCCGATCAATAACTCAAATTACACATTGATTCCAGAATTAAGGGAATATTTAATCCAAATTTCAATTGAAGATCTGAAACTATATTTGTAGAAATGCAAGCCACTTACAAAAACATCCAATGGCGTTCTGAGGTAAGCAGCACACCACTCATTACATATAGCAGCCTCTACCTTGTCACTCTCTCCATTTTCAATCACAGATTGAAATGCCTTATCAGGCATCCAAACCTCATTTGTATCTCTGAAAACAAAAGAAATTGATAGAATATTTATACTTCTAAAGACTTTAGGAGACAGTGAAAAGATATTCCGCTGGCATTTATGGGCATCATTAAGTACAAACATTTTGCCATCAATACATAATACACCATCATTGTCAAGACAAAATCAGCATCTCTTTCTACCTGCTGAAGAATACAGTCAAAATGATCAGGGCACAAATGAATTTCCTTCATCTGTATACTCAGAAAGTTGCCTGGGAGCAAGTTTTATGATAATGGAAGCCTGTATTTTTCCACATACACAGAGCAGTATTAAGATATGTGACAGGCTGAATGACTATCAGTACAGGCACTGTGCAGGATCTTCCATCTTTCAAAATATGAACTTCCTCAACATCATACATCCATCCTATTGGCTTACTTCAAGGGGGAAAGATGAATTAGGAAACGGGAGGGATGACCAAAAACTGTGTAAATTATTCCATACCAGCTTCTGAGTATTTTCTGCAGGTCAGATATTCTATTCATTGGCTTAAAAGGACAACAAAAGCTCCAAGAACTCATGAGACTGATTGGATGATTCTTCACAAAGTAATCCATTTTGGGTTCTGTTCATTTCACTTCTGAAATATTTGGTTCCTTGAACTTTGGAATCTCAAGGTCAGAGATGGATGTGGGCAGAACTGAGGCATCTAAATGTAAAATTTTAATCTGGTAAATTTTCATTAATCTGCTACCTAATCCTGACATGTCTAATTTTTCCATGCGCATCTCCTGAATTTTAATTTCCCTCTTTAAGAGCCCAGAGCTTCTGTGATCTTAAAAACAAAATACTTCATGGAACAGAAAGGATAATCACGTTCTAAAGAGAATATAACATAACAAAATATTTAGCTTTTATATTTTTACAGTAACACTAAGTGTTGAGACCCTTTTCAATGCTTCTGAGTCACCTCTATAAGAATACATCTATCCTTTAAACAAATGGGTAGCCTTTAAAGTAATATTTCAATGAACTATAAAGATTTCAAAATAGTTCTCTTACAAAAATTCTGTTTTTTGTTTGTTTGTTTGTTGTTTTTTGTTTTTACCTAATTCAAAATGAAACCAGATTTTCAATATCAAAGTCAGATGTTGGTTGGTTGTTTTTTTTTCTAGTTGTTATCCTAAAGGAAATGTTATAGTTTTAAGAGCCTTTGTTTTATATCAGAGGGAAGAGTTTATTACTGCAAATATGATTTGAATGTCTCAGGCACTTTTAATGACCAGTTATTTAGATCAAAAGATTGTCTGTGGCTGCTGTAGATTCCTCCTGCTCAACATTAAACCCTCTTTCCTCTCCTCCTTCCTCAAATTCCCCACACACCTACCCACCTTTCATTTCCAGGAGAGTTTCATACTAATTAGAATTCTCAGAGCATTAAGATAGAGATAGATTTATTGAGTGAATGAACTCAAAGAAGAAGCAGTTGGGAATGTCTCACATTCGTCAATTCTTTTTCCAATTATTAAGAGTATGTGATCAATTTGCTTCTTAGAGTGTTCATGTTAAATTCTCTAAAATATTTTTTAGGGCACTGCAATGTCACTACATTATTAAAACTTATTAATAAAATGCAAACACAGATAAAATTGAATTTTCCCATTTTAATTTTAGAGTAACAGAATTTATTTTCTATGATGTGCGCTGAACAGAGAAGTAGAATTGATTTTTATTTACCACCATGCCACTGTTTTCAATACTTGGACCAAAAACTTCCTAACGACTCCTAATAGGTACACACATTTTTCAGAGATGAAGTTCTAACTCTCTTCAAAAAAATACTTTTTATGACAGTTACCTTGAAAAAGATTAATTATATCACAAGTATGGTAATTAGATTATTATTTTATCAATCCTGCGAAAATTCTCTTTGAAAGTAGAACAATAAAAATCTGAACATCCGAGTTTTCTTTATTTTTACTTTAAGGTAGTGATGGGTTGGCATTGCCTGTGCTGGAAGCCTGAACACTCAGGACACGAAGCTGAAAAAGAATAATCACACAAATGTAGGAGTAAAAAGTGATGTGAATTAAAAAAAGATATTTTAAATTAAAAGCCTCCACCTCTTCTCCAAAATCAAATCTCATTAAGCTTGAATTAAAAATGTAATTAAATATCCATATGTATACAAATAGTAATATCTGGATAACTGGATAGAATCATAGAATTGCTTGGGTAGGAAGGGACCTACCTCAAGGATCATCAAGTAGCAACCCTCCTGCTTCAGGCAAGCTTGCCAACCACTAGATCAAGTACTAGATCAGGTTGCCCGGGGCCCCAACCACCCTGGCCTTGAACACCTCCAGAGATGGAGAATCCACAGCCTCTTCGGGAAATCTATTCTAGCATCTCAACAGCCTCTCAGTGAAAAACTTCTCCCTGACATATAACTTAAATCTTCCCTCCTTTACTTTAAAACCATCCTACCTTGTCCTGTCACTATCTACCTGTGTAAAAAGTTGATTTCCCTCCCTCCTGTTTGTAATCACCCTTTAAATACTGAAAGGCTGCAATGATGACAGTCTCCCTGCAGTCTTCTCCAGACTGAATAATCCCAGCTCCCTCAGCCTGTCTCATAAGAAAGGTGCTCCAGCTCTTCATTCATCTTCGTGGCTCTCTCTGGACCTGCTCCTAAACCTCCATACCTTTCTTGCATTGAGGGTCCCAGACCCAAACGCAATACTCCAGATGGGGCCTCCTGAGTAGCAACCATCAAATTGGGTATTAATTACCAATTTAAAAAAAAATTGAGTTTCTACATGCAAAGGAAAACATAAAAGAAAGGTTTCTTGATATATTAGTGGTATTTTCAACCATCATCCCAACATTTTTGAAATGTAGAATTAATTTAGATATACTTAAAATCTGTGTTCAGTTTAACCAATTTCTATCACTTTGCACTATTTGTTTTTAGATTTCCTGAAGTTGAATGTGTCATTTATATACTAAAGTCACCAGAAACATGTCATATTCAGAAATATAAAACTGTCCCAGAGCACATCGCTAATTGAACATTCTTTTTGATCTTCATGAATGATTAATAGTAGGCCCCAAGTCACTTACTGCTGAATCGTATACTTCTAAACGAAAAAAAAGAGGTTATGCTATCACAATTTACAAGATCAAGTTTTGTGTGGTAATCAAAATTTTATCTAAGAAAGGGTCATCCTCTGGAGATATGCCTGCTTAACAACAGTAATAGTAATGAATGACTGTCTAACGGTCTGAGTTTGCAGCAAAATTGTTGCAAAAAAAAAAGAGAGACACATGATTTTCTTGATACACAAAAGAAAACATGAGTAACACTAGAGTTGCATTTCACACTGCCAATATGAAAAGGTTCTGATATACAAAGATAAGGACAAATGCTGATGAATTCAAGGGAAGTTTTAGAAAAAGGGCGTCAGATAGAGACTAGCAAAAGAAACTGAGACTAAAATGTTGTGTAGTCTTTGTGTACTCTGATATCCCATTTGGAAGGTACCTATCTTTGGGAGGGACAAGGGATGGCCCCTCAAGGTTTTCACATCTTTTGCACCAAGCTAATTTTTCAATTTTCTAAATTCTGTTAAAAAAATACGTGCTTCTTCACTGGACATTTCCAATATGATACAGAAATGAACTACAGCTAAATATCATATATAAAATGTTCTCTGGTCATTTTCTAGCACAACAGAAACATGGCACAGGTCTATCTGTTAGTACGAGCTGACATTGTTTGCAACTGTCTGGTAAGTGGTGACTTCTGTTGACAGTTTAATAGAAAGGGATTTACTTTTTCATTGACGTAATTGAAAAAATTCTTTAGTACTATGACAAGTTAAAAAAAAAAAAAAGTAGAGAGAGAGTAAGCAAAGTTGAGGAAATATCAGGGCTGAGAGGAAGTTCCTAGAAATGCTGTTGAATAAGTCTGTGATGTCTTATAAAATGAACTCAAACACACCAATCACATTCCTGTATTTTTTTATCCTCCCTATTTATTCCCTTAAAAAGGCACAGCAGGTATGTTTAGAATTATAATTCCACAAGTCATGCTGTTATTTTTAAGTCTGAGAATTGTTTCGTCAGATCTAGTTTAAACAATATTAGATGTGCAGGGTCGCAAAAACTACTCTCTTCTCAAGATTAATTTGGTTAAGGTAGTGCCTTAAAGGTATAAGATTAAAAAATGCCTTCCTAAAGTACTTTAAAATCTTATTTTAGTTTAGATGCCTATTTGTTCAAATACCCTGGTTTTGATTTGTACTAGGATTGTCATATAAATACAATAAAATCTGTATTTAATCATGTTACGACCAGGAAATGCGTGTGTGTAAGAAAGACACACGGAGAATGGTCTTGATCCCCTTAGGCTAAAGTATACACTGCAGCCCTAGCATTTATTAGGCCTTTATAATACACTTTGCTGGATTTATGATCTCCGCCTCCACCTACTTTTGCTTGAAGAGAACAGTCCTAAAATTGCCCTTAAAAGAAGACAATCATGATTCTTAAAATAGAGTATCCTTTCACAGCAAATCAAAAGTGGAGAACAATAGCAAGGGGGCTGTCTTTCCAACCTCAGTGTGTGAAGTTTTCCTGCTGGAAGCTTTAAATGAAATAAAAATCAGCCTTTACAATGAGCCTTTACAGATAATAGCATTGGACATGGACTTTGTTGGGTTGCTTCCTTTTAACTTGTCTTACTAGGCTAAATGAAGAAATAGCCTGACGGAGGAAGAACTAACTTTATCCAGGTTACAAGATAGAAAACCACATCTAACAGTCACAGCAGAAGGTGGCAGTGACATATAGCCTGAATTATTTTCTTAGTTCTCCATGTGGCCTTTTCTGGCTAAAGTGAATGCATCCCACTCTCGCATCTCTGTAAAACTAAGATGACTTGCAGGGGGCAAGAATAATGGGTTATTTATTCTCATCACTGTTTTTTGTCCACCAAGACTTCCAAGGGTTTAGCTGAAGATTCTCAAATTCAGTAATGAAGCAATAAGCAAGAGTTCTGATCCTCTGTGAAGGAAGAAAACAATAACTAAACATTGTGTACATTGTGAAATGGAAAATCTAACAGGAGTTGTCCTCTGCAAATTGTGGTACAAACTATTAATCAAATTATTTTTATTTTTGATCATTAAGAGTAACTCATAGGAAATGATAGGTTATAGGTTAACTCAGTGGTCACTCTCACTTCATCTACCACTGAAAGGATTAAAGAAATTTGAGTTTCCTCTCTTAGAAATGCTGCCCTGATGCTTCTCAAAACTTACACGTGAATTCTATAAAGCGTCTTAGATCAATTCTCCTTTCTTTGACACAGTGCGAGTCAGAAATACCTGCGTTGAAATCAGTGGGTCAGTATAGTACCACGTAAAATTGTGCTATTTTCACATTACAATCTTAATTTGTTTTATCTTCAACGTATATGGTGGTAAATTTGACCAGAAATACAGGTTTAAAAAAATATATATTATTCCTTTCATGTATTTTCCTGATGTGCAACGTACAAAAATTGTTGCTAAATGTTTCTGCTAAACATTTACGTACAGCTCAAAATCTAAATCCTCGCAAAGACTCCTGAACTCTGTTTATGACCAGGGAATCTGAATTTCTAAGTCTCAGTGCAGTGAATAGATGATGCTGTCCTTTATGATCACTATTTCCTATTTATACTGATTCACTACAGTGAAGTCCATAGTTTATATTATCACCTGCATATAGTCTCACTATCCCTGCATACAGAGAATCAGCATGTAGATATAAAGAACTTTCCAATACACCAAACTTTCAGCTTATTGCTCTCACAGTCACATCAAATTCCATCTTCAAATTAGCCTGAAGGCCTCCACTGAAAAGGTTATCTGTGGTCTTGACTCCTCTAACAGAGGAGCTTTCTTTTCAATTCTAGCCCAGTTTTCTTCATCGCCAGAGTGTAACTTATAACACCACCTATGGGTTAGCCAGCTTTTCATGTGGCTCATCCTTCCCTCAATCAGACACTGAGCTTACAGATGATGTTACAGAACATAGAATCTTAGAATCACTCAAGTTGGAAAAGACCTTAAAGATCATCAAGGCCAACAACCACAACCTAACCATACTACCCTAACAACCCTCTGCTAAATCACGTCCCCGAGCACCACATACAAACGGTTTTTAAACATATCCAGGGATGGTGACTCAACCACCTCCCTGGGGAGCCTATTCTAGTGATTAGCAACCCTTTCTGTAAAGAAGTGTTTCCTGATATCCAACCTAAGCTTACCCTGGTGCAATTTAAGGCCATTTCCCCTCATTCTGTCACCAGTGAGAAGAGACCAACCCCACTCTCACTGTAACCACCTTTCAGATATTGGAAGAGAACAATAAGGTCTCCCCTCAGCCTCCTTTTCCCTAGACTAAACAGCCCCAGCTCCTTCATTTGCTCCCCATAGGGCATATTCCCCAAGCCCTTCACAAGCCTTATTGCCCTTCTCTGGACCTGCTCCAGCACCTCAATGTCCTTTCTGTACTGAGGTGCCCAAAACTGAACACAGTTTGCTTTAAAAGAAAAAAAAAAAACACCACCAACAACAAGGTAGCACCACCTCTCAGCATCTTCACTTGCCAAAATCAATCAGAAAAAAACATAGTTTTAAATTTTATTAAATCAGTCTTATATCTCACGTATTAATAGATTTAGCAAAACATTCAAGAAACAAATGGATCTTTCAAAGTTAAGGCCTGATTTTCTTTCCGGGAGTTGGGTAACTAAACATTCAACAAAGAATGACAGGCAAGGCAAATGAGAAGATGTATCACATATATATTTGTAGCTATACAAGTTAAGTTGCTGATCACATGTATAAGGTGCAGATATCTAGTCCAGCAGTAAAGTAACTGAGAGACAGTAAACCTGAATTTTAAGTTGCATGGCATTGTTCTGGAAAAATGATGCCATTTTTTGGCAAAGGCATATTTGGCACAGATAACTTCCATTGAACCTCGACTAGCATACAGAAAACATACTAGGGTGCTCTTGAGACTTCTGCACAGTTTGGTTAAATGATGTCTAGAGTCCCAACAAGCTGGTTCCTAAGTGATTCAAATGCTAGCAAACTGCTCCCTCTAGAATTGGTTGCAGAAGCTCCAGAATGTACAGTCATTTTCCTTATAGACTACAGAAAAATTGAAAATGTGGAAACTGCTGTCTTTCCTCAAGATACCTCCTCAGAAATTCAAATGTCTTGAAAGAGTGTGAGAGTAACAGCAGGACGGGAAGGTCTCTTCTATTTGATATTCCTGGGGACAAATGAAGAGACGGGTAAGGAAAAGTGAGCAATGGAGAGTGAGATGCATACATTTACAGAATTGATACAAGGACAGAAATCCTGGCTGTGTATAGGAGCAGATATAAATTTAAATCACTGATTCCAAAGGACATGGCTTTTGTCCAGTGTCTGTAACACACCTAATTTCCAGATAAACATTCAAAGGGAATTAAATGCTTCATAAACCTCACAGTCTGTCTCAGAACAGGAAATCCATTTGGAAGGAGGGATATCCTGGTGTCTGGCAGCAGATATGGCAGTGGATTGCTTTGTTTGCATAGGAAATTTCTAGAGCTTTACCACTTTCTCTCCTTACACCACATAACTTGCAGTTCAATATAATGACCAAATTTGCATCCAAACAAGCTTGAATATTCTTGAGTTTTCCATTCTGTCTTCAGTGTTACTGTATTCCACTGAGGTCTCATCTTGCACTATGACACATTTATTACCAGATGATAATTGAAAAATAGAAGAAATGGCTTGGAGAGTAAATGGAAGAGAGGCAGATAATTTTAGGATTCAATTTTCTCTGCATTTCTTACTGGTAGGCATAGCATAATACCACAATAGAATCCAATCAGAACTTCTCTTCTGTACTTGTCACATTTCAGTGAGCTAACAGTGGCATGTCAAAACAGCTACAAATCTGGAAGACTTGTGTTTGCTGGAATTAACAATAGGACAACCAAAACTATGAAGAACAAATAAAAAGAGAATGCAAAAAAATAATTGTGTAACAAGTGAAGGTTTTCAATTATGCTTATTGCCACCTTAATTTTCTTTTCCCTCTGTGTAGCACAGTCCTCAGCATCATATTATACTCAATTAATTCAACTGCTGTAATGAAATTAAATATGTTTGTATAATTTGTATGTTGGCAGAAAACAGTAGCATTAATATTGCCTATCATTTGGCAAACAGATAATAAAGCCCAAACCTAGTTAAGAGAACTCAATAAAATCTTCATACAGTAACACAGGGCTATGTAAGCAGGAGATCATTTGCACTGACAAGAGTGAGATCAGTGAAGCTGTGTGCAAACAAACTCAAAAAATGTGTATGTGAGCTATCTCACAGTTCCCCAAAAGGGAACATGTAAGAAAATCCATTAAGATTTGCTTATTTCTATCACAATCTTTCTTTCATTATCTTTTTATTCAGATTTTGAAAGAAATCTGCCTTAGCTTGGTATGCTAGACCAGAAGAATCTCTTTGGACTAAAATTTGCAGCCCTGGTAAAAGGTGACATTAAGTCAGGATTTATATGCAGAAGCCTGGGCTTCTCTGGGAGCTGAAGGGCCCTCAGAATAGTCAGACAGTACATAGTAGATAGAACACAGAGGTTATCTGTAAAACCTTCTGCAACATATCACTGTCCAAATATCACAGCTGTGTGAAGAGATCCTAATTCCACCCTTTCCATTCTCTTCTCTCTTCTCAGCATATCCTTATTCTGATCTAGAGCTATGGGTATTTCAACTTTACTAGGCATACCATGGTAGAAACCTAGGCTTTTAGGACCTGTGATTGATATCAGTCATGGTAAAAGCAAAGCAAAATAAATAATGACAACGGTATTTTATGTATTTAACCTAATATCCTCTTGATATACAGAATCAAGATGCAGGCTCTTGATCACAGAATTTTGTGGCCTGGAAATGCAAAGACATCATGATACCACGAAAGAAAAGGCCATCAAGAAATGCAGCTTGGGATACTTGCCAGCCATGCCTTACCCCAGCAATACTCAGTCCTTCTGTTCTTTATTTTCCTTGTCTGTACCTCTGCCTATGATTTTTCTTGTGAACATTTATGAGCAGACATTTCAGAGACTTCATATTTTCTTTAGTGAACGGTTTATATCATCTTTGTGAAGAGTACTGCATAACAATGCAACATCACACATTAATATTTAAAATGGAATGAAATAGCACCTCAACAAGGATAATTTTTTCTCAGTTTGCTAGCTGTCTTAAATTCATTTGTGAAATAAATTAGAACAAGGAAACCACAGAGATAAAGTTTCCTTGCATTTTTATGAGTAGACAGCAAAATAATTTTTAGAAGAAATATTTGCATAAATGTCACTCTTCTACTTGTGAAAGGGCACCTGTTTACACAAATTATAAAATTTAAGTTCATCAGATGATTAGCTGTTCTGGGAATATAATTTATAGGCTATATCTCCCAATCAAGAAAGAAAAACAACACCATATGAAACACGTTTCAGAACAAAATTCAGTGGAATTGTAAAAGAAAACACTGAATATTCCATAATTGCTACTACAAGCAAACACTGCTTTCAAAGGCAGCATTACAGAAGCACAGTATAAGAAGCAGTGAACAAAATAAGATTCAGCAAAATTATGAGAAATAAACAATGTTTGGAGTCCAGATTCTGTATGATGCTATGGCAAGCTGTAAAGCAAACAGCCTCAGTTAACAGGTTGCTGGAACAGCCTTACCTCAGATTCTCTTCTGGAACCACAGAGTCTGACCACAGCAATGAATAATAACACCAAGAATTCTGGGAGACTTTCTCATGGCCCGTCAAGCCAAAACAACACCTTGCCTCATAGCACTAGCCGTATTCTTCATTGGTGAGTAGGCAGAAAACTAACTTGTTTTAACGTAATCACATCTGTATTTGCTTTTTGTTCCATGTCCAGAAGGAGGGGCACCCTTGTAGTTTGCTTTCTGCTACCTTGACATTCTGTTGCTCCCGTTTTTACTATTCTCCTATCACAACTCTCACTGTTTCAGAACCCCTCCACAAAAGGTTTGATACTGTTTTATAGAGGTGCTGAGAATCCTTATGATGGACATACATTTTCAGAATGCAGACCTTCCAGGAATTTGTCACCTTGTTATCCTTAACCCAGTCCGCTCAACTATCTGTATATTTTTTATCTTATTATTTTTAGCACCAATTTTTCTTTTCATTTTTCTTAGGCTCCAGTGGGATCACTGAACCACAATTTACAGTTTCTGTGAACCCAAGGCACTTGCTTCCACTCTCGCTTAGTTGCTTTGGGATTTGCAACTTATTGCCTCTTTTTTTTATTTTCTTACAAGAAGCAATGTGTCCCTTAGATGACGGTCTACATAAAAGATTTTTATAGACTTCAGGTCAGTGTACAGCTTTTTAGAAGGCATTAAAATTTGGCTTGGAAACTGAAATATTTATGGCATATACTTGATTTTTAGAAAGAGAAAAATAAACAGCCATCATTTTCAAAAGAATGTTGATTCAAAACAAGAAAGCACAGTCTTGGAGGTTCAGACAACCTATCTCATCATCATTTTTATCAAGACTTGCATTTAAATAGGACTGATATTAAGCACCATGTGACAGTGATAATATGTGACAAATATACTTTGAGCCCAAGATACAGCACTGTTCTATACATCATCTGCATTGGTATTATGCAAAAGGATGCAAATAGCTGCTGACAGTAGGTAACACATGGGTGACACTTAGTAAAAACAAGTCAAGGTAAATTTGATTAAGTGAGAATGACATAATCTGATTTATGGATCCCACTGACACACTACACACTATTTCCTTCCTGGCAGTGGAAAGAGCATTATTTATTTCTGCCAAATACAGATTGCCACATTTACCACGCTCCGAGTCTCATATTAAATGGGTTCCATTATAATACTATTTATATAACGTTAATGCCTACAAAGTCCAGTTAGATCTTCTCTATGACATACATAGCAAAACACATCAGCCAAGAACGGTTTGCTGTTGAAATATGCAAGTGAGGCAATGGGTGACTAAAACAAATGCATTTTCATGTTCTATAGCAAAAGACACTGATACCTTCATGCGTGACTTCTTCATCTACTCAAATAAATTTGGAAGAATGTTTCATCCTGACTAACATGCGGGGTTCAATCTGTAACTAGTCTTGCTTTCTTTATGTTTTTGCCCTTTGCATCAGAACAGATTTACCTCTCTTGCAGCCTCATGACATTTTCCTCTAGTCAATGCAGAAGAGCTAGGCACTAATGCATACCTTAGCCTGGGAAAAAATCATATCTGGGCATGCTTTCTTATGATCAAATGAGCTTGCTTTCAGATTCTATTACACTATACCAAGTCATGTTTTAATGTATTTTATGTTGACAATGGAAAGTATGGGAAATAAGTGGGAATGAATGGAACAACTGAACACAGCTATAGCTCCGACTTGGATGCAAGTGGGTAGTACAAATTAGGCCAAAACGTTCAGATGTCCTCTCCATCCAGATCATGTTCAAAAGAGAGATATGCCGAAGAGGAATAACAGTTTAGCATACTCTAGCAAATCCCACTCTTTGCTTCCAAAATACGCAATGGGATTCAGATAGCAATCATTAACAAGAACATCCATGAAAAAAAAAATTTAAAAAAATTATAGATGCCTTGATGCCTTCTGTTCCTGTGACACTGTGACTGACACATACGGAGCAAAGAGGTACAGAAAATCTGCACCACCCCATTAAGTGCAGACCTTTGACCTTTTAAAAATGATAGATTTGGCAAAGGAGGCTAGACACTGCTGGTGCACTAGCTATCAATATATTCCTAATAGAAATAACTGAAATGGCAGCTGAGCCCATCCCTACTACCACAGAGAACTACACATCACAGTAGCAAGAAGAAGCTGCTGCAAAATATGAGTGTGTTTAGCGATACATATTGTAAATAAGAGATTTAGTGGCAGCTGTCAGATTACCTCCTTTGTAAAGTTGATGTTCTTTAAGTTTACATCACTGCAATCACAAAAACTGTAATTAAAAGCCATGTAAATTACTGCTTCCATTTCTGATGTAATGGCAATTTGAAAACAATTTATCAATATAGAGTAACAAAGAAATTGGCTGTTTCCAAAACTGTGCAGAAGAGACTTTATTCCATGATGCATGTGTGTTTCCCAGCATGATTTTTCTTTTAATGATACCTCATAGCAAAATAGTCCACTCAACTTACTGATCATATTAAACTGTTGCCATGGAAATTTTAAGACCCTACTGTACTCAGATGTTAACTCTTCAAGCGCAGCTCCACCCTTCTTTATTAGAAAGTTCATATAAATTTTAGTTTAAATGGGGAGCTCTTGGCAAAGCAGAATTCTGTTATTCCTTCAGCTGTCTAGCACAATAAAGATGACAATGGTAAGGGCTTACTTCAGGGGTGGTCAGTCAGCCATGTACATAACTTCCCTAAGAATAAAAAAAAAATTGTCAAACTGCTCCACAGACAATGCAAGTAGAAGTTAATAAGTCGAGTCTGTTAAAATGAGAGGAAATTGAGAGACCCCTAAATACTGCTTCAATGTTGTCTAGCACCTAATTCTTACTGGGGAAAAAAAAATTAAAATGCTTCTTCCTTTCTCCTCTAATTCTAAACATTCATTTTAGAAAGAAAGATCAAAGACAATGAAAAGCAACCATAAGTGACATCTTTCTTCCTACTCTCTTTTAAAAAGAGGATTATGATCATCCAGGCATCTGAGTATTGAAACCAGAGCAGTGAAGTCAAGAAACAGTTCCAGATCAGCTGCAAATAGCTGTCTTATCATTATGGAAATCAAAGCAATCAAGCCATGATTCTAGCCACATCATTCTCTGCTGTATGGCTGGCTAGAGAATTCAATATCTCTGTCCCAGCTAACCTTTACATCTAAGATATGGGTCTCGTACTAGCATAGCTACCATTCAGAATCTCTGTTAAAGAAAAGCTTAAATTCAGGCAAATTTTCTATAAAGATAAAATGACTTCTTGTCTTTGTTATTTTTCTCTGTAGCTCTTTCTTGTATCTTGAAGAATATTTCTGAAGAAACATTCTACATGCAGGCTAGTGCATCTAAAATGAGTTGTCAGGAAATTCATTCTGGATGTCCAATTACAGTCAACTTGAGAACCACCTGATACTCAAATGTAGCTGTTTAAGGGTAGACCAAACGTATTTAGCTCTCAGTAAGACATCCTGATCCAGATAGGTAATATTATGAACAGTGCTCCAATAGGCACCTGCTTACTTCCTAAACAATGACAACACAAGAAAAAATGGCCTTGCATTCCTAGTACCTTTAATTATTTTTTAGTGCTGTCATTTGCCTGTGGTTCTTTCTTGTCTTACAAAAAGTAAACACATACTGATATTATTTTATTTGAACTTACAGTAACCAAATACTCTGAAATTCTGAAAATACACATCAGCTTGGTGATTTTTAAGTGAATTATATACTTACTGTATGTAGCAGTTATAAATCAAAATGGTAGGTCTCCTGATGTTCAGATAATTTGTTTTACAATCTTTATCTTCCTAAAGCTAAAGAAGTTGATTTAGATGGCTCTAAAAGCTTAAATGAAATACAGCCTAGGAGAGTAGTTTCTAATAACATACATCAACTCTTCATACATGGTGAGAAGCCTAAATCTAAAGTCTACACCTTTTTTTCTATGATAAATGCATTGAATTTTTCTTCAGTGGTGACAGAATGCAGAGTACACCCTTTTCTTCCTGCTAAGAAATTCAAGTACTTGTGACACAGTGTTGGCTATCTTTAAAAAACAGCAATACATAGGGGGGTTGACAACTACACTGTGCTTTCACTATGATTGATGTCATCAATAGTCTAAACACAGCACTGGGGGACAGGAATCCTCTCGTGGGCTGTAAACTGGGATTTGTCACTGGCTCTCTTTGAGGCCAAAAGCAAGTGATGTGTATGTCTCCACATTCCCCTGAGTAAGGTGAGCGTTGATTACCTTGCAAAAGTATGTAGACGTTTTGATGACTAAATAATTGTCTCAATAAATGTCAAGAATCCTTGTAGGAGATCGTTACTTAATGTATACCAATTAAAGGTGACAAGCTTTAAAGTCACTCCCTGAATATATTCCAGCATATGTCAATGCTTTTTTGGCCCAACCAAATCCACTTCAAAACCAGGTGACTGGGTTTTTTTGTTTGTTTGTTTGTTAATGAGGCATTGTTTATTCCTTTACTATCATTGTATTTTAGATGTACCCCCTTGATGCAGCCCAGCTCTGCTGTGAAAGAGCAGGCTGTTTGGCTACAGGTCTGCAATTTCAACTTGACCCTTGAGAGCTCTCTTTTTCCCCTCACTGGGACTCATGCCAAAAGCAAGGATGTAGCCAGGCAAAGACAAACAATCGATCAGCTGCAGCCTTTCTGAAACTATGGAGCCTACATGGCAGATGCAGCTGGTCATTAGAGCAATCAACTGAGTCTCACACACACAAACCCCGCCTAGAATGGGAGAGCAGCCAGGGCGCTCCACCTGCACTGCAGAGGGGGCAAGAAGTGGCAATGACCATGCAAGGATGAGAAGAAGGGAAGGTTACACCTCAAAAAAAAATCTGTATCATTTTTATTCAGAAGGTCCTACAAGAAGTCATAATTCACAGCATAAAACAAAGAGCCAAAGTTTAGGCTCCTAAACAAAAAAATGAAGAAATGTTCACTTAAATGTCCTTAAAATGTTATTGAAACAATAGAATTCCCAATGAAAACTGTACAAATTGATCCTGTTTGGGAAAAGTAATGAAAAAAATAATGATTTCTCAGACTCCTTTTTAATCTCACAGGAAGGGTTATTTATGGCAGCAGATTCCTTGAAAGTTCAGCTTCTATGAAGAAGATGATAACATAAATCCTTTAAAATACATTTAATTAACAAAACACAATCAATCCCAAAACCTCATTTTGGAAGTAAATCCTTCAGTAACTATAGCATACAAATAAACTACCACATGTATTCTTTAAAAGTTCACCAGCTATCAAGTGAGAATCAGTGTGACTATTTGACTTTATCATAGGACAACACCACCTTTATGAAAGTGTATAATCAAATGTGTCCAGCTGAAACTTGGACATTACTTGTACTTTCAGACACAAAATAGACAAAACTAATCTGTTTGAATAGTATCCCATAATCAAAGAGCTAAACCTAACAGCGACTAAAGACGTACCGTGTCACAAAATCCTAGAATAATTCAGGATGGAAGGGATGAAAACTTGCTGCATTGTTTTTTACTTTGCGTGACTAAGACATGAACAAAATGTCTATAAAATGTGTAAGACTTTTCCAGAATGAGTAGATCATACATGCTCAAACTGTACTCCCTCATACAGCTCTCACTCAACTGCAGTGTTTTGACTGAGTTGTGGAAAGGCTGTTTGTTAGAGTCAATTCTTCAGAAAGCAGAAGATATAATTATCATGATATAAAGATCAGACTTTCCATAATCATGAGGTCTATATTTGTCATCACTGAAAAAAAAAAACCATTTTCATTTGTATTTTCAGTGTAAACATAGGTCTGTGGAGTTGGGAGCTCCAGACAGATGTTTAGCTTATTTTTTTTTTAGTAAGAAGAGGTAGAATATGGTTCTAAAGAATATTAAAACGGAGGATTATGGAAAGGATATTATGGAAAGGATATAATTAAGCATGCTAGCAGTAAGATAATTTGATTGAAATGCAGAAACGTGAATATATTTGCAGAATTTTCCAACAAAGAAAAATATATTCAAAATGCAATTCAAGTGAATGATGCAGACATGCCTTTATCCTCATCTGCACTTATCAGCTGCCAGCATTTCAAATTGTATTACTCTTACCAGAGTGAAACTTTCCCTGTTCTTATACTGACTGAAGCTTATCTATAATGCTGAGACACAATGGACCTACTTTAAAGATGCAGACCCTCTTTTGACATCTCTTAGTTCTGTTGGATTTAAAACAAACCTGTAGGTATCTTTAACTCCTGGGGTAACCACCAGGCTCATGAAGGGTAAAATGCACCCCTTCAGCATCAGCAGCCTGATACTGCACCATAGGTTTATTCTGCTGCAGTATGTTTAAGCAAAAACTGAATTTCCAAGAGGCTTTTTGGGAGAATTGACCATGGCAGAGAGCTTCTGAATGCAGGGTGAATGTGCTCTGCACATTAACAGAACTTAGTGCGATCTATAGGCTACCAATACCTCAGTCAAAAGTAAAGGGTAAATTAGCTCAAGAAGTGCATGAGCAGCCTCAACTTCGGCAGGAGATCCCTTCCAAAGCCCTCTCCCATTAAACTTCCTTCAGGGTCAGAAGAGCAAGGAGGAGGTTAAGAACCAACCCCCTGTTGTCTAAACTGTACTCTATGAGGGTTCTGTTTTCAGAGTGTTTCATGCTGTGATTATTGAGAGGCAGCCTGAGATGGCAATGCTGATGCTTAAAAATCTAGCCTTTTTTTGTGAAGTCCAGGCTACATCCTACAGGCAGGTCCACAGGGGACATAATTGCAGTAGCACTCATTCTATCACAAAGAGATACCATCTGGGATGGAATCAGAAACTATTTCATCTGCACTTGCAAGTAAGGAAATAAGTTTGAATATGTAGCTCACACTCAGGATGTCTTACCCAGTTTACACAGAGCTTTAAATAAAGGCTAGGATTAGTTCATCCAGTTTTGCCTCATCTTGGTATCTGGGAAATGCAAAAACAGGTCATGTACTTCTTGGGCACTGACTGCTGGGCTGTCAAGCTTAAATGTACCTGAGGAACATTTTCAAGAGCCAATATCATACTAAAGCAAGTGATACTCATGCTCTGTAGTTGCTTGTAGAAGCTGTGTTAACTGTCTTCAAAGCACTTTTGATACACTGGATGAAATGACTTCCATAATTACAAATCAGTATTATTTAAAGGTATAAAATACAATAGATTTTACTGGCTGCTGTTTTAATTCAGGCATACAGCCTTTTCTCAGCTTGCTTCCAACAGCACACCGGGTAGAACAGTATACCACTGGAACTGAACACAGCATATAAGAAAAGCAAAACAGTCTCAAAACAACAGAAGTGTTGCAACCGAATAATGGGTATAATGGCCCACCTTACTACCTCCCTTTGATGTGGCAAGGACTGCATCTGAAGAATGAATTGACATTTCTCATGTATTTGTCATTTTGTCCTGTTAATATGAGTGAGTTAATGCATACTTCCCTTTCTCTGCTAAAAATACTGCAGAGAATATCTCAAGGCTGATGCATTCTCAGCCAATCAAAGCAGATTTCTGCACATAGCCTTCCTGACAATAGTGTTTGCACTCTGCAAACTTTGTAGCATTAGAAATGCAGGCACAAGCAAATTAAAATTTAATTACTCACACAATATATGAGGATGAAATTCAGCCTACTACAGAGTACCTGCACAAGAACACCTGTGTCATTTCATTAACAGAGGTAAAGCATTTTACCTAGAGAGGAATATAAACAGATAAAATTGACCTATCCAGATGTTCTCCGCGCAGTGGAAACCACAGTTTCCTTGCCCACATCCCTAATAATGAGCATGTCATTCTAGTACAGATGATCTAGAGCACAAAATGGTGCATCATGTACCACACACTCTACGCTAGATGTCTCCACGTAGTTCTGATGGAGAAAAGCTCACATTGCTGGGAACTCAGGCTGATATAAAGTATCTGTCCTTGCACATTCCTTCTTCTTACTTCAAACATACCCTGCTTGCTTCCACAGTCTCTTAAAAGCAGACTCTATAACCTCTTCCTCAACACCAAGCTTCAGTCAGACTTGATTTCATAGCACTACTGAAAATCTCTTGCTTTCAACAATAAAAAGACTGAGACTTTTTAAAGTAAAGACATGGTATTGTTTTTTTCTTTTTTTTCTTCAGAGCTTTCCATCAGTCTCCATTTGGTCTTTAGGAGACCTCCTCTTTCCTCAAATCTGATTTTTTTAGCTACTTGCTCTTCTGTTACAACTCACAGCTCGTGGATGGTGCTGCAGAAGGGACTGGTGGCCTGGTAAATTTTCTGAAATGACACTGCTGGTCAGAATGGCTATCAAATAGTGTTAACAGTGGATTAAATATTGTCTGTACGACTTCAGGCTTGATGAAGATTTGATTTCATGAGTCTAAAACATGTATTTCTATGAAAGTTAGCCAATGGAATTACACTGGCATCAAAACAGTGCAGTTGAGCAGAGAATTGAGCCCTTAGAGTTAAATTCAATATGGAAGAACTAAGTGAAGCTTCGTAAGAGATGAAGACTATGACTTCAAACACTCTTGTAAGACTGTCTGAACATCAACATTCATCATTTCTCACACTTTGTCATCTGCCCTCAGATACATTTGCCATGATATTCCCTAAAGGTATTGACCAAATGTTGCAGAATTAGATTCTAAGAAAACATTATGGCAAGAATAGAGGAACTGATCAGATAGATCAGCTGTTACAGCTTATTGGATGGAGCAAGCAGATGGTTCTAACATGATGCACAGAGGTTTAATCTCAGCATTTTATGAATTTACGCTCATCCACAGAAATCTGGTAAATTTCACACTTGAATAACAAAGTATCTTTGTTATAGAAAAGCTCACTAGTAATGCAACATAACAATAAAATATATAAGAGACGTTTTAATTCAAAATGATCGGTACTAATCCTCAGTAATCTCTAATTCTAACTATTGTTTCACAAACACAATGACTGTACCAGAGGCATAATAGGAAAAGCAATAAAAATAATTTAGATTTCAAATGACATGCTACATTTTTTTTTTTTAATTTGCTTTCTTTTGATTCAGTTTTGTGTAGGTATTTTGTATGTCTTTGGTCTTTCATACAGTACCTTTGTGGATTTTTATTTTATTAAGGAGCTCTCATGTGCACTTATATGCAACAATTATTTTGTGCCAAATCATACCAAAGGCAGGGAACCAAGTAATGATTTAGACCTAACTCCAGCAATCCTGCATTAATTCTGGAAGATACATAAAAGTAGAAGGCACATTTTGTCTTGGTGCTAAACTGTTAACCAGATGTAACATAAAACTCTTCTGGTCCTGCTCCTGTTTGACCACATCAATAGGACTAACATGCTAACATGCTAAAAAGGAAGCAATATGTACAGCACAGAAATGTACACACACACTATAAAGGAAAATTTTGTGTGCCAACTAGCCGGTAGGCCTGCCTTTATTTTTGTGAACATGTTAAAATTGTTGAGAACTAAACATAAAAAATATTCTCTAAACCTTGTTTATTTATTTAATGCTGTGACATTTTTAGTTTTAAGTAATAAACTTGTACACTGCAATTCTATTGGCACAGCAGGGTACCTTGTATCCTTTCCTGTTAACATTATTGCTTTATATTTAAAGGAAAAACAAGTATGAAAGTGTTGATTAAACATTAAAATGATTAATTTTAGGATTTTCTGATTTTCTGTCAAGACTGTATTCACATATATTCAAATATCATCTGATAAATAACTCAACTGGAAATTAGCAACAACAAAAAAAAAAAACAAAACAAAAACAAAAGGAGTAGGGAAAATGAAGATACCTGGAAAGATCTCAGTAAAGATTTAAATCCTGGAGTGTCTCCAAGCAGCAGCCTTGATTTTGATTAATATTATAATACAGCCTGCTAAAACAGCATCTCATAAATATCCATGAAGCGGTTTATTAGAGGTGGTTGTAAATACTTAAAATCTTGTCGTGCAACCCATCAGATTTCAGAAAAGAGGCAGTTGGGAACATCAAAAGGTGAAAATAAGATGAATTCTTAGAAGATGTTTTCTTGCTTCTTAAGACCACAATGTATTTGTCCAAAAATAGTATTATGGAGAGAGGAAATATAATTGGAAAATGCATGGGTTACTTTATAGCCACAAAAGAGAGACAGACTGTTGGGGAAAAAAAATAGAGAAATAGGGAATACATAAAGATTATCCTTACTACAGCCCTCCCACCTCTTTTTATTTTGTTTGTTTGTTTCAAAACCGAAACAAAATGACTATTCTCAAGAAAATGTAGATGGTATGCATTTGATAATTGGGTGGAATTGAAAGTGCTGAGAAAGAAACCAGTGAAACACTGAGGCATTAAGCAGTTTGTTTTTTTCAATCTCTTCATCTTGAAAGACTGTTTTTACACATGAGCATCTTGTGATTATAGAATAGAATGACTTTAATTTCGGGTCTGTTAGACTTGAAATTTTAGTCGTCTATCCTTCAAGATCTTGTTCTATATCAAATGCTTGAGTTCATAAACAAGGACATTCTGGATAGCAGATTTACCGTTTTTCTCTTAAAATGAATTTTAGCTCATGAAGACTGCAAGGCAGCTCAGAAAAATAAGTAATACGTTTACCAAGAGATGGTGGACAGTAGGGAGAAAAACTACCTTCTGAAATGATCATACTAATGAAGAGCCACAGCTCTGACTAGGAGCTGTGTTCACCAGCCTCCAGTGGTAGAAGACACTATTTGGTTCTTCATGATTTCTGGGAAAGATCACAGTGGGGACACTCACAATAGGAAATGAATTATGATCACAGACCAAAACATCTGTCTTGAGGGAATAGTTAGAAACGTGAAATAGCAAAATTCATGATTGACCAGATATAAGCTACCTGTAGTAAGGCCAACTTGCGCTTGCTATTCCAGGTCAGCTCCTGTCCTTGTTGCTGCCTGCAGTTGGACTGAAGACACAGTGTGGATTCAGTAGAGTGTCAGCCCAATACTTTAATTTCAATTCCCACTCCCTTTGCTCTGATAAGATCCACATGTAACCTGCCCAATGCTGCAAGTCCTATGTTTTCCTTACTATCTGTGGCAGATACAGGCCCCCAGACAGTGCACAGCTCTCCCTACCCACAGCCATGAGATATGGAAACATGATGTGACACAATGGGGTATGTTCATCAACACTGGGGTTGTATATGTTCCTCGGAAGGACTGAAATAAAAGAATGCTATGGAAAATTATTGTGTGCTCACTCTGCCTTCCTTCTCATTTTCTGACTTAGCTAGTCCCTGTGAAACCATTTGTCATGCATTACCAACCCTCAGTGCTGCCAAGGTAGAGCTGCTGTTATGCAGGGAGGATTAAAAAAAAACCAAACCATCTGATGCTTTCTCCTCACATACAAAGTTTTGATTTGGAAACAATGTCAATTTTGTGCATGGTGCTGCTGTTCAGAAGCCAGATGCTATCATTCTTCACTGTCAGGCCCAATCTTTGTGCTATGTATTGCACAATGCACTGCCATCTCACTTCCAGTGTGGGAACCTGTAGTATTTTAGAACACATTCCTACTTGGTTGTCGTTTGAAATATATTAGTTTCTAGCACTCCACTTTTACTTTAAAGTGCATGAATTTGCACTCTTGCAAAATAAGAGCTCTGGTGAGAGCTAGGATGCAGATCAGTCATAGAAAACAAAAGACTAACTGCAAATATAGACAACTGGAAGATGAAACAAAAGAGAAGAGGTAAATAATGGGAAAGCACACTAACATAGAAACTATTTACTTTGCATGGCATAGTAATATTTAGTTAGGTTTTTTTTCTTCATACGTCACTTTTTCATTCAGATAAAAAAAGTGTTTTTCTAACTTGTCAAATTTCAGGCTACTCCATTTTCAAGTGAAGTCTCCTCCATTGCTAAGAAAAATCCCTGAGGGAGATGAGCAGTAGCTGAACACACCAGCCAAAGAAAAATGATGAACTACTAAAACATACTCTCACAGTGTGGATATGGGAGGAAATCATATGCTATTCTCCTGTTTCTATACAAGCATTATTTTCAATTGAATTGTAAGATGCAGTTCTCCCCCACCCTCCGTTTTTTCCTCTGGAGTACTCATTCACTTTCAGCAGTGTGGCTATTTTGATTGAGGTACATTTCCTATTCCTCACTGAACATGCTTCTTATAAGATGGTACACTAACTCTCTGTACTAAAAAAAAGAAAACAGAAGAGGTAATTTCTTATCAGTATAGCTGACATCCTTCTAGCAGAGTATTTAATATAAAAATACAGCATGAACTGTCATTTATTAAAGGAGGAAAACCAAAAAGAATATATTCTAAGCAACTACAGCACCTCTTTATCTTCAATTACAGGACAAAAGCAAATGAAATAATTCTGCAAACTCATCCTCATGAGATAAATCCTACAAGTGCTAGCAAGACCTAGTAAGAGCCATTTCACTTAACTTAATAGACTGAAGTTTTCAATGATGTAGCTAGGGCTGGTAGAGACTGTATATTGGCAATCTCAAAGACTCTTTGATATGCTGAGCATTTCCTTGATGAATTATTTTGAAGATACCGGGGTTGAAAAGAGTCAACACCTATAAAATTCTGGTCACTTATTCAGCTTTTCAATTTAACCGAATTCTTGAAGCACTAAAGCTTGACAGTTCTACCCAGGGAATACAGAAGCCCATTACAGTTTATCCTTAAGGTCAAGAAATTCAGACTCCAAGACAGCAAGCTGGGAAATGGCTTCTAAAGCTAGGAGTCCCCCTAGGGAAGAGTTCTGCTAGCTGTACTTCCTGTTTAACTCAGATTCTACCTCTTTTGCTCATAAACCTGTAGTGCAATTACACAGAAAAAAAGATAATTCTTCTCCAGTAGCCCCTACGAGTCATGAACAAATCATTCCAAATATGAATATCCAATATATATTTATTCCAAATATTCCAGCAGAACTTTAGTATAATTGATTTGATGTAGCACGTAGATGAACAATCTTAAGATGCACACTACAAAAGCACACTTACATCGAGGATACAGTTTATACCTTGGCACCTTGATAAGTGGATTGAGAGGTATTCATGTCTCTGTACTGGGAATCCTGGAATACTCTGAAGATGTTTTTCTTGCACATCTCTCTTTTAATAGGGACTGGAGAGGTAGGAATGTCCCAGTGATACACAGCCATGTCTTCCCAACGGTAAGCACAATTCCTTTAGCAGGAAGCTGTCAGAGTTTTCACAGTAAAATGCACAGTACTGGATGCAATTAACAAGCACATTGCTATGAAAGAGTAACTCTAGAAATTGTCCCTCAAGTTTCCAGAAACACGTCATTTTTATACTGTGTCAAGATTGTGGAAGGCTTTTTTTTAGATTTTCCTTAGCATAATAACCCAATAATCACTTGTGGTGATTCCTCATCATAACAGAAAATGGTTCCTACATCCATTCTGCTTTAGTAGACACACAGTCAAAGTCAGGGTTTCCACTTGCTATTATGGTTTGTATATCTAAATAAGGCCTTGTGAGAATGTCTGAGTATCCATTATTCATAATACATCACCCATTTTTTAGTGATCAAAACGTTTGTGTACTTATTTTGCCTAAATGAGAAATCTGCACTTTCTAGAGCCACTAAACAGTAGATGTTTACAAGCTGACACAAGCTTAAGTATTTAAAATAAATCCACATACAAGAGCTTGTGTCTGAAATTTGTGCCAAGTCTATGAATATAAAGATTGTAATCCTGCAAGATTTATTACATAAATTATAAGTCTTAATATTGTATAGAATTATTTTAACCCCTCCATGCAGTAACACAGCCTGGGCTTCACAACATACAACTCCATCTGTTCTGACAGTTTTGCATTATATACTAAAACATAACATCTTTTCCTTTACTTAATCAAGGCAAAATAAAACCGTGTGTAACAACAGAACTGTGCCACAGACAACAGAGAAGTGTTCCTTACATGGAGGACAGCTGACTAGATCATATTTAGATTGGTCCCAAACTGGTTAGAAAGAGATGAAGTTACCTTGGAACTTTCTCCAGAGCAAATAAATGTTTGAAGAACTATTGAAAATGCTGCTGTGGAATTACTAAAATAGGCTGCAACATCAGGTCCTCTGTCACTACTTTGTTATTCATAGTAAATGCTCATCTGTTGATCATAGATAACATGGCATATTCCATCTATGAGGACAGTGTCTTCAGAGGAAGATAATCAATGAGCATGATTAAGTTTTCTTTCTGCTCAGTCCATGAAGGGACCTTTCAGAAACACATCTTTGTTGGAGAACATATCTCAGCAAAGCATGGCATAGGAAGGGTTAATTCATTATTTGAGAGCATTGTAATCTAACAGACTATTAAACAGTGTGCAAGAATTAAGTGACCTCAAAATGGCATAACTAATTGCAGAGTCTTGAAAAAAAAAGTAACGTGCAGGTTCATGAAATGTGTATGAACTGTATCACATATTCATGCCCTATTACTGTGAATTCTGAAGTGTCTTACTGTTCAAGATAATAGACCATGATTCAATTCAGTCTGATGTAGGATGAATTTCATGTGCTAATTAGTAAAGCATTTCTTAATGATTAGGAAAAAGTAGATAACATCTGATTGAAAACCTAACTGTCAGAGATAAAACAACAATACAACTCAGGGAGGAAGGAATGCCAGTCAGGCTGAATTCAGGTGTCTTAATTATGATAATTAATGATTGTATTCCCTATATAAATGAACTCAACCAACATGAAAAGCATATTGTAATTAAACTGCTTTTGAAAAGCAACATTTAAACAAATGCCATTGGTAATATTAATTACTTTTCTCATTTTCCATTTCACATTTGATGGCATTGGTTCACTATAGGGCTAACATGTAGAGACTTTGAGCTTCTACAGTACCCACTTAAATCAGAATTCAGTACCACACTGAAAGAGGGCTCAAAAAATCCCATATCTTTATCACTGCACAAAATCAGTGAATTTTCCCACTTGCAATGAAAATACTTTCTCCTATTAAAAAAATTGCTGTTTTATTTTCCATCTCCAATAGGCTACATTAATAGATCTTTGCCTGGCCAAAGCCAAGATACATGTAGATGGGGTTTTGTAGAGACCAGAGGAAAAGTTAATTGAAAGAAAATACTTTCCAGGAAGGGATCTGCTCAGGAAATGTATTTTGTGTCTTAAAGAGTTTTGTTGGTTTTTTGTTGTTTTTTTTTTTCCTCTCTCATCTTAACTATTGAGATTTAGGTTAATTGTGCAGAAATTAAACAATGGTTTGTTCATGGTTTTTCCAGCTGTTGTTGTTTTGTTTGTTGTTGGTTTTGCTATCTGTTTTAAAGAGCCAACATCTTTCCAGAGAAAGCTTGATTTCATTCAGAACAGTGCATTTGTTTTGATTGCCTAGGCCCGTTTGTAGTCTTACGAAAACAGCTACTTGTCCACTGGATTCTTGCAGCTCTATAACATATGCAGGATTTAGACATCCTTGTTTAATGCTTACACTGACTTTATCATGTAAATACCTGTAAAATCTGCAGGTGATAATATATGGATAAGTATTAAAAGTCACCTTTTAGGATTGGTAAGAAGCATATCAACAAATCTTGTTATTTATGTTTATTATGCTGGGAAAAAAATGCTTAACAATAAAACTTCTCAAAAAAGCTGAAAGTCAGTGTATTAAGGGTAATTTAGCCTAATAGTAATATTGAAAGTGCAGAATAGCTCCCCTGGAAGCCAATCCTGTTCTGATTACAATTCTACATAGGAGATAAAACATAAGCTAGCAAGATTCACAGCTGCAGACCAAAGTGACAACATAGAAGAACAAAGAGATCAGTGTTAATGGATAAAATTCTGGCTTCAGTAAGGTCAAGAGCAAACTCCCATTGATTTTAACGATGCTTGATATTTCTAATTCATCATGTTTCAAGAGACAAACATACAGACATCATTTGGTACAGAGAAGTGGTCTGCTAAACCATACCTCCACAAATATGCTTTTCTTTTCTTTTTTTTTTTTTGCCTTCTTTAGTCAGTCACTTGAAAAATTTGCCGGCAGGCTTTGAATGTATACTTTGAAGTGATTCAATTCTATTACAGTATAACCTGCTCACTTCATATTTTTTAACATCTTAAAAAAGCAGTCTGTAGTTATTCTTCCAGACAGAATAACCATTTTCACAAATGGAAAAATGAATTACCTAAGGAAAGACTAGAAATGTCCCTGTAATAGGTACTTGGTATTCCTTCTCCCTTTTCTGCCCTGTTCTTCACCATTCTCTGTTTAAGAGCTGGATCTCTCCTTACTTTACCACTGAGCCATGAGAAGTCTAAGAGTCGATACAAGCAAAGGGAAGAGTTAATCTTTTTGAGAAATGGAGTAATCCAGAAAAGCCGTGTATTCTCAAACATGAGAACAGCTTGAGAAGTCCCTTTTCTGTTAAGGCTTCATGACATAAACTTTCATGAACCTCCTCCTGTGATCACTAGGACAGTTTGCGCCACTACTGTTACTCATAGTGCTGTTTCTAATTTCCCTCTCCACTACTTTTTAACATAACTGATGAAAATTCATTTCCATTACAGCAAGGCTAGCATTCCTGGCAGCTTCCACAAGGTTGAAATTCTGCTGAATAGGCACAAATATAGTCTAAGTCTATCCTAGAACTAATTATGCTGTGATTTCAGCTCACAAACCCACAGGGCAACAAGATTTAACTTATGCTCCAAGGACTCAGCTGCCTTCTGGACATAAAGTTAAAGTGTGATAAGCTAGAGTGACACAGACACATGTGAAAGGAATGACCACTATACCGTATGCTCATTTAGGGCTCAGAAGGACCTGAAACTATAATTCCACCTATCCATGGTGTGAACTGGGATGTTTGTGCTATGCTTCTCACTCATACAAAGTTCTACATGGGAATACCATTCAGTTCACATCAGAGCTGCAGGTAAGTAATCATACTCCATATACAGTGTAACATAATGAAAAGCACAGCAATGACAGCAGAGTAGCAAGGTCCTAGGCCGCAGTGAGGACTTGCTCAAAAGCAACAGGCCTGGGCACAAAAGGATGCCAAATGAGGTCTGGGTGGGAAGGGGTTGGCTCCACCCCTTACCCTTCCAGTCACTCAAATGCGTTGCATGCACCTGAGCTCCCCTGGCTTGGCTCTGCCTTCCCATCAGACGCTCAATCACTGCTTCAAGCCATGACTTAGCATTTCCACTACACACAGAAGACTTTATTTTTCACTTTTAGCTTCCTTTCTCTTCCTCTGAACAGACTGCTGTTGACCATACATTGAGTGACCACTGAGTGTATTATTATTACAATTTTGTCTACAGTTTGCACTGTATAGAGTGTTGTAAGTCCATTTTTTAATTCAGTGGTTACCAAGTCTTACACAAGACTCAACACTTAATCAACTGCTGCCTTTTTTCTTAAATTCCATGTAAGAATGTAACCTCATTGATGATTCACATTTAAGAAGTGCTTCAGTGCCTATTCCAGTTGTTCACACCAGCTTGCAGGATCCAAAAACAACTGAAAAGTATAATCAGGTTTAAAAAGGAGAAAGTAAGAGTGCTTTTGCAAAGATGTGCATTTCATTTAATTTGTAAGGCTATTTCCCTTTCTTTGGTTAAAATTGGTCCTTGTGTTCAAAAACGTTTTTGTCAACAAGCTTAAATACAGTTCTAAACTTTGTGATACCGCGTCTTTAAACATTTAGTCATTGAAATTGTGGCAGAATTTAATGATCAGTCCTACTCTAATTTCCAGTCTCTCTTTCATCTTTGAATGGTGATTTTTTTTTTCAACACTATCATTTTATTTGTTATAGAAATGTTTTCAACTGCTATGTTTTATAACTTAAAGAAGTGTTTATGAACCCCTGCACTCCCACTGTAGCCTCTGATAATAGAACGTAGGAGTTGAAAAAGGCACATCCACTAGTTCAATTGCACTGAATGGGAGAGCAGGGCTAAGCAGCACAGCAAGAGGGAAATTACTTTGGTGTTTATGTTTGCAATTTGAGGCCCCGATCCTGCAGACTTTTAGGCAGTTGAGCAACTTTACACAACTGAATAATCTGATTTAGTTCAAAGGGAGTACTCAGATATGTTAAATTTCTTACCTGCCCACATGTTTATAAGCTGGAGGCCTAAATTACCACTGAGCTGTCACTTTTGGTGGAGGCAGTTTCAGTGGATGAAAACACCATTTTTTCATTTTCCTGTAATTGTTGCCAAAGGAATAGCATCGCATTCCCCTGATCTAGTTTTATGAAATAAGAAACAAGAGTTTGCACTGCTAGAGTGCACATGAACATAAATTGAAAATGGTAGCTGGGCTTAAACTTCAGGAGAAGGAAGCAAGACTAAAAGGCAATTTAAAATACAGCAGAATATGTTCTGTTATGTAGTATAGACATTCTGCTCCTGTTGATTTTGGTAGTGTCTGAAAGTACCAAAGGAGGAGGAGGTATTGGCACTTGAAATGTAGGCTTCAAGAGCAAACCCTCTCCCTGCTATTTACTACATTTCTTGTCCATTAGTGTAATGTATCTAGTGTCACAGTATTATGATTCCATGTTGAGAATCTGTATAACAAAAATACCATGAACTGATACAAAAAGACAAAACTGTTAGCCACAATCAGCAGATACTGAGGGAAATAATGAGACTTCTGACTGTGCTGAAAACTCAGGCAGACATTTACTTTCTAGAGTTTACCTCTAAATTCTTCAAATATTTTGTTCAGGCTATTAAATACTTCAGTGAAAATGCTGCCTAAATACTGATACAAATCCACTGTTTTCTTACATTAACAAACAAACAAAGCAAAGCAAGCAAACAAAAAAGAAACCAGCAATTTTAGTGCAGTGCTATTACATTCTTTCGACAAGAATCAACTTTTTATCTTCAGACAGCATCATTCTAAAGTCCTGATGTGACCAAAACTGAATCATCATAAATGAGGTGTTACCCTTTTAAAATACAGGATTTTCTTTCCTCCTTTTATAATTTACATTACCTTCACTGTGGGAACAACTTCACTTATTAACTACAGTTTCTCAAATACAATGAATCCTCTTTAATGCTATCAACATTTTGTCAAAAGAGCACCAAGGTTTGTCCTCTGACCGGACATCACTGATAAAACTGTTGGTCAAACAGAATGGCATGAAGAAAGCCCATATCCTCTTACATTTCCAGTGACATTAAACAGGAGTAAGCCTCACACGTTAAGCAGAATTATCATTGCCTGTGATGGGCATTTATGAAAGAAAAAAACATGCTATGATAGGGATTCATTAAATACATCGAAGGAAATATTGAAAAGAATACAGTCTGAAGTATAGACAGGTGTGTTAAAACCGTAACGCAAATTAAAATAAATACTTTGAAAATATTTAAATATATTTTCTTGTTCATTAATGGTAACTGATATGTAAAAGCCCATTAATGTGGATAAAAGGTGTTGCTCCCAAGAGAATGATGATGCTTTTTGTTGAGATGTATTGGTTCAAGGGCTAGTATTCTAATGTGATGCTCAGTCTGTAAACCAAGTCTGTCCTAAAATGCACATCAATAATCATTTAGCTCTTCTCCAACTGGATATGAAGCACTGATAAATAAAAGACTGTCTTACGGATTTTGTGATGACCTAAACTCAGTTTGCGTGAGCAAAAATGCACAAAGATAGAAAGCTGGGAGATTCAGATCCTAGCTGTAGAAATTATGATCAAAACAGAATGGAAACATCTCCTGCTGTGGTGAATGAGGAATAGATACTTCCACAAACAAAATCTTTTGGATAACTTACTGAAGGAAACAGATCGGCTGAGTAAAGGTCTACTTTACATTTATTTTATTCCATACAGAAGACACAAATAATCTTGTTCTAAATACTGTACAAACATCCTATTCTGGTTTGTACAAGTTACTCTTGTTTAAAAAGAGTTCTTTTTTTCTGTCGAATCTCAAGAATTAAGGCTTTCTAATCACCTCAGTTGTCATCATTACTTCAGCCTTAATTGCTGTGCTGCACAGCTACTTGAGAATACTCTCCCACGCCCCAGTTGGGTTGGCTTTCAGCCAGGCTAGTGGAAACAGGAGGAGGAGGATGTGTAGCCAGGAGACCTGGATGGCTCTTTTCAGTATTGGCTCCCCCGGCAGATCAACTTAAGCTGAATAGGAAACTGGACCCTGAGGCAGATGACTTGAATTCTGCCAAGGGGAACTATAACACTATAACATGCTTTTTCCCAAATAATAAAACTATTTTACTTTTTACATTTTCTTTCTTTCTTTCTTCTTCTTCTTCTTTTTTTTTTTTTTACATTTATAAAAGGGTATTTTAAAAGATTCATAAAGATTTCATTGTGTCTGACAAAATTTCTGAATGTTAATGGTTGAACCATACACACTTTTACAATAACACTCAGAACAATAGATTTTCTACAAAATCCGAATCTTAATTGAATGGCTAAGTTATTAAAAAAAAAAAAAAAGAAAAAAGAAAAAGAGAAAATATGCACAATGAATTAATATTCAGGTCATATTATTCTTGCCCTCAGAAATGCCCTTCATTCTATCATATCCCTCTCATTATTCCTTCCTTATAACACATTTATGTATTACAAATCATAGAATCCTAGGATCGTCTATGTTGGAAAAGGCCTTCAGGATAACCAAGTCCAATCATTATCCTGATCTACTTAGTTCTGTCACTATACCATGTTCCTTAGTGCCACATTCACATGACTCTTAAATACCTCCAAGACTCCACAACCATTCAATGCTTTTCCACCCTCTCCAAGAGGGAATACTTCCTAATGTCCCATCTAGAGTTGCTACTTCATAGCCCTTTTTGTTAAACCAGTCCAACACTTCTGAAAGTAGTAGTGGTAAAACATAACACATGTATGTATAGCATCCCTTACCAAAAAAGTCTCTACATCAGAAATTGTGGATATCTGTAAGTAATAAAGAGAGAGCAACTTCTGCCAATGCAGGAAAGGCAAAAACTTTTTCTTTCCCTCCCTCCTTTTTGCTAGCATTCAATGTGCATTATTCACAAAGTAAAACTTCAGATACTCATCCCTGTACTTTGAAAGATTCTGATTTGGATCCAAATTAAAATGTTAGGTTCCCAGATAAAGCACTATCATCTTATCTGGTATTTTCTGGGACATACCTTCAAAGGAAAGTTTGAAACATACGAGGGAATACTCTTTCCTTTTTTATCTCCTTCATCCTGACAAAAAGGAATTTTAAACCTATCAGTAGATTTCTTAATGCTAGTATCATACATAGGACAGGCTCCACTATGCTTTATATATGCATCCAGTAAAACACTTTAATTGGTTTAATAATTATATTCTTTTCCTTAATATGAAATTTTTCTCATTTCTTAAGATTTCTCCCACCAAAAAGTTCTCCAAAATGTCTAAATCCAGCTACTACACTTGCAATTTACAATTCTAACGTTCCTAGTCACATTCAGTTGTCCACTTGCTTCATTTTGCTAACCTCTTCTTTCCAGATTAAATGTAGGTCAGAGTTCTGATGTGAATATTTGAGTTTCTCACTTATACACTATTTTTGTTTAACTACAAAGTCTTTCTTCCACCATTTTAAACATTATTATGAACTAAACCAATACAAATAATTGTCTCTCCCACGCTTTTTGAAGAGGAATCCTCAGCATCGTATTCATCCTATCATACTAAGAAGTCAAGGAATATGGAATCCAGGCATCCTGAACTTACATATTAAATTGGTTTATAAAGGGAATCATGAAGCTTAACGTGCTGATATAACATGGATGATTACTGATTCAAATCTAAACATCACCAGCATTGACCAGGGATTTACATCAAACATATTTTTGGACAACAATCTGCAGTAGAAGAGGTAAAAAAATAAAACATAAAGGACATGTGATCTTAAGCTGTTTTGCTTACTGTAAATGTAAAGTGTATGCTTATTGGTAGAAGGAGGGACTAAATCTTTTTATCAGTAAAAGAAATGCAAGCTTCAGACATTCCTGAAAATTCAAGAGTTGATTCATTTCAATTGTAGTTGTATCTGTGGTTAAAAACAAATCATATTTGTTCTTAAACTCAGTCATAGCTGAGCACTGAATGAAATTATGCTTTACAGTCAAAGCATAGACATAGTAATCTCACTTGCACAGGCAGCAGTGAGAGAATAGCAACGTGGAATCTGAACACCTACACATGCCACTAATTCAATACATACATCTTCATCTTCAAAAAGCCATATTAGAAAAGTAACATTTAGGAAGATATATCTACCATGCTTCATTTACAGCTTCTGGAAAGGAGCTGACGTACTCTCTTTATACAAAGGAAGGATTTGAAGAATAGTCTTACGAACAAAAGCCCAAACAATTTTTTGGTTGGATGTTGCTTTCTGAGCCTGCTTTGTCTTTAAGCAGAGTTTACACTGTGTATGTCAGAAGAATTTTTATTTCCATCACACTGCTTATCAGGTCTGATCCAGCTGTGAATTTCTCACCCATGACCTCTTCTTTCTGACAGAAAGGGTCTCTGCTCTCAGGCTAGCAGAAAACTCAGACTCACTCTAAAAGCTTATATCCAGCTTTAGGCTTCTCTCTGTTCAGAAGTTCTTTAGCTCTTAGCCTTTTTGCCTCCAGGACTATCACTTCGTATTACATTGAAGACAGAAAACCAGGAAACTCATACCCATGTTCTGCCACAGATGGAGTTACATAGTATAGAATGCCATAGCATACTATTGCTGTTTATCTCACACTACCTCCTTAAATTCTTTTCTACCTTCTCATTATGTACTTTTTCTACCTAACATTCTTCCTTCTATCATAGGTTGAGTAACGTCAGGCTAAGACCCATAACCATGCACCACTGCCGTTCTACCTAGGCCATGATCTTTTATAGAACTTTTTTTTAATTGACTTCCCCATCACAGCTGGTGGCGGAAAGGATATGGACAAGGATTAAAATATTCCCACTATAGTCTTAATATTTCCCTTAGGAAAAGAAGAGATTTTTGGTCACTTACCGTAACTGCTTTCGAGCATACATTTATCTTTTTCTATAAAGCATAATCAAGCTATAAAGCATTCCCATACTTTATTTAAAAAGCATTCTATTTCCAGAAAGTTATTTATATTGTTCCCTAATTTTATCCTTTTTTTTTTTTTTTTTTCAAAATAATGGCACACTTGTGTTCACATAAAACAATAAATACATTCGTTTCTTTATATTTGTTAGTAATATTTCTCCCTTAGCTCCATAAATTAACTTATAGTAACAGTCTGATGTGGAAAATCACAAAATGAGCTAAGACTTTTTTGTTTCTATTTATAGTTTTTCCTTTCTCCGAGTCCGAGCCTGAATTATAAAAACTTCTGAATGTCTCATCACTACTCTGCCATTTCATCCGAGATTAAATGCTCTGAGAACTTGGAATGGAAACACAGAAACTATTTACTTCCTTGGAAAGCCTTGAGGTATAATCATCTTCCTGTTGACCTTGTATTTTTCTTCCACATTGACTGAAACTTTCAGCATTGTAGAAGAATCTTGATACCATAAGTATCAGCATCAACTACTGAAAATATATTTTCCATTAAATCCAGGGAAAGATTCCCTTTCCCCACACACGTTTATATTTTCAACTGTAAGTATGAGAACACTGTCACACAAAGAAGATTTTCTAGAAACTCGACATGGTGATTGACAAAAGTGATTTCTCTTTAGACAGTTTATCTGTCTGCTGGAGATGACTTTTAAAGTGGAAAACTGCTTAAAAATGCTACAGAATGATTGACAAGAATAAAAAAAGGGATATGGGTAAAAATAGTGGTTTCATTTCCTCTGGTATTTTGCTTACTGTATGAAAACATTTAAGGAAAAAAAATGGAAAAAATATCTGCATCTTACCTCTAATTGCCTCTAATTGCAAAATAGGCACATAATATATTTCATATTAGACAGTACACTTTGCTTCCAGAATTACTGGTATTTGTAGAATCATAGAATCCTTAGATTTGGGAGGGACCCTTAAAGGTCATCTACTCCAGCTCCCATGCAACAAACAGGGTCATACACAGCTAGTATTAATATCCACAGTAACCCAGGACTGAGGTTTTCCTAGAGTCCAAAGGAACTTGAGGCTCTTGCAGTTTCTGATGAGGCTTTCCTCGTGGATCGCATGCTTCTGAGCAAGCTCCAAAAAAGTTCTCTCCCTGCTACTACATTCAGTGAGAAATACTTAGTGGACATCACGTTTTCAACTCAAAGGGAAATCACACTTTCTCAAGAAATAAACCCTAGTAGAGGTCAACTAGTAATAATTTAGCAAAGGAAAAATGCAAACCAAATTCAAAGGAACAGTCTTCTGGCATAAAGTAACCACTGCAAATATACAAAAATAGTTATTTTAAAAGTTCATTAGAATATAGACTCTGCTTTTTAGTACATAATTTGGTATATTGGAAATACCGGGATTATCTATAAACAATTCAACAGGCTGGCATCAAAGGGGAGAAATACTACAAAGGCTGAGATTCCTGCATTTCCTTGTATTTACATGTTACAGAGTAGAATAACTGGCACTGGTCCTAGTGAAAACAATGCAACACAGGACCATGAGTGCTGAGGCTGCCTGTCCCGGTTTTCAGAATTTGCCTCCTGGGGCTTAGTAAATTGTGAACCCTGATGCAATTACACTTGATAAGCTTGCCCTGCTTATGTATATCTTTGATCTTTATATAAACAGTCCCTGGACATTTGTGCATGTTGAGCAGTACTTTGATCTATGAATAAAATCAGTCAAAAGTACTAGTGCAGCAAGGTACACCTCAACACTTAGAAAACAAAAATATTGACATAAACTGCTTTCACAAACTTGTATTCCCAAGGGGCAATAATCAGGCCTCATTTGCTGTTTTTCTGGTAAGTTGTTTTCAGTTAGAACAGAACTGAAATTATAATTTTAATGCAACGAAAGGAGGAGAAGAACAATAAAGTTAATTTACCAAGTAAAAATCTTACAAAAAATGACAAGATAAATTAGTTCCTAATTCTTTCTCTTTTATTTATTTAATTTTATTTAAAAGGCCCAGTTTTGGGCTGATATATTCTCAGAAGAAACATAACCCTGTAAATAGTTTATAATAAATTATATGTTACCGAAAACAGGGAGGTTACATGCAAAACGTCTCTATCTAAATTCTATATTTACCATAAAATATTGCCTATAATAATATACTGTTATTCAGAACTCTAGAGCTTTTTTCAGTACTTTCTGTTGCCATTATTTCTTTCTTTTTAATTCCTTCAAGAATATTCACACAATGAAAAGAGAAACTTTTTTCAGCTTCAGAATATAAACAGTTTCTTAAAGGATTTCACATTTTACAGAATGGAAGAAATATCTCTATGGGATGTACACTCTGTACACTCTAAATGCATATCAAACTTGGAATGAATGTAACACAATCCAGAAGGAACTTGTGAATACTAGACAATAGTATGCTTTTTATCTCATTCATTACCTGAAAGGAATATATTCCTCTGGATAAAAGTGATGCAAGTGAAAATATTACAGGGAAAATGCAAAAAGTTGTTACAGAAATACTGTTAAAAGATAAACTTTTGCTAAAATTTGTGCTCCAAACCCCTCACCAGTTCCGTTGCCCTTCTCTGAACACAATCATAGAATAACAGAATGTCTCAAGACAGAAGGGACACATAAGGATCACTGAATCCCTGAATTCAACTCCTGTCTCCACACAGGATCACCCAAAAATCAGACTGTATGTCTGAGAGTGCTGCCTAGATGCTTGCTGAATTCTGGCAAGTTTGGTGCCACCATGAGCATTTCCCTGGGGAGCCTGTTCCAGTCCCCTGTCATAGCTATCTCACACACATTCTCCATGTTCTGTTCAGTATCTACTGAAAATTTCCAGGCATTGTCTTCATGCGAAAAGGAAGATTAGGTAGTTTTCTAAAATGGGCATTTTCCCTGAGAAAATATAAACCAATTACCCCATAAGTAAAAGAACTGATCTGAGATTGAATTAATGATCACTGTTTTCTCTCTTAAAATCTATAAATTGAGAAAAAGTGTGCTATATACTGGTAAATCTTCTGTCTACTTTATAATTTAAAAATCAGCCATTTCTAAAGATCTCTTTGCTCTCTCACATTCAAATAATGTTTCTCATTGTCTACTCTGATCAATTTTTTTTTGTTTGTTTGTTTTTTTCATTCAAAATTATCTTCATTCCTGGCTTTTAATACAAAAATTATTTCTATCATTTCAGTGATTTCTTCCTTCTTTAAAATCGAACAATTTGCATGTGGGCATTAGATGCATCATTACAACGTAGGAAAACGCTACCAGATTTTATTAAATTTGAATTAGTAGCAAAGAGTTGGAGTCTTCTGAATTTAGTGCTTTTTTCGAAATGTCTATTCAGTGTTTAAGACATATAGAAACTTAGATGTAGTCAAATATACTTCTATCTCATCAATCAAATGACAATTGGAGGAAATTATTGCATATCTTGAAGAAGTATGTTACATTAATGTCGTAAGAGTGGTTTGCTGAATGAATATGTGAAGGAGCTGCCACTTGAACCAAAGCAGAACTGGAGGTTCGAGAATCCAATAGCTAAGAATAACACTGCTCCATTTTCTATGTACAAAAAGGTTTTTACTCAGTGGGAAACTAACTTATTAGAAAGGGCAGTCTAAAAATGTACTGCTAGGAGATTTGGGAGTAGTAGTCCTTGAAATAAAGATTTAATATTGTAGATTTTACAATTTATCCATTTTTGGTAGTTGTGATGTATGAGCCACAGGGGTAATAAACTTAAAATAGGTTGAAGTAAAGTTAAGTACTTCCCAGTATCTTCTATTAATTATCCATGGAATAGAAGAAAAGAAATTAATGCAGAGACATAAGCTCATCTTGGAATAAAAGGGAAGCACATTCTTTCACCGTAATGATTTTACTGAGGGTTTTTTTTTTTTTTTTTTTCAGAAAAGGCTGAGTGATTAAGAAACATTTAATGTCTATAGATTGCATACAACATACAGATTTTTTCTTTTTATTTAAATGAAGAATCTGATACAAAATGAAAGATGGCAGACTGAAAATACCGTAAACAGAATTATCAAAAGCTGTGCTACTCCCTGTGCAAAATCTGTAGGTAAATCCTAGCTAGCAGACTTATCCACTGGAGCTGTTTCAAAACTATTTCATGCTTTTTGTCCTTTTAGCTCCAGATTTCTTTTGAGTGAAGACTGTATAGTAAGAGAATATTTGTCACATATATGATGGCTCTGTGATTTAGCAAGCAATTGATATATGCTATTGCTCAAAGGTATCTCTAAGCCTTTCTCTCAGCTATTCCAAAGCTAGCTGACCAAGATGATCTGTGTTTATAGACTGATACAGAAAGAAAGGATAAAAACAACCCCCTAATTCCCAGCACATTCCAGCATCTTTCCAAACTCTTCAAGTCAAAGATGTACTTTTCCATTTCGTGATGCTTTGACATTTTGAAGATTGTCAATATTATGTAAGAGAGTGTTCTTCTGCTTAAGAAAGGCAGGTTTTGTATGTATATACTATAAGCGACAAATTACAAACTTGAGGCACTAGCTGCTGATTTAGGTTGATCTTGATAGATGCAATCAAAAACAGATCCAGTTTTATAGCCTTTTAATACACTTATCTCAAACCATATAGGTTAAGCAACAAATAAACAAACACACATATACACACACACCAGAAGGCTCATATAATGCTCATGAAAAAAATCATAGCATTTACATAAGTGTTGCCTGGGAATATTTAAGGTCAGCTCAAAGTTTGGCTTCCTAAGTTCTCATTCTTCAACTCATCAGCATAGCTAAAGCCTCATCACCTAGGTCCTTTTGATCATTTGATACCTGGACAATCTCCAACACATGAACTCACCTAAAGCTTACAGCTCCTTGGCAGCAATAACACTGTTTACTTCAATTTTGCAGGGGCTTCAAGAATTGACAATAAACCAGTATGTTTTCAAATTTTCTTTCCTCAGAAACAGAAGAATCCTTGACTTTTTACTCTCTGCACAAGGATATTGTATTAAGATACTGAAGTTACTAACCTTCACATTTTACCAAGAATCAATATATACAAACATACTAAGGGAAACTGACATCATCTGTCTTATCCCACCTCTGAGAGGAAACATCAAATGTGGCATTGTTTCTACAACTGGAAAATGATGAATACCCACTGTCAGACAAAAATAATCTATTATTTCAGGTCTCAAGTGTGTACAACATATTTCAAGTTAAATAGTGTCCATTTGCTATAAAATAAATAGTTTTTAATCTATTTCAGGGAAAGTGTTGACATTTCATTAACTGGATCTTGTAATGAATACTAGATTGACCAAATGAAGCAGAAGTGTTCAGTTCTAAAATGTTCAAAAACATTGCTCGGGCCTTTTTCCCATCAGCTCCTGCCACTGAAAGTCAGTTTGAAGCTTTGTAAAGACATAAACAGGTTAATATACTGCATAGCCTAATACAGAGTTGAGTTTAAATTAAATGCTCAGTCTAGTTTGCGCTCCTCTTGATACACTTTCTAGATCAGTCTTCCACATCTCTAGCTAATTATCAACATAATCTCTCCAGATAATCTTATCAGAGGATGACTGTGTCTGAAGATAATCTTTTTAGGGGATAATCTCACCACAGGATCATCTTGTCTCAAGGTAATTGTATTATAAGACATCAGTAGCTCCTAAAAAGATGGTAAGTTTTCAGAACCAGCAATACATAGACTGAAGGTTTAAAAGCATACAAAAATATGGTATTTGACAGCATCACAGTGGAAATCAATGCACTTCTCTTTATGTCTTTGCAAAACAGCCTACTCAAAAAAATCTTATGAAAGAGAAATCAAATTAACAGTAATTTTGATAGTAATTACAAATAAATAGTCTTTAACTTTTTCATTGTAGGTTACAGTACTTTGCCTTAAAAGCTTCTCTCAGATGAGTTTCCACAGACATTACTTTGTTAGCTGATATTCCACAAGGTTTCATAGCAAGCCACACAGCACTGCTCTTAGGAAAGACTAGAGAATAATCCATTTTAATGGGTTGATCAAGACACTCAAGCCATGCATCATTAGTCACTCACAGTAAAGAAAATCCCATAAATACTACACCCTCCTCATGTACAAGATCTAGTAATTTTCAGCACCTTTATCAGTGTGCTAAACTCCCACAGCCAGTGAAATAGTAGTAGTGGCAGAATTAGAATTTAGGAATTCTGATCCTAGGACCCTATCTATTTCTGATATTTCCAGAATCACATAGGAAAACCATACTTGAAACCTTCATTTTTTTAGACTTACATGTTCTTTGCTGACTGTGGACCAGTCTGTGCTGTTCTTACACTCCACAGGTTGAGGATAGGTTCCCCCCACCACCCCGTACTTTTAAAATGAGTTTCAGCGTCAATACCAGTTCATTTCTTGAACAAGTACAAACAAATACAAGTACAAACACATCAATATTCATCTAAATAAAAACAGCTCTACTCAAAAGCTACATTGTCAGAATGCATAGTGCTACTTTTGAACGTACTCACTGGAATAAATCAGAATTTCCAGGCTTCTATGTTAACCTTGTACATACTTGTTCAGATATAGTTACTCTGACCAGTTGGTTGGTACTGGCTCCCTCACACTAGACCAGAATGTCAGATATTACCTGCTGGTGTACCTTCACATTATCTCCGAGGTTAGATTTAATTGATTTTGGGGGTTTTTTTTAGTTCTATTAGAAAATCTAAAAAACATATTCACTATGACTTCTTTATATATATATATATATATATATATATATATATATATATACGCATATATATATATATATTATGGGTTGTTGAAACATAAACTTCCCCTTTGTTTCATACAATTTTACTATTTTCCAGCTTTCACTTAAACTATCCAGCAGCATGCACGTCATGGTGTGCCTACACTAATTGATGCTCTCCATTTCAGCTGCAGCTTTCACCTGCTGTATACCAGCTGCCTACTTTCAATTTATTTGGAGATATTCTTTATTCTTTTTCCTCCTAACCCTCATGACCCTATTTGTGCTGCTGCTGCCAAAAAAAAAAAAAAAAAAAAAAAAAAGGAGCAGTGTCAAACATCCTCGAATCAGTTCAACTTGATATTTTCAGGGAGTACTCTGTTTAAAACCTCAAGTGGCAATAGTAAGCCTCCATGATTTGCCGTGTGCTTCTTTTTCCCGTCATACAGAAAGCACCATTTCAGTAAAATACCAGTCTTCATAACTGATATAATTTATGGTTTTGTGTTACAAGTTACATTTCTATATAACATTATCAGTGATTATCCAAACTTCCAACTTTTACACTGATTAATAGTGTGTCCCAAACAGCATTTAAAATTAATTTGAGAAGACAAATAAAGCTATTTGCATATTGCACAATTGAAAATATACTGAAATCATTTGTATGGGTCAAAAATTACTATCGACTGATACATATTATCCAAATTTGTATTCTTACATGTAGTGACTTGGAGCTTTCCATAATCTCACAAAGGAGAGAATCTGAGGTAAACCAATTTCTCGCTCTCGACAGATCTGTATTCAGAAATATAAGCCATCTCAACTTACATTAACTGCAGTTGGAGTCTTAGTTGTCCCAGTATGCTGCAAATAAATACTAATGTAAATTTTGAATTTTTAAGTTTCAGAAGTAAAATTTCTAACAAGCTTTTTCTCTGTGCTTCATAGCACAGTCCACAGAAACTCACAGGCCTGGCACAGGATTGCTATTGATACACAGCATCTCCCAACATTTCAGAATCTGTTCTAACAGTCTCCTTTTCTGCTGTTTTCCCTTTACAGACTGACAGGTATTTCATCGCATTGCTACATTAAGATACTTCTTCATCATTTGTCAAAATGCCACTTCATACACCTATATACAAGTGCTACGTTCTAGTACAGTAATTCCTAGAGGTAATGACAGAAGATAGTATCAGAGAAAGATTTACAGGCCAATAGAAAAGAATAACTTATATTTACACAAAACAAGAATAGTTTTGAATTTCAATTCAGCCTTTTCTAGGTTGTTCATCTATTTACACAGACAAGAATGAGAAAGAATATATTTTTTCAAGTGAAAGAATTAAAACATTTATTCTGATGTTGTCAGCTATGACCTGACTGTTTCCAAGTTAGATCTCTTTAATATGAAAACAGGAGCTCACAAACTACATACATTTCTTTACTAGAAAATACATTGTTTGTTAATTGTGTGGCTTTACTCAGTTTTTCAAACTTAATGCAATCTTTTGCATTCTTTACTAGTTTTATGTATCTTAAAATATGTTAATCAATTTAAATGATAGGCTGTGAAATGTATAACAGAAAATTTTATCACTAATTTGAAGTTTGTTAGAACTCAGACATATAGAACACTTGAAGAATTGAAGTGTTAAAGCCAAGGTACTTGGAGCTATTTAGCAAAACTTTAAAGATCAACAGCTCTGCTTCACAAAACCTTTAAGTGTTTATTAATTTAAGTAAATTTCATAGAATTTCTTTGATCACATTTTTTACAACAAAGCTTTTGCAAAGTGAGCATGCATCCTAATTGTTTATTTACACAATATTAATATTCAGACAGAAGGATCATGGAAGCACAGTTAATTAAATATAAATTAATGTGGTGGAATATTTAATTATCTATTCTACACCTCACAACTAATGATTATGTAAATGCCTTGCATTTAATCTTGTTCCCAGGAAATTAACTTAATGGCCTTCAACAAATGAACATTTTGTATGCATTGCAGGACACTTTATCTAAATTTTAACAGCATGGTATTAGTTTCAGATAATAACATGATTACACAATTTAAAATGTAAATGTATACAATACTTCTGTTTTCTTTATTTTACCTTAGAATATGAAGTGGAATGAAAATCTCTTTATATAAAGACTATGGCTCTTAAGTTCTGTGGTCTAGGTTTTAGCCTTCATTTTTCCAGTTTTACTTTCAACACATGTTCTTTTTCACTCAAAAACACTAGCCTCCAAGAGGACAACTGGCATCCTAGCTAGATAGCATCAACAGGAGATATAAAAAGGGTGCAAGAAAATGGCCTACTGTAACACAGAGCTCATGCTAAATTGTCTCAAAACAGGCAAGTAATGAATATCAAAAGGTATTCTTCATATAAAAAATATGAAACTCCAGTAATTGTAGAAACCTCCTTACCTCCTGAAAGGGAAACTTAAAAGTGTTAAAAAATAAAACAATTGTGATTCTGGGAGATATGTAAAACAACGTTCCATTAAATAAACCATTTTCCCCAGGGAATCCTACAGGCTTGGGGAAGAGTGGATGGAAGACTGTGTAGTGGAAATAGACCTGTGGGTATTTATTGATGCTTAGCTGAACACGAGCAAGCAGTGTGCCCAGGTGGCCAAGAAGGTCAATGGTATCCTGGTTTGTATCAGAAATAGAGCTACCAGAAGGAGCAGGGAAGTGATCATCCCTCTTTACTCAGCCATGGTTAGGTTGCACCTCGAGTACTGCTTTCAGTTGTGGGGCCCTCACTACAAGAAAGATACTGAGGCCCTGGAGTGTGTCCAGAGAAGGCCAATGAAGCTGGTGAGGGGGCTGGAGTTCAGCCTTATAAGGAATGGCTGAGGGAGCTGGGATTGTTCAGTCTGGAGAAAAGGAGGCTCAGGGGTAACCTTATTGCTTCCTACAGCTACCTGTAGGGAGGTTGTGTCAAGGTGGGAATCGGCCTCTTCTCCCATGTAACTACTGATAGAACTGGACAGACGGCCTCAAGTCACATCAGGAGAAATTCAAGTTGGACATTAGGAAATACTTCTTCTCAAAGAGAGTGGTCAGGCACTCTCTGCCCAGGGAGGTGGTGGAGTTACCATTCCTGGAGGTGTTGAAATGTCTAGATGTTGTACTGAGGGACATGATTTAGTGGGAAATATTGGTGATAGGTGGACAGTTGGACTGGATGATCTTAAACTTCTTTTCCAACCTAGATGATTCTATAATTCTATTTTTAAAGTTACATGTAGAAAATGGTAACACTGTGAGGAAGTTGTTTTTTTTTCATATTCCAGTTTTTGTACTTTTAGAAATACGATGCATGTCTTAGCTTTGAAACCCAGAACACTTTTGAAAGATCTCAGGATGTGATTACTGTAATTACAATAAGTATCCTTAACTATCACTGAAGTATGTACCAGATATAGATTTAAAGTGTCTGGGGAAAAAAAAAAAAAAAAAAAAAAAAAGTGCTACTGACCAGTATATCTAATATTCACTTCCAATTTAGGATTAATCTAGAAGATGTTTTTCAAAAGGAGAGGAGAAGGATATTTGTGTCACGTGTACAGCCAAAAAAGGACTGATTACTACTTATTTATCTGCAGGCATAGGAGTACCCGTGCAGACTGTCAAACACTTCTTTTTTCTTATTACTCACCCTTTCGCTTTTGCAGGATGAGAACAGCAGGAAAGAACTGAAGTGCATTCAAAGTCAGTAGAAGCCAATAGGAAATGATCTGAAATTAAAACAAAGGAATAACAATAAGCTCTCAAATTACATTTTACAGCATTTTACACAATTTCACAGCTTCACAATATTTCACATACTTTGCCGTAGCAACACAGTACAAAATTATGAAGTCTGGTAAATTTTACCATGTAGTGGTGGTGTTTAGAAAAAAACCTCAGAAATTATGCAAAGAACAGTTTCAGACAAAAACACCAAAGTTTTCAAAACTTACAATGTCATTTTAGTATCCTTTAAATTAAATTTTTCATCTGTGAAATACAGAAGAGCAAAAGGGCGTAAGAAGATAGAATCTCTGTTCCATTTATAAAGAATAAGAGAGTAAGAAGTCCCTATTTTTAACCAGGTACAGTCATTAGAACTACACATTTGCTTATCCTCAGCATTTGTTCTAATCATCACTGTAATTGTATTCAGGAAAAAGAGCATGGAAATTCTGCAGAAAAAAATCTTTTGAGTAATTTAACTATCCTGACTTCAAGGGTAATAGATTTTAGTTTTAAGAGATTGATCATCATTAACAAGGAAAAGGAAGATACATTTTGAAGAAGAAATTCAGTCTAAAAGTTTGTTTTGCTCTGGATTCCTAAACTGGATTTTTTTTTCATGCATAACCTCGGGGTCCCTCGAGAATATGAAAGGAAGCAAACAAACAAACAAACAAAAAGCCACATGTATAGACCTACGTACTGTAAATGCAATTAGATAGCTCTGTACAAAGTTCTTTGAACTCAAAGACGCATTGAAACCCAAATCTCGAATGCTGGTTGTCTTTCCCATTATTAATGTGGAGTACACGCTAAAATGTTCTTCCCTTCAGATTACAAAGAGGTACATATTCATTACCATTCACTCATCATAACTGTCATACAAAAATCAGTTGAATAATTACAGCGAAGTGCATCGATGAAAGTGAGTTGATCAAATTAAAATTAATAAGTTGACATTGTATTCTTTGTTTATCGTGATCTTTTCCAGTCATCTTGTGCAGGGTTATACTCATATCTCTGAAATTGTATTTTGTCTCTGCAAAATAAATGAGCGATGCTACACTGGGTAAGTAAAGGTCAGAATATTACATCTTCTTAGTCTCTCTCACGTACCTTGTTGATTACAATAGTAATTTATCTACCTTTCACTGTGTAAAAATCTTTCCTTTCATGCTTCTTTGTTATTTCTTATTGTTTTAATTGTCCATTACTTCTTTCTTAGGGTGAGAGCAAAGTAAAACAGACTTTTAATCCTGCATGGAGATGGAAAATTCTTGGAGGAGCTTAGCACTCAGTGGAAGCTGATTACACTCAGTAATTACACAGAATACTCAACACCTTCTAGGATTGTTTGCCAGTTGAGAAAGAAAGTGGATGATGAAGAGCAGAAGTTAATTTTACATATTATTTCAAGGGGCCTAATTCAACTATAACTTAAGTCAATGGAAGATTTTACTCTGAGTTAAATGGGAAAACTCTTAATTAACATTTTAGACCCTTAAGAATTATGCCAGTTAAACATCTGTCTATCATAAACCTCTAAAAGAAACGAGCCAAATGCAGATTCTAAGCACTAGTTTGTAATCTATCACATAGCATCCATCTCTACTAGGGAGTCTGTTAAAAGCAAACTACTGAGTGATGAGTTCAGAGCTTGAACCTATTTCAATTGTTTCTAAAGTGGAAGTGGTATATTCTAATATACATCCATATATGATGCTAGAAACATTTACTACACGTAGAAACAACAAAAAAAAAAAAACAATGGAAGATTACATGTCTCCATACTTTTCAAAACAATCATTAACTATACTTGAGTCACAGTTCCCTATTTGAAGCAGGTTTTATAAACCATGCCTCCAACTATAAGCTTAATGTATTCTTCAGAACATGGATGCTGAACATTCCTCTTCCTCTTCCCTTTTCTTTCATCCCTGCTGTCTTTCCCTTAAAACTCTTCTTGATCTCCTTTCCTAAGAGATCAAGACCTTCTCTCTGGCCTTCTTTTTATATGTAGTGGAAAAAAATGAACACTAAGAAAATAACAGCAGTAATAAATTTTGGGGGCTGCACCACCACAGAAGGTGTGTGGAGAGGGAGTTCTGAGGGCAGAGTGCTGGGACAGTCAGAAAGAAAATTTAATCAAGGTTCTGCAACACCTTTCTTACTGCCAGGTTCCCTCTGAATCAAGATGACTGTTTGCATTAACGTATTTAGATGAAATTAATTTCCTGTAACGAAGAGCACACAGGAGAGCAATCCAGTTACCATCATTTGTGGTTATCTTTGACATCTTAGACAAAATGATTGGGCTATTTTCAGCTAAGTCAGCTAAGGACATACTTCAACATCAGATTAGAATTCACACAGTGACATCCATACTGAGACACATTAATAGCTCTACGTTTGAGTGTGAAGTTTTCTTTTTTGAATGATATTGATATATATTGTGCCATCTCTCCTGCTTACCATTCTTACAGTCTGAGCTCTTTTACTGGCATCAAGCATCTTCAGAAACCAGATTAACTAGGATTTAGCCCAGAATCACTGGCATCACTTCTTCAAATACTTAGGCTTCACAGTCATAAAATAGCAACTACTCCTTGGATTATGGCAGCACAGTCTTGATCCCATGTAATCTTACCACATACATTGAAGGGTTCTAATTTTCAGTGACAATCAGGCCCCGTTTGTATTTACGTGGTGTGATGACATTTCAAATGTCCTGCAAATACTTTCCCATTGATTTGGACAGAATGGCTTACAATTTAGAAAACTGAGCATGTGAAAAATCTATTGGAGAATGACATTACTGCAACTTTCACATAGGATGGGAATATACAACAGTATTACACATCACCTTTTGCATTTTTGTAAGATGAAATACAGACTATTAAAAAGCATTCAGTTTTTATTCATCCCATTGAACGTAATAGTAAATACCAAAAGATTTTGAAAGCAGCAGAATTAGGTCAGTGCTGAGCACCTTTGGAAATCCTTACTAAATCAGTAGATCAGCCTCTACGCTGTTAAAGAATGTCAGCATCAAATTTCAAACTTGAAGATGTGGTTTTTCTCTCTTTAGGAAAGAGCTACATATAGAAATGACTGCTGAAATGGAATAAAAATCAGCTGTGTGTCTGTGAATTTTTTCTGCTGCTACATCTCTCTTTTTCATTTATTATTAGTCGAGACAATTGTTAATAGCTCAGCAGTCAGTGAGTTCACTTTATTAACAGTTTAAACATAATGTGAAGCCAATACATTTAATGTTCAACTTCTTTATATTTAAGTGAGCATTTCGCTCTCTTAATTAGGTAAACTACAATGTTTTTCTCTTTGTGGTTCCTCTATTTAATGTGAACGTAATAAAAGCACCATAGGGTGCATTGTATTTTAAAAAGTGTATTACTGTACATATTTTTCTATGAATTCTACCTTGTGTATAATTTTTCTCACCTTTGCTAGTATTATTCAAGATTTCTTCACCGTGAAATAAGTGATCCCTAATAAAACCCTTTTAAAAGTGACTGCACTCAGTCTGTAACTAATTAATTATCAACATAATCTGCTCTAGTGACAGTTATTATTTATCAAAGCTTTATAATGCAAATCAGAGCATTTACATTTCTATTCAAGTGATGTCTACATTTAAAATCTCATACAGGATACTGCCTCACAGTAAATCCGTGACTTCCTGTTTTTTCTTTTCTACTCTCTCCTCTACACTTCTCATTTGCTTTTAAAAAACAACAAAACACTGATAATTTGGCTGAAACTATTCTCTTCTTCATGGCATTTTCATCTGCTAGTAATAGTCTCATTGCAGACTGACTAGACCAAGCTATTGAACGTAAAGCTAGACAGCATTTCACTATATATGAAATGAAGAAAGATCATGCTGGGACAGTCACCTTCAACATCATGCATTCAGTCTAAATTTACAGTAATAGACTCATACTCAGAGAATGCTTGCTGTGTTTGTTTGCAAACTAGTATGCAGTACTTACAAGTCTGTGGTTTTATTGACATATTCCTTTCCTTTCCTGTGGTTTTTAATTGAAACCCCCACTGCTCAGCCTAGCTCCTGGAAGTCAGAGAACAGAAGTTCTGCGTTTAGTTTAGCATTTAGACAAGATGAACACATACAGGAGAGTTCTGCTGCTTGATTATGAAATACATAGTTCAGAGTAGTTGGGGGGTTTGTTTTGATTAAGTAAGACTTGTGATATGTGTATGGAATTAGCTCTACAAAATTAAATGAATGAATGGTGAAGGGAATGTCTTAATGTGAATAAAACTGCCATTTTAATATCATTGGATTACTCAGAAAAATATTTGCTAGAAGGCATTTGCTTCCCATTGCAGCACATGCACTGCTGGCTGCATGCCTGACCTGAGTATACAGTTCACAGACCTCTAAGTTACGATGTATTAGTAAGCTTGGTTAACCAGGGATAACTTTTCATTCTGGTCACTATGTGGAATGCTCCATGAGTAACCCATGTGTACTGTAAGAAATATGTGATTTGTTTAAAAGTACATACAACTCTTCACCAATTTTGAAACATTATTATTTTAGATGTTAACAGTGTAATAAAATGCATATGCAAAACTGATGTGAACTGACATGCAAAAGTCTTGCAAAAATAAAATCACATATCTGCTTTGACACTCTGGTAGTCTGTACCATTTCCCCTGACGGAAGTTAAAATCCATTAAAAATGTTGGTTACCACTTAAAGAAAAATCAGGTAATGTAAATAATGTTTGACTACGACCTTGGAAGAACTGGTAACTGAAGCCTGAAGGATTAAGCTCACTGTTTACTTGTTATTAGTAAATGCTGGATTTTTAAACAAGATTACAAAGATAACTAGATTACTTTCATTTTTTTTTACAGTTCAAGACTGTAAGGTATAAAGTTGCTGCCTTGTCTGAATCTCTTGAAAACAGAAAGGGTACTCTACTGGTTTTACAAGTGGGAGCAACAATATTTAAGAATTTGCAAATACCCTTATCAATGTTGTACTTTATTTCCTGCATGATGAACAACAAAAACACATTGTAAGGTGCTGTGCCACTCCTCTGAGGGACAGTGGGAAACAGCTGCCAGGAGTCCATTGAAATTCCAGTGTGTGTGAAGGACTGCCAGTTGGCTGTCCAGTGCAGAGTAAGGTAAAAGAAAGTATTGTAAAGTATATTGTAAGTATTGTAAAGTATATTGTAAAGTATTGTAAAGTATAAAAGAAAATGTATTCTATTAGTACAAAAGCAACCCATTTAGCCTAAGCCCATTCCAACCTTTTCCCACTAGCTCCTTGAAGCTTAAACTCATATGTGCTAAAGGTGAAACAACTACTAGGTTTCCTTATTGTTGCAGCAAAGAATCTCTTTGGGGAGTAGCAGGAAGAAAAGCAACTATTCCACTGCAAATAGCCACCTGGTAGGCACTTACTTGCTAGCTAATATGATGTAAAGACAGTAAATGGAATAATGAAACAGTTTTTCAAACTCCAGTGCTGGTGTTCTGGTGTATTTGTTGTAATGCTACTTGTTTGCTATACAGACAAAAGCTAATGGATATACACCAACCCAATTAATCCATAGTGATTTTAAAAGTGTAATTTTTCTGCTTTCTTTTCCACATCATTTCCACAATCAGTTTGTCAAAGTGGAAGTTAGATTATCTCCTTCAAATGAGAGGCTCTTTCATGTCTTTCCACTTTGCCTTCCTTCAGAGAGCAGCAATTTTTGCTTACATACGTCACTGTCATGGAAAGACGACACTTTAGCTTTGAGCTTCATCTAGAGATTAGGCACCAAGTGCTCTTGAGCTGCAGGTTGTGAATTCCTAAACCTCAGGGAATCTCAGCTGTAAATGCTTTCGGCTTAAATTATGCTATTCATACAGCACTTGAGGATGGTATTTCACTGAGGGAATGGACAGAATGCAAGCTGAGTTCTGGTCATATCTAGAACACGTTGCCTATATAGTTGGCAGAACACTACAGTGAGAAAGGTAATTTCATAAACACCCTGTCACAAGAGGACAGCTGTCTTTTGGAAAAATGTACTGGAAAAAGTAGAAAATGTAGCAAATACAGCCCTGGATTAAGACGTTTTCCATCTTTTTAACAAAGTTTGAGCAAGGAAATTTAACTTGCGATGCCACTATATGACTCATTTAATATTTTGGCAGTATCTCCAATCAATTCTTTGAAAATGAATAATGACATCTTAATAAGTTACTGAAGATAAATTGCAAGTTCGTATTCGCTCTCATTTTTCAGTAATGACGGTTTTATCTTCCTCATTTATTTATGATAATTTAAATGGTCTACCTGCCCACTTTATAATGCAGACTTGCTGTCTTCTTATAGTGAAAAAGACTCACACTAAATACAATGACAGGATTTAGGTTAAAATGCAATCTTGGTTAAAAATATCAATGCCGATAACTTATATCACAGAGTATGTAATTTTTTTATTATTATTTTTTTCCATATGTGGTAGACAGGATTGGAATGCTTGATTTATTCTGCATTTACAATTTCAAAGAACAGTCTTATTTACAAAGTAGGAAACACCATTTTCCTAATTGAACCCTTAAATCTTTTTCACAATACAACGTGTGATGATATACCAGGCCTCTTTTCCATCTAACCCTAATAACGTTTTCACGTAGCAATTTTGAACGCAGCCTACTTTTGGATTATTTCATCATTTTATTAAAGAATTGAGTACTCCCCACTTCATAAACGTAACAACTATTAACAACATGAGTAAATTGTGATAACAATGCAATTTAAGTCAAATGTTCAGCACTTCACTTGTCAAGTCCAATTTGACTTCACCACAATTATCCTTCGGAGCACAAATGGCACAGTCTTGACGTTAATATATGCAGGGCCAAGATTGCACCTTAATGTCTAGAACAAAATAGGGAGGAAGCATCAGAAGCATGCTCAAACACAGCTCAGAGGCCATGCTGTGAACAAGAACTCTGAATTTGCTCAGAGTCCTGGGGATTTGTATTGAAGCACATACACTGTACAGTACATTTAAAGTATCTAATGGCAGTTAGGACAGATCTTGTCCAAAAAGGAAGGGAATTCCCTTTCATCTTTATGGAAGCTGTCACAAAATGATATAAACATCACCAAGTCTTGATTTTAAAATGTTAATTTATCTCCCCAAATTACCACACTCACATATGGCTCATAATTGCAGCATCATGGAGTGTCAATTGAGCAAAACAGATGTATTTTTCAAAAAAATGTGACAGTGTTTGCAAAAGTGCTCTATTCTCAATGGGTGCCCATGCTGCTTCTACCTTCTGCTTCAGTACCTACATATTGATGCTGCTGAACTAAAAGCAGATTTTCTGCTTCAAGTGTATACAATATCAACATTCAGGCCAGCAAAATGTAGTATTTAGACAATTTCAAATAAAGCAGTTAAAACAAACACTGTGCATTAAGTAACAGACCAGGATTTCCTGTGGAACTCACAAGAAAATTAAAAATGAATATTCTGACATCATGTGAGATAACTCATGAATTAGGAAAGAAATCTAATGAAGTTTAAAACAGTTTTAGGTATAGTAGTTAGGAACAATAGCTTTGATGAATTAGAGCCTTGTCCCATTAAGTTTCAAATTTGTGATTTGGATCTGTATATCTCCAGTAAAATGAAGTGCTGAGTTGCTCTGAAACTACTCTACTAAGCAAAATGAACATTAAATTTTATTGTGATGAAGTTCTTTTCTAAGCGGTATTTTCTTGCGTAGTCCTACATAGAAACTGCTGTTCATTGGTTTTCTCAAACTGGAGATCTATCTCTTTGAAAAAGTCTTTGCAGTGCAATTATTGAATACCACATAGGTTCACCTATTGCTATTCAAGATTTCATTTGCTACAGTGCTATGTGAATAACATATGAATAACATCCTTGAAGAAATATTCAAGGACTTCAGAATTATTTAGTGCATCTCATCTCACAGGACAAGAGCTTTTCTGTGGGAGATGTTTTATTAGTTCTTAGATTTTGCATGAAATCTTCCAGATTGACATTGGTTTTAGCTGAATACTGGGGTTAATTTTCAGACAGACTTTTCATTTTTTTGTTAGTTCTTTGAAGAAAGAAGCCAGGTATATTTACGTTTCAGGAAGTGTGAAAACAAGTCCTTTTTCCCTTACTTTTTTTTCTTTTCCTTTTAATTTGGAATGTCACGCTCATGAGCTATTTTATTATTATTATTATTATTAATTATTTTTATTTTTAAGGAACTTTTTTGCTCAAGTTTTCACTCTGTGATATAAAACCTTTCAAAAATCCAGGAAAGAAAACCCCAAAATATCTATTTTTGGCATTGTTATCTTTAGCTAATTTCTATCAGCTGTCATTGATAATGGCTTGCTGTGCAACTACTTGCGCTCTATAAAAGAAATGTAGTCTCACATCTGCAGGATTTCATTATAGTTTAGCTTTCCAGTAGTTCAGGACAAGCTTTTCATTGCATTTCTGTCTATCTTCATGTATTTTCTTGCAGCAGAATTTATAGAGGTATTTTCCTCATATAAAGAAGAAATCTCCAAGTGATGGATGCAAAAATACTTCTGAAACAGTGTGATATACTGCTGTTGTCTTTCAGCTCTTTTGTATGCAGTACTCTGATGGGAGTTAGATGAAGTGAGAGAGTAGGGACTGAAACCTAATGTACAAGCCAGAATCCTTTACCAGATACAGTCAGAATAAGAAATAATAGTTATATAGAGAAAAACAACAATAGTAATTTTACTTTTATAACAATATGCTTCTCATAAACCACAAAGTTTAAAACACCTACTAAAACTCTCCTTCCCTACTCTTCACTACTAAGGCTGTTTACCTTTAGGAATTTCTAACATTTTTGAGCTGTCTCTTGTTCAAAGGAGATTATATCCAATTCCATGAGAATAGGATAAAAGCATAGTTTGGTTCCCTCTCAAAGTCTCTTACCATTTCACAGAACAGTCTATTATCCCCACACCAAACCAGAAACCTGCCTTGTTATGAAAGTTGATAGAGCAATACACTGAGGCACTGGAGACTGCTATTGTACTCCTGGATCTGCTTAGGAGAGCTTATTTCCTTCTCTGTGTCCCTCTTCATCTAATGCAGGAATAGTAACACCTGCTTTGTTTCTAAAGCATTTGGAAAATACAATACAATGCTGTAGTGCTATTATTACAAATTTCTTATTTCACTTTCAACGATACATAATCATACACAACACCAACAGTTGTTTAGAAAGATATCATAGTGGACACAGCATCACTGCCAGGAACAAGCTTTGACACTTGTGGCTGTACTGCAGAGTATAACGTGATTGTGCCTGAGAGTCTGACATTCCATGTTAAAACATCAGCTTTGCAGATAAGACTCTATATTGGCTTCTTTTATACTTTATGTCACTTTGAGATGAAGGATGCAATTACAGACTTTTATCTTCTCCACCCTATCAGATACACTGTGAACCTTCTCAAAATGTCACCATTGAAAAGAAAAGGCAAAGCTGAAGTCTTCTACTGTGTAATGTACTACTATCTACTGTGTGGTTTGATTCAATTTTTACAAGGCTTCCCTATGAGGTGCAAGAATCTGATTTATGATTCCACATTAAAGCCTTCTTTACTTTTGAGATTCTGGTTAAATACTATATGATATGACACAAGTATATTGAAAAACAGACTTTTGGTTTCTTATAACGGGCTTTAGCTTGCTATGCTAGCAGCACATTCACTTCAGATCGTGCAGGGTGTTCCACATTTCTATTTTTTGTGTATCGCTGGTAAATATAAAAGTTGAATTTGATATACTACAATATATTCTCTCTCAAACAAAAGTTACTAGATCAGATCTAAAGAAAAGTCTTCATCTCCTCGAAGTGCCTAATGTATTACTATGGGCAAGTAGAAATGAATATTTTATCACATGCTGTTATTATGGATGAAACTTTGATTCTGGGCATCTTCTAAGGAGATGGAAATGTGTGATACCACATTCCAGACAGATTCAGTACTACAACAGTGAGGTTTAAACATGAATACTTGGATCAGTATCAAAATCTGTCTCGTAATAGAAAAGCTTACTTTTGCCTCACAGTGTTTATAAATTGCACAGATTGTTTCTAGACATTCCATGGCCACGAGAATGTATTATAGCATCTGTTCAGATTGGATTTGTGACTCTAGGAATGTTTTCAGTAAAAGAATGTCGTATTTAACCACTGGTATCTATAAGTAAATGGGCTGTGAAGCCAAAAAATTCTCAGCAGAGGTGACAGGGAAAATGAGAAGGATATCCAAGTCCTGCTGTCACTTCTCATCGACCAAACTAAGTACATGGGAGAGCAGTATTCTGGCCAGAAAAGTGGAGTACATGAGGAAAAGAGCCAGTGTAACTTTGCAAATCATCTGTGTCTAGAGTCATCCATACATGGCATAGCCATGCACCAAATCTCGCCTTAGTGAAAACAGAAAACAAGGGAGGCAGTTTGCATTCCATAGCAACCTCTTAACAAGAATGAAAGATATACAAAAATTAGTGTGTTCAAGGAAGCCGCTTGATTCCAGTCTATGGTCTGATGGTCTGAATCTCTTACAACTAGACATAAAAGCATACAGTTAGGTACTTATTAAAGAATAATTCTGCATAGAAACAGCCATGAAAAAGACATCTAGGCTGTCAAGAATCATTTGTAAAGAACAGGTAAGTGGACAGTAAACAGAATTACTCTACTGTGACTGTACATTCACTTTACTACATGTGATTTTTCACATCTCAAAAAATAATACAGTTATCAGAGAGATGATACCTTAGGAGGGAGGCTCAGCAAACCAGAATTTGCAAGCTTTGAAAAAAAAATCATGAAACATAAAGAAGACAGTAAGTAAAATTTACTAGTATTCAAAGCCAAAACTGATTAGGCTTAAAGTTTCAAATACCTTTTCCTTCAATGCAAAATCCAATTGTGTAACTCAGTGCCACAAGGTGCTTTGTATGCAAAGGCATAAGCGGATTCAAAAAGCAGAAATGCAGCTATACGCAAACATATCATTAAACATAGCTATTGATATGAACTAGATGCATTTTCTATATTAGAAGATCTCTAAACAGCATTTGACTGCAGGTCATTAGCTTATGACTGTGAAAAAGAGATGAAGTTCTTTACTCCATCACTATGCCTCAGTATTGCACCAGATGGCCCTTTCGTCTGAGCCAGTCTCATCATTCTTCTCTTCATTACTATTGAACAAATCCCTCCAGCAGAACTAGTATTGGTGGCTGGTTTAATATTTTCCTAATTATTTTTTTTAAGCTTTCATAATCTTGTTGTCATAGTCAATTGCAAACACATTCATGGCATGGTAGAGTTAAATCACAAGTATTCTTAATTTAAAAATTATTAGCATACTACATAATTAATTAGACTTTTACACTTCAGTGAGTTTTGGTTCCCCAAAGAAAACTGAGCATACAGAATATAATTTGATTTAACTTTTTGTCAAGGTCTAATCTACCTGAAACATTGTTATATTTCAGGGGAAGCATAAGCTGCTTAGATCTTGTCAGAATCTCCTTAGCAGGAAGGAAATGTATTTATTTTAATGTAAAAATACAATATATTTAAAAAGAATGTTTTATCTATAACCAATGAGAAAAATGTAAACAACAAGTACATTTAGGCCGTATGCATGAAATATTGGTAATATTTAAGTATGTGAACAGTCGTGACAAAAGTTGTAATTCTAGAGATAATTAAACACATAAAACACAAAATTAGAAAGAATAGATAAAAGAAGCGAAGAAAATAAATGCTTTAACTATTGCTAAGTAATGGTCCGGACTGTTCACATGAGGAGTCTGTACAGCTGATGAATAATACTTCCTGGTTACAGCTGGTGAGAAGAGCTAATAGCAAAAAATTTCTTCCAACTTTTGTTATTACAAAGACTAAGTAGCTGTAGTGTGCTCCCTATTAGCCTTAACTGAGAGAATGAGAAAACCAGATGATTCTATACTGCTTCTAGATTTGACATGAACTCAAAATGTTTTTTTCTGAATTGTCCTCCCAAGTATTCTCAGTTCCAAAAGGAATATTTATAGAGACACCACTGCAGACATACATGAGATTGTTTCAGAACATAAAGAAATACATCCATGTTTGTGTTATACTGAGCCTCAGCTGATAAACTCTCTCATACCCAGAGGCACTAGTAAGAGGAGAGCACAAACATTTTAATGCTTCCCTGCTGAGCGATCTTGGGCTGTGAGAGCAAATGCTGATCCTAAGCTAATGAGCCCTACCAGACACTGACTCTGAAGAACTACTTTGTGTGTCTTCACATTGCTCATTTAGTATCAGGAGCACTGGATACCCTTGTCTGAACTACTACACAATAGGGGTGAGCCATTAACTGCTTCTACTTTCAGCATGATGGAGCACTCTATCTTGTAAAACTAAGGCTTAATACTTCCTTCACACTTTTCTGCAAGGAGTTTTAAAGCAAAGAGCATCAGGTAAGTGAAGAGTTGATGTACCAATATTCCAAGAGCTCCCATGACAGACAACCTGTCCAATTAAGAAAATGTCAGGATGGATTAGAATTCCCGTTTTATGCAAACTGAATTCCAGGTGAGATATGAAGAAGAAAAGTATTACGTAAGAGCAGGGACATACACCATAGTCATACAGTAGGTATAAATACTTTAACTCATGAAGAGCAATAGAAATCATGCTCCTGCCCACCTATCACACATGTTGCCTATTCACCTCTGGCAGAAGCGCTGCTTGCTTCTCTTTTCTGCCTTTATTCTATTCTTTTTCTCTGATGCTCATAATTTTATTTATTTATTTAGGCTGCCATGAGTCTCAGAACATGAGAAGCGTGGCTGACACGAGCTGCTTCTAATTTAAACAGTTGAAGGGGAGGACTGAAAAATAATAGAACAACTCTTCCAATCCTTAATGCTACAAAGACTGAGTAGCAAAATATTAGCTCCAAATGTGTTGGATGGAATAAACTACTCATTTTGTGAATGTATGAGTAATTCAGAGTTCTGATCTAGTGTGATCAAATCTAAGAAAAATTCTACAATTAATCAGTTCAACAGAAGGTGTTTTTTAAAATGTCTGTCATGTAAATTGCATTTTTTCACAACCTCAGCAAATGAGTAAAAATGCTCCTGTCTTATAATGTCATTTATAACCATTATGCCTCTAGAGGACCCCTCATTTCAAATGAAGGTATTGTTGTTAATTTTCAATTTTATATCCTGTCATATGGAGGTTTAAGAAAAGAGAAGCATTTTACAGTCTTAAATATATGGAGAAAGCATTGTCTTAGGCCATGCCCATAACTCCCTGTAGCCTAGTTTATCTTAATCTGACTAGAATAAAAAAAGTCTTAGAGGAACAAAATAAGTATTTTGAATGCAGATTATTAAACTACAGAAATGATCAGAAAACACATTTCCTATCTTGGAAATAACCATATTTTTATTCAGTAATCTTGGAAAATAAAAATCACAGGACTGTATTCTATAGAAGTGACTAGAAAAGAGGAGTCTGTCTTTAGCTAGTAAAAGCTAGCCATGTCATACACTTCTTATTTATTCACATGTCTTTTCTATGATGGAACATCTTTAGTCAAACAGGTGAAGAGTTTGACCCCACTACTGCTTCCTTTCTCCACATACTCCAAGTTAGACTGAGAACTCTTAGGTTAGGGGAAGTATTTATTAGATAAAAAAAACCTGGTGTATAAAAAGGGGTGAATTTAGTGTGACACCAAAGTACTAGGTGTGCTCAGAACACATCTATAGGATTTATACTCTCAAGCCAGAGAGGGAAAAGGCCTCCAGAAATGTCTAAAGGAAAAATATGCAGAGCTACCATGTTGGCTATTATGCAACCATTTGGGAGCAGATGAACATAAGTTCATAGGAAGCTAAGTTTGTGGTGCGGTCTCCAAATTCTGCTAAAGTCTCACTGTAAGCATCTAATTTCTTCTTGAACCTGAACTACTGCTGAAGTTAGCCACCAAGACATTTTTCAGAATAACAGACATCTCTTAAAAACACTTAATAAAACTACTCTGAAAGCTTCCACCAAGTCTTCAGGATTAAGTAGCAGAGCAAGAAACTTGCTCTTAGCAAGACACCTGAGCTCTGAGCATTTTAAGTAGTTCATAATCTAAGGTGGCTTTCAGTTTCTAGGAATAACAGTCTCTAACAAAGTCACCTCAGCCCTTCTATATAACCATTACCCTATTCTTTGCTGAGAAAGCCAGAAAGTTGTTAAAAAGCAAACACACATTCAAACAGAAGCTAAATAGGATATAATTTGGCCCATTTTCAGTGACATAATGCAGCAAAGATAGTAGCAATATTGTGTTATTTCAGGTCATGATAGTTTTGAAATCATTTATGGATATCTCAAACACTATGACAAGTTGCCACTGTGTGTGCCTAGCAGCCCTTTAATAAAGTTAACATTTTTGTTCTGCCAAAGATATTGTATAAAACATTGCAAACGATATTGTCTACATGCCTGACTAAATCCTGTAAAATTTTCTCTTAAACAAAGTTGGTCTAAAATCAGGAAGACAGTGTTTCTTTTTTGACTTTATTGCAGTCAATAGCCTAGCTATTTAATTTCTTTTTTTCTTTTTTAAATGAGTTTTCAGTTGGTGTGTCAGACAGCACACTGAATGTCAGTTATTATTAAGAAATTACTAAACATACAACAGATGGTTCATGTTGGAAACCTGATATGTCAGATTAACTTTCCCTCCAATCAGAATGCCATTACACCCAGAATGCCAGGCCTCCTTTGCATGCACAAAAAGAAACTAAAATAACATTCACACACATATCAAATTTGAATTTGGTGTTGTTGCTTCACTGGCTCCAATATACTTCTAGAGGAGTCACTCTTAGACTCATAGGTATACTGACAAAGATGATTTCCATGTGTAAGCAATCAATTCCTTTGATATAGGAGTTCCTGAACTAGGCTTTCTGTATTTTTATGTACCTGTGTGAGGTGATGTATTCCGGGGCAGACTATAAGGAAAGGGAACTGGACACCACATGCAAAATCCTAATAGGTGTCATATTCACAGGTAGTGAACAATACATGACCTTTGCTCTGTACGGATATAGATTTGGAAAGCCACCTAAGTTAGCAGAGGCAAAAAAAAGGCCAAGGAAAGGCTAGTTTACGAATGCTCATCATGTACTATACTTTCTGATATAATATATTTTGAGGATCAACAGCTTAATAACAGATCTACTAAAAAGCCATACAAATTAGAAGTGGAAAAGGATTACTACATCACTTAGTTTTGCTAATGTAGGAATTTCTCTAGAGCTTATTTATTCTTCCTTGTCTTCTCAAGTCCATCTTAGAATATGCATAAATGGGTTTCTGCTAATGCAGAAATACCCCTGGGTCATATTTATTTCTCATTTGCTTCTTAGGTCCACCTCAAAATGGATGCAGATGGATAGAGCTCAATGCATTAACTTTGATGGTGCAGAAACATATCAGGGTACTCTCTTTATCTCTTTTGAAATACATTTTCAATTTTCAGGTTACTTTGCTACCCTCAGTGTACTTCCTTTTAACTTACACCATTACCTAGAGTATAAAGCCTTTTATACTTCTTTATTACTAGTAACTTCCATGCATTTGAAGATGGCTAAAACATTTTTCTCACTGAACTCCTTTCTAATCAATTAATAAGAATAGAATAAAATATTTATTCAAAACCATTCAAACTCCCACCGAGCAAAGATGCAGTAAAAAATAATAGAAGAACGTATGAGGTAAGGTATTATTCAAAAGTAGTAAGATTGGCCAAATTCTGCCCTAAGAAGCGTCCACTTTATCAATTATTTCAGACTATATATTGACTGGGTAATGACAAATGAGATGAAAGATGGACTATTCAAGAAATAAGCGTTAAACCAAAAAGCAATAGGAAAGTGTATGAAATAATTTTAATAGACACTAGTTTTCTGGTTTAGGTTATTTCTTGTTCCTCAGTTGCAAGAATCATTTTGTTCTACCAAAATGATTTTTCTTGAGACTGGTGACAGTCTCATTTTTCACTATCAAGTAACTCTGCATTATCAATTACATTGTATCTTATTATAAAGCTGTCTGTTCCAATGCTCCACTATGATATTGTTAGGGGGAAACAGCACCATGGAAAACTTTCAGAAATGAAAAATTCACTTCTTTAATAACATTTCTATAAATATACTATCAGAATGCAGTATGTCAAAGGCGAATCATTTTGACTAATAAAAGCTGATATAACTGGGAGTGTGGGGGAAGGGCAGAAATAAAGATATAGTAGGTGGGTCTTCAGCTCCTCTCTATCTACTTTGACTCTCAAAGGCCAAATAAAGTGCAGCTGGAGGAGAGGTAACCAACTCTGAAGGAGCTCAGAACCTCTAAGTTTTGGCAGTCCCCAAGTAACAAAATGGACCTTGAAGCTGCCCGAGTTTATATCGGCTCTAAGCCTTACTCAGACCTTTATTTACCCCAGACATTGAGGCCTGATATCCAAATCTGAGAGATTAAATGTGACATATATGTTAAGCAAATAAAAGGCTTATGACTTAACCATTCTTAATTTAAATGTTTGTATAAGTCATATCCATATCCACAATACTTCCTGAGCTATAACTGCTCACTTTCCCATGCTATGATTTCCATGTTTCCTACAAATGAGGTAGAAGATCTTCTGAGGATGCTGATTTTCACTTAGCTCTGAGGGTTTTACTCTATCTGTGTTTATCTAGGGATAGTTTTAGCTGGCAAAGAGCCAGAAGCAAATTCCAAACCAGTGCGCCCAGAGTAGGAGAAACCTACAAAGGAAATATCATTGCTGTTACACAGTTGACCATAAAGCTGTCCTATTTCGTACCTCATAGAGAACCGTGGTTCTTCATTATAAAATATTGGCTCCAAATAAATTCAAACAATCTCTTTTCCATTCCCCAAAGTTCAAAGCACAGCACTAGCACTGTTAAACCTACTACCTTCTGCAGTATTACTGACTTACCTACCCATCTCAGTCTAGCTCATGGAAAGCAGTGTTAATCTCAAGCACCTACATTAAATTTCCATGAGATTCTTTAGTGACATATCAAATCATATTAGATTTTGCTCTTTGACTGAAATACATAACTTTTTTTTTTTTTTTTTTTACAGGGTATGGATATTTTCCTAAGGAACAGCTACTTTTATGACTAATTTAATTTCTCCAGGCACACAGCTTTCAACCAGCCATGTTGTCACTTCTAAGTGACGCATGTGGAAGGTTTTCAATCCTGAAGATTAGAATGCTGTTTTTGGTTTCTGTAACCATTATTGCATTGTGCTAACAGACTACGCTTAATGTATTGTAGTCAAGTTTGATGTTTGATAGAAATTAAAGATATTTCTTAAAAATCATTGATAAATTAATATTCCTTCATCAATGCTGTAAGTTAGTGAATGCTTTCATGTGTATGTCTCCCATTAAAGTCAATGAAAATTTCTCAGGCTTTTAGCCCTGATCCTTTAAATAGATTCTATCACAGTTCAGTATTCTTGATTATGTATCCTATACAACATACATTATGACATTAATGAGGCCCATTATATATTATTAAAATATCTATATCATATGATATAACATGCTAAATGGGCAGAAGAAACAATTTATATCAAATTCATATAAGGCAAATTGCTATATTTACAGTGTAAGACCTATAAAACTCATTATGCATAAAAAGACAAGCATGCTTAACTGACACACCCTGAAAAGGATCAAAATGACCTCTCACCAAAAGCTACAACTCAGGCATTTATCATTTAAAAATGTATATCAATATTAAATTGACAGGTCCAATTGTGAGATAATAAAGTTATCTTTCCACTTAAAAGTAGAATAACAAGAATGAAGGACAATAACAACTTGTATTTATTTACTAAATTTTGTGTTTAAATTACCTCAGTATTACCTGTCAAAATGCATAAAACAACATGATTTGATAAGGCAAATTCCTTGTTCCTGATGGATCCAGCTTGAGCAAGCTGGTTATATTATCACAACAACCATTCATTTGATGACATAATATAACTTGATAAAAGTCATCTTGATAGATGACAAATAAGCTTTTTACTAAGCCTAGTAACTCCTTAAAGCTAGCATGAAAGGCATCTTATTTTGACGCTTCTCCTGAACACTGAAGAGCAAGTAATAATAGGTACTACATTAGCAGGATTCATTTTGTTCACTGATTTTAAGTTTACACATTGAAATCAAGAAGTAATTAATACTATATTTTTTTGCATTTGGGCATTCTCTGGGAAACTCAAGAATTGTTAAGTACTTTCAGACAAGAAATAGAGACAATGTGCATTTCATTAGTTACTGGCTGTATGTTACACCTCTTTTTGCCTGTCTGGTGAGATCATTACTGACTCAAAGACAAGCAAAATATAAAAAAGGAAGACAGGTTCCTGAAAAAGATATTGGATCTGGATCTAGTAAAACATGAAAGATTTGTTGTAAGTATTACAAGTATTTCAAACAGAAAACTGCAGGTCTGTTACAAAGAATGCAGGCCACACCTAGAGAAACAGAAACTTGTCTAGCCTAGGATGCAATTATTCTGTTACAAATATGTAAAACCAGTAATTAAAAGAACATGAGTTTGTAGTGAAACAACAAACACCAAAGAGATTTAGATGATCCTTACATGTAATAAGCACAAAAATATCTAATTGGAAGAAACAGGTTACACTGCTTCAGTGCTGTGAACTCTGCGAACCACTCCAAAATACTGTGCCTGCTTCCTGTACCTGCAGAAGTACATTGAGGAATAGGACAGGCTTCGAAGAACAACAAAAATAATCAAAAGATTGTGTAAGAGAAAGTCTCTAATTACACAGCTGCTATAGGACTCAATGCAACAATTAATTCCAGGGAATCCTGTGGCATGTGCTATGCACGACTCAAGATAAAAGTGCTGCAACAGTCTCTCTTACTACTGATATATTTCAAAAGCTGTTTTCATTTCTACATAGCAGTAGAGAAACTTCTATACTGGGGCCAAGTGTTGGAAATGCTGAACTGTTAAAAAAAAAAAAAAAAAAAAGAAAATCCACAGTGTGGACTTGCAAGAAGTGAAGCAGTTGATCCCATCCAGTTTTACCTACAAGGCAAACACATAAGCGACACAAAAACTGAATTACTGTTGTTGCCTTTCCAGTGTCCCCCACAGTGATATTTGGCAATTTTTTCAGGAGCAGGCGCTGAAAAGGATGGGGAACTTTAACCATTCAAACAAAGATACTTCTGCAGTTTGTTTGAGGACATTCTACAAAAGATTCCTCCTATTGATTGATCTCCCTTTTTGCAAATTCACTGGAGTTTTTCTAACAGCATTACTCAGAAGAGTTCTCAGCCAAACTGAATTACAAAGAACAAATGGTTCCAGTGCCTCTAAGGAATTTCTGCTCAGCAAGCTGGTGAGGTTTTGTTTGTTTGTTTGTTTTTTTCCTTGGAAAGGGTTTTGTTATTCTATCAGGAATTTTACTGCCTTTAAAAAAAAAAAAAAAAAAAAAAAAAAAAAACCTGATTAAAAAATGGAAAGGAAAATCCTACCATTGTGAGCTTCAAAGACAGGGGAGAAAAAATATTTCTGAAGGACTCAGGGATTTTCTTTCATACACAGACATCAAGAAAACAAGCATTCTTTCTTATGCACATAGCAAATCTACTGAACCATGAAGTTTAGGACTCTCCAGTTCCATGTTTTCTCCTGTCTTGCCTGACTTCACTTTCAACACTTCTTCCACATTATTGATGCTAGGTTGAGTACTGCCCGGACTCCAACCAGCACCAAACTTGGAACTCAGTTCTGTTCTTCATTCTGTTTCCCATCCCACAGACTCTGTATATTGACCTGATTCCCAGTATAATTACCTCAGGAAAATATTTTTTTCCTAAATGCCCTTTGTCTTTGGATCATTCATACACACATTTTAAGACCAATCTTGTCTTAAGACTAAGTATTTTGTACTGATTGGTACAACACAATCTGAGATTTTATATATATATATTTTATATATATAAAATTTTTATATTTATATATATTTTTTATATATATAAATAAAAATTTGGACAAAAAGCAGCACATCTTGAAAAATATGAAGTACTAAAAGTAAATGAAATAGTAATTAGAAATCAAGTATGTTATTCTTGATAAAAATCTTGAATGTATGAATATGTATGCAGTCCTCCACATTAAGTATAATGTACAATATGTTTGCTCTGCAAAATCTTATTGGGAAGCAATCACAAAGATCATGGAGATAAAAGAAAATCAAGAAATAGAGATAAAAGCCTGACATCACTGAAGTTAGTAGCAAAACTCCTTTTTGATTCAAATAAGGTTAACTTTTATGTTTGTTATACACTAATAAGTTCTTTTCTGAAACAACTGTTTTGTGATATATCCATCATGCAGAAAAGCACCATTTCTATTTTCTTTTTTTACAGTGTAATATTGGATTATCCAAACCTTGGTGTAACAAAGAACTTAATATTTGACAGACTGAGCACTTACTTTTTAAGTCACTGGTCACCACTGACTTTGCTGTCCATCTTATCTAAGAATCAACTTTGTCTGTTTTAAATGAAAATTTGATACTGATATTTAAAACCCCATATATTCCTGTTTGGACTACCACTATTTTCAGCTACAAAAAGCTGTGGTTTTTTTTGTTTTGTTTTTTGGGTTTTTTTTAATTCAAATGGTAGAATTCTCAACCTCATCTTCATTCAGGTCCCAGAAGTTACAGACTCCTTGCATTAGCAAAGTAAATATAAGAGAAAGTGAATTACCGACATAGGAAAAAGCAGAAGGCTTAGAACAAAAAAAAAAAATAACATTCAATGAGATTCACAGACAGCTTGCCTCTTCTTTATATTGAGTCATATTTATCTATTCATTTTCCTCAAGTTTTACTGTATTTTGATTAGTCCCTGAAGCACTGAAAACATATGAAAGATATTGGTCCCAGCACACAAAGTTATACTCAAATGAAGTAATAAAAATAAAAAAACCATAACATTTTGGGGACTGCTGAAATTATCAGAGGTAACTTTAAATTATTAATACAATAATGAACTATTAATAATGAATGCAGGAAGTATTACAAAAGCTATCACAGCATGGTTCCATCCAAATTTTACTTACCAGATGTGTTTTATTGATTTCCAGAACTGATAACCCAAGTGTTCTAAGGGAGGTATGCTGAAGAAACCATGCATACATAAATAAATAACTGCATGTGGAATAAGCAATGCTGCTGAGGAAAGCTTTGTACACCACAATAATTTTAATCACTCTTCTGAAACATGTAGTCTTAAAGGAGGAGTCATGCAGATGCAATGCAGAATTGTTATCGTGCATAGAGTTCATGCAAACCCTCAGTTCTATTTGAGGCATCCATATCAGGAGTAATAGTTTAGGTAGGAATTCCAGGTAGCTCAATGTAGCTGTCAGTAATTTGATTACACTATTAAGATACAACAATCAAAAAGATCGGTGCAGTGGAATAGCAATATAGGAGGCGCAATAACAAAGGGACTAACATGAATGGAAAGAGTGTTACAAAGGAAAAGCGCTCACCTATCTCTGAAGGGCTAGGCTTACAGGGAAAACTCTGCAAGGGTTTATCTCCAACTAAATACACTTCCCCAGTGGCAGTCAGCCCTTAAACGAGGTCTAAGAGAGGTGGTGCAGCCAGGCTGCAGCCCTTCTGGTTACACAGCTGAATTGCCTTCACCTGTGCTCCCAGGGCTGACCAGGTCCTTTCCCCAGGTGCTCAATCAGTAGTTCAGGCTGTGACTCAACAGCTACCATACATATGGCTACCATATGCATGTAAATCCACTAAAGGATTTAACTAAGTGACCTAACTTTCAAAGTTTCCTCGCAGAATTTCTTATAGTCAAAGTTAACCTGCTTCTACGAGGTTTCTACAGTCAGACACTGCAGGTCAGAAAGGTGGTCCAGATTTTACTACAGTTCATCTCAAATATGCTCACTACACAATTGCAGGAATCTAGTCACACATATCCCAAACTTGTAAAGAGCTATGAGGATCTATCTAATATTGAAAGTTCCTTAACTAAAGGATGTCAAATATTTTACACAAACCATTTAGATATGTGAAATTAGGATTTTGTGGCAGAGGAAGAAAACTAAGAGAGATGAAAGTTTAAAAAACAAAATCTTTTCACGTTTTATGTTGGCAGTCTTTTTATCTCCTGTATCCACACCCAAAAATAACAGAAGATAACTATTCTGCCTGAAATGTTTCCCAAATGTTGGTAGGTCAGACAGCGAGGGCTCCCAAAAACTACTAAAAATGTATTACCTGGAACTGAATAATGTTTCATTTCATCAGTATTCAACAGTGCTGTCCTGCAGTAAAGAAGAGTAAAAATAGAATGAAACCACAAGAAGAGCAAGTGAATGGATATAAACACGCAGAAGATATTTAAGATTCTTTTAGCCCAGACAGCTGTGGATTTTGTCTGCGACTATTCAACCTCCTTACCACTCCAGAAGCTGCTACAAAGTTCCTTCTCCAAAGGGAGGTATGAATGCTCAATGTGGCCCATGAGAAAAAGCTTGCAATTGAAAGTCAGGCAGGTAGCAGCCACGCTCACTATATGCCCATACTTCAAAGAGAGGGGCAGTTGTTCCACAGCGAGAGGGGTGTAAATACTCCCTAGCACCAGCACTATTCATGCCTCTTCATAACAAATTCAGCAATTCAAACTCACAACATTCCTTTGTTCCTCCCTCTCAACTGACAGATTCTGCATTTGTATTTTTCTTCATTAATGGAAAGTAGATTGTTTGGTACTGAATAATACTGGAAAATTAGCAACATCTGCTGTGATGTTTGCTGTTATTATTCTCTACGCAAATGCTACTGGAGCCATTATATTTGCCTTCTGTAGTGAGTTCATTAAATCAAGTGGGAATAAAGGCCTACAAACACTCATTCTATTGATAAGAGGAAGAGTCCAGGAACCACAGAAGTGGAAACACAGAGGCTCTGGATTAAAGTACTTCACAGTTCTCAAGACACTCAGTTCATGACCACTGGCAGGCTGTGTGGAAAGCTGAAAGGTGTTTCTTCAAAGCGATGGCCTCAAGTTGTGTCAGGAGAGGTTTCAATTGGCTATCAGGAAGAATTTCTTCACAGAAAGTGTGGGTAGGCATCGGAACAGGGATGTGGGGGAGTCATCATCCCTGGAATCCCTCTGAAAAGATGAAGGGAAGTGGGGTTTAAAATTTACTTTCCATGCATCCTTTTCCTTTGTGATAGGTGATAAGCCACTTGATAACCAGCTGGCAAAAGCATGGAGGGTGCTAAATTGTCTGCCTCATGAAAAATCTATTATTATTGTTAAAAAAACAATAACAGATATATTGCCCAGTGGGTCAGAAATTCCACAGTTGAGGAAAGCAGCTTGAACTCGGGTGTTTTACAAGGGTGTTAGTGAGGGTACATCATCAGTGCAGCCTCGTGAAGAACAGTCAAATAGTGTGACCTTTTGTCACCCTTTTCTATTTAGCAGCCCTCTGCACTTCTCTATCATGCTGAAATAAGTATGAAATCCCCCTTTTTTTTTCTGTTGACAGTAGTTCAATAACCCCTTGTTGTGGGTATCCAAATATTTCTGGTCTAACAGTGTATCCGCCCATATGATGGCTTACTTTGCACGGTTATTATTAGTTCATTATCAGAGTGAGCATTAGCCATGGATTTTGAAAGAAGGAATGCACCAGTACACTTTTTCACTCCATTTTTTCTTGCTCTTTGAGAGAATGTGAGGAGAAAAATGTTAGATATTTCCCCCCTGCTACACTGCTAAGTAAAGAAGGGAAGAGATGAGTGTGAATCAATATCCATCCTTTAGCAAATAAATAAGATAGAAGGATCACTTACAGAAGGAATTAGACGGTAGCAACGCAGAAGGAATATGCTCCCCTTCTTCAAGGGGGTGGAAGGATAGTGATGCTTGAAAACCAGCTAGAGAACATATGTGTCAGTATCAGTAATATTTACAGTTGAAACTTCATGAACAGCAAGAAAGGGCATAGACGTACAAATTCTTACAGATTGTGTTGAAGTAGCTTAAAGAGATGCTTTCAGTTTAGACTAACATGTTCTAATTTGTATTGAAAGAGACTGGAAGTGTCAACAAGGTCATTTACCACATCCTAGCAATTGAGAAGGGAAGCTCCACTTTTGTAGAAGGATGCTTACAGTCACAGTCTTGAACATTTCCTAAACCATTTGCCAGAGCTTGTCTTCGTCCAGACTGCACAATACCAACCTCTGTCATAGCTAGCACAATTCTAGAATGTTTGCCATTGTTAATGATTCCTTGCATCCACCTGCTTTTACAATACAGGTTGGGCAAGACAGTAACTGTTTAAGTAACTGTCCCCTTAAGGATATATGTGAGGCTTTATAAAGGTGGGAATAAACCTATGTTGAAAGTATTAAAGCATATTCTGTATATCCTTTGCGTGGGAACTGTTGAGTCACAGCCTGAACCACTGATTGAGCACCTGGTAAAAGGATGCTGTCATCCCTGGGAGCACAGGTGAAGGCAATTCAGCTGTGTTACTAGAAGGGCTGCAGCCTGGCTGCTCCTCTCAGACCTCATTTAAGGGCTGACTGGTACTGGTGTAGGCTTTTTTTTATTATTTGTTTGTTTGTTTGTTTGTTTATTATTTTGGCAAAGCCTTCTTTTATGTACCTTGTATCTTCTTATACAGGTGAGCAATCTTCCATTCCTTTATAGCACCTTTCTATTGTGCTGGTCCTTCTGTTGTCACACCTTTGTTGTAATGCCTTTCCCATTGTATCGATCTGTCTAATTGCTTCACCATTCTATCTTATGGCAATCAGGATATGGTATCCATGTGAGTGCTGCTGTTATACTGTAAACTCGGAAGCAGTCTCTAAAGTTAAACAGATTCCATCAAGCACAAATGGTTTTGGTGGTTCTTGTCACTGTCCCTGGCATTCCCGTGTGTCATTCCTATATGTTACTGCTTTTCTATGAACCTGTCTTATAGTCTAGAACTGAAGCTATTTTGGATCCAGACTGCAAACATTGCTAATCTCTTGCAAATGTCTCAAAGCTGAGAAGGCAACCCCAAGATGACCCACTTGTGCTTGCTGAGAATCTTTGGGATAGTTTTCCCAAGCTAATGCTGAATTTTGTAAAACAGCTGTGGAGATGTTCTCCTCTTGTCTTTCTGAGGAAATTCAGAAGTGGTGACGCATGGCTCTCAACAGAGCAATTGCAGACACTTTCATTCCTGTCTATGCATGCATCAGGTCCTGTCACGTGCTGGTTGTGTCAAAACAGAAAACAGGCACAAAGGATTGGAAGACTTTGAAAACCAGACAAACTTTTGCTGCTTTTTGTGTCTGGCTTTTATTGGTCAGCATTACACTTCTGGGGAGAGAGATCATTCTTGCTAACGTGTTTTCTTAAGCACGGTCAAACTCTGTTAATTATTTTGGGCTAATGTTCAGAGTAGAAAAATCAGGGGAGATAATCCAGTGAACTGTTGAAAACAATCTTCACACTTATTCTGATGTTTTGTTAATTTTAATATTTTTTTACATTTAAAATTTTAAGGAGAAGTCTTATGGAATTGATTTGTGGAATGTGCTTATGTATTAATGTTTAAGGTGTCAAAATACTGGAATTTGTGTACGTTACTTTTAGAAAAACATTCTGTGGTAGTAGACAAAGAATATGATTGATGAATAAGTATAGAGAGATGGACAGCCATACCCCTAAGTCATTTTGCCACAATATTACCATCTCAGCCACGAAAAGATGGGGCGGAGCAAGGTATAGAATGAGCTTTAAAAACATTCTTGAGTTACAGACTGTTCACTTGCATTTTACCATGAGTGTCTTAACAATTATTTCAAGAAACATTATTCTTCCACTTAAGTACATGCTGTACATGAATGATGTTATCTGTAAAAGCAATAAATTCAGTCACAGCAGTAAAATGTAATTAGAGTGTTTTTCTGTGACAGAATTGATTTTGCATAGGTACATTAAACTTATTTGTAAAAAAGAGACACTTATGTCGCGTAGCTCAAATTTTTACAGATGGAGTTTGCAAATAAGGATTTTTCCTCCTTATGGGAGATTAACTTTTTCAAGATCATTCCAAGACCCTTAGGAATCAATGAATAGCAGCTGCATTTTTCACTGGTGGAGAGATAGAAGGGAGGCAAAGATTTGTCGGTTACCTGTCTGCAGTCAGCTTTAATTTCCTATCATGATCATGAATCTATTTCAGTCAAGGATGCCAGAGCAATATTAGAGATGGGTGAGTCAAGAATCACGCTTACAATTTTAGCGGTCTACTTTGCAACTTCATGTGATGTACAAGGGCATGCACGCATCATCATTTATTTTACTTCGTAGAGAAGAACTAATAGCCATGTTTCAGTTTATCCTCTGACAGTGTAACATAACTCTAGCGCTGCACTGAAGATTGCATCTGTGAAGGCACAAGCACTTCTTGTCACCCAGGCTATCAACACCTTTTCAAATGAGTTGCACAAGAGGAGGCCCTCAATTACACAGTATCGATAATTGCAGTAGGTTGCCAGAAAAGATTTGCTTCTACTTAAGTGAATAAATAAGGATCTGATACTGAAAAAACAAAAACAAACAAACAAACAAAAAAAACAACCTCCCAAAATTCCAATGTTTTATTTGAATTATTTTAATATATTTGCATTATGCTTTTGCCTACTAAAGCAGGACTTAAAACAAACAAACAAACAAAAAAAAAACAGTATAAAAATTCAATAATTTAGAAAAATTCTAGTGTATATAGAAATAAATGGCTTGGGAGAAACTCATAAGCAACTGGTCAAAAAAAAAAAGCATTTTCAGGAATTATTGTAATTTTTTCACCTGTCCCATGCAATTTTTTTTTAATTTTTTTTTTTATTTTTTACAATAGTAGAAATCGCATCACTTTCAGCACTTAGAGAAGGAGATATGAACTGGTTACTTCATTTTTTCTTCAATACTGTAATGTTACCATTTTGCTTACAGAGGCAAAACGTAGTGCATAAGAAGAGAATTCCTCTAGTATCATTTCCCCAAATCCATCTATTCCATTATGCTTTATCTAGATTTTTAAGCTGTGTCAATTTCTGTTGTATCATCCAATAGCACTTTAAGCAATGTGAATATCATCTGTTGATTCACTGTTTATTTTTTCCTTTTTCCACCTGGGAGAGAAGTATATAGTACTGCTTGTTTCTATGCAAGTTTTCTTTGTTTTGCTTTGCTTTATTGCCTTTTTGTGATTCCTTTTTGCTTCTTTACATGTTTGTTGCTTTTTTAAGTAGATATTGTGATATTTCCAGACTGATTTGGAAGGCGAGGGCAGTAAAATATTTCCCTAATGTGGAGCTGTCATTGGAGTAATCTTTAGTTTCTGGGGGGATTTTTATTCCATGCTGACTCCTGTGCAGGTAACATTTAAACATGTAAATATGTTAAATATGTTAAATATGTCCATGGGACAGAAACGCAAGGTTTTCTGTCAGAAAGTTTGTTTTTAAAAAATCAAGATTAATGTCATAGCATAAGGAGACAGGATTTGGAGACAGCACCTTATTCAACTTTGTGGGTGTGCGGCCAGCCAGCAAAGGGAAAAAGGAGAGATTTACAGTGCCATGACAGTCGCCTTTCACTGAAGAGATATTTCAACATTTTTTATTACATAGAGTTTCCTAAGCACACTAAGATTCACATCCTACAATGTACTACTGCATAGTCTGGACAAGAGGCGACAAAATACATGGGTAACAGAGTCACGGCATCATTCTTCTGCTGTATAGATCTTTGAAGACAACAGGCAATGGTTGAACTAAGTGCTATGCATGCCACTACAGTAAAGCTTAGCAACAGTGTACTGTCTTGAAAATTGACTCTCCAAAAGACATTGCTATTCTTTAAGATGTCTTCATCTGTTCACCACATTCCTTGCACTCATTTCAAGAAAATTTCTCCTCAGTTAACTTTCATTAAAAACTGCACCAAGCTGGTGTAAGCATACTATTTTACACGAGTGAGAATTACTGCATTATTATGCTATATACTAACGACTGCTTATTCTTAATTCTCATATGCCATTTCTGACCATCACAAAGAGTATATTTTTAAGACTAACACTTAAGAGAAAGCCAAACAAAGGATTCTGTCACTGATCAGCTCACAGCCACTGGATCAGAGCCATCAATTTTAGCATAAATTCAGGAGCGATTATTATACATTGACTCACGTACTCCAAAGGTATCATTAATAGAGTTAGAAGTTTTTAAATTTCTGGTACACTAGCAATAACATAATTCCAGACTCCAACACTCACTATGTTTGTAACTGACAGGGTGAAATACAAAAGTTTGGGTTAATAACATAAATTATTTAACAGAAAGTTTAACTTTTTTAAAAGTAGCACAGAATTTGTCTGGCATTGTGACATAAAATCCTTTAAAGCTTTTGCCAATGAGTAGCTTACATCCTGCAGTTACAAATAGCAGCGAGCATTCTGCAGCGTATAAGTGGTCCCACCTCAGAGCATCAAACCTTTTATTCTTTTCTAGTGCAACAGAATCACTCATGCTCAAAATACGAGTTGAGCATATAGACTACTAAGGTTCTGAAAATCCTTCTGCTCTTACTTGATGTCACGGTTCTTATGTGTAAAAGAGGTAATTTTTAGGTAACTCAAAACAGATTTTTGTCACAAATCAGAGGAGAACATAATTTCTTACAGAAGAGTGTGAGCTAATATGATACATAATATGATACAGGTGCTTACTCTCTTAAGTAGAGATTTCCTAAGTTGGTTTCAAAATCATTAATATTTCAGGATGTGCTGACCCTTAAATCAGGGGCTGGAGTTTAGACTTACCTCAGCTGTCAAGTATTACAGTAAAAGAATTACACGCTGGAGTAATTGGGAAGGGTACATATTGTTAAAACAGACCCTTTGCGGGACAAAGGAGTAGCTAGAAAGAATATTTTCTGATGTAGGTGATTATTTTGAGAACCTGAAAATGCCTTGAAAGTTGCATGTTTCAGTTTAGGGAGTCTATGAGATTTAGGCCTCTAAATTATAGGAAAAATATCCAAAATGTTAAATCAAAGAAACAGTGCTTTGGAAAGTTAGAATTGGTTGCTTCTTCTAAAGAGAAGCAGAAGACAAACTGAGGCAAGACAGTGTCTGAAATAAGACAAGATAAACTCCAGCATCAGCATTCCTAGTTTCACAAATTGAAGTGCTGTCCCATATGCCACACGAGTGGTTAAACCTTAATAATTCTCAGTTCTGGGTTTCTGCACCCTAATGGAAGTTAAGTAGAGGGAGTACTTTGGTTGGTAAATAAGGCAGTATAGTAAATGCTAACATGTGATGAGCGCTGAAGCAGGTTCGTGAAAGATGGGTAGAGAAATAAAAGCATGTAGAAGCAAAGGAAGCTCCAAACAAAGGTTAACATAGAGCAAATGTAGGTTTGTATTATACGTGCAAGGAGGGGAAAAAAAAACACACATATGACCTTCTCATAATGTACAGGAGCTAAATATAGAGAGCAGGAGGCAAAAGGTAAGGCAACTCATTATTGAAACTCTTGCGCAGTGAGCCAGAATTATTGCAAAAGCTATAGACTCGCTGAAGCCAGATTTCTGGATAGTGATGCCTTTCTTCGACGTAATTTGTTCCAGGTATCTCTGAAAGAGAGTTTGATGGAAAGGAATGGTCAGTGACATTGTTCCATACACCATACTGGAACAGTTTCAGGTGAGTGATAAAGGAACCGATGCACATTACTGCATAAAGTATGTATACAGGCATATAACTGCACCTGCATGCTTCTCTCCAGCTTATTTTCCTTATCCAAAGATCATCTTTTCTACGTGAAGAAATGCAATGGGAAAGAACCATGAACCTTGATCAGAGAAGTAGCTTTGTGCCATGAGGAGGGGTTTGGCCTCTTCTCCCAAGCAACGTACAGGACCCAAGAAAATGGCCACAAGTTGTACCAGAGGAGGTTTAGATTAGACGTAAGGAAAAACTTTTTCTCTCAGAGAGTGGTCAGGCACTGGAATGGCCTGCCCAGGGAGGTAGTGGAGTTGCTGTCCCTAGCAGTGTTCAGGAGGCGTCTGGATGAGGAGCTACAAGATATGGTTTAGTAGCTAGTGGTAGCAATGGTAATGGAGAGGACAGTTGGACTAGATGATCTTGTAGGTCCTTTCCAACCTTGTGATTTTATGAGCCTATGAAGTAGCAACCTTTTGTCTGATTCAGGATAACTGGATTATTTATTTTAAGAAATCCTTATTAATAGAGCTTGGGTATTTATTCATATAGCTAAACCCAAAACTCATGATACAAGAGATCATTTCATTAGCAGACCTGAGTAAAAACAATCTGCTGTTGTATATACAGTACTGCTCAAGGTTCTTAATGCCAGTGAATCAGATTCCCTAAGGATTCCTATCTTCAAAAGCTGCTGCATTATCCTTTTCCATTCCTGAACAGAGGGCTTGACCAGGGCTGGCCTTCTAGTCACTAACATGCACTAGAACAGCCTTGACTGACGTGTTGTGTTAGTAAAGACTTTAATCAAGAGTGTTTAAAACTGGCTGGAGGTTGCTCAGCAAAACTAGCTGATCTGGATGAGCATAACTAAGGTCACAATTAAAGAATAGTTTTAAATAATGCTGTTGTTACATTATGAATAATTTTATTGTACAAAACAATATGCTTTTTGTGTCTCTATTAATGCACGCAATTACATTGGCTAGTTTGCCTACCCAAATGTTTTATTTTAAATTAATCAAACCATTGGTGAAAATTACAGGGATAAGTGAGTTTGGCTCAAATCAACACAGTTAGTAAACTTAATATTCTGTATGACTTTTAATGTGCAATTGTTAAAAATTTGTTCACCTCCTCTTGCCGTAGAGACTTGTGGGACAATTTTTCAGATAATTTAGATGTGTAGTTACTGTGATTATACAGACAATTGTGCGATAAGTTATTGTAAGCTGGCATTTCAATGTTTACTTACCCAGCTGGCATACATAAAGGAGGTAATTACAGTCACACATTAGTCCCATAATCACATACTTAAAGTGTTCTAAAATCTGGTTCTGACTGTCCAAGTGTAATGGCTTGCTTCTAAGAAAAAATAAATAAATGAGATTCAGGTTGTGTTGATGCTGTGCCTTTATTTTTCAAGTCAGCGAAAGCGGTGAAAATCTTCACCTACAGCTGCAGGTAACTTCATTTGCAAGGAGGCCTAACATTTGAAGTAAGAATAGTTTACACTTCCTCTCAGGACAGTTGTGATGCAGAAAAGTGCAACATTTTGTCTGACCTGCTATGCTTTGCAGTTTGCTGCTGTGACTCACGGCACCAACGTGTTACTCACATGAAACATTGAGGACTAGATTCTTTGCTTAGATTCCTTCAGTTGAGAACTAAAGCTACTGCAACTGCTATGTTCTAAAACCAGCAAAGCTCTGTGGAAAAAAGAACTGAGCTTTTAGAGCCCGAACAGAACAATGGAGTGATTAATTAAACAGCATTAAAGATTGTTATAACTCCTTGGTAAATGAGAATTTAATGACAAAGCCTCAGTAGGCTTGGCAACTCATATAAGTGTCACAAAGTCAGCTAGTTTATCCACAGATTAGTTGAATTATTCAGGCCTCTTGTTTGTTCGAAACTGAGCTGAAAGTCTTGCAATGGCAGACTTTGCCAGTGGCCTATCTGGCAAAGAGGAAAAAGTATTCCCAGGCGAATTTCCCATGACCAAGTATCCCTGATAATAACTTTTTTTTTTTTTTCCACACACAAGAAGTGATCATGTCAGTCAACTAGGACTATGGTGAAAGTGCTCCTGAAATAGTACCAGAAAAGCTACTGATGATAGACCACAAGGAAGCCAACAGTCTTCCAGAAGGGTTGAGAAAAAAAGGTCTTACAATTAGAAAATGTAGAAGAGTCCATCTATTCTTCACAATGCAGATTTTTTTTATTATAAATCCAGATCATGAGAGGTCTAGACTGAATAGACAGAGGTGTTGAAGAGCTACAGTCCTCGTCTTCTCCTACATGCTTACAGCCAGGACCAAAGCCCAGTGACATTATTGATATCCTATTTTTCCATTTGAGCGTACTAGTTTTTTTTTGTTTTTTTTTCAGTTCACACTAATTACAAGACTACATCTTTGATTTGTAAATAATCTACTGCATCCTACTTAGATCAGTTAATTTAATGGCTAACTCATACATTTGACAAAAAAAAATGTTTTTCACTGTAGAACTTCAAGAACACGAAGAAGACTGCAGCCAGCAAAGGATATTTTATACTGCTTAGGAGAGAAACAAAATTCCCCTGAAGTGTATTCCTGCATTTTTCTACCACTTTGAATCTCAAGTGCTTTTAATAGGAAGAATAATCAGCATAAGGCACAAAATCTTGCTTGAAATTACTCTTGTCAAGCTGTCATGATAGCAATAGCTTTTCTTTGAACCCTTTGTGATTAGTGATCCAGAATCACTTAAAAGCTGGTGTTCCCACCTTCAATCCACAAACTCTTTGCAATGAAATATTGGCAAAGAAGGGGGGACTTTTCCTTCCCTTCTAGTGTCCTTTACAAGCAGTTTGTTCGGAGGTGTGGGTGTGGGGAGAGAAAGAGAGGGAGAACAAACTGCATTATTGATTATGGAGAATTCCTTTTGGAGAAGAGAAAGAGAAGGGTTGTATGTTAAGATAATAAAAGTAACAGTTCCAAATTTTAAATTCTTGTAACAACAAGAATAAAACTCTGTAAGAGTACAAATGGGGCTCATGTTGCAAATTTCTCAGAAGAAAGCTCTTTTCGTACATACACCAGTTTGCTCCCTTCTTCCCCCCTTTTGAAGAATACCTGGGTTATTTCCACTTTATAACTGTAAAATGGAATGATACAGTTTTTAACTTGTGACCATTGTACAAATTTCAACTTCTCTGTTCCCAAAAATATTCTTTGGGATTAGCCTGTGAGAGGCTGCTATAGAAGGAAGGAAGCAGCCAGGTGGGTTGCTGAGTTTAATGGAACAGAAAGTCACCAAGTTAATTCAATTTGAATCCTGAAGTGCAAAAGGAGGGAAGAAGAAGGTCCTTCTAAAACACTTTTATTTTCTGTTCTATCTTTAATAGTATCTTTAATTTTTCTCAATTTAAAATGCGGATTATCCTGTTACGATTTTCTTTGCAGAGAAAAGAAGGTGTGCTCTTGGTAAGAGAACACCTGGGTACAGGTACATCAAAGCTCTGGCAAACTCAGATTACTGGCAGTCCTTTACCTGTATCAGCCCACCCTCCTTCTCCTTCAAATTCTTTTAACGGAGTCTGAGAAAGCAAGGCTTGAAAGGCCAGAGTCAAAAAAGAGTCGATGCATAAATGGAAATTAGTAGCTGTTCAATAATCTAACTGCCCTTAAAACATTTCCTTGAAAGACGCTGAGCCTCCTAATAAGGGCTCTGGAAATGATGATGTAGACATATGCAGGAAAAAGAACACCTAAGGTAATACTGAGAAGAAAAGTTTAAGAACACAAGCTCTGCATGATGTTTTTCACATGTATTTTACAGACTTCAACAGAGTAGGATTTTCATTTGTTTTATAAAAGTAAGACTTGAATTGATGGAATTGTGATTGATTTGAATGAATATTTACCTCAAAAGCTGAAGCCATGAAAATAACAAATACCAAAAAATGTATTTCTCATTATAGACAAATCACAAAAAATAATTTGCTAATAATGGAAAACTCTTATAGCTTGTTAAGAATTACAAAAACTTAACTTTCCTGCTTTAGGTCATAAATCAGAACTATTTTTCTGCTGTCTGATTCTGATTTATGTTTTCAGCTATACAACTGAGAACTCTGATTTGCAACAGTCATGGGTTTTTTTTGTGTGTGTGCAACTATTGTGCTCTGTTTCAAAATGAAGCATGTATAGATATTAGTGGAAGCTGAACATAGAACACATGGTAAAAGGAACAATAACTGTCATTCTTTTTGCAAGAAGGTAAATATTAAAGGTAATAAACAATTCTAGGAAGTTCTCATTTCTTCCACTATACTGAAATTGCATTTTCCATATTGCTTAGAGTGGTAAGTTTGTTTATTTTTGAAATACTTATTTGAGAAGAAAAACAAAACTGAGAATCCAATTCTTAATGTTGTACAGGGCGTCTATCAGAATCAGGATCAAGTAATTGATGATCGTGATGCATTTCAATTTTCAATAAAGCACAGACCCAGGTCACCAAGGTACAGGGTCAGAAGAATTTCAGACATAATAAAGACAAGAATTATTACTTTCATAAAAGAAGAGCTTCTCAAGCAATAAGATTGGTGACAAAAAATAATACTGATCAATGTGTTGTATCCAAAAAGGTCCAATAATGAATTTCAGTTAAATTTACAACATTCCTCATTTGTTGTTCAGCATGAACTACAGCCTATGAACCTACTGATTCAACAGAAATAATCAAGCGTCTTCAATAAAACAAGATGAATGGGATCCTGGGGTTTTATGAAACTTCACTGATGCAACATGCATACTTATTTTCTGACAGTTGGTTCACATTGTTGCTGATTTTCAAATACTTTCTCATATTATAAAAGCTAATTATAATGGAATTAATATGCCTCCCATTACTTAGAGACGCTACAGAGGGGAGTTTATCACAAATACTTCTCCATTCTTAAATGTTTTGTAAATGGTACCCTTAGAACTCTAATGCACTATGTTTACCTCAACTGCAGGTGGTTGTTAAATTCATATACCCTTAGATTTACTTATTAAAAAGCTCTTTATCAGACATTTGATATGTAAATGAGTAAAAATTCATTTACTAGTTCTTGCCTCTGCAGAATATACCCTTCATAGCAGACTGTTTTCTTTTTTTCAGTATGACTATCAAATCCTAACCACGCTAAAGTATGTAGCAAAGTGTCTGGAACGTCATCAGCACTGGAATGTTGCACTTAATCTCAGCAGCATGTGGGTCAGCTACTTATGAGAAATGTGCTACTCACGGGTAAGAAGTGGCTCACTTAACACTGGTGCTCCACAGGTATGATATGTAACTTATTTGTGATATGTTTACGTGAACTTTGGATGATATCGTAGCTGTATAAAAATAAGCAGCCTTAACATGAAAATATACTATTGAAAAGTCAATAGAGCTCTCACAAATATCATATGAGGTGAGTCACAGAACCAGTGAGCTGTGGTATTAAGCTCAGGCATTTGTGAAACCATGACTTAGTGATTGCTTTATGTTTCTACTTCATTATTTCTACTCCTACTTTTGGTAAAGAATACTTTCCCCTGCTCCCCAACACTGGAATGTGTATGTAAAGAACTTATGTCAAAATGAATCATCTCCTAAAATATTTGTATGTCATCTCAAGTTTCAAAAACATATTGAGAACTGCAAAAGATCCAGTGTGATGTCTTTGTGGTAATGGGATCAAGAGACGATATTATTAAGAATATATATATTCTATATTCATCACAAAACTGTAATGAAAAAAGCATGTGATTATTTGTAGTCAGCACTAATACTGTCAATAATGCATGGCAAAAATGTTATACAAAATGCATTCTTCATATGCTTTTCTCCTACGTGCACCTTAAAATGGAATGATTTGCTCCATCTAAGAAATTTTTGTTATGGTGTTTTATGCTATTCTTAACTTTCTTACCCACAACACTTTCTTTCCTAATTGTATAGTCAGTAAGTTGTATGGCACATTCTCCTAGTAGATTAATCATTTTCTTTAACCACACCTTTTTTTCTGTATCCTTGAATAGAAAGTAGGCATTTCTAGTACTTCTACCAAACACTGCTTCTCTGCAGATTAATTTTTCAGGTGAAATTGACAGAACTAATCTGTTAGCCATGCCTCTTCCTTAGCAGTTTTATGAGTGAAGGAAGTTTGATGTTCAGTGTTGCTGTGAATGGATGTATATACTTCTGATAATATAGTCAGCTTTGGTATAATAATATGTCTCTTGGTTAAGCTCTGCATGGATTACGAAATGGCATGCATGAGGAGAGCCAGAGTGTAAAGCACTTACAGAATTGAAAGCGAGGTTCGTTATTAAGTCAATTTGTGCAGTCTTACAATTATTACTTGCTTTGCTTTAAATGAATGTCAAAAATGCAGCAGTGAATTATTGCTTCTTCTGCTTCAAATAGTATTATTATGTAAATAAAACTCTACTGCATTTTCATTAACAGAAGGGGCCACACAAGTTTTAAATTTTTAGGCACCACCTGGAAAACTTAGTTTTGATTAGCAACCATTTCGAAATACAGCATGAATCTTGCAAATAATTTCAATCTGATTTAAAAAAGAAAGATAAAGCGTACCAAATCAATATGTAAAAAAAAAAAAAAAAAAAGAAGGACAAGGCAGTTAACTTGCTTTTCATTTCTGAAAATGCTTAAATACTTGAGCTTGCGTGCTAACTAAAATGTTTTGTTGGAGGTAGCTTTTTTATTATTATTATTTCAGACAAAGAAAATTACATTGTTCCTACAGCTTTGTTAATGGTCCTTGAGGAAGCCTACTTTCCTGGATAAGCTGCATACAGGATATTATATTTGTACAGCCTTTATATACCATGCAGCGTGCAGGATTTGGTTACGGAAGACCTATCAGGGCTTTATTATGTCTACTCCTATTGGGAAAAGAATGAACTGTGAAGAGGTGGTCAGGTCAGATCTGTCAATATTCTTGTCATGAGATTCTGACTCTTTTTTTTTAAATAAATTCCATAATCTAAAATGGTTATGCTTTTGAATCAATATTATTCAGACATCCTTTTTGTACAATTACATCCCAAGGCCTTCAGTTTTCTGTTCCATGAAAGTAAAGATAAATGTTACTCAGGATTACCAGATCAAAGGTTTATAGAAAGATGTTTGCCTGTTCTCCCACTCCCCGTGCCCCCTGACACCAAACCAAACGTGTCTAAAATAAACTGGGTGCTGCTTCTCCAAGTGAATAATTTTAGCTATCCTGGTAAAGTTAGAGAACTAGAAAAGGGATCAACTTGAAACAAATAAAAAAACCAGCAAACATACACAACAGTCTTCCTGAGCCATTAGTTAACTGCCATAGCACTGTAATCCCAACCACTGCAATAATTTCTTCTATAAGGACAGGATAGTAGTTGCAGCTCTGAAATACTTTAATTTAAAAGAACAACTTGAACAAAATGCTGTGCTTGAGCAGCTGTCAAGATACAGGGAACGGGAGTGAATCAGAAGACACTGGTGTCAGATGCATCAGGCTGATGTGAGAGCAGAGCTTTTAAATGCAACGGCCATGCTTTCCTGCTGTCCTTGTGAGGTCATTTTGTATAGCATGTAAGCAAATGAAATCAGAGCTGGAAAACAGTGGTTGTACTGCAGGGACACATAGCAGATAAGGAGAAAAGAGACAGTTGCAAGCTGCGGTACGAATTAACTGGAAACTACTGGCACTATCAGAGCAGAGGATTTGCTTTAGCCTCTTGTAAATCAGGAGGTGATTTGTCACTGCTTTCTTTGGGTTAGACCTCTTGTGCCATTCTTCACAAAAGGAAGACATTTTTTTATTAAATCAGATGGCATAGCCTAGGCTTGTCTCATCATTTAATAACTGTTAGCCGCACCAAGGAATAAAACTCTTTCCATCACCCACTTTTTCTCATTCAGAGTAAAGTGTCTTTTATAGCAACATCAATAATGAACATTAGGATGAGATAAAGGTATGTAGCTCATCACTAGTTCTTGAATGAAACCAGACAGGATAGTAATCAGTTTGGGTGATTGATTCTTCATTAGAGTCTTCTGCTGTAGAACAAAGACAATAGGCACAACAGTGTTATTTTAAAAATATATGCAAGCAGGGCTGTACTCAGATTGGCTAGCAACATTATGTGGCTTTCCTAGCCATGGTAAGGGGTCAAGCTATGGCAACACCAGTTCTCAGAAGAAAACAGAAATAAAGCCAACAAAAGCAACCGCTCAAACGAAAAATAAACAACAGCCAAACGTGTAGTGATGGAGGAGCAAAACTGCATAAAATGAGCTACCTAGATGGGTATTTGAGTATTTGAACAAGTACATGCCAGCTACCAAGTTATGATGAGAAAAGGCTAATGTGAAATCCCACATACGCATTCTCTTACACAAATATACAAGGGCTGCTCTGAAAGTACTGCCTCCTATTTTATTATGTTGCCCACAACATCAGAGGTGGATGTTGGTGGTATGGCAGTAGAGGTTGAACCTTCTGTAGAAGATATGCTAAGTCATGGCCTGAAACAGTGATTGAGCACCTGGTGGGAAGACAGAGTCAACCCAGGGGAGCTCAGGTGCATGCAGTGCATCTGAGTGACTGGAAGGGGTGGAGCCAGGATCCACCCCTTCCCAGACCTCATTTGGCAGTGGAGGTGAGGGTGTCTCTTGCTGGAGATCCCTGCCTACCTGGAGGCCTTCCAAAGGTAAGCAGCTTTTTCATTCATTTCTGTATCTGCGGCTTGTTCCTATATTTGGGCTTGTTCTCATTTGCTGTAGCCAAAGACTTTGTTATCCTGCTATTATCATCCACTTATTGGATTACGCCTTTCCACTAAAATTCCATTGCATTTTGTTGCCATGTGACACTTGGCAGCAGAGGGGCAGTGTAAGAAAATGGTGCCTGACAAGGAATTGTGTGTGTGAAGCAAATGTGCGGAATTGAATCCTGCATGCAGAAAAAATGGCACCTGCTGACTTTCATCAATGCTTGCTGAACATTTATGGAGAACAAACAGTGGATATGAGCACAGTCAGTGGTGTGTCTTGCATTCCAGCAGTGGTGATAGCCACAGTAAGTCATTTCCACTGAGCGCAGCGTGCTGGCTCTTGTTGATTGCTGGCAAAATTGCAGAGCTAATGGAGACTATGTTGAAAAACATTCTGTGGCTGAGAACTTTCTCTATCAAATAGTGTTATTGTTCTCTTTGTATCTGTTGTAATTTCCAAGGAAATAAATAAGAGGCATTACTTTTGGGGCAACCTGCATACAACTTTTAAGTCACCTTATGTAACGTCAACTGTGACAGAAGTTTTAGAAGTTGCTGGAGCAAATCTACATTTTGCCCTAGGGACACCATCCAGTCTACTCTTGGCTATGACTGCAGCCCATATTTGCCAGGGCCAGCTCCATTATTTTCTGTGCTAAGGCTGAGCTGTGGCACCTACCGGTTCTGTCTGCTGTTTATCAAAACTACTCTGTATAAAATAAATATATTTACTGCACTTTACAGTAAAACAGAAAAATATAATCTTAGTACTTAAATTACACACTACCAATGCACACCTTCCTCTGAACCTCCCATGGATTAGATATTAAGAGAGTGAAGCACATGAAAGTGTCCAAAATGAATGACATTTAAACAGGGCAGAATTTCAGGTACTTTATACAGAACCACAAAGGGGGAAAAAAAGTCTAAAAGGTTTTTGATTCCTGTCAAGATACGAATCTATTTCCATCATCCTTATGAAAATAATGAGCTTTAAACAAGTAAACTCTAAAAAATCTGGTTAATAAACTGAGTCATTTCCTTACTTTAGGTAACAGTCCCTCTACGTGACCTTGCAGCTTTGCCAAGCGAGACAGACAATCTGTTTTATCTGAGCAGCTTTTCCTTTCTGCTAATGTCCCTCTGTTTCCACCCACATAATTTGTATTTTAACAGAAGAAAATAATTTCCATTTTAAAATTATCATACTTGCTTTTCATATGACCCATTTTTCATATGTAAGAGTTTCTAAATCAGAATGACAGCCCTCTGCATCTCAGAAAATAACTGACTCTCTCAGGTAAGATTTTGAGTCCCTTTTTATTTTTCTCACAGATTATTTAACCATTTTGCTGGCCTTATTGTGGCTTCTTCAGTAATTCAACATCATTACTCTAGCTCCTTCCAGTGGTAAATCACAATGTTCAACAGGAAAAGAATAGAGCTTGTAATACACCTTTAATCATTTAGCTCTGTGGTAGCCAAATAATGACTGTCTTTTTAACCAAGTCCTTCTGATTGTTCCAGTTTTGCATCAAAGGTCAGAGCAAATGAAGCTCAAAGGTATAGACGAGTGTCACTCACAATTCTAACACATTTTGGCTAAGTAGATAACATGATAACATTACAATTTTATCTCCACCACGGCATAGCTTCTAACTTCTTCATGTCTGCTGTAATACTGTGACGGTCATAGCAAATCTACATTTCTGGCTAACAACAATTTCTGCCTAACTCAAAGCAGGATGTGGGCATCAGCTAGAAATAAATTCAATATTTGACTGTTTAGAGAATTTTTTTATACTTTTTGAAATATTGTTAATAAGTTCAGGAACAGAAAAAGCAATTGGTATTTAATCAGTAAAAATGATATAGTAATCTAAATGAATAAGTATTGTAGTATATGTGAGAAATTCTACATGGATTAATTGGAAGATGAACTCTGAACTCATCTCTTGACAATCCGGGAAAAAAAAAAAAAGCAAAAAATATTCCCAAATATAACACAGGAGCTACATATGACAACATTAAGGGAAAAATAAAGTCAAACAATCTTACTAAAGAAGGTAAATCATAAAGTAAAAGATAATTCATTACGGATCTGCAGGTATGTTAACAATGTTCAGCAGTTCTGCAATCACAGCTATAAACTGTCAGAAGAGAATATATGTGATCATTTATTTGATTATAAAGTACCTAAGAGTGTTCAGCAGGTCAGATTTTTCAACTGGCTGAGCTTTATAATAGCTCTTCTCAATCAAGGGATTGTGCTGCACAGTGGAACACTGAGCACAGATACGAGTATGACAGAGGTCACTGACCCATCTATTTAAATAAAAAAGGACAGTCCACAGTCTACAAAACCTCCTTCCTACAGGTTCCTGTTCAGAATCTTTGCTTTTGCTGTTAACATTTGAATTTAGGACCTCGTCATTAGATACCATGGCGCAATAAGCTGGAGTTGAACAAATACACAGGGAATCGTTAGTCTGAACAGTAATTTGACCTCGTCACACGATTAAGACCTCAATCTTTGATAAGATTATGCACATGCTTAAATGTGCCTACTTGTAAAATGCTATTTCAATTAATCACTGGGGGCAAGTTGGTTGAGGGACTCAGCGAAAGAACATTTACTTTGTATTTTATAATTGGTTGAATCTGCCTCTGATTAATCATCCTCCACTTGCCACTTTAGTACTGGTTAGCTTAAATTGAGAGCTGGCTTCCCATTTGGTTTCACAATTCACATTTCTCTTTCGCAAGAGATTTTTATCTGAGAAAGCTCCATGCTTTCCCTAAGGTGAGGTTATGATGAAAATGAACGGTAATGCCCAAGGAATTCTGAACTTAAGAGGCTGATTCCAAGGAAGATGTAGGCTCACAAAATGAGACTCAAGCACCTAAAAGTGCTCCTGCGTCCAGAATTAGGATCTTAAAGGCTTGCTCAACTGATTCACTCTGAAGTGGCCACATCTTCACTTTAAACTTGAAGTTATACATGATCTTGGGCTGATTTGGACATGGCAAAGGAAAAGATTTACCTTGAAACCAGGCATGAACGCAACGCAGCACCAGGCAGGCCATGAAACCCTGACGAAGGGACATTCGGATAGGGAACATCCTATTGCGCTGTCTACACAAATGCCCATCTCTGAGCAGGCTTGCTTAGGATGCATTTTTCCACATCCTTCATCAAAGCTGAGCAATTCTGCACAAAATAACTAACTGAATAAGAAAGAGGGGCTGTACCACTACAAGTAAATAGGATATACTTAAGTATACTTAAGTCTGGATACTCTTGGCTGCTCTTTTATGTTCAGTAGCTGCTGTACGAATTGCAAAAATTCCACAAGCGTGGCTGCCCAGCCCCTCTACTCGCCTCCCTCCGTGCTGCACGCGCACATCACCCCTCAGCTCCGCGCTGCTTCCCGCCCAGCTGCTTGGCGGGACTGCAGCACCGCGGCTCCGAGGCACCGCCGCGAGGCGCCCCGTGCCTCGGCGCGAGGCTGAGGCGCCTCTGTGTGAGGAGACGCCTGCCTCGTTCAGGACGCTGTGCGGAAGCACGGCTGCAGACAGTGCTCCGTATGGGTGCACAGGTAAAGGTTTTCTTGCAGAGCTTACTTTATATCAGCGGCTTTCAGGTTTCTGTTTGTTTTTTTTTTTTCTTTCAAGTTTTCTTAGAATCACAGAATCATTAGGGTTGGAACTCTAATATCACGTAGTACAACTGCCCACCTAACCACCAACGTTGCTTGCTAAGCCATGTCTCAGTGCCACATCTCCACAGTGCTGGAACAGCCCCAGAGACAGTGACCACTCCACCTCCCTGGGCAGCCTGTGCCAGTGCCCAATCACACTTTTGGTGAATCTTTTCCTAATATCCACCAACCCAAACTTTCCCTAGTGCAATCTGAGGCCGTTCCCTCTCATCCTATCGCTGTTACCCGCAGGGAGAGGCCGAGTCCCACCACTCCTCATCCACAGAAAGCGCAAGTCAGATAGATGTGATTCTGGAACAGAGTGGCGTTGGCTGACTGAGGTTCCCACTGCCTCCCCATGAGCACTGAGCAGCTTCCCCACTTACCATAATAGCAATTTTTTATCGAATAACTAATTGCTGAATTCCCTCTATGCCAAGCAGAGAGAACAAGCATAGGTTCTCAATTCTGCTCTCAGGGCAAAGAGCTTACTGTTTAATGGATCTAGGTCTAATAAATTGAAATGGCTGAAAGCAGTCTCTATATACAGCTTTGAAGAGGTATGATTGTCATCTTTGAAAGCTTAAAAACAGTTGAGATAAAATCATTGGGTAGTGTAAAAGCAGAAACCACCAGGTTCCATCTGGTTACTTATCCTTCGCTCTGCTGAAAAATCTGGCAATAACATGAGAGGGGAGGGTGCTGAACAGCTTGAAAGGTTAGAGTGTGATTAATGGGATGATGTGTGGATGCCACACGGTAATCCCTCTACACTCCATCCAATTCAATTTGGCGTGTATCGTGTTGTAGAAAAGATTTAAATAGTCTTTCAAGGCCAGAAGAATAACATTATCTCAATCCTCTATTCCTTTTTTAATGTGATTCTCTCACAAATGGAAAAATAGTTTCAATAATAAATATAAATTAGTTAAAATACAGTTTCCCCACAATCACCAGTTGAGACATCAATTGGAGAACTGCTTATCTCTCAGCTAAACTGTTGTTTTTAGGCAGAATTTCCAGTAAAGGAAGTTGAAATCTGGGAACTAGGTAAAACACAATATGTTAATGATCTTTTCTGTACTAAATTGAGAACTTGCAGAGGAAATGCCAAAGAGAAGTCTACATGGATAATATAGTTAAAAACCTTCACTAATTAGTATTTTTATAATAAGTTGGTCATGCAAAAAGGGATTTTACGAGCTTAGGGAGGAACTATTTAACATTTCCAAATGACAAAAAGTCTACACTTAGAGTTTTAGGGTTTTTTTTATGCCAGAATCTATTTTTTCTTTCTGACTTAGTTTTGTGTATAAACCACTGTAATTAAAACGTTAGTAGTGCAAGGACTATTATGTATACGTTTGGAAGAAAATAGCAAGAGTATTTGAGGGCACTCAGTAATGATATTAAATATTATGACTGATTTACTTGAAGAGGCCTCCTGTCCATCTAAGGCCATGGATATCAGGCTTTCTGAAAGAATTGTGCTGTACTTTATTATTAATCTTTGATTCTAGAATTATTCACAGAAAAAAAAACAATGTTTTCGTGGTCTTACGTTAACATCTTCAAGAACATGATACTTAAGGTACATTACACTGCGCCAAGCAGATGCTGAATATTGGCAAACTGAATGCAATAAGAGCCATGTATTCCAGCAACATATGGAGGTGGAGGAAACAGAAAGCTAGGTAGGAGGAGATGTAAAAAATACATAACTCCTCACAGTGTTACTCATTCTTAATACTTCATTCTTAAAAAAGAAAAAAAAAAAAAAAAGAAAAAAAAAGGAATGTCCCAGTGAAATTGAGAGGCATTCTTAGAGAGCTTAGAGAGGTGATTAAGTGTTGTGCTTTTCTAATTCATATTTCAGAAGTGATGAATTTCTTCATTAAGATCAAATCTAATTGCTACTATACGTTAACCTGCCACACTTTTCTTTCTGCTGCAAAATGTCTATTTCCCAGTCCCTCTGAAGTCAATTTTTACTTGTTTCTTATATTTATTTATCTTTTCTTATTACCCAATCACCTTTCTATTCATAGCCAACAGAAAATGCAGGGAGAGTTGTCTAACATACAGCTGTCTGGTTAATGAGCCTTCATGAGATATGGAGATTTGTTTGTCATTTTACTGTTTAGTGTTTGATCCCTTCAGTCATTTGTACTCTGTGTACCAATGTGTATTCAGTGTATTCTTTACATCGATACCTCTTAGAAGGCCTGATCTTTCCCATTTACAGTGCACTTGAACACCAGTAAATCCAGATATCAGAGCTAAAAACGTTCATCCTCACCTGTCATTGTTTTGTGAGAGTTGAATCTGACAGTGGCAAATGGCAAGCTATGGATTCTACGAACTACTGAATAAATCTGACTCCCATAGACCTTTAAAGAATGTGAATCTTCTTTCTGTTGTCATGGGATTATTGGTGTAACCATTCTAGAGAGTGCTCTTGTAAATATCCTAGTGTTACAGTCTTCAAAATAATTTACCTGTTATTTTTCTTTTTACTTTCAAGTTAGCTGTAGAGATCTTCAAAGATATTTAATTTTGTAGTTCTGCAGGTTCTTCATTATTTTACCAAACTGTAAGTGCAGTTTACGCATTCGCATTCATATGGTTCAATTCTCTACTTGGGTCTGGTAGCGTTCCTTTAAAAACAACATATATATACAATAAAGATTAAATATCCAGAGCCAGTTGTTGAAACGAAGAATTTCTGCATGTGAATCACCTCTCTGAGTTAGAGAACTGTTATGCCCAATTTCTGTGCACACTGTTTGTGTATAATGAGGATTGAATTTACATGCAGTGTTCTCCCATTCCCTGTTCTGGCAGAGAAGCAGTTGGTAACAAAGCAAGAAAAAGGTACTTGGAAAATGATATGGAGAAACAGGAAAGTAGATGGTATTTTTATAAGAACACAGCCTTGCTGCCGGATGTTCATTTCAGAAGCATCACCAGATAAATATTTGTGTATCCTGTGGAAGGACACAATTTCCAAATATTTATGAAGCAGAATCAGTAATCTAATCAGTGGGTATGAACTACCATGAGAAGTGATAGCCCTCTGTGTGAAGCGTTTTGCACTCTGATCGTTGAGAATCTTTACCTGGATGCTGAAGAAAATAGTTCTGCATCTGCATTTAATATTGTTTGATTATTGCCACTGGTAAGCAGGCTGTAAGTGCTTTGTAGAATGGATAGCATGAGCTGACAGAGGGGTACTCCTTCAGCTCTTGCAGTCTATGCTAATCTGAACTAATCAGAATGCAGTGTTATGATTATGGCAAAGCTTTAGTTAAAGTAGAGGGAAACTGCGTGTCCTCTTGCTGAAAGGTGAGTGCATATCATTGGTGCTGAAATTCTTGAGCAGGTTATGTGTGCATTGTTAAGAGTTAAGCTTCTACAGTAAATACAACTCAGTGGCAGAACAGTTAGCAAGCCACCCGGGCATCTGTTTCATGAGTACATCTGCACTGAAATGGAGAGACAGCTTATGCCATGCTAGAGAAGGATGTATGTAAATCTCAGGGATTAATGAGATAATTTGCTTGATATTTCTGCAGTACTTCTAAGGCTGACATGTATATATTCCTGAACTTTAATGTAAACCGTTTCTATAAATCTTCCTTTTAGAGTTCATGAAATGATATTTATTGTTGGTATCCTCTTGGGAAAATCACCAGGTTAGAATTTTCTGTTCTGAAGCAGCATTTCTTCAGGGTTTTTTTTTAATTGAGTAAAACCAATGACATATTAGATTGAGAAAAATGTTAAATGTTGTTATGATCATTGCATTAAAACTTTAATGTTTTAATTATGAAACTATTTCAGGCATATGAAATATGCCTCTTAGAAATATCACTGAAATAATAATAATAAAAATAAAAAAAAAGAAAGCAAAAATTGATTGAAATTAGCTGAAGTCTCTGGGAAAAACTCACTTAAAGAATAGCCAGACCACAACTGCTTGCTTTCCCAAGGGGAGTTTCTGCATGAACTTTCTAAAAGATGTAGTGAGACACAACTCAGTGATTTATAGCCATGTTCATGAAAGCAAATACTTGATGGAGGTTCTGTTGTGCTACACGTTTTTTTCTTTATTTTGTTGGAGTAACTTAAGTATTTAGATAGCATTACCAATTTCGTGCAACACGAGGCAGAAACCTGGTGTGATAAAATAACTTGCTGAGCAGTGTGTATGCATATCAATATTTAGACACCTAATTTATTTAAATAATAATTCTAATTCCATTTACAATTAATTGATCTGGTTTTGGAGCTGATAGAATTATGACTTTACAATAGAACAGTTGTCATTAGTTCTGTTTGAGTATAGCAAAGAAGTTAGTGATGGTAAATTGGCTTTATTGCACTGTTTGCTTTTTGACAAAGTTTTATAAACTAACTGGTATCATCCTGCAGATGGTAACTAATAGAGGAAGTAAAAATATTTATGCAATAAGCAGATGGCAAAAAAATAATTTGCATTGCAATGTATTCCCCTTGACACTTAAGTTGTTGTCACATGATTAGGAGTGATCAATTGCACAGTTTGGCAAGGTATTGCTTGTTGCTGAGCCAGAGTTGACCGTGTGTGCAGTCGTAATCCAACCTCAGTTTCAGAGCTAAGATAAAGAGTTTCAAACTGTTGGTTTACACTGCCACTAGTGACCTTATTTGCAGCCCTCTGCGTTTTCTTAGTTGTGGATAGTTCCCTTTCTTAGCTGCATGGTTGAGATGCTTTCCAATCCTGGTGTTCAGTCCCAGAATGACGACTCCTGTAGTAATTCTGGGAAACAGTCACAAAAGTCTATCTCTCAAAACCACTGCAATGTGAATATGAAAAGCAGTTAGCCAATAGATAAGTGCGTAGAAGAGCAAAGACAGTACCTACTGACACTCTTAGACATCCCGTATTCAGTAGATCATTCTTTGCTATGTTTAGACGTGTTGTGAAAACAGCATAAGAACTTGATTTGCACAAGAGACACAACATTGGTTTTGTTTTGGTTTTATTACCATTTTATTTCATTTCAGTGCCAGAAGTTGATTAAATAATGCTCTGGTTAAATAATGCTAGGCATCATTAGTCGCATTTCAATGAAAATCTACGTAAAGCAATTCTTTTAACTTGGATTGAGTAGAACATTAAATCCTTTCCTACTTATTGGTAAGCTCTACTACCACCAGCAGCAGGTGGAACCAAGTGGTGCCAGGAGCTTCTGGAATACTCCTGGGTAACAGGGGGCTTTAGTTTAGTTATGGAGCTCCTGGTCTTTTTTCTGAGACCCCTCTCTAGACTAACACCTGTTCAATAAGGCGTTTTATGGAAGCAGCACACTTTATCTATCTCTTGTCATAGAGATTAAGAGAAAAATAATACAGAGGTATTGGCCCTAACAGTCAGTTGGAGCTAAAAACTGCATGAGCCATTAGTCAATCTTGTCAGTCTTTATAAAGAAAAATAAAATTCTGGTTAATACAGTCATTCCTTTCTTTATGCTGATAACGTTTTGATTTCAACATAATACAGCATATAATACATATATATATAGATTTTAATAGGTGACAGATTTTATTGTATCTAGGATTTTTTGGAGATGTTTCAGTGCTTATGACTTGCTCATTGGGCATAAACTAACTAAACTTCACATAAAAACTATCAGCATAGTAGTAAGGTTTTATTTTATTCCTTCTAGATATCATTTAATGAGCTTTGCTAGATACAATTTTCTGATTAAAATAAAGCTGATTAAAAAGTAAATTAAAAGTAAACTCTCAATGATTGTTTTATACTGTAAGGTTTTTAATCACAGAAGTTGTATCAGCTGGATACGTTTGCATTGCACTATCATGCCTGCCATGATGCTACTGTATTTCTGATTGCATGCACCACTGAGGACCTCAGTCTGCAGAACTGCTGAAGTTGTATTACGATAACGAAAGTCATATGTGAACATTATTAAGCAAACAGTCAATCAAATTATAGTTTTTAATTTTTGTTCTGGTAAATCAATGTTCTTAATCAGCAGTATTCCAAGTACTGACATTGTTTCTTGGTTTCAGAGAATGATATCCACGTTGTTGTTTAATGTTGTGTTTTTTTAAAGTGATGTTTGAGGAAGGTGAACTACCTTTAAACTGCATAGGTTGTCATTTAAAGTTCATAACTGTTTGCCTTTTTCTGCCATAAAAAAAAGCAGTTGAAACAGCTGCACTCTTATGGCTCTGTATTCTCCAAATCACTATCAATAATTTAAAAGAGCCGACACACTGTGAGAAAACCTTGCATGTCAGAATTAATTGTTCCTTTTCCAGTCTCTGTGTATTAGAGAGCTGCTTGTTGTACAGCAGGAAACATTTGTCTGTAACGTACAACTATGCACACTGAAATTGTTAAGCTTTGTTTTGACCAAGCTAAATTTGTGTGCTAAAACGTACACATGCAGTTATGAGGAGTCAGTAGGAAGCTGTCTGCTTTAAACAGCTAGTCAGTGTTGGTCTTCCCGTAATGTAATGATAGCTTCATGTGCAGCCAGCTCCTCACCTGGTGTCTTAAATCATTTTGCTTCTTTTAACTTCCCTGAAGTGGTGCATTTACACCAGCCAAGTGTCTGGTTGTCCTGATTATTAGAATAAGATCTGCTGGGAAAAAAAGGGCTGATCTAAGCAATTTTTTTGTTAAAGGTGCTTTTCTCTAATGAAGCACTTGAAACTCCCTTAGAGCTACCAGAGCAAATAAACAACAACAACAACAACAAAAAGAACACCACACAATCTGGAATGGAAATAAAGATCAAACATCTTTTAGGGCTACCTGACAGCATGTGGCTGTAACATCAGAGCATCTGATACATTTATCCCATTCTGCTTGACTTCATCTTTATTGGTTTGACTTTTCTAGCACATCACCTTATCCAGGTGTTTATTGATGTGAAATACCATTGTGACAATGTCTCAGTGTCTCCGTCAGTGTTGGGACAGACACTGAGGCTGCACAGATCTTGAAGGAGAGTGGAGGAAATATGGGGGTTCTTTTGTAAACCTTTTCTTGTTTTACAGTTACCAAAAGGTTGATCTTTCATCCTCTCTTCTAGCAGAAGCTTTGAAAACACTATTTTCCTCTTATCTTCTGCCAGTCCTTGCTATGCTGTGGTGGGTCTACAGGGAAAGCTCTTTGCACCAGATTGCTAAAGCTGACATAGCAGACCAAATCCTCCTTTTTGGAATTCTTAGAGCTTTTCTTTATCATCAAAGCAAATATTAAGGTAGGTATGATCTTCAGTATTTATGTCATAACATAGCAAGTGTAAAGACACTGACCCTCTTATAATCAATGTAATCCTTAAATTAAAAAGAGAATGTATCAGACCTGTGGACATCTCTAACATACCAAGTTCTTTGAAACTCTTGTTTTCTCCACAAGTGCTTAGAAAGTGTGTTTTAATGCTGCAGGTTAAGGAAAACAGACATTGCTCAGAATTACTCATATGTGAACAGCCATCTCCCATGCTATCTTCCTGTTGAGGAAGTAGAAGGAAATGATGAGAGAAGGGGTTGCTTTTCCCCTGCGAACTTCACTCCGCTAATAGAGCATCATCAACATCATGGGTGGGAATGGTACGTTTGCATATTCAGCTCAGTCAGTGACACGCAAGCCAGTGAGTGAAGATCAGAGGATCTCTGAGAGGATCTCCAGCTCACTCTATGGTGATTTCCATTTTTCACTGTGCTTGACATTTTTGAGGCTGAGGCTTGTTACAGTCTAGAAGTTTATAGCACAGGGCTGGAGAGATTAAATCTTACAGCAGTATTGAAAAGAAACTCCTAAGGAAATGAGTGAGAAATTGAACCAACCTAGTTTGGGAGCTTCCTGTTAGGTAGTTGCAATAAATTATTCTTTTGTGATACAGTCAAATGAAATATGTACACAGAATTCTTAGAACTTCCAAATATAAACAAATAATTATACTTTCTCTTAACTTAGTATGAAAAAGCTGTCAGGATAGTTTTTGATGAATTGCACAATGAAACTGCTAGACCCTACAGAAATTTCATACACATTTTTACCTTATTTTACTAATTTGAAGTTTTGACTCCTCTGTCATTTCCTGACAAATGGAAGTATTAAAAATAGGCTATGGCTTTCTTGTAGCTTTTTCCTGTAAAGGAGCTGTTCTATCTTTGTGGATAACCTTTATAGTACAGGAAATATTATGTGTTCAGGGGTAACAAAGAGAGTGTCATTTTGGTAATTATATGCTGTTTGCTACAATTATAGCCCTCAACCTGTAATTCAATCTGTGTGGGCAGACCATATGTCCATGTGAAACTCCACTGACTTAATGGGTTTTGCATTGGTATAAAGACCAATTTGCATGTCTTAGATTATAAAGTTAGACTAGTGTGCATATCCCATAAGTATTTAAAGACACATTCCAAAACCATGACAAGCATAGAAATTACACTAAAATGAGCAGTAAGTCCATGTTTATCAACTGTACTTTAGCTCAGCAATACTGAAATTGTGGAACTCATTGCCATAAGTTGTTGTGGAGGGAAAAAGTATGAATATGGTCTAAAAAGGATTAGAGAAATTTATTAGGGCTATAAAGCCTCTAAATCAGGCTTTGGGAAGCTAATTTACTGCTGATAACTGGAACCTTGGAGGATAGATCTAGACATGATTAGTTTGCAGTTGCCCCCTTACTGAAATGCAGTGTGGGGCCACCAAGCTTCATCTGTTCTGAAAGAAGTTATCAGCCTTCCTGGAAAAAGAAGATAGGGATACTGAAACTGCAAAGAAGCGGGGTAGGGAAGAGGAGCAACACCTGAAAAAAAGGACGATGAATGAAGGTCAAAGGACCTGAAATTCTAAGTGAGGAACTGAAACAGAGCACAACAGAAATAAAATATTAGACTTTATGGGTGTTATCTTCTGTGACTTTTTTCACTGAACGAATGCCAAGTGATGAAATGGGGAAGGAACTTACTTTATTAATGTTATTCCACACTTAATTTTAGGAAAAAGGAATATATTTCAAAATTACTCTTTGACTTATTTTTTTTTTCAGAGGTCTCACAAAGTTCCATTTTCTAGAAGCAACATGCATCTTGAAAGGAGCATATGAACTGAAGAGAGACTATAACTTTGTAAGCACCTCAGTTATCTGTTTCAGCAGCTATTTGTAATCAAAAGACATTCTATGTATTATTTCTGGTGGTATTTGTACTTCACCATCCGCTTGGATGCTTTAATCACAAATAGGTGGTAGGTAACAATTTACGTGTATCTGCATTGTATATCTCACAAAGCAAAGGTACAGCTGCAGTAGTGAAAAAAAAATGTTTAAAGTGGAAAGGAGTTACTAAAGTAGTTAGCCTTTTATTTGTACTTGTATAATAATGTGTTCTGCAGTAAAATCTGGAGATTTATCAGCCAAAACAGTTATTATGAAGCATACAGGCACAGTTCTGAAGAGTTGGGAGATTGTATATACCTATCAACAGCTTACTGAAGGCTCACTGCAGTCTATAATTATCTGAAGCTGAAATTCTGTATCTATCAGTCTTTATCATTAATCATTTGTTATCACACAAAGTAAGTGACTTGCATATTGCTTCTTTAAACAACTGAATTACTCTGTTAATGTACTAGGCACGTATATTTCTAGGTCAGTCCAACAAATTAAAAATTGCAGTGCATAGCAGCATCCCAGTACCATAAGTACTGTCACTGCTCATGTTTTTGTGTGCTAATATGCTTTGTGATTTGGCAGTTTGCATTGTTGGTAGATTGGTAGGAAGGGAAGTGATGCATCAAAATTGAGACACTGTGTTTGGAACTGCAGAGCAGAATAGTAGCAAATCTAGAAATAGAATCTCAGAACTCTGATTCAAGGTCAGATTCTTTTATCCAGACCAAACACTGACAAAGTTGGAATTTGTTTCCAGTGGTTTGAAAAAAAACCGGAACTTAAATATCTGCTAAATTCCTTCTTTTTTTTTTTTTGTTTTTTTTTTTACACCTAATATTCCTTTTTTTTCCCTTTATTTGAGCTTTCTTAAAATGTAAAAAAAATTCAGAGAAACACACAAGCTTTTCACAATCACATTCTAATTTTTAACAAAAGAAACAATGACCCACTTGTCTCAGTTATCTGCTTTTTCAAGATTAATAACTACCTTTTTTTGGTTATAATTAAAGCATTATCTGTGGAATCTCGTGGAGTGCTGGACATAAACAAAAGGCTGAGTATGGAATGACTTAGGTGAAAGTCTTCCACTCCCTGTCCACACTATTGATGCTGATATTAATGTTTTTGGAAGCATGGGAAGTGAAAAATATCAGCATGAAAAGTAAAAAAAAAAACCACAATGTATTTTGCAAAAATAAGAATTAATCTTTAAGCAGCATATTTTTGCCAGTCTCACTATAATCGCTTTTGAAATGCTTTTGAAAATGTTTGGTCCTCTGCATGGCATCATGAAACTGCTTGATTTCTTACTGATTTTTTTTAACGTCACTTCAGTAAAACAGGTCAGCTGTTAGAGGCTGTGTTGAAGTGTGTAAGTGATGTTCATCATTCACATTAATTCTATTTGCTCTTAAAATTGATTGCAAGTATCCTAGACTGTTCCATGAAGAAAATGTAATAATCTATTTTTTATATGTTTATTCAAGCTTTCTTTTTCTTAATGTAGGCTGCTTTTCAGAATCTTATATTATAATTCTGAGAGTGCTATTATGTGCAGGTTCTTAAAACCTTTACATGTTCCCTAAACCCTCTCCTATTCAAGTAATCATTTTGGTTGAATATAAGCACTTTCCATTGCAATGGTTTGGCAAGCTTATACAGTACTTAAGACCCTGTAAAATGAAATTAATCTCAGTTATTGGACAAGACAAAAAAAATAAATAAATGCTGCTCAATGAATATTTGAAAGTATCATTCAGATTGTAGTAACAATACTCACTTTCAGCCATCATAAAGAGTACAAATATAGCAAAGAAGCATTCTTTACTTTCAGATTCTTAATCCAGCAAATTAGTGACTAGCTTGAAGTTGGAGCAGTGCAGAAGTAGGGGAAGGAGAATGTTTAAGTAAGCAGGCTAATGCCTCATGTTCACAGATGGGACATAGTATGGTATAATTAATACAGGAAGCCTCCAAGGGAGGGTAGAAGAAAAGGCAAGTGGTTGAATTGAAATATGTATATATCCAGAAGTTAATGATTTTAGATGAGTCATTTGTTGTCCAAAACATCATGTCATGCTATTAGGGAACAAAAATTATTTTTGTATTTATATTTATCCTGGAATAATATAATCTTATATTAGATATTCACTGCAGTAATCGGTCAAAACTGTGTCCTCCCTGAAGAGATCATGTCCTAAAACAGGGCCAGGCAAAAGTGCACAGGGGGATGGAGTGGTTTCCTTAGTGGGGAGAAGCACAGGTGCAGTGCAGGCTCATTGGCTCTCACAGTATGGAATCTTACAGGCAGCTCTTCAGTGGCAAGCTGTAGCAGGACTGATGAAACAGCATGCTAACGAGAAAGGACATTTCATTGTAATTTATTAAAAAAAAAAAAAACAAAAACAAAACCCAAAAAATCAACAGAGGATTGTATACTTGTATCTCTTTTTCAGCTTCTGATTTCAAGTTCCACTGGGGCTAAAGAAGGAACAAAGCAGTTTTAAACAGCTGCTTTTCAAACAACTAAATTCATTTTCTGATCAGAGCTGAATTTTAAAGCTCTTAAAACATCAACTTCCATCTGAAAATGAGAGTAGGAACAGCCAAGAAATTAAATGATTTACTACCAGACCATTTTTATTAGCAGTATGCCTCCCCACTGGCAACACAACTTATGAGCCTGGAGCTATTCGCTTTTATTCTGTAATGGGTTCCTTCCACGGCCTTTACTCAGAACAGCCAAGAGCAACAGAGGGAGCTTGTGTCTGACCTTTACTCCTAATAGGAAAGAGATAAAGCTGTAGCAGTGGTTTCTTGCAGCAGTTTTACAGCGTACTGCTACAGCTCATTACATGTGGCAGGCTGACCTATATATCGAATAGGTCAGTGTTTCAGGCAACCTGTCTTCAGCCTTCCAGAATGTCCCTCGCCTTGTCACTTCCTGTTCCACTTTGTTTCTCATGTTTCTGTAAGCTTTGCTGCAGTATTTCTGTTATTATTCTCTTATGAACAACAGCATCTTTTAACCTGCTATGCAGTCTAACCACTCCAAATTCTCCCTGTTGTGGTTTCACTTTCAGCATATTGTAAACATATTCTCCATTCTCAAAGATGCAGGACTGCTTCCACAGAATAGAGAATTTGTTCTATTAAATAGTGTTATCATGCACTTTGTAGCTGTTGTAGTTTCCATGGTAACAAATAGGAGGCATTACTTTCAGAGCAGAGTCGTCAGTTTATTTAGCTGGAGCATGTATGTGATAGTGAAGCAGGAAAGCAGAGAAAAAAAAGTCAATATATTCAGTTTCATGAGAACTTTTTTCTTTTCTCTCGGGATTTAGTTAGCAGATGATTAGAATGGAACCTGAGTTTCCTGACCTTTGTTGCTAAGCCTTACTAACAGTCTATGGGAAAAAGTACAGCATGGGTTATTTTATGTTGGTGCGACTGAAACTTTTTTCAAGATGTGGTAGTTACTGAACTTACATTTAGACATGCTAGCAGAGAGCCATCACGCTACACTGCTTTCCTTTTAAACAGGTCTAGTAGAAAATTGTCTCTACCCAGCAAATACACGTTCAGCGCAGATGGGAACTTGGCCTGCAGCCATTTTATTGACCTGAAGGGAAGGTGCTTTTCAAAGCTTAACTGGAGCTGTTTAACCACTAACACTCTTTCCAAGAAGCAACCTCCCTCCACCCCCAACTCCACTTAAAAATCAAGGCATTCAAATGTGCAAACCTCTTAATGTTAAAGGTAAGGGGGAAAACAGAAAAGTCAGAAGCTTTAAGGGTGTATGTATGTTCAGACTTGTGTTCACATCTATTGCGTTTCCCATAATCATTTTTCTGACCAAATATAAAAACAAATCTGCCAAAAGTTGGATCTTTAGCAAGACTGTCACCTTAGCATTTATATCACTACAGAAAAGCTGCAAGTAGAGAGGCAACTATTTGGCATCCCTATTCTATACTTCTCCATGTAGGAGATAATTTGGCTGTGTGTTTTATGTTCTTTTTGGGCTGCCACAGTTAGATAGAGGTGCGCAGGGATGCCAGTGGTATCCAACCAGTGGGAATACCAATGTATTCTGCCATTATTTTTCTAAGGTATGTTCTCCTTACTTAACTGCCTTGTGCTGTGGGAGCCTGTGTAGTTTTATATCATTTTCTGTATACGTAGCACTAGACATACCAAGTAGAGGGTGTCTAGTTGTTGACAAGTCTTTTATGCTGCATAAACAATTATGTTGCTGTAGAAAGTGTAAATATATTTTATCTTTCCGCAGAACTCCTGGAAAAATAATACAGGGATTCTAAGATATAAAATGTTAGGAAGACTAGAAATGCAGTGACTCACTTGACTCTGAATTTGAACTGGAAAAGAAAATCTTTCTTAATAGTAGTGCATGACAAATACAATGACAGTATTTTGGCTTAGTTAAGTCCCTAAATATAGGGTAGTAGAAATGCAGGATGATTTAATAGAGTTTTATTTCATATCTGGTCTCTGATAACCCAGTTAAGAACACTGCATGCAGAGATCCAGGGAAAGAACTCCTGATTAATACCTGAAGCACCTTAAGCTGCATATAGTCACACTACAAGACTTTTTCTCTTGCAAAACCATTAACTTAGAAGTTCTAACATTGTCTGGCTTTTTATTTTCCTCTATTTTTTCTTTCACATATACGACATATATTTCTAAGAACTTTAAGGGAAGGATGATCAAAGAAGCTGATGATTTATTAAGACAAGAGAAGGTAGTTTGGCTCAGTAATTCTGTGCTAGAGTTAGTGCTGTTTGACTTCAGAAGATCGTGAATGTATGGCCCACAGAACTACCTCCTGAAAGTTCATGAGGAATGGTGAGCCCTGCAGCTCTGGAAAGAGGCAGGACTTTGGCTAGAGCAAACTTTTGCTGGAGTTCAAAAAGGCACTTTTGACTATTCATACAGACATGGGGGTGATACACTGAATACAGACTTGGTAATTTCCTTCTCACCGGCCTTGTAAAGTACATGTTCTTTCCAACATCTGAAAAACTTGTGATCATTTAAAGTGCCCATTGCAGGACACCTCCAAGAAATGAGTACTCTCTGAAAGCAGGTGCCTTCAAAGATAGCAGTTAGGAAGATTCATCCCTCTCAAAAGTCTTTAGCATTCCTTTTAATGGTTCAAATCCACATTTTGCAGGCACAGCACAAAATAATCTTCTAGTGTTTACATCATTTATCTTTAAATAATATAAAAAATATTATTACAGTGTAACTAGGCACTACAGTCTGGAAATAAGCTCTCATTTTAAGTGCACTGTTACTGGAAAGCTATTGACACAACAGATACAACAGATGTTGTGAAGATATCTGCTGTTTTTCTGTTTGCTGGTTAAGCCTGCTCTGTCAGTAGTTCTGGTTTGCAGACATACAGATGTAAATTCTTCCTAAGCAATTCCTAATGCTAACAGCAAAACTATAAATTGCAGCTAATGCAAGAAGATGCATCTGAAATCTTGGAGCATTGTCTGGAAATGTTGCCTTTATCTTTGCATTTAAATAGATCCTTACTGATGTCACCTCCTCCAGTCCTCAGCCAAAAGTATTTGTTGTGCTTGACTCTTATTGGTTTATTCAGCTCAGGAGTAGTAATCAAGTGTTTCATTTATACTTAGCGAATAGGGTAAATAGTCCCTGTAGTTGTTCATTAAAACCCCCACGATGTATGCATCAATTACCAAACAGCTTGAACAAAACAGAGCTAAATTAACTTTCTGAAGCACGTTGTCATAGCCAAAAGGAGTGTAAAGCATTAAAAGTGATTTCATGGCTTAAAGTTCATCCAAAGTACTATTAGCTTTAAGTCCAATTTTCAACTGTCAAGGGGAATATTTACAATAGTAATTTCAGATCATTATCTTAGCATTTCAATGCAAATAGCCACAATTTAATTCATTATTACTCACATTACATCTTTATTTTGCCACCAACTGGTGGCTGACATTTCCCAAGCTACTAGGAAGAAATGCTAATTAGACTGGTGTGCACTCTTACCCTTTCTTAATTTCATCATGTTTGTTCTTCTTCAGTGACATGAAGTATTTCTCTCCTTCTGGTCAACCATTACCTTTTATCCCCTGCATCTCCTCAGTGGACCAGTTGGCAAGCTGAAGCAGCAATAGGGCAAGTAAAATAATTGCCTCTTTCTGCCTTTTTCGGTAAAGTATCTATGAGTATCTGTGCAAGTATGGCAAAAATGATCCCTTTCACTCAGCCCTCCCACCCAACTTAATTTAGAAAATCTGAAGTGATCTCTGGAGTGGAATACTATATGCATTAATATGCAAATGAACTGCCAAGAAAGTTCAGATTTGCATTTAGACTGGACAAAAGGGAAGGAAATGGCTTTCTCATGCTGTTCCCTTGCATCACCACAATTTCACAAATTACTAATCCCAGAAATGATGCCAGAAGGGACTTTCTCACTACATTTCATTCATGCTCTAGTGCATTTGATTCATCTCAATATGCCTGGCATTTTACAGTAAACCTGCAAATTTAAAGTGCAAGCCAAACATCAGCAGCTTTGCTAAGAATCAGATGTGTTTGAAACAAACATAATTAGTAAACATTAAATGAAAAAATATCCTGTCCTGCTAGGGGCTAGAAATAGGTGGGGAATAAGGTAATCTCATGAAAGTTTTCCCAAGAATTAACAATTATACCACTGAGGGCATCTTATGTCCATTATGAATAACCTTATTCCAGCCTACATATACACCATAGGTAACAGATTTTACAAGTGAATGCCAAAATAATTGAGGGAGAAGGAAAAAGGAACCCTTAAGGAACCATAATTATCTACTCTTCCTCCTGATTTGCAATCTGTAGTTTAGAGAACTTATAAAATGAGGAAATGTTCCTAGAGTTAAAAATATGGTTCTTTTAAATACTTTGTTTCCCTTTATCTTGTATAAAGTCTCTCACAATTAATATTTTTCAACAAATGTTTTCTTGAAGGCTTTCTGTATGTCTAATAATCAGGAATTTTGGTTAATTTCATTTCTATCAAGTGAGTAAGTGTTTCTGTATCTGAAAACTGACAGTGTAGGTGCCCCAGTGGGCAGGTACTTTTCAAGAAATAGGTGTAATGTTGAAAAAATACTTGCCCTGGGGCATCAACAAATAGGAATTTCAAGATGAGTGTTATGTTTGCTTCTTAATCTTTCCAGGGGATTTTTTTTTCCTCCCAGCTACTGTAGCAAAGCAAATACTGTAAGTCATCACATTTCTGTTTGCCAACATTTGTTTGCCCTTTGGTTTAAACGTGTGCATTGCAAGGGTAATAGGGCAGTGTCTTTACTGCTGGGGATACATTTGGCTGCATCTGTTTTTTTTAGGTGGCTAGAAATGAAGTATTAATATTTGTTCATTGGAGAAATAAAACAGTTTTTCCCTGTCAAAGAGATTTTCTCCTTCTCCCTTCTTATCCTGCCATCCTACACTGAACCTTCCCCTGTGGCTGTCTTTTGAGTGAATAAAGGGACGTTTTACTAGGAAAATAATCTGCCTATTCTAAAACCTTCTGTGTCCATACCCGAGGAGAGGGCAGACTGTTGCTGCCTTCCTTTTTTTTAATGTAATATTTTGCAACACAACTTTTCCTGCCATGTCTTCATGGGGCTTTTTATGTATGAAAGTCCCCATTTCAATCCTCTGCTTATATGCAGCACAAGTTGAAATACAGTCTTATTTTTGTGTCTCTGATTAATTCCCGTGTTGTCCAGTGCTTAAATTTTCATGTACTTGCTTAACAGAACTTGTAGTTTTGGTTGTGTCAAAGATAGCTTGTGAAAAAAAATATGGAGAATTTATGGTGTACCTACTCTGTCCATACTCTCACATACTGTTAGTCTGCCATTTACCTATAGTGGGAAATGGAAAAGTCTTCCAGTTGAGTTTCTTCGTGTATATTCCTTTTTTCTTATTCTTCTGTCTTAAATATCAGAATTCTTTCTATGGAGAGGATAGTAGTACAGTGCCTTACAACACACAAAACTGTTTTGGTTGTACCCAGTACCTGTGCTGTCTTTTGGTTTTTGTTTTGAGGCCAACAGCCCTCTGAACAAACCATCCGTTTTACAGAAGGCACTCTATTAGTTTTACTGGGTTAGACATTAAACTTGTAAGAGTGCCTGTACTCACCCTGTGCTGCTTTAGTCATGGTCTCTGATTATCTTTCTCTTTACTTCTGACTGTGATGAAATGTGATTCAATGACCTCTGTTAGGTAAGAAAAATCATCTGATCTAAGAGAGTCTCTAAGGAAACTGGTGAAACTCCTCATATTCTTCATGAGTTTCTTTGACAGCACAATGGGGAGTGGGGGGTCTCTGGACATCAGTAAGACAAGAAAATATATTTATTCCTGCTTAGGACAGGAGGTGTACTTTAAAACATTGAATTCCATGGAAATTTTCTGCAAAGAAAGAACTCCTCGGCAGGACATCACAGTACCCTTCAGTGATTGCTGGATTACTCAGTTTTCCTTAAAGCCTCCTGAAAAGGAGAAATACTGAGCACAGAATGTCAGTGACAGAAGAAGTTGTTTCATCTCTCTATTAGAAAAAGGACCACTTGGCAGGTACATTGTAAGGTATTCTTGCAATAGTCATTTTAATATTAATAAAGGTAGCATACAAGTGCACTTTCAATCCTGGTACTGCCAATTAGAGAATGATACTCCTACACATTCTTTCTGCTCTTTGCTTTTTTGCAGTGCTTTCACCTATGCCATCTGTGATGTTTGTATTTCTTGATGACCTTTTCAACAGTTTGTTGTTCTTATTCTTCTGTCCGTGCAAGAGAGATGGAATTCTCCAAGGACAGCTACTTGAACATATGGCAAGGTACAACATTATAGTGTGTAAACTGGATCTCATTACTGCCTCTGTGTACTGTTGACTTAATTTATTTTTTCCACTAGTTTTTCATTTGGCAAAAGGGTTTTTTTTTGTTACTAATAACGGTTCTAACTAGGGGAAAGAGTCTCACTGAATAAGAAGTGGATTAAGTGTGAATCAAATTCACACCAGCTGGGGAGCTGGACCAGGCAGTGGACAGAGTCTTCAGATGCACAAAAAGATGGTTGTGAGAAAAAGTAATTTTTAGAACAAGATGAGGTAGACACAGTGAAGAACTTAACTTGCTTAGTCTCTTTCTATCAAACTGTGGGTTTCAAGTGTGGGCCTAAGAAAACGTATTTGTTCACTAGGGCAAAAGCATTTGTGCATCAGTGGATTCATTCTTGGATCCAAAACTGAATGGAAGGACAAGTCATAAGGCAGGAAGGCTGCCATTATTTAGAGAAGAAGGCTGTAAATGTCAGGCAGCCTCTCACAAAAATGGAGTGCTGTGCTGTAGGCAGGAAAAACCTATGCGTGTCATGGAGGCAGTAAAAAAAAAACAGCTTGATGTGCTGTGCCGCAAGCCTAGTGAAGGGGCTGAAAGGTAGGCCTAGTATGGGTTAAACGATGGGGGTATTTTTGCAGCTTGTATTTCCTGATGACCTTTTCAACAGCTGCCTGCTTTTGTTCTCCTGGCCATGTGGGAGAATTAGAATTCTCCCAGGGTGGCTACTTGAATGCCTGCCATATACATCCATTTGTGTGAATTAAAAGGGTATTGTGTGGACATCATAAAAACAGAGAGGAGTTGGGGGCTACTGAGTTAAAATGGAAAGCAAGGAAGGCATTATCAAGTAGTTTTGTGGTCAGAATGGGAAAAGAAATGATAGATAATTTATAAATACGTGGAAGAAATGACAAAACTGCAAAACATGTGTTAGTAGAAAGATGAATAGACAGTAATCTGATTAAAAGGAAATGAGAAATCTGGGCAATGGAAAAGAAAGGAAACCAATGTGTTTTGTTTGTTGTTGTTTCTTTGCTTTGGTGGAAAGCAACATATCTGAAGTGTGTCTAAAGGTTTGAAGGTGAAGGAATTGTTAGTGGATAATAAGGCAGAGCTGTGTGAGGTTTGATCAGAAGAGGTGAACTAGCAACAAAGGAAGTTAATATGTGAAGTCAGTTCTGAGGTAGAAGCAACAGGACATGGGGTGGGATAAAGAAGGGATTCACAGAGAAAAGAAAGATTTGCATAAAGTGTAGTTATTACTTTCAATTTTGGAGACCAAACTCTAGTTACTGAAAGTCTGCAACAGGAAAAGCATCCCATTATTTTCTACATAGTCTTCGACTGTAGTACATATATTTCATATATCCTATGTCCAAAGAAATTATCAGACTGCCAGCTATAGAGACCAAGGTTTGCTGTTCTACTCACAAAGTAGTGGTCATAAAATAAGACTTGTTGCACTGCCTAGTCACAGAAGCTGTAGATGGCTCTGTGAAGCATCCTCTAGTGTGTGGCAGCACATTTGGTGATGCTGCAGCTGTCCTTAGTAAGGCTGCCAATACACATGCGTTCTGGTAAGGTTGCAGATAACCTAGATCTGGAGAGACTTCATCACTAGTTTTCAGATAATATACAGCAGTGTTCAATTACATGCACAACAATGTACTGAATTGGAGAGAATTCACACTGACGAAGTTGTGGTAAAAGGTTCAGTTGAATGTTGCAATTCCAGATCAGTCATTTCCCTGAAAAAATACTTGTGTTTCTGTCTTTGTTTGATGTCCAGGAAGATTCATTTAAGCTTTAATCTTTGGAAGAAAGTCCATTTTACTTATTGTGTTCTAAGCTGGTACATTTTCAATCAAGTACTCTGAATAGCACGTCAAACAAAGTGGTTAACCCTCAGATCAATATAGCAGATAACCTAATCTGTTTATTATGTTTGAGAGAATAAGTGCTCCTATCAATTTTTATAAAAAACGAAAACAGTAATCTGTGGAAAAATCTTCGCCAGGTTTCACTCCTGTTGTCTTTAGCAGAGCTGCTATATAACTTCTGTAATTCCAAATTCCAAATATTCAGAAACAGTGAGTGGGGAGTATATGCCTGCAGAAAGCACGCACAAAACCAATTCACTTATTCTGTGTTTACTTACTCCACGGAGTTGTCTCAAAGCACCAACTACAATCTGCATAAACAAGATTGCTTCCCTCTGGACCCAACTTGCATAAATATTTCAGTAGATAGATACATAAATTTGAAAAATGTTGTGGTAAACAGAAAGGAAGAAAAACAAATCTGTGATGGACTGATTTGTAAACGAATAAATATTACATCACCTTTACACAATAAAGTACCATAAAGGACATCAGATTATCAAAGTTATGAGGAAAGCTTTCTAGATATGGAAAAATATAATTCCCAGGGTCCTAGACAACTTGTAATTCAATTATTGATTTTATTTGGTGGTAGCCTTTTAAATAGTCAGCTGGCTGATGTTGGCTGTTTGATAGTTTATTTTGTTACTCTCTATTATATCCTACAATCTCTTTCATAATCATTCCTAAGTAATTATTCAACTTAGACTTTGCTCTGAGCATTACTAATGTCCTTTGGTTTCTTTGCCCATCTGAGCTGTCATATGGTGCTCTTTCAAAAACCACATTTGTAGAGCACAGCTTTGGAACTGTTTAATTTTCTGGAGTGGAGTTTATTATTAAACACTTGACTGTCATGAAAACAATTCAATATACGTGACCTAAATCTATTTGTGGTTAAATAGTAAGGTCTGAAGGTTAATAAAAAGAACTGCAGCAAGCTGCTCACAAGATATTTCAAGAAACTTAGAAAAGATCACAGAACTCTAGTCATTTTCCCATTAGGCTTAAGATAAGAAACAAATTTAGAGTTATACTTGTGTATTACTATGTCCTTAGCAGAGATTCCATTGTTTGGAAGATTGAGAGAAAATATGTACAACTGGCAAAAATCTACTTTTTTCATAAATTTAGCAGAATGTCTTTTTTGCCTCTTCTAGTTACTTTTTTGTTTTGTTTTCCTTTTTGAAACTGTCCTTAGTCTTGTGAGCATGAATTGCTGAAGGAGAAGAGACCAAAATCAGCTTCCAATTCAGCATTTAAGCAAGCACAGTCACTTCTTGAGTGCTGCTGAGTGTCACAGCAAGACTGGGAAGGGAAGTGGCACTAAACGACTTCTGAAAAGTCAGTAGGCTTATTAAGTCTTACTTAAAAAGTTGATTGGGGAGCTAATTTAGAGCTCCCCTGTCCTGCCTGTTAAGTATGATGAAAACCCTTAGAAATCTCTTGCTGGTGCTAACAGATTCAGAGTGGCATTGGGTGTAGACATGAAGTAGGAACAGGGAAACACAAAGTTAGAAGAATTGGCTACCTTTGGAGTCCATGCCAGTGCATTTCCTCTAACAGAAAAGTGAGAGATGAAGGATATTTTACTATCTCCTGTTGACAATTTTTTTTAAAATTATTATTTTATTTTGTGTGTGTGTGTGTTTTCAACCCATTGGCCTGGAGTCCTGCCATCAGAAGCTTCTTTTTCATCCACTTTGTCAGTGTATAAAAGCTGAAGGTGGGTATTAATGTCACACACGCACATTCTGATTTCCTAAGCAGTATAAATGGCCTGTGGGGTGAATAACAAATTCTGGTGCGCATATCCAGCACTTTATGGATGGTAATGAAATTCCATTACTGTTCATGTGGCAACTGTGGTATCATGTAAAGAGCCTACCAAGCAATCAAAAGATGGCATTGGAAACTGTTGTTCATGCTCTAAATTGCTTCTAAGCTGAACCTTTAAAACTGAATGGCATTTCATAGCAAACTGCCTGCCCTTTTAATGAAAATGTCAGTCCTATAGAAAGTTCTTGTTTAGAGGAACCATGTGGTAGACAATACTCCTAATGAAGATCTTCTTTTGTCTCTGAACTTGCCCTCTCTTTTATTTCGTTGCACAGAGATACCAGCCAAGACTCTTCAATTATGGGAATAGCTTTTCATTTTAACTACTGTTTTGTAGACATTCTTGCTAATGCATTTTTGTCCATCTTTGTTTTCAGCTTCCCATTTCTATTGTCATCCTCTAAAATGACGGGAGACAGAGCTTTTTCATTAAGGGAAGAGCTAAGAGGAGACAGTATAGTTCAAACTGTGCTTGGAAGAGTGAACAAAGGCTTGACTGTTTAATTTTAAACTCACTACAGGTGCGTATTCAACAAGATAATAATATCTTGTGGCCATTAAAAGTGTACTAATTGGAAATATAGTGAGAGAATGAATTTTTAATCTATGACATCAATAATGTGACCCACCACCATGTCTGAAAGTATTTCTTTTTCTTTTTATATTTCTTTCAGAAAGTATTACTTTCTTCATGGAGTGTGTGCATGCTTACTTTTATCCTCTCCCACTCAAGACGTAAAACACATTATTAGCTCAAGCTTCAGTAAAAGAGGCTTAAGATTAAATAAAAACTTTTTTCTCCTTCTCACTAGAGCAGGCTGAGCAGTACATGTATAGGAATTTGTGGCACCCCCACAGTTTCATAAACAGACACAGATAATGTACATGCTAATATGTTTCTTTAGAACCATGTCAATAGGAGCGTTGGGGCTGGAGCTGACTCAGCTATAAGAGTAAATGCCTAATATTCCTAAACATTCACTTTCACCTGGAAAGATGACAGATTCTCTGCCTGCAGTCTTCCTGAAGCTTCTCTTTGTGATTTGAGATTTATTAGATATAATGTATCCTGTGTGGATATTTGTAGGCATTCTCCTTGTAAAGTTTCTCTAACCTACTGCTCTTCCTCCTTTTTATCAGAAGGTTCTTTTATCTCTTCCAGGCTGCTAAAATAAAAGTGCTCTGGATGCTAGTTTAAATGGATGAGATAATCCAACTTTGGACTTTCCATCAAAAATTTTAAGCCACATCTTCCAGCAATGGAATCGTAGAATGGTTTGGGTTGGCAGAGACCTTGAAGATCATCGAGTTCCAACCCCTTGCTGTGGGCAGGGACACTTCCCACTAGAGGAGGTTGTCCAAAGCCCCATCCAGCCTGGACTTTAATACTGAGATGTGGCTTCGAAAGCTTCTCTGGGCAGCCTGTTTCAGTGCCTCATCAATCTTATTCCTAATATCTGATCTAAACCTACCCTCTTTTAAATCCATCCCTTTTTCTATTACTCCACTCCCTGATAAAGAGTTCCTACCCAGATCTCCTGTAGGCCCCCTTTACATACTGGAATGCCACTGTACATTCTCCCTGGAACCTTCTTTCTGCCTGAACAATGCCAACTCTCTCAGTCTGTCTTCATAGGAGAGGTACTCCAGCCCTCTAATCATCTTGTTGGCCCTCCTGTAACAGAAAACGAGCATTTGTACATCTGCCTCAAATCTTATAACATCCCTGAGTACTGTTAGAACAGAACCGGATATTTCCAAGCATTATTGAAATCATTATTAAACTATGTGTGAGCCATCCAAAAGTTTGTTTAAAGGTTATTTCCATCTTTGTATTGCTTTAGAGGCCTCTGAGATGAAAAGAAAAAAAAACAAAAACCCACAAATAAAAACTATTTTCTGTCCATAAGTCAGTGAAATGTAACGATGTGCATATATTTGGCAATTCACATGGATAGATATTTAATGAACCCATTACTCACTAACTTCTTTTCTAACTAAATATAAAGCACAAATGGAGCATGGTACTAAGTTTGATATTTTTTGTCCTCTGAGGAATACCCTTGCCATTATTTCTAAAATGCATACTATTGTAAATACGTATAGATAGTAAAGGTGTTATTCAGTCGATGAGGTACCAGTAATGGAAATAAAAAGGCTGACCCCCTGTATCTCAAAACACAGACCTTTCACAAATAAGCATGTTATTAACATTACCACTGTGTTATCAGAGTCTTTCATCATTCCAAATTGCATGTTGAATTCACTTTCTGCATGTCATTTCTGTGCTATTATTATTATAATCAGGAAGTTGAATGGATTTAATTGCTCCAGTTAGAGCTTACTCTGAATTTGCAATGTATTACTGAACCTGCCTTAAAAGGAGACATACTAATTTTATTATTAATGATAGGCTGAAACAGATAAAAGAAGCATTATTTTTTCTATGCTTCTAGTTAAACACTCAGCAAACTATGCCGGATATGCAAGACAATCCTCTAACATTGAAAGAGTGGCTTCCAGCTGAGACCAGTTTAGCATACACTTAACACCTGCTGGCTTACCCAGAGGGAGGCTCCCTTTTGGCTCCTCAGGCAGAGCTGCTGCCAGGGCACCACATGAATCGCATTTCCAGTGTCAGATGCAGTAGTGTGTAGGACAAACACACAGCATGACACTTCACCAGATGAGAACTCCACTAATTGTTCAGTCCCCCCTAGTTTCTGACCACCCGTTGACAGACAAAATAACAACATCCCAAAAGGAGGAGTGGTTGTGCCAGGATGAAACAAACTCTGATGGCTTACCCCAGTGATTTTCTGGCATTGTGTTTCATGTTCATGCAAAATAATAATGGTTGTGGGCCTGAGCCTATACAGAGCTGTTTAAGCACTCCATATTTCTGCTGACTGTCTGGAATCCAGGTTCTGCCATTGATCCAAGCTATGTTTACTCTTACGTGTTGCTCACATTGCTTCCTTTCTGAAAGCATCTTTGTATTTTGGAATCAGTCACAGTCTAGGGACAGTTACTTTGCTATCAGTGTCTTACAGACCATGGCAGCATATGGTGGAAGTGTAATAGGCAAATGCATAGACTAATTCCTCCTACAAAATCCTGGAATTTCTTTCTCCAGTGACTTCCTCTTAACAAAAAAAACCACACACACACACCCCCCCAAAAAAAACAAAAACCAACCAACAAACAAAAAAAGCCCACAGAAGGAAAAGCTTGAGGGTCAACTGGATAAAGATAGAAATGAGTATAAGCATACGTGTGTGATAGAGCTAATATGGGGTTGAGGCCAGGGAGAGGAAAGAAAAACTGGAGAACAGATTAGGGCAGATTAGTCTGCAGGATGAATTCTCCCTGCATACTTTTTCATCTGGGGTTTTTGGGCTAGGACTTACCATGTGGAAAAGTAAAGATTTGGAGAGAGACAATACCCGGTGCTGCAGTTGGAGCGAAGCTGCAGAAGGGTGCCGAAGGAAAGCTGTTTTCATCCTTTTGTGCATCCTGGCTTCCTGCCATTGCCTTCTACACTGGAACACAGTTTTTGAAAGTATCTAACAAAGCTAAGTCACCTGGAGCTAAAAATAAGTGAGATAAAGGAATCCAGAATGGCAACGTGAAACAAAAAACATTCTCAGATAAGGTTCTTTATTATATTCCTTGACCCATACAATAACGTCAGTGACACTTTACTGCAAAAGTAGTAAGTAACATGCAAATACAAGCAGAATCCATTCTCTGTTCTCTTGAGTAGATAAGATATATATCGAATGACATATGTGTATGGACCGAGGAACTTGCAAAACTGTAGAATAGTCTTGTTCATGTAAACTTGAGTGTGGACAGCAGTGAGAAAGGACAGTAGGGCAGTTGTCTTTCTGGAGGAAGAATTTTCAGAATTTGCAAAAGCTGTGAGAGTGAATGTTATTTTAAAATTTGCTCAGTCTTTAGTGTTGGCTAAATACTAGCCTGATTACCGCAGGATAGAGTGGTAATCCTGTAATCTAATACCCACATATAAAGAGGAATAAAGCAGAGAATAAAAGAGATATTGCTTAATATTCAGCATCTTTACCAAAATGTTTTATCACTGAGCATCTGTTACACAAGTTAAGTGACTGTGTCACTTAGTGTTAGGATACAGTTAGCCTTAGGAGAGTACTTATTTCTTCCTAAGGTGGATTAGAACCACAGGGGTAACGGACTCTTGTGCTATTTTGAATATCTTCTGTTAGATAGCCACAGGAAATTTTCCTGCTGAAATGACAAGAATTCTTTGATATAGCTTGTTCTGTCAGAGCATATGTTGAAATGTCTGTATTATTTCAATGATGAGCTTTTTTCTGGCACCTATAAATGTATGTTCATGGTAATAATAAGCAGTATCTTGTCAACAGCTATCTGCTGTAAGTGATCACTAATCCACTTTGCAATCATTTTCATAGCCTCTTCATTTTCACTGAAAGGATTGTTTTGTTTAGAATTCTTAGTAATGTGCAAAATTACCATTAGTTAAATCCATTGTAGGAGCTGAAAAGAAATACAAGTATAAACCTTCACAGCTGGAGTGCAGATAGATGCTGGGGATGTAGCTTACACTTCTCATTTTTCACATGCAGCTTATGCTTGGAGAGTGAAGAACAGATGCAACTTGCTTAATGGGACAAATCACACAAATTTTATCTTCCCAACTCCACATTTGGACAGTGCACTCCCTCTTTACCTGTGCTTAATACAACCCCTGATACATGTAAATAGCAGTGGCAGAATATTGACATGGCTTAGTGGAAGCTAGAAAATAAAGGTTACATGGCCTTCCTGTTTGAAGTTCGCTAAGATGGGGAGTAGGTTATGTACAGGTGGCAAAAATGCAGCCTTAAGTGTTTTGACTGGGCTTGGACTGCTAATGCAGGGGAAAGTCTTGGCAACTGAAGGAACTCTGCTATTATCTACCAGGGCAGCAGGCCATGGCATTATCCACTGATCTGGTCCCCTGCCAAACTTGATCTGGTACCAGCAAAAGTACTTTTCCTTGCTCCATCCTCCACTGGCTGCATCACTGGGGGAAGGTAAACGCAATCCTGTTGTACTACATGCAGGATTTTACGCCATTGATAATGGAATAAGCAACTATACTGGACATAATTCCTGCTATTTTCAGCATTTTCCATACAAAATACTCTTCAGATATCCTGATGTGTCCATTTTTGCCAAAGTCATGCCCCTGCTGGAGAATAAACAGATTTTCCTTTCTCATCTTGCTGCCCTTCTTCCTATAGTCTAGACATAACGTAGTATTCTGGTGCAAATCTTGAATGTTTGCATTTTCGGGGCCCTCTGTGAGATATAGAGGAGCCAGACAAGTCTGTATTTTAACTTCGCACACTAATTGGAATTAAGAGAAAAAAATATATATTTCTACAAGATAGTTTATAGCAAATTCAGCCTGCTGTTTCTATGGGGCTACTGATTTTACTGGTACCTCTCAAGATTCTTTTTAACAATAGCTGACAATTGAATCTGATCTGAATCTATCCTCCTCTTAAATCAAGATCTATACTTTCATATGTGGAGGAGGTAATGGATACAGATATGTTTACAAAAGCCATGCATGAAAAATGTTGAGTCTTAAGGAATATGAGAAAAACAGATCATTTACTTTTTTTTTTAGCCAATTACTGGTCTTAACAATTACACTTTTGCTGGAATATTTTGGCTTTAGGTTATTTTTTGTTGTTCTTTTTGATTACACTGGTTTACTTGAACGCAAAAAACATTTTCCTGGCAGTAGTCCAAACGCGTCTCTAAAAAGTTATATTTTCTCTCTCTTATTTTGTCTTCTTTGCCTTCCCTGTTATTGATGCACATAATAAAACACTAGGAAAAAAGACAAATCCACCCAAAAGGTCAAAATCAATGATCCTTTTACAGATCGCACCTTTGGGAATCCTGGGTACTTTACCATCATCTTGTGTTTGAGACTGTTACTTGAATACTTGTTTTTTGATGACAAAAATCAATGACTTCTTTAAAGAATACACCCTAGGGGCCAGCGAGACGCAGACTTTGAAATGTTTACTAGTCTGTGCCTGTCTCTGAAAGGCTAATAAACATATTCATAAGTTTATGAGTTACTGTTTAATGTTATGGATTGGAAATGGTGTATGGTTTTGACAAGAATATTTAGGTTAATGTGCCCCAGTGAGCTGCATTCTGTATTACTTTGCAAATTTGTATAGAAGTTCTGATCCAAAACTGATTGAAATTGAGAGATGCATTTACATTAGATTTAAATTTATCCCTGTTAAAAGTTACTGAAATTATACAAGTTATCTTATTAATGAATTTGATCCACAAGCCAAATACTACATAAATTCTCAAAATAAAAATATAGAAAACCCACTTTCCAAACTCATGAAGATGAGAAATCTACTAACCTCAGCAAAGATTTTTTCCTAACTATTTATATACCAGGATATGTTTATTGTTATGCTGAGCTGCAGAAAGCTTTTGCTTTTTAAAAAACAGATACCCTTTTTCACTTTATTTCTTTGCTACCAATTTAGCAATGCACTTGTTTATGGCAGCATAATTTGCTTTGGCACCAGGACAGATCTTCCTTGATTTTCCTGAATGAGCGAGGTTATAACAGGCTCTTGTAACTTAATAGGGTACTTGATCTGGATATCCTGTGATGTAGTATATGGGATTCAGTGCTGGAGTCTGGATGGTAAGTTTTCTCGCCAGCTGTACAGAAATAGACTTTGCCAGGAAAGAATGTTTCCTTTCTATCTTTTCTTTTTTTCCCACAGTCAAAGATTTAGAGTTATTATAGTCTTGTGTTTTGCAAGTTGATTTCCAGAGAATCAGCCACAGAAATGTGTTGTGAAATAGACTGTCCATGTATAGTAGCCTTGCAGTAATTTGAAGAAAACAATTTGTATTTGTTCTCCTTTGTCTAGATCTAATCAGTAAATACAGTGATATAAAAGATCAACCAAGCAAGTGCACTGAAAGGCTAGTAGTAGATAGTGGCATTTATGAATTTAAAAATGAGCAAACATCTATGGCATTAAAAGACTTGCTATATTAGACACTCCTTCCCAGTACTGACTGATCTTGATTTAATTTTACTGATTTAAGCCTCGTGAATCACTCTTACTCTGGGATGTAGAATACCATCCCATTCTTAAGACAGCTCAAATGCTTTGCTCTTGTGGACTGCAGGAAGAATTACTAGAAAAACACTTCTGTGCTAGAGCCCTGGGCAGAGACAGAGCAAAGATTGGAATGCCGCTGGAAATACTCAGCTGCAGTAGAGGTGGTTAGTGCATGGAATCCTTTCACATCTATGCAGAACTGTGTGCTATGATTAGTGATGATGACGTAAAGCTAAACATTGTTCTTAATATTTTGTCCATTCTTTCAAAATGGGGACTGTTCTTTCATGCACTCACCTACCAACAATGCTGACCCACAGTAGATTGACAGTAGTGAACAACCTCCCAGTTTTGTCCCTAAACAAAATGGAATCTGTTCTTCCCTGACTTCAAAAAGTAGTTTTGAACAAAGTCATGCTGATGTCATTCTTAAATGTACCTGTGCCCATTTATTTTTCAGTCTATTATCTTTTACAGGCCAAGTTCTCAGTCTCATGGTTTTTCACTTTCTGAAATATGCTTTGAAATTGATAAAACCTTCTTCAGACTTTTGGCAATGTAAAGGTTATCTTCTTTCATTCACAGACGTAGACGACAGCTTGGTTGGAGTTTGCATGTATAATTGTGGGCAAGACTGATCATAAAAGAGGCGAAAAAAACCTGTAGCTAGAACTGAACAGCTCCATCTGTTTGCTGGATAAACATGCAGCAGGAGTATCTAAAATAGCTGTACTTACTCTTGTCTAAGCATCTGATGTTGGTCACAGCCACTAAGAGAATGCTGGGCTCAAAGGAATTTCAGATCCTTGACTGCTTTTATGATGCTAAGTTATCACTTTTGACTTCATATCATTCCCCAAACTCCCAACACATACTGGACTGGCTGTCTTGTGCTGCCTGAATTCTGTCATAGGTCAGAGTTTTAATACATGGATGAGCGTACACAAGGGAGAAGAGTACATCTGTAATTTTTAGCTCTTGAACTTGTTTGACAGTTTTACCATTTCAATACTAAGATTCTTTTCATAATAAGTATGACATTGCCTCTGTGAATTAACTCTTGCTTCCCTAAGAAATGGAGTTGAGGTGCAAATGTATTTTTGTACTTCTAGTAAACCTGTGTCCTTTGGGTTTTGAGAAGAAATAAGTCTTGAGAACCGTGCTGATGTGAAGTTACTGTTTTATGCAAGGAAGGGTGTGAGAGCATGTATTCAAACTCTTGCTTGGCTTAAAGGCCATTAGCTTTATTTTCACACATACTAAGAAGTATAATTTTCCTTAAAGACTTCGCTAAAAGCCTGTGCTTAAGGATTTTGCAACTGAGACAGTATTTAGTTGGATTTTTTTTTTTTTAATTTAGTGTATCTAAGTGAAAAATATAGTACTTGAACACCTTGCAACTCAGATGCTGTTTCACTTTAAGAGGAACAATTGGTTGAACTTGTTTAATGTTGGCAAGAGAGTCATGAATTCCAATAAGGCCATGAATACATTTATTATTAATTTTCTTCTCATTCATTTTTAATTTTCTGTCAGAGAGAATCAAAGGCTGAATTGGTGACTTCAGTGTTTTCTACCTTGCTCTATTGGCTTCAGAAGCCCTTTAATAGGGCAATTATTTATTCTGGACATCACTGGGAAATCAAAGGTGAAGAAATCAGGGCTATCTAAACCCTGTAGTGCTTTAATTCAAACAGCACTCACATTGTAGGATAGAGTTCATATATCTGATTCTTTCATGTTTTTTGGTTTGGTACTTTTTTCATGTTAACATTAGTTGGAATGGAAAGTGAGGAGAAATCATAAAAGAATTCAGCTTATAGGAGTATGAATTACTGGAATCATCAGGGTTTCTGAATTCAGGCTGGCTCACTGTTCTAGGAGGAGGCTAGTAGAGAATTCTTGAGAAGTACTTGACTACAAGGCTTTCCCTAGGAAGCTGTGGTGGCTATAAATGCCTGTTAATACCTAAAAACGGGGAGATCTAATTTCACAGTAATTCTCTCATCTAAGGTGTGAAACAGCACTGAAGCTAGTGAAACAACTTGCATATGTTTTACTGCATCACATTTTTAAACAGAATAAAAAATGTTTATCTAACTGTGGTATGTAGTGGGGTGTGTGTGTGTATGAAATTGAGGAGGAGTTATCTTCAAAGACAGCCATGGAAATAGAAAGGCAGAATTTGTTTTTGTTTAGCAGACCTCCATTTTGCCTGTACAGACTTCTGATCCTAGTACATTTATGGAATACTTCTTAAGCTCCACCTATTGCTTTTTGTATATTATTGATAGGATTCAACAATAAGCGGGAGGTAGCATATATTCCTCTTACAGGAAGCATACGAAAACTCAGTAATTCACACCGCTTTGCCATCAAGCTGTTACTGCAGTCTCTTTCTATTTTGTTTTTGCTCATTCTTCAGAATTTTGGCTTTCTGTGAAGTTGACTGAACAAGAACTGAAAAGGAGAGAACATATCAAACCTGACATTTACAGGTTCAAGCCTTCAATGTATTGAGCACATAGTCTAAAGAAAACAATTACAGAATTTTCTTGTCTTGTATCCTGAATTTTTCCTGCAGAACTTCTTGACACTAAGCTGCCTTACTGTAACATGATGTAGTTCAAAAGTGATTTAATATTCCACACAGAGCAAGTAACATTTTGCTCTAATACTGTGTGTTCAGCAAAGCAATAGGAGGCTATTTGAAAACATTTAGCCATGTGCTCCTGAGGAAAAAAAATAAAAGTGTGTTCTTTCCTGTCTTATCATTCTGCTAATCGGAATACTATGCTAAGGAAGAAGAATATTGTACAAGTTGCCATAAAGTTTTATGAGCCAATTATTAGACCTTTATAACCTTGGACAATTATATCTATAGATGTCTTATTTTCCATAGGCCAGTGCCCTTTTATGCTTCTCTTTCATAGTTAATGCAATGCCTCATTTAATAATTTAAAAATAATTTATTTGAGTTAAATTGCTTTTTTAGAAGGCATAATCTTATCATTCTCATTTTTATAAGAAACTCATTTTAATTTGTTTGCTGTGCCATTCTCACATGAATTTAGGAATTTAATGGAGTGAAAATTGAATGCTGATGGCATCACTGAAATTATTAATTTGGTAACCGAAAGATTTATTTGGTTGATTTAGATGGAATTTTCAATACGCAATTATCTTTGGACTCTATTAAAGAATGAAGCTTCACCAAATAACAGTTCTCACTCAGAGTTCCTCAGGATGAATTGAAAAGGACATCTTCATTATTGCTATTGATGTTAATGTGGAAATCTCTTACTGTTAATAATCCTGAAGGACAAATAAAGGCTTCTTTTCACCCTCAAGAAGCTAGGTACCAAACCCTAAATACGTTATCTTAGTGAATGAATAGCACTTGCAGACAATAGACTTAGCCATGCAGAATATTTTAACAGTTTACTTTTAGCTCTACCAAATCCTATTGGAATAATGTAGTGGAGGAAAAATATATTTCAGTCATGTAAATGACTTTCTCTGAATTTTTTTAATGAGGGTGGCAATATAAGTATTATAAAGAGACTATCTATCTGCAAGCATAGATATGAGCATGCAAAGGAAATATTTATTTTCCCTTATATTCCATAAGCCATTACTTTTAGGGCTATGAGGAATCCTTCCTTATAAATCACCATTTCAGAGGTTCAGATTTATTCAAGAGTCATTTCAATAATATTGTTTGCTGATATTAACATCTGTATGTTCAACACCCATTGCTTCCTGTAGAGCAACAAACAGCAGTGTGGTAGCATACTGGAGTGAAAGTTTTGTAGTCTTTTTCTGTTGTTTAAAGCTGCCCTAATTGACACATCTATAATCAAGAGAAGTATATTTCTCAGTAATTCTACAGATGATAACTGAAAATAGAGGAGAAGGAACTGCAGTTGAAGCATTATTTGCCTTAAAGTTGGTGTCAGGTGTTGAAGGGAATTTTATTGCTTTGAAAAGTCAAAATGTATTCTCAAATACTGAAAGCACGGAATGCGGAACTACTTACAGAGCAACTAGAAATAGTCAAATACTAGAGCATCCTGGATATAACAGGTATCTTACAGTGGTCAGTAAGTTGGATATTAAGTGATTCCTTGTCAATATAAGAATGGAAACTTATTTTGCTGTCAGTTCTCTGTTTTGTTTGTGGGATTTTTGTTTTTTTTTTAAATGAAAGTTTGAGAAAGTTGATTCCTTGCAAAATGTAGGTTGCCAGAGTGCTAGAGGTTAATTTCTTCAGACTTCCATTTCAATCTTTAAATACTGAGCCAGTGTGGGTTCTTATAGCCAAGTATCAATTATGTGTTAGTTATTTGATTTTATATATATGTTCATTGTTTCTCAATTCAGATTTGTTTTTGAAAAGAGGAAATGAAAGATTTAATAATTTAAAACAAGCTTGAAAATAGTTAAATTATTCTTGCAAAGGGACATTAATACTTAAAGAGAAACAAAATGTATCAAGATCTTTGCACTGGCTTCTTTAGATTTGGAAGTCTTCAAGCATAGCAAACTAACAGAAAGCAGTGCAGGAGATGGGTCACCCACAGAGGCAACCAGAGCCTTCAATCTCAGGAGCCGTTTAGTTTACTTATGCAGTCACTATCCAAAAGAAATTCATATATAGTTATCTTCCTTAAATGTCAAGTGAACTTTTGATGGATTCTCTGATTCTTGTAAGATTGTTAAAGCTGTTCTAGGATGAATAGAAGGGGTACAATTCCCCTTCCTTTTCACTTCCTCTCACCCTTACTTAGGGTATCTTACTTCCCTAACTTAAATCAGTTCACAAAACCTTTTGCACCATAGCAGAAAAGCTGTCTCCATTCTGTGATCAACAAAATATCACTTGCAATTGTTTTTATCACTTCATACCATGTAAAATAAAGAAAAATGCTACAGAACTGTATCTCAAATGAAAAATCAATCTCAATTCATTTAACTATCAGCAATGTCAGGAGGAGATTCCTGCCTCACAAAGAGCTATGATACAGGTATAATTAACTCATTTAACCACAAAGGAATAATTAGCCAACAAGAGAGGACAAGAAAAAGAAGTTTAAATGCCACAGCAGTATGTTATCCCCCTTTTTAAACCAAAAATATTATCACTTGGGAAAGAGAGCTCCATGATACTGGCTTGCCATTTTTTTTGACAGTGAAATCCTAAGGTATGAACAACAGCATTAAAAGAGAGTGAGGCCTCTGTGTCAAGTTTCAGACAAACAAGATGCTTTGTAGATATGGAAAAAATAAGTTAATAATGAAAGTGCTGACAAAACCTTAGCTGCAGTCTTGTGAACTTTGCTGTTGTGAAAACTTCAGGATTAAGTAGACATGTACGGTTAATAAAATCTCCAAAGAAACACATTGATGATGAATGTACGCATAATTATTTCTTTCTGAAGGACTTTAAACTGCGTATTTCTTGCTTACATTTCACTGAAGCAACTAAAGGACTGTTGGCAGGATACTGCCAATGTTTAAAGGTATAAAAATCTTTCAAACAACAGCCTGAGGCTTTTCATGTAGCACATACTACTTTCACTATTCAGTGGGTATCACTTTTACATGATGCAAACAATGTCTAAAATCAGAGGGAACAAATATTGAAGAGAAAAGATCAACAGTCTTAAACATAACCTGCAATTCTGTGGGCTTGCTGTAAGTCCAGTAATATTTGTGAGAGTCATTTCATTCTTCAAGTCTTTTAAGATAGGTCACAACGTACTGTTTGCCACACCTTCCTTATAGTGCAATGTAAAGGGGAAAGCAGTGTATGCTTGTTCTTTTTTTTTAAATCTAAGAACATTGGCATTTGGCCTCAGCCTTGTAAAAGATAATTGATGTTGAGTGCACCTGGTTGCACATGCAAAAACCTACAGTTCACAAATGCAAATTAACTGAGCATGATGTTCACACAAACAGCAAAAGTGTGAAGATTGCAAGCGTGAAAGATGTGCTGCAAACACTTGCAGGGCTTCGTGTGCAGTTAAAGGGATATTGATAATTTAAGTTGTGATACAGCAACATGTATTATATGTGCTGTACAATCAGGTTGATTCATGATGCTTCTCTCAAGGACCAGGTATTTCATGTACTGAACACAATAAGAATGTGTAGTGGCTTGTACAAAAGCACTCAGGTAGTTCAAATGCCTAACACACCATCTAGCTTGAGGTGCCTAAACAGCTTGGCAGCTTTGACCCTTGGTCAGTTCATATGTTAACGAACTTCTGTAGCTAACGTTACCTGAAGGCCTTTGTCATTTTTCATGTGAGTTCTGACTGTCAAACGTAACATTTCCATCAGCTAGCTGACCAAGCTGCTGTTCTCATTACAAAAGTGTAGGCAAATCTTGCCTCCACTTGAGCAGAACATTTATTTCAGTAGTCGCCTGTTATCTGTGGCCTTTTTGTTGTGGCAGATCATCCTCTAGGGCATGTTTGGGAAATGGTAGAGTGTTAGCATCAAGTTTGTTTTAGTATTTTGTGGGGGCAGTAAAGGGTGAAGGTGAGAACAGAGTACTGAGTGCCTCAACAAACCAACAGCAATGCCATTTCGGATGGAATAACAGATTTCTCAAGCCCTGTAAGAAGAGCGTAATGAGTATAAAAAATGATGTTAAGGTTAGTATTTCAATGATTGTAGATGGTGCACTGAAATGTAGGATTTATAAGTAAAAGACTGCCAAAGAGCAATTAGGCAGCAGAATGTCTGTATGGTGTAAATGCTTCGGTGTTTTCTCTGATTGGACAAAGACAACATGGTAGCCACTGTCTTTGCACTGACACAGAATTGTTAGTGACATGATTATCTTTTGCATCTACAAACAGATCCCACCAATGTGTGGGCTGATATTGGACAGGAAGTTCCTTATACCATTTGTTAATCTCCCACTTAGGCATAAAGATAAGTGGATGAGATCCAATGGTGGAGTAATGAGCTGTATCCAGTACTGCTACTGTATGAGTTACAATATTTAAGGAAAGATGAAGTAGTACAGTTCTGTGTAAAGACAGAATCTGAGGAAACGAATCATGACTTGCAACACTTCTGAATAGCTGTATGTGGAAGCTTTGGAAGCCAGAGAGAAACAAATAAGTAAAATAAACTTGTAAAAAGTCAGTTTCGTCAATTCAGCCTAGGTATAAGCGTAGAAATTTACAATGACGAATTCCATAGTCATGCCACTATTTCTAAATGTAGCCTTATCAAATTGAAACAAATGCAGAAATGCACTTGGTAGTTTTGATTTGAGTGTTTGACACCATTTGACTCCCTCTTTAGCCCCTGTCCCAGTTGCTTGGAGGAATCCCTTCATATTACTGCTGCTGCAATAACTGATGTTTACTGGGAGATTGTATTTCTGGGCATAGAATTTCAGAGCCCATAAATCAGCATTTCAATCAGTGGAACTTACATGCCCTTAATATCAAATAATCTTCAGGAGTGAAGCCTGAGAGACAGTACGTGAATGCCAACAGTAATAGTAGTTATAGCCATGCTTTGTTTCTTTGCTATTTTATTTATTTATTTATTTATTTTACTATTTGAAGAGAAGAACCAGTGCATAAAGCTACGCTTGTCCACTGCAGGATTTTTGCAGTTCATATGGTTTTGTGTACTTTGTCACAGAGAGGATTTTGAAATGGAATGGATTCAGCGTGGTAATTCCAATGGTCTGAAAGTTCAGGGTGTTGCATATATCATTTGTTGTTTTTCATACCCATTCTGCATGTAGCAGAACAGATTGAGTGGCTAATGCTAGTGGAATCTTCCTTCGTGTTTCTCATCTAACATACGTACAAGAAAACCCTTCCTATTACTAAATGTGCCCAGATAAGATGTGTATTGGCTTTGCCCTTGAAAGGAGCCTCATATTTCCTCAAAATCCGAACAATGCAATTAGAAACAATCCAGAGAGATTGTTTTTTATTGCTGCAATTTCAAGCATCAAGTTGTTTAAGAGAATAATAATATTTTCTTTCTGTCTTTTCTTATATTTCTGTTCTTGTCTGAGAAGGTAATTTTTAGTTCAGTCAAGGCCAAAGACAAAGTAGAATAGATGTACTGAAACATACGAGTACCAAGGATGTGATTTCCTTAGCAATGATAATCCTGTCACAGCTGTCAAAATTTACTCCTTTATCCTTATGACATTTTAACAGGATGGAAACGCCATGTTAGAATAAGCAGCTATAAAGAACTCAGTCCAAAATTACTAACAACAGCAGGCTCTCCCAGGCAATATATTGTTTACAAATTTCAGAGAAATCGCTTTACTGATATTACATTTGAATTTGATGCTCCAAAGCTTAGCCATAACTCTTTTATTATGGCAAAGTTAAAGCAGACAGTTAAAAATGTTAATTTAATTTCCTCAGGGTTTCGGAGAAAAAGATAAGTGTAAAATTATTATGCCAAAAAAACTAACGTTACAGGAAATATAACTCCTTCAGCTTCATGAAATCTTTTGGTTATTATCAGTTTGTTTTTGAGATGGAAAATGAAGAGCAAATAATAATATTTGGTCAAATTTACTTCAGCTCAAAGAAAGGTAAATTTTGGAACTTCTGCATGTGTAGGTAGATTACAGGTGCCTTTCCCACTTACTTGCAAAGCAGATATTCAATAGTGGGGCAGTGCTGCCATGTTGCAATAGTGGTGCAATACTGTCTAAATCAGTAAACATTCAAAACAGTAAAAATTCTCTTTTAGTGGTGTTGCAAATGGAAGTGAAAAAAATGGTAAGAAAGAGGGAATTGACACCTCAGCCACTCCATCACTTCAAAAAATACATTTTTCTTCCTGATGCTTCTAGATATGCTGATTAAATAGCCTTGATTGAGTAGCACATGCCCTGCCAGCTCTGTAAAGCTGGTACCTCTATTCTGGGTTCTGTTCAGTGGTGGTAATAAAATCCAGATACAGATGTCCTCTATGATCTAGTTTACACTTCATCAGAGTTTTAAATATATAGCAAGTAAACAGCTTTCTGTCAGGTAACAGGAAACCAATTACTGTCTCTAAACCACCAGTGGCTGCATTCCTTCTTGGCTACCCCCTTTGAATGAGGTATTATTTGTTGTGTTCCCCAAGAAGGTCTTTGTTCAGTATTTTATGCATTTGTGATGCATAGATTAAATATGACACAGAGTTATATTATCATCATCAGAGGAGCTTCTTTGGGCTATGAATGACTGTGTCATCTTAGAGGTAAACCAAAAGTCCTAGTCATGTACTTGTCACTTCTAGCATACTTTCTCACCGAGGTCATTGCCAAGCCACCAGAAGGACTTTATATTTAGATACCCTTGTAATTTCATCACGCTAAACGCTGTTCACCTTAATAAGAATAACAAAGACACCTCTCTACACAGTCCTGAAAACAAAACAAAAGGTGAACTCCTTATCCTAGTGAGCTGTATCACAAGTTTCAGTGTGGCAAGTATTTCATTCATCATCCTGAGACAACCTAATGAGTTTAAAAAAAAAAAAAAAGAAGAAGAAGAAGAAGAAGAAGCCAGTGTTATTTAATTTCTGCATTCATTATCAGTTTCTAAATGTCTCTGGATGGGACTGGAAATATTGTTTTTTTCCTTTTTGTTTTGATGTGTGTGTGTCAGCAATTTTGACCTCCCTCCTTAGAACTCAGGTTTCCTGAGAAAATTTAGTGCACTGTTATTTAAACTTCAACGTTTTCTTATGAGGAAAAAAAAGTAACACATCTGACAGCGTAACTTATTCCAACACAGTTTCATAAATTTTGATGGAACTGACTAGTCCAGGTAGTATTCTTTCTCATAAGAAGTCAGCATGTCGGAAAGAACAATACCTAACCAAACAGGTTTACTCAGTATATAGAAAAAAAATTCTTATTGGAGTTTGTATTTAAGCATAAATGTAGTTCTTGGCTTAGTAAGAATACCTCTAGGTTGTTAGCTAGTGAAGGCTACTTGATATATATATTTTAAGCTTCTGTGTGTATATATATAAGAGTATGGGACTTGCTAAGTCATGGCCTGAACTAATGATTGAGCACCTGGTGATGGACACAGCCATCCCTGGGAGCACAGGTGAAAAATTCACTTTTGTGACTAGAAGGGGTTGGAACCAGTTTCTACCCCTCCCTAAACCTCATTTAAGGGCTGAGAGTCACAGAGGAGGGTTTTCTACTTGAAGATTTCTACTCTTGAGATTTGGTGGGCCCTGATGTTAGTGATAGGTAAGTAAATTTTTCTTTCTTTAAGTGGTTTGTGACCATCACCCTTTCTAGATAATTTAGAACTGGTATTATCTTTCTCTCTATATATTTATGTGAGTGTGCTGCAAAGTACTTATAAAAGCTGTGGAAAAAAACCTTTGATTTATGAAGCTCTCATGGCAGGTATGTGTTGCAGCTGTACCCATCTCAAGCGTGCTGCGCTTTCTAGGAGTACATGTTGGAAACTTCTAAGGTATCAGGCCTTGCAAGTCCTGATTTTGGTCTCTGTGAGTTCTGACTCCATGTTGTAAGCAAGGTGTGACAATACTATGATTGAAACACCATAGATGTTTCAAGAGTTGTTATATCTTTGTAAAAAGTATTTCCTTAACTCACCTACATCTTTGTAAGAGATAAATCCCAGCAGAAAAGAGAGGGAGCCAATGACAGTGTAGAGTATACCAGGATAACCTTATTGCACATCCAATTGTGTCAGATGTAAAGATATGGATACCAAATTACTCAAGTGTATGGTATTTAGTAAAATGTTCTGACTTTTCCTTCTTTTTTTCTTGGAAAAATCCATTTGTAACAGATTCAGAAGAAACATGAGAAGAAACCTGTAAATGAAGGTTTTCTTACCTTACCATTATCTTAGTAAAACTTGTTAATCCACATCTGAATAAAACTGAGATAAAAATTATGATCTGCTGTGAAGTGCTTTGAGATCTACAGAGGAAAAGGATTTATAAGGGGCTTTATTGCAGCTATTTCACCTCTGCCTCTATATATTGAGGATTTTAGTGCTGTGGCTCTGAGCAAGAGTTCACACTTGATCTTATGTATTTAGTGGGTATGCTAGATAGAATTTGTTTTAATCGTTTGTTCTTCGTTTGTGTTATGTTCCTCAAAGATAGAGACTGGGTTGTGTAGGCTTGCTGGAAGGACAAGGAGAGGGTTTATTTGCTGATGGTAGCTGGGAATATTTCAGGCAGAGAGGATTCCAGAGACTGCAACGGGAGGCAAGCAGGAGAATCTATGAAGGGCATCAGAAAAAGGATTTGTGAGCTTGCAGGTCAAGTAGAGAGAGTGAGGGGAGCAGGCAGCCAGGTCACTGAAAAGAGAGAAAGGAAAGCTTACGGGGAATTGGATATGGGGTCTAAGTTGCAAAAATTCACGAAGTAATTGATAAAGCTAAAAGCTAGGAAACAAGGGTGTATATGTAGAAACAGAGTTAACTGAGGGAGAGCTGCTTATAAACTTAGAAATTTCTGCTCTCCTAGTTTGTACTCCAATACATTCTTTCTTTTTTGAGTGTAAAATCTTTTTTTTTTTTTTTTTTTTTTTCTTCTGAAGGCTCAATACAGGAGAAGTCCTAGGCAATTCTTCATTCATTTTTGGGCAATTCTGAGTCCCAAGACAGGAGGATCTTTTTGACTCTGTGTACTGAATTAATATTGTAGATTGAAAAACCAACTCAACAGTTTTTATTTAATATACAATTTTCATTGAAACTGACAGCTTAGTATTTCATAACTGGGACTGTACCTGCTATTTTTTTCTCTACAAATCTGTTCTGTTTTTTGTCACTTTGAGCTACCACATTGAAGTATGGTGAAGCACAGGGTTGTTAAGTTGGGAGTTGAAGCACATCTGTCTACACTGATCAGTAAAATGTGGTCACTCGGTCATGGGTTCTGTGACAGGTCAGTCATCTGAAAGTTGGGCAGTGATGGAACGTGTGGCAGTTACACACAAGCCTGTGATAAGTGATACTGAACTAGTCTGGTATAATGCGTGTGATTCATGGCTATCTGTTGTAGTGGAAGATAAAACTTTCAATTAAGGAAGTTCTAAGTCACCATTGAAATAATGTTAAGAATTAGCTTATAGTGGATGAAAACTACTTATTTAAAGTAACTTGCTATTGTTTTTGCAAAAACTGATGCCATCAGTATGATTGGAGTAAGCCAGTACCATTACAAATTTAGCAAATGTTCCTCATCTAAGCAAGCTCACAATGGACAGAGAAAAATCTGTATTAATTTGCTGTGGTAGGTGTCGTTATAAATACAGCCAAGTTTCAGGATCATCGTGGATGGTACTTGGAAACACTGTGCTGCTGGGTGTGATTGCGTTTAAGATAAGCTTTATGCTGCTTGAGAGTGATTACTGACAGGTTATTATTCATCTGAAATCCCTTAGAAAAGGGCATTAAATGATTTCTATTGAAATTGGTAACTCGAGCCTTGCATTTGGCTAACCACATCTAATACACGCATTTCATAATCTGAATCTTCAAGTGCTTCAAGTATTTCCCTATTGATACAAATTTCTTTGTGAGTTATGTGCAGGCTGAAAACTCAGTTTTCAGTTATTTTGCTTTATATTTTACTATTAATAAGGGAACAGAAGTTTAGAAGTATATACATAATACTTCACAAAATGGCAAAAAAATCTTTAGATTGAACAATGACTTCTCTTAGTAGAAGACGTTATTTAAAATTATATGGAGAAGTATAGAAATATGTGAGTTTTACAAAGAGCTTGTCACTGAAGTATGATTTTTGAATCTTTCCTAGTTGATAATTATTTCTAATTTAGAGTTCTGTGCTTGCTCATGTTGCTGTGGGTAGAAACGTCTCTACAGTGCCCACTGCACTGAATAACTGGGATCTACTTTAGTGGCTAAGCACTAAAGCAGTTGGTTGGTTTGTTTGATTTTTGTTTTTACTGTGTGATGAGTTGGCTTCCAGGAAAGAGAACACTTTCAAATGAAAGTATTCAGGAAGTATCTGCTAGGCACTGAACCTAATCTACTTTTGCCTTGCCATATATGAAAGGGCAAAAGGATTTCTAGGCAGCTGCAAGCTACATTTTATCTTGGCAAATAAAACAGGCAAAATAGGGAGGGAAGTCCTTCATATTTCTGATGATTGTTGTGAGGTTTTGCATCTGTTTTCATTAACTCTCTAAACTCAAGCAAAGACCTTTACCTTTCCGTGCAAGTAAAGTCTGTCACAAGCTGAAGTGGAGAAGTATATTATCCAGCTCCAAATGATGTCCCACTGTACTCTGTCTTTGGAAAGCTGTGGATACTACTGGGCAACAAAGATTCTGTGAGCATTGGCTAAAGGAGCATATCTTCCCTGCTCCAGTCTCATTCTGAGAGTGAAAATTAAGCCTAAAATGTACTTTTAGGAAGAGGAAGATGATTGGTGGCTTTCTTGTTGATTTACAAGGGAAATACTGAAGGCTAATTTCTGGCTGCTTATGACTGTACATCTTCCCATAATGTAACTTTCTCAGGGAAAGTGTCCTTCCTATATGACTGTAATTGCCAATCAGTAGTGAAATGATAGACAGCAAATTATTTGCATAGTCTGCTGGAATTGGAAGCTGCAGGAGTCAAGAACCTTTTATAGAAATATTCAAATCTTCTCTTTTGGTAAATACAGACAACTTAAACTAGTTCTATGACCTGTCTGTATGTTTTGGCTAATTGACATAGCGTTATTACACTGGACATTAGCATCTAGAAAATCATTTTTCTTCTAATGTAGACTGTTGCACTGAAGGTGCACTGTTTTACCTTTTTTGTACTGCTGTGCATAATAGCACATCTATACACTCATGAGCAGTGGATACAAGAAGAGACAGCTTTTATTATAAAGAACTGTATCTAAAATTATTTTCTGTACAATAATTATCTATTATGTTAGACACTCGGAAGAATAAGGTCATATTTAGCTAAGGTTTATGAAACTAATTTCCTACCTAAATGAGAAAGCACTTTCATTTGAGGGCAAGGGGGTATTATTATGGTCTCTCTTACTTTTTTCCTACTTGTTATGGTAGGCAGTCTTTGCTTCAGCTAATGTTGCTGATACAAATGCAGCTCAGGTCTTAAACAACATCAAAGCCATAATGACATTATCTGCTTGAAGTTTTTATTAAACTGCTGAGGTAGACCTATTTAATTGTGCAGCCTAAGATTATCTGAATTGACTAAAAGAGCATATATCTTGATGATTTTAAGGATTTTGGTTGTGTATCAGAACAGTTCATGCAAGGTCAGACCCTTAGCAGGTATAAACTAATATTATTCATTTAGATTAGAGACACATCTAATGGTTCCTGTATCCTGGGATCTAGCAATCCTCAGGAGAAGACAGGAAAGCTCTTTGCATGTGATTTTTTTTCTTTTTTTTGCTAGTATTTTGTAGTACTCAAGTGCTATATGCGAAAGTATAAAGTACAAGTCACAGGTAATAATTATGCCCAAGATCAGTGCTTATAGGTCTGGTATGAGAAGGTTACTTCTTGTGATACTGTCTGTCTTCAAGTCCCATTGTCTATTTCTCTGTAAAATGAAAGGTTTATGTGACATTTTTTTTTTCTGTGATGCAGTTTACTTGTATGCAGCAATTTACTCAGTGATCAGATCGTGAATAGGATTTGTATCTGAAACCCATTCAGCACCCCAAAGGGCTGCAGTCGCAGTTAAGTCTGATAGTCAACAGTTTGTCATTTAAAAACGAACTCAACTTGAATGTCTGCCAAACTTTTGTTCTTTGTCAAATTTTGATTCTCTGAAATCCTTCAGGGTGTTTTCATGCAGATTAATAATATCAGAATTCACAAAAAAAAAGAGTGTATTTTATGAGAATTAACAAACAGTGCTGACTTCTGCGAATGGAATTGAGATGAGAATCATCTTCAGCTGCTGACAGGAAAAAAAATGTTATCAGTTTATCTTTACAGTTGAGAGCAAAGTCATGTGTGTGATAGCTGGGGTATGGCAGCAACATACATCGTTCCTCAACTGATTATTATTTTTTTTTTTTTGAATGAATGGAATGGTCAAGGAAAGTGCAGGGATTTATAGCACCTATTCATCATCTCAATTTTTAACCAAGTTCAGCACAGAATAGATAATAATCACCACCATCTGATGGCTATTGAAGCCATGAAATGAATACTGGTCCTAGAATTCCTGCAGCCCTAAAACTTATTAAAAGAATTTGGACAGATAATCACAGTGTGATAAAATGAAGCTATTCAGAAGCCTGGAAATGCAAAAATGGTTTGCTGATTTGTCAAATGTAATTGTCTGCAATAAATTTGTATGCATTTTTCTAAAGATATTAAACAGTTTGGCTAACTCAGTAACGATAAAAGCTAGGTGAGAATAAGGGCTGGCTTAGAGGGACAGGATAAACTGGATAATAAAGAAATTATCCCTGGCAACTCTTTTAACTTGGCTACTGTGAATAGCAGGAAAGAAAGCCTTTCCCCACAACAGAGTATGAAATAGCTTGGATGGATGGTCTGACATTATAATTACTTAGTTATGCCTTCAGTTCTGCAAATCCATTTTTGGTATAACTTTATGAATCTAAATAATCCTCTGAGGTTATGGGGTTGACTTGTCTAAGTGAGATTGAATGCATGTGTGGTTAATGTACGCATTGAACATTTTCTCATTTTTGTTGTTCCTGTATGTATACGTATGCATGTATCTTCAACTGAATTACTTTCAGCATGGTCTCCGGTACTTGATTTCAGAACATATTCCTTACATATTTGAATTCTCAGGTCTTGGGTGAACTGAAGGATATAGTATATAGCCTCTACGTAGTGTGGTCCATCCAGTATTTGCCATAGGTGTGTTCTCTTATGAGCAGAGGGAAACTACAGGAGAACAATAGAGACTTCTAGGAACATAAGCTGAATGCACCAGGGCCCAAATGAGTTTTATATTGATCTGGCAGAATATGAAAAAGGAGGGACGGAAAATGAAGTAAGAAGGTTAGTTGCTCTGAACTGTGTGGTGTGTGGTTAAATTGTGGTTGAACACTGGAACAGGTTATGCAGAGTGGCTGTGGAATCTAAGCTCTTGGAACTATTCAGAATGGCTCTGAGCAGCCTGCTTTTGTTGGTGCTGCTTCGAGCAGGAGTTTGGACTGAACAAGCACTAGAGGTCCCTTCCAAATTCCATTCTCCTATGCTTTTTTAAATTGCAATAACTGCAGTTGAACAAAAATTTCCAGGTATAAAACATTAGTGTTCTTGGTGCTTTAGGTAGTGATCTGTTACAATGTTTCTGATGGTCTCAAAAGGTGCAGTGTTACACTCAGCTGTGCTCTGTAGGTATCCACAGAAGTCAGTCTTAAAGCCTAGGTTTTTTGCTGGGAGGATCAGTTTTAGGTTTTATCAGTGATGTAGCAAGATACAGATACAACCTTCTCTAAGTGTTAAAACCCAGGGATGGTAATCAGTGTCTCACTGGGGGCTACCCTGTAGGCAAACTGGAACTCAGTGTCACCAGCAGATAAAATTCACAAGGCTGCAATTACTTGTGAGTGTATTCAGATAACACACGTGAAAAGGATGTGTGCAGTCTGACCTACTCTCCCACATTCTACCTCTATGTAATACATCTTAGAATAGAAATTGCAAAGGGCTGTGTCTGATACGCACCAACTGTGCCATCAGATGTTCTCCAAATGAATGCTTATATTCGTCTCCACAATGCACAAGTGTAGCAGGACCTCCAGCCTATGCCTAATCTAGTAGTCTAAGGTCAGAGCATCTGCCTATAAACTGTCTTTTTCAGTGAGGTGATTTATCATGACAGCCATGCTCTTTAGTCAAGGGAGCACTTGACAGAAAGAATTACCCTCTAGAGAGTGGACAGCGTTCTCTCTGCTGCTCTCCTGGGGCATTCCCAGCCTACAAGCAGAGTTGAGTTTGTGACAGGAAGGAATGTGGTTACACTGCAGTACTTTAATGTTTTCATCTTCTCAGTGATCTTCCTATAATCTAAACATGGAAGGGTGTGTTACTGGTGCTTGGAACAGAAGGGAAATTAAAGGTCATGTTATCTGTATTTTTGTCTAATTAATGAGGTATGAGGGTAACACACAGCTGTTTTACAATAGTAAAGAAGAGAGAAATGCTGTGGCTAAATGCCAAATTGAAATTAGTAACAAATTCCCTGAAGTGCAATGTTCTTCAGTTCTTTGTCACTTAAAAGAAAAACAGAAATGGACAAAGACAAGACTCCCCTGAGATCTTTAGGAAACTAATGGAAAAATTACAGTATGATTTTGCAGGACGGAGTTATTCCAACCCAATTTACCAGCATCTGTACTTAGTGATCTAGTAAGAAACTAAGTCCTGCCTTTTTTTCCCTTGAATTCAGACTCTCAAATCACATCTCCTTTTCTATTTTTGTGCAAGCAACTTATATTAAGATTAATTGTGAATAATTCTGAAGGCCTAGAACATAATGTAGCCCTTAATTCTACCATTTTTCATGTACACCATAGCTTGGAGTTCTGTTTATTTCCATTGTGAAAATACTGAAGCTGCAGCATTCTGGCCTCGTGCACTGTCTCTCCCTGGGATCTCATTTTGACTGCTGCCTTGAGTTTTCAGACAATGTGCGATTTCTCTTTGAAGCAGGTAGAGTTTCAAGGCTTTTTTTGTTAAAAAAGCACACTTTTCATCAGGGCCCAAAGGATACAGATTTCTTGATGTATTCTTTCTTCCAGATCCAGTGAGTGAATAGAAATGAATTGACTGGGAAACTGTTGGTTCCTGAATATTAAGTACTGGTGTGGAGGAACCTTCTGCAGGTTTCTGCCTTGACAGCTAACTTCCAAGGACCCCATTTTTGCAATAGGAAAAGCTTCCTATTCACACTGTATTGGACAGCAGTGTAGCTTGTGATATCTCATGTCCAGCTGGATCCATTGTACAGTACTAGACCACTGGACGAGACCTATTGGCTCAATACATTAGACTTTTAGTCCAGTCCTGTTTCAGTAGCATATCTCAGTAACGGCTTTCTACTGTATTACTTTGGAGAGCTAAAAGTCAGTTATCCTTGGGTTGCTTGATAAATCACTTTATCCAAGATACCATTAATAATAAGCTAAATTCAGACTTAATTGAGTATATTCCCTGTTGGGTGTCTGTTAAAGATAAAAGGTTAAAGCAAGGCATAGAGGACATTTTCATTTTGTATGTGAGAGAATTGTACAGGTTATCTACAGTCCTTTTTCTTTTCTGTCTTTTTGTGTCATTAGATTTCAAAGTGAATGAGCCAAGTTTGGTTCTCAAATGGACAGTGTTGGAAGGTTTTTAGTTTAGTGCATGGCTTACTCTACTTCAAAATTTTTGTGAAGGTTTTTTTTTTGTCTGTTTTTTCCTAGCTATGGGAAGCTGAGCTGACTAGACAGTTCATTAAATTACTCTTAGAGAGTGAGGTTTTGTGGTCAGCTCCCAAATGTCTGCGAGTTTCCCATGTGACAAGCATTCAGTATATTTCTTCTTGATGATATGTTTGTATTCTTGTGACTTTTTTTTAAAGCTGTTGCAGTAGCCATCCATCAGTGGTGTTTTGTAGCATCTAAATAAAGCACAGACATGTTTTCATCCCAGCCATAAGGATATGGACAAAAAGGTTTAATCAACATGCAGAAGTACACAAGGGAAATCAGTACTAAAACCTGAAAGGTGACCTTGACCTTAGTCTGAAGGCCTCAAACATACTTCAGTATCTCTTCTGTAATTATGAAGAAAGAAAACACAGGAGGAGACTAAATTTTTCCTCAAGTATTATTAAAAGTAAATCATATATTGAATAATACTATTTACATGTATACCCGGATTTAGGGTGTTTTTTTTTGTTGTTTTTTTTTTTTTTTGCAAGTCAGCATCCTTTTGCGTATCCTGTTAAATATCACTAAATCTTTACAACAAATTGTTTAGCAGTGAGCTTTCCTAATAATTCCAGGCTCTGCTGAAGCTAGTGAAAATTTTCATCCTGGCTTAGCAGAGAGGAGTCAAAGTATCATTATATGTGAAATAAATGATAGAGGTTTTCATCCTCTTCTCCTGTTTAACTCTGACTATAATGTTAGCCTCATGAGTAAGAATATGGCTGGTGGCTCCAGACACCGATGATGCATCTATTTCAAGTTGCAAGAGCCAAGAAACTGCAAGTCCAAAACCCCAGTGGGATATTCTTTCATCCTAACTACTTGTGCAGTGTCTCTCTTTAGATACTAGTGACCTTGGGTCTCCCATTGGGGCCTTTCTAGCTGACAGTAGCAAGCCATATAGTTTATATAAAAAACTCCAACAAAAAAAAAAGCGTGGGGGGCTGGCTGTGAAGAAAGCACATACTTTTTCCTTTCTTGAAAGCTCAGGGCCCTTAAAAGTTGTTTAAAAAAAAAAAAAAGTCACACTACAAAAGATTTGTTAAAGAATACGATTGTTTGTCAGATAAATTGACAGAAACTGATACATTAGTGATAAATTTTGATGGACAACAAACTTCGTGATGCGAAGACAAAAACAAATTAGCGCTGCTGACATTAACACTCAACTGAGTACATTGTTTTGTGAGTCATGTAATATAACTACTTTGCCACGTTTAACCTTGACAATTTAAAAGGCTAAAGTTATGTTTTAACCAAGATTTTAAATCTAAGGAGAAAATATAAGAACAACCTGATCCCAATTCACTCTATATACTGTTGGCTGCATGCTGTTTTTTTCAGGATTATTTTTGTAACAGAATCTCTATCAAAAATTTTTCTTCTCATGGAAAAAAAAGGCTGATTGTTTCCTAGCAGAGCATAAAAGAGATATTGCTCTGTTTTCTATTAGAACCACCAAAACAGTTTGCTCAGAGGACAGTAAATTTTGTTCTTGCTGTGCAGACATCTTGAACCAGATGACAAGTCCAACAGCTTGGATTCTCTTGAAGGTGAGATTTCAGTGGCTCCAAATGAAAATGAAAAAGCAAGATTGAGGGACACTGAAATGAAAGCGACTTGGATGAGTGACAAACACAAATCAATCAACTTTATTATGCCCTGTTTCTCTATATAGAGCCTCAGGGCCAGGAAGGCAGTGTGCATGACAGGTACATCCAAAAATTTCAACAAATCTACTGCCTTCAGCTCTTCTGTGTTACTACCCAATGCAAACATTGCCAATGAATGGGATGGCATATCTGCCTCACTTGTGGCACATTCTAGGAAAGAAAAGGCATTACCCTGGCACCGATTGCTTAATTTTAATCTGATTTTGACATATGGTGGCATTTCAATTTTGTGTTTAAATGCAACACTTGTTGTTTCTGGCACCATCCATGCACCTATTTGAGAATTATGGTTGGTAAAGAGAAGGCTGGAAGTAGGGAAGATGATGAGGGTGACAGGGATCTTAGTTGGGTACTGAATGAAGTGCCTTGGCAATTGTGTGGAATGAATGACTGGGCTAGGGAGGTTCAGGTGAAAAGGTGCAAGGAAAGCAGCGAGTGGTAAGATTTTGATAGATAAACAGGCAGAAAGAAGCAGAAGGGGGAGAGTAGAGTAAGAGAAGGCTAGGTAAGTACAACAGTTAAATAATCTGACAAAGTGGTATTGGAGGTTGCATACACAGCTGTGGTAAGGAGGTATATAAACTATCAGAGGGAAGAGAAAAAAGACAGACAAGTGTCACCTTAAGTTTAGCCCAGCTATGGATTTTGTATGGAATTTAGCAGAACTTCTGATTTTGAGGAAAGAGGAAAGCGCGTTACTGTGGCTCTTCTAAGTTGGTTAACTCTTCGAAGATCCATGCATGGACTGATTTCTGAAGAGGAAAATTACAAATATCAATATCAGGTACAGAAATATTGATCAATTATTAATATATGCCTATTCTGTGTAAGACTGCCAGGAACATAGGAAACAAAGGAGTTACAGCTCCAGAAAGGTATAGGTTTCTCAGATATCTATATGGTTCTTAGCTCAGACAGTAAAGCTGACTGGCAAGAATTATTACTGAAACACACTTTCCTTCAGACTCCAACACCTTTTACAATTCAGAGCCATGTAAAATGGGAGAGATGGATAACTGCTGCTTTGGTAGAAGGAAGAGGCTCTCAAATCATACTTGTTTTGTTTTACTCTACAAAACAGTAAAACTTTCCTCCTCAGTGGACATCTACATCTTGAGTCAGAATTGTGTTCTAACAAGTATGACCCGGACTTGAAATTAACAGAAACAAAAGCTCCTGGGAGATCCTTAACATTAAGACAGTGGGAACTTTATGAAGCCAAAAACTCTTCATGAACTTTTCATTAATTTGTGCAGAGGTCTTCTACATATGACAGAAAACATTCTACATCTCTTTACTATGTGTTGAATTAATCTATACAATATAATTTGGATATTTCCTTAGGCAGTACAAATTGAGTTATATTCTGGATTTGTATTAGATTGCTTCTGCCATTTTTCTTTAAGGAGGGAATTGTTCCTTATACAGCATCATGGTGGTTTTTGAGTCCTTTTCTGCTGTGGCACAGATGTGTCCTTTGAAGACCTCTGTGGTGTTTCATTTCAGACTTCGGTGCGAAACAAACTATAAATCTGCTGAGTTTCAGCCGGTGCAGTGAATTTCATTTTATAATACTATACTGTCATTCCGTAGTGGCAACACTATAACAGTGGGATGTTCCATAAAATTAAGTACTCCATTATCTATCTGAAAAGAAAGAGCACTGGTTTTCTTCATTTTCCTTTTAAAAACAAACAAAAACCCCACTTTATACTAAAAGATAGTGTAAGTCACATCTTATACTTATTTCAGGAATGCCTGTTTGTTCTCCTTTTGATTCTAAATAAATCTGTACATTTAAGTAGTCCCTAAAAGACTTTAGATTCTCTCTTCTGTTTAGCATACAGACTTAGCCCTGTGGTGGGCAAATAATCTTTTTTTTTTTTTATGTGATGAATCTGCAGGCCCTTCACAACAAAAGATCTTCTCAAGCAGCAGGGACAATCCTTTAAGTTGAGAAACAGTATATCAATAAAGGTCAGTGTGACAATGTGATTTATTGAAATACTGTGCTGCTCCTAGCAGTTAGTATTTTATATTATATGATACTCGGCAGGTGTTTTTATTCGTATTTAGGTTTCCCACTGAAAACTTGTTCAACCTGTTTTATTATTTATTGTTGCCTTTTAGAGATGAAAGAAACCAATTTATTCAGCTTTCATAATGATTCCTAACAGGTACAAAGAAGTTAAGAACTAACAGGAAAAATCAATTGGTTAATAAAATACTTAATTGACTAAATGCTTCTTCCGAGAGGCCTTGAATGCAGACTGTGCAGAACCAAAGGAGGTTGGTTTAATTAAAATAGGATCTCACTGCATAAAAGCCTTCTCTGCTGATAAGGTTTTCAAATTTGAGTGTGCTTGTTCTTGTTTTTTATAGTTTATAAATGCAGCATACCCAGGTACCATAATTAGATCTCTTCATGATTTTTAGTATCCTTTTTTTTCTCAGTTTTCCTTTTATGATCATGACATATGGCAAAATTAAAATGAAAGCATATCTAAACATAGAATGATCTGTCAACATGTTCAGATACCAAATTACTTTCAAGACAAATGTATCAGTCGTTGCTGAATAAAATCTCCCAATTTTGTCTCATTCTGTTGGACTGGCTGGTCTTTTTTCAAATGGGATCAATGGTGCCATTGCTTATGAAATTCATGATTTTGAAAAGGGAATGGGAGGTAGGAAGCCATTTCTTAACCGCTTCTGAAATCCTAGCAGATGAGCATCAGAAATTGTGTTCAGGCTCAGTGATGCTTGGTGCTGCGCGTCTTTCACAAAGATACTCAATGCCTACAGCTCACTGTAATGTAACATAATCATTACAGGCTGCCTAAGCATCTGAGCTCCTGGTATGTATAACTTAATTTATAAGCATATTTTTAACAGTGGTATTCAAGAGACAGACACCATTAAAACCTTGAGGCATACTTAATGATAGTCAGACAGACTATGTGAACAGCCATTACACTACAGCTCCATAATTCAGTCTTCTAGTGTCCAAAGAATCTTGCATTTGCTCTTGAGTCCAATAAGGAAGATAAGGGACATAAGGCTAGGACATATAGTAGTTGTACAAGATCCTTCCCTTGGCTAACTCTGCCCATTTCTACTCTAGCATCAGCAATCTGCTCACTTTGAAAACTGACCAAACTTCTCTGTGATGAGTGTTGAGGTGGCCAGATCAAGCTTTGAGAAGGAGAAAAGAGTGATGAGGAAAGTCAGGCTGAAGTTATGGGGCTAATGAAATTACTGAGGTGATATTCAAGTTATATGTGCATAGTCAGTGGTACAAGAGGATTACTGACTGTATAACAAGATATTTTGGTGGCAACAGAAGGGAACATTTGAAAATATATTTATATGCATAAACAGTGTACATTTTTCATCTTTATGTTCTAATCCTGCTTTCCCCTCCATGGTATTGTAGCCCATCCTTTCATGCAGTTTTTCTGGTATCCTTTCAGATTTCCTACTAACAGCTGCTTTCTTTGTCTGGGGGGAAAAAAAAAAAAGAGAGTCGAGTGCTTTTTTGTATTCCAGCAGTTTAACATTTGTCATCGTCCGCACCCCCGTTACCATAGATTCATTTAGGTGGGAAAGACCACTAATATCATCTAGACCAACTGCTGAGCCATGCCCGCTTAGCCAAGTCCCTAAGTGCCGCATCTCCACTGTTCTTGAACACCTCCACGGAAAGAGACTCCACCACTTTCCTGGGCAGCCGTTTCCAATGCATCACCACTCTTCTCGGAAAGAAATCAGACATTTTTCCAACTTTATTCCTATATATTTTTACCAAAAAAAAAGGTGGAGAACAGTGGAACCATCTCTTGATCTCTTCATTATACTCTGTATTATGGCTGGCATTCACCCTAGTGGCTGATATTCACAACTGCTGAGCATAATTTATCCTTATAGACATCAGTGGAAATACAATACTCAGCCCTCGTAATACTGGCTACAAATTCATTTTGCCTGCATATTTGATATTTAATTTCCAAGTATCTGCATTACTGTCTCTTAAGTAAAATATCTATTGAGGGCAAATATCTGTTATTCTATTGCAAAGACAATGTCTACTTTTAGCTGCATTGCAGTTCTCTGGCTGGGTTACAAATAACATTTCTCAGCTCCCTGCCCACTTCCCTCCTACTCTTACTAAGCTTTCTGTAGTTTGTGTGGTCTGTCAACAAGCTCTACAATTAATTGAAATTTCTTTTGAAATCCTGTGATTTAAAGTATGCTGGTTTTGCTGATGTCATTTAATGTTTAATTTGCCTGTCTCCCAACAAGTGCAACATGTTTATAAAGGACGTAGTATGAGCAGCAAGATGCTCTCGTTGACCTTCACTGTTGGCTCACGCTGACATTCAGGCAGGAGAGATATTCAAACAGTTAAGGTTAAAAGAAAGGCAACTTCGATTAACAGTGAAGTAATGCATCAAAATTCCAAATTACATAGGAGACTTTTCAGGTTACTATTTGTCTTGTTTTTAATTTTCAATTCAGTGTCAGTGCAAGATTTTAACTCTCTGGTTACAGTTCTTTATCCATACTATTCTCTAATACAACTGTGATATAATCCTCAATTTATTAAGAGCTAAGTTAAAAAACATCAATGTGTTATAAGGATATTACCTTCACTTGTAGTTCAAGCTAAGGTAATGGCTTGGGAACTGCTTCTCTGATGAGAAGGTATATATTTGCTTCTGCTGTAAGGGGCCCTTTCGGAATTGAAAGGTGAAGTAAACACTACTGTTAGATCATCACCAAAGCTCCTGTGTCAGAGTACTTCATTTGTACGGCCGTAAACATGGATTTATGCTAAAATGTCAGACTTCGCATTGCAATGGCTGAACGCTGAGCATACATTTCCTCCTGCTGTGGGAGTGGTAAATGGTGGTAGAGGAGCAGATAGTGCAGCTGGGGAAGTAACTTCTAAAACCATTAGAGGAAGATTTGTTAGAGCTTGAATGTCTAGCCATTCAGCACTGTGATAGCCACCATTGTAGCACCTAATGCTTTTGTGGGTTGTGGTTCTGTAACAATGACAAGAAGTCAATACTAATTTTCATTTTACTGCTCTAAAAAGTACAGTGAAAAACGGCTGTTAAAAGAATTTCTAAGGAGATCCATTCAAATCTTTCCTCATGAAAACTGAAATCATGACAGGCTCTGTTGGACATGGTGCTTTGTTGCAGTTAAGCTACTCTGGCCCCAAAACTGAAAACAGTACTAAGCCTGAGATGTTAAACACAAAAAATCTTCCTCTTTTCCCAGTGGCTTCATTGTCCACAAAATACATGCACCTACATTCCAGCACATTACTGGAAAGGTTGCGTCTCCCTTGTAAAATTTAGATCCCAAACAAACAGCTTAAGATTTTATGTTGGATAATTGGACTCTACCTGCATTTTAAACAAAAAATCCTGGTCCTTTTATAAACTGCTTGAGTTGGGAGACATGCAGAGCTTTTGCTGAAAGAAATGCATTAATCCTTTTAAGTTTGATAAAAGGTTCTTTCATACTATACTGTATAGTTTCCTGCTGTGGGACCACATTTGTGTAGAATTTCCATTTGTGGGGAGAGAAAGACACAGACTCTTTTTAATGGCTTGAAGGAAAGACTGGTAAGGGAAAATAATACAAACTTGAACTTAAAATTGATCACAATTCAGGGGAGTTTTATTACATTAATTGGAGTTAATGGACACGGTCTGTCCCTTTTCTTTGAACTCCCTCAGTGTGCTCCTAGGAGCTGTAGGTGATCACCTTTTCTTTGACGCTGGCATTGTAGCAAGTCCAAAACTGATCTGTGCAAGGATATGCAAGGTCCTGTTTTCCCTATTCAGCTGGTGTGTTCACTACAGATGGTAATCCAGTATCTGATGATGACAGTGTAAGACATCACAATATTCCACTGCCAAGCAAGTGAAATAAATAACTAGTATCATGTGTTTAACCCCCCCGCACTGGCCTGGATTTATTTTGGCAGCTCTGATATTTTGTTATTATGACCAGACTAGTTCTGGACGGTGCTCTGCAACCTAGCGTTCAATAACCTTGTCTTACTGTATGCCACACATCAATAGCGTCTAGTGTCAAACCACTTAAGTTGCAGCTGTCCATTGATTGGGTATTATTAGCTTTTTTATTTTTCTATCTTGTTTTATTTAGTACTTTTCACTTTTAACAGCCCAGTGGAATGAAATAATTTGACCTTCCCTTTGAACAAGGGATTGTGCATGGAGCAGCTACAGTAAATATGGTACAGATCTTCTAGTACTCCTTCCTGGAAACCTTTGTGCTGCATATTGCGCTTGCATCTGAGTCCAAACTCAATCTAATTAAACCTAGTTCCAAAAAAATAGCATACTCAAAACTTTTACAACTACACATTTTATGTTATTAATTTGGCTAAAACAAACAAACTTGTTATAGCGCAACCAGGACATGCGTTTCCCTCTTCCAATACTCCTTTTGCTTTTGAGTTGTTTAACAGTAGGCAGTACATAAAAACACTCAGAGAGATACCAGTTTGAAATGCTGGGAACTGGTCCTGGCCACACGGACCAGTCTGACAGTTAGTAAAGCAGTGAATTCTGAGAATGAATGTATCGATGAAATCCGATTTCTTTGAATATTGCAGAAAGCTCAAATGCCTGTTGTTTCCAAGTACTTTGGAAACTGTGCCTTCAACCAAAGTCTAAGAAAATGTTCCCTGGCAGTACAGAATTTTTATTTTTTTTTTTATAGAAGTAGTAATAAATTCATGTGAGCTGCTGGATACTATGTAAAAATAGTATGAAAAAGAAAAAGTGAGTGTTTAAATAAGGTTAGTGTTTGAGAAAGACAATATTACAGTCTATAATGACAATGTTAAGAGTTTAAAACTGTAAAGAGCCCTGCAAGTGAATCCTGCCCAATAAACATTTCAGGCTTTTTCAGATATCCTCAGATGATCTATAAGTAAATAAAAGTCTTCATTCCACTATAAGGTAGAATTGCATGGAAAGATTTCCAAGGTGTTTCATTGTACATTAAAAGCCAGTAAAGCAGAAATATTCATAGAGGCATTTTATAAACACTTCCAGCTCGTCAGAAATCCATGAAATCCACCTAACACAGGCATGCTCTTTTGCTGTTATGAGAAACATCAATTCTCCACAGATATTAATCATACCAACTTACATTTTTGGGGTGTTAAATTCAGCCCTTAACATCCCCAATAAATTTAGTCCTTGGAGGTGATATCAACAGACTGCTGGCCTTATCATTTTGATTGCAATGTTCTAGCTGGAGCAGTTTGAGCATTTTCCCTTTATGTATTTTCAGTGACTTTGGCAAAATAAAATTAAAAAATATGCATGAAAAGGTCCATTTTGTCAAAATGTGATCCATTGGGGAACCTGAATGAATTTCCAAAGCAATAAGCTAGCTTGGTATTTAAAGGGTTTTTTTTATTATTTAAACCTTCAGGGATATGCATTTTTGCACCATTCATTGAACTGCGGGTGCAATTTATTTAATAGGCACACATTTTAGCGGGCAACTTATGCCACCAGAAAAGGATTTCAAGCCTCAGCCAAGTGGAAAATATATCCCAAGGTATGTGTGTTGCCTAGTAAAACTAGGAGATTTAAATAGTGAAGATACAAGCTGACTGTGAAAGCACCTTCCGCTAATATAAAACTATGCAGTTCTAAAATGATGCTGACAACCCCCACAAACCCTTAAATAGCCATTTCCAAGCTGGCAGGTCTAAATTGCAGGAAAACAAAGTAATCACTCAAGGAATTCTTTACAAATTTAAACAGTTCCTTGTTGTTACTTTGTGTGCTGGAGCTTCACAAACAATAATTCAGTCTTAGAAGCCATTTTCCTGTCTGATTTTGTATCAAATTCTTTTCCTGTAAAAGTAAGTACTCTGTCAGTAATAAAAATAAAATGTTGATAGATAATGCTAAGCACAAAGAAGAAACTTACGTTTTGAAAAGCTAGCTTAAGGAATACGGTGTGCTAGTGTGTATCTTATTTATACCTAAAATGGGAAGTTCTTAGTTCTTGTATCGCTTCTGGCTCCACTGTCACTGTCTGAATGGCACCTTCAGTGGGATGTATTTGTGCAAAAGACCAGGTCAAGGTTAGTGCACAGTGTGACATGGCTGTGCTTACAGAGGGGGCAAGGGTTTGTGTTGCCTCTCCACAAAGGATAACAGAGAGTGCCTCTTCACAATGGAAGGGGTTTCCCCTGAGTGAAAAAACCCTTGCAGAAGCTAATTCAACCTCGTACTTATGGCACTTTGACAGATAATGCTTAACCGTGATACGTATCTGCAAGAAAAGCAATGCTTATGAACACTGTAATCCATGATAAGAATTAGAATTTTGTAGGACAGCATACGCAGCAATAAATTAGATTGCAATTTATACAAACAAAGCCCAAGAGCTCTTTAGATGCTCTTCCGGCGAGGAGGCTGAACCCTGGCATGAAGCACATTGTGGTGACTGTCTGGGTCTGAAAGTAGAAGCCATCCCTATACGAAGTATCTGTGTTTCTTGCACCTCAGAAATGACATTTCCTTGGCAAAATTATTCAGTGTATACCAGTCCTAAAGCTGGAGTGTTACTTGCTGCACCCACACAACTGAAGACCTGCTGGTATCTTCATTCAGGCTGGGATTTCATTCCTTGTGTGAAGAAAAGAAGCTATCACTCAAGTATCACACAGTATTTCAGAATGTCATCGTATTTTAACATTCCCAGTAAAGGGAGGAATATTCATCTTAACTCATGCAAGTGTATTTGGAGGTATTGTAATGTATTGAAAAGCCTCATATATTCACATTGTTAGCTGACTGGACCAGCTGTACAAATAACTGAAATAAAACTGGTTGAATCATTGTACAGGGATCAGCTGTGCTGGAACACTACCAGGGTTACAATTACTTGGGCAATAAGCAGGAAACAAAAGAGAAAGTGTCATAACTGAAAATATATCCTGAGAAAATGTAAGAGTTGCTGCAATCCGTGTCTTACAGGAGCTGGCTCTGCTACCTTGTAATGGTTAAAAGCATGTGATCTGGGCTTGAGCAGCTATGTGAAAATAATTAGTGAACAAAGTAAAATATATTCTAGCTTCTAGAAGCTGTGCTTTGTGGAGCCTCACAAATGATGAAAATCCAGTTGTGTCTGACAAAGAAAGAATCATGTATACACTCTTTAACGTTGTGATTTACTGACTTGTAACTTAACCTGGGCTTCAAAGTACCAGATAAATAGCCAGGCGTATGGCATAATTTGGTAACTTTGAGCTAATGTTTCAGAAAGCTGTGTGTATTCACTTCTTGTAGTAAAAAAAGGACAAAGTGTTCTGGACGCTCCATTATTCTTAAGCCCAGTGTGAGGCTGGGCATCTACCCAGTTTAACTGCAACAGCTAATAACAGTAATGTCAAGAATGACTCTGTCCATTTTAATAATCTCTTGCATTCCTGGCTGCTTTCAAAAGATTATTTATCAGAAGTCTCACCTTGCCAAGAAGATGAAAAACAGGGAAGAGGAAGTAGTGGAGGCATTTTATGGTACTGCCTTCAGCCCTTTATTGTTGAAAGGATTTTTCTTGCAGTTTATGTCAGTTGGAGTTAAAGTATGTTTTAATTCTGCCCTTGAGATGTGGTGCAAGTACTGATGATAGCAAATATTCATCTCTGGCAAACATTTCAATGAATTGAGGGACTGGCAATTTATTAAAGCTAATTTTCGAAGTCACATCCAAATCTCTACCCATTCATTCAACAAAATATGTAGTAGTTTGAGATAAGTACTGATACAAAAAGCCTCTTAGTATTATTGCTGTTTTCGCTAGGGGGACAGCGTAATGAAATAAATGGATTTTTAAAGATGTGCATTACAAAGAGTACAGTAGTATTGGTGGAGTAGCCTAAAAATAAATGTTTTATTGGTTGGCAAATCATGGTTCTGCCAAAGACAAACAGTAAAGGGACAGTTTAATAAATGAATAATGCTGACTAACTGCCTCTCCTGATCTCTTTTCAATAGCTTTCAAATGTAGTTGGACAAGATTTTGTAATGGGGTTCGAGGCAATGCTGGCTCTTTATCTGGAATTTAGCCGGTCTGTACTGAAGATGATTCTGTAGGTATATGAGCTGTTTGTATTTGATCTAGGATCTCTGTGGGTGACCTGAGCAGCCATACAGAGCTGTTGTTCAAAGCATGTATCTAGATCCTGACAAAGGTTTCAGAATCCAGGCTGAATTCAAAGCTGCCATTGCTAAACTATGATTGACCCTCAGACTCCCGAGTTTAAAAGTCTCGGGTATATATATATACTACATTACTGTAAATTTCACTCTAGGTTATGATACAGGAATGACTGTTAAACATTAGAGAAGCCATATGCTTGGGAGGTTTTTTCAGTGGAGATCATGTGCTGGAAAGAAATTTGTTTTATTGCTGCATTGCTTTGCTGGAAGGGCCAGTGGTTAAAAATCTGTCATCAGTTTGGAAGTGACAGAAATGAGAGTATTTAGTTCTCCCTTTGATGCTTGAAGAGCCATTTTAAACCTTTTTTTTTTTTTTTTTTTTTGACAAAGATGCTTGTAGAAACCCATGCAGATGATAGTAAGAGCGATGATAAGATGGCATGAAAATAGTTTTTCTTGTATTGTGATACATTTTTATATAAATGGAGATACAATTTGACATGATCTATTTGGCCACCTTTATTCAAAGCCAAGTATGGCAACAGAAAAATGGGATGCTGAAAATGTGTAATGAAAAATAAAACAGTAAGAAACTTCTGATAAGCATATGATTTCTCACCCGTGCTGGCAAACCTGAGTTTATAAACTTTTCTCCTGCCGCTGAGGCATAAGTGTTCTGACTGATAGTAAGAGAAGTTGAGTCCAATTGCTCATTCACTAGAAGCCATGTAATTCAGAATCACAGGAACCAATGAACCTGCTTCATATTGCACTCATTTTCAGAATTACTTTTTGGAAAGCCACAACCTGAACATTACCATCTTAAGCCGCTAATCTCCATTATAAAACCTCCTAGTTAAACAGCAGGCAGTCATCAATATAACCATTGTGTGTATATTTCTATTGACACTCTACAGGATTTTTTTCAGCAAGTGGATTTAAACTAAGCATATATTGTCATCGTTGTTATTGCTTTTTTTGGCTACTGAGAGATGTGGGTAGTGGCTCATCTCAAATGAAAACAAAAGAGCCATCTCTTTAGTTTCTTATCTCTTACCTTTCAAAAGGGATACATATACTTACCTCTTTTTTTTTTTTTTTTTTCTAATGGATGTTCTTGCTGGGGATATAATTACCATCTCACTGAACTCTCCTTGGTGCATCTCTTGAACTTACAGTGCATCACATGAGGTTACACAAAGTGTCACCTGAATGATTGTGAGGCTGTATTGTGTGACATTTGAAACTGAGATTGTTGAAGATGCATGGTTGATTTTTTTTCTTTTCCTTTGGAAAAAGAAACAAAAATCAATTTACAAGAAACAAATATTTTCTTGCACAGTGAGGACACATCTGGCTATAATGTGGGCAGCTGGCCAGACTGCAGCTACTAGCTGAGATTTATAGCTGCACTTTAATTTCCTTGAATAGCATGCACAGATTTCCTTGTATGAGCACAGATTCTGTTCCTGTGGGGAACTATGGCTTAGTTAATTGGGCATGACTTTTGGAGGCAGGAGAGCTGGTCTTAGATCTGATTCTGAGACTTAACTATCTCATTGGGAAAGCAGTTTTGTTTTTGAGTGTCTAAACTGGAGGTAGTAATATCAATGTTCTTTATCTATACATGAGCAGTTAAAGTATTACTGTCAAATAACTGTATCCAGTAATTTCAGCATAGATGCAGCTTTCTCTGAGTATAGCTAATTATTATTCTAGTGTCAGGCTGTGATTCTTCTCTTTTACATTCATGGGCTCTGTCATTTTCTAGCTGTATTTGGAGGTTCTGACTCAACTTCTATTAAACTCCATTTTCAAATAGATTCATACAGTAAACCTTGTAATACTTTGAAAGTAATCTGGTCTTGACTGGGATTTGGACAGCTAGGCAGATATTTTTTCTGCTAGGGTGGAGTATAGTTTTGTGGCCGTACTTTGTGGTGCACAGGAGCTGCACCGCAAAGTGTTGCTTTCTCAACCAGTGGAACAGTTCTCAGTATCTCTAGTAGCATTTGCCTAGAGATGATCAGATCAGAACTGGCTGATTGATTCTCCTGCTTTGATGTCATTAAAAAATGTGGTCTTTGCTAATTAGGCCCAGTTAAGCATTTTCATCAAGATTTATTTTTTTCTAACAAGAATTTCGATTTTCTCTTACTGATATCTTTCTGAAAGCTGCCCACCTTTCATAAAAGACAAATTGTCACATAACTACACTCTCAGTGCTGAAGGCGCTACCAAGTAATCCGTTGCCAAAATTAATATAGCTGTTACACTGACTAATTGACTCAATCACAAATGTTCTTTGCAGAGATTTAGCATGTTTCTGCATTATTCAAACCTTTCTTGACTGTACACTGCAAGAGGTTTGTATACGCAACAACTTTTGTTGGTTTAAAATCTACCTTTCCAGGAATGTAATCCAGTATTTTCATAATAAGTGTTATAATTTCCTAAACCTGTATACTTAGTTGAAAAAGAAGTTGAACTGGGATAAATGGCATTGTCAACTCCTCAATTCTTAAGTGAGTTTAATGCTCACTATTGCCATTGGTATTCAATATCACTAGATATTTTACCTTGAATAATTACTGATGGACATTGATTTTGTCTTTGCTCTTCACTGCACAGCAAAATTAATGTGAAAGTCAGAGTCAAATGAGTCCCAGTGGTATCCTTCTCTCTGCTGAGTACATTTCAGATACTGAAGAACTAGCAACCAGCTCAAACGTACGGTATCTTGTACTGCAACAATTAATGGATATGAATAGTTCTCACAGGGGGGATTCAGGTTACCTTTGTATCAACTTTAGAGGTTAGACTCCTGAAATAGATGGAGGGGTTAATGTATGGTACTTTATGAACAGATTTATTCTCATCTTTATGTTCATTTAAATGCTATACTCCTATCTTCCTTTCTGTGGATGATTCTGAGTTGCTTGTAAAGTGTTAACAAGTGCTGACTTTCAAGTTTAGGGTCAGAAAAGTGTTATGTGCTATGTTTTTCTAATATTAACAATGGTTTTTGGCAAAGCACTATCTCCTCTATCTTTTTCCTCTTGAGTCTACAATGTTAGTTGTTTGTAGACTTCATTTAGGTCACAATAACATCATACAGTACAAAATCCATGGTGGTCTTGAGGCCAAGGTTAGCCATGTGGATACTGCAGCTAAACGCATTATGAAAAATAAATGTGTAACTGAGAAAAGAATTTGTTTAACAGCTTTAAAGTTGAAGTTGTGGTATATATGTATGCTGTGGGACAACTTTCTGCTTTCCTTCTTTGCTGTAAAGGTGGATGGATTGGAATTATATCAACTGCAAGAGGTTTCCTGAGAGCAGACCAAAATGCCTTAGGGGAATCAAAGAGCAGCAATCCTTTGCAGAACTCTTTGCAGCTGCTTTGTAAAGAGCACCTGTTGTCAGATGCTAATAAATATTCAGGGATAGGTACAAAGGGGTGCATGTGTGCAAAGCAGCTACTCTGCCTCATGTCTACCCAGATTCTCTAGGGAGAACTAAAAGTAGACAGGCTGCTTAGAACTGATTCTCGGTATTGCCAGCTACAACAGGTCAAAAATTATAAATCAGCTCCCCAAAGACTGTGAGATTTAGAAAGAAGAAAGAGAGAATGTTTTTAGATTTTTGTTCTCCTTCACTTTGTCAGCATATCAAAGTATGTGGTAATTTCAACCTGAACAATTGATTTTTAGGGCATACCAAAGTGCATACAAAAAGATATTTCAGAAACAGCTAAGCCTTTTGACTTCACAGTCCTCACACCAAAACCTAGACTAGGAAGAGAAGTTGCTTGGGCCTGAAAAGAAAACAAAAGAAAGAAAACAAAACAAAAAAACAAGTAGAGAAGAAAAGATATGGGGTTCAGTACTGCGGCTCTTGCAGAAGGTAGTCTCTGATTCTGCTCTTCCTGGCTTCGTGGTGCTCAGATATTTTCTTTGCTGCTATCAAAGGAGCAGTCCTTACACAAAAGCAGTGGCTCAGGATGGAGCAAAAACTCTTGCAAGGACTTTTGTCCAGCACAGGAGGCAGCCTTCGTTGTGAGCAAGCCTCTTTTGCAGGAAAAATTCAATTCAGTAAAAGAACTCAGAGATGTTTTCAGTTCAGACACATTTTTGTAGCCTTGATTAAAAAAATTTATTGAAATCCTGGTCCTAAGAGATTAGTGCACTTCAGTGTGAGATTATCAAGACGTGCTCTAGCAGAAAACATCCTGCCTGCAGGAAGTACAGTGAGCATTAAAAAGAATGCATGGGATATAAACTCTGTTTTCAAACTTGACTTGTTCTTGAAAACCCCCTACTAATATGAGGAGACAAGATATTTCTGTCACTGAACTCTGCCTACTGCCTGCATAGAGGAAGGAGAGCTCAGCGTAGAGCCATGCCCAGCTTTCAAAGTTTCATTGATTCTCTCATTCTTTTTTTGTAAGTTTTCAAACTTCCCTACAAATAAATGATTGGAAAGTTAGTGATATGTGCAAAGAACATTTTTTCAATTAGTGATGCCCATTAGCTAAATGAGTATGAAGGGCTGATGTTTTTCCCCCTGAATTAGCAGGTACACATATGGAATTTGGGTTATAAATCATTACTTAATCATTTACTAGAAAATAAATATGACATAAAAGATAATTAGAGATTTGTACCACTTGCCTTCACCTTAATTATGAATGAGGGATATTTGGCATTGTCTGCAGGACTGTTAAATTTTGTTATATTGAGATGGGTCTGGAAAAGGAAGATACAGCAAAGTCATTTTATGAAAGAATATAGCTTCTGGCAGAGTGGTCTTAGTACATCATTGCGGGAGAGGTATCCAACAGTTATGATCTTAAAATCTAAATGCATTGTGCTGGAACAAGAATGGGAACAGGTTTGTTTTGCTATTTCAGTAATGACCTATTGCCTGGCTCACAGAAACACATATGCCAGCCAATTTCATTGGAACAAAATTAATATTATATCTCCATGCTGTAATAATAGTTAACTTTGGCAGAGCAGAAACAGTTGGATATGCTTTCCTGTTCTAGGATTTGCTGGAGATACCTGAAGATGCAATGTGTACTAATCATTTAAATTCACGATGGGTTTGAATAGAGTCATATCATTAAAAAAAAAAAAAAAAAATTAAAAAAAAAAAAAAAAAACGCCACAACAAGACAACATGCAAAAACATGGTATGAAACACAACTTTTTTCCTTGCCTAAGCTTTGCTAACTTTAAAACAGGGGACAGACTTTCAGTCCTGTTCTGTTCTTTTTGGTGCTATTAAGTAGCCAGATAAAAATTATTCTTGCATAGGTGATGCTGTATAAAAGCATTAGAGTTATCATTACACTTTCTGTATTGTTGATCTCTACTCCTTCCAGAGGAGGGGTTGCACAGGGTACATATCGGCAAACTCTACAAGCTTGTTGCACCCCAAAAAGCTCTGGTGATGGAATGACTTCATTGTTGATTTACAGATGGAAGAAACTGCCTTAATCCTAAATTATCTTTCAAAACTCAAGCAACCATACCTCCTCCAATGTTTGGTGACTATGAAGGAATACAGATGCCAGGAGTCTGCCTGGGTGTTAGTAGGATCTCCAGCTGTGCTGATCCACTTTATATAAACTAATATAGGTATGCTGTACGCTTACACTCCAAATTTTGACATTATGCATTATCTAGGATGGATAGAAAAAAGACTGATTCATCTGTGGTGGTCTCTGTACTTCCTATAGCTAATACGTGTGAAACATAGAAAAATACACTCTTTCTGTATGGGTCTTTGTTCACTAATACACTGTCTGCTTTCTTTAGTTTGGGAGACTCAATAGTCAGCACTTCTTCAGCTTTGCACATTTATGGCTATGCTCCTTCAGTTGAACAGTTCTTGGCAAACATAGCCAACTTCAAAAAAGTGTCAGTCATTTCAGATATTGTCTTCAGTGTAGTGTCAGAACTTTGAAGTGAACCTAGTGAATTGGGAGACGTTGGGAGATGTGAAGGAGGGGTACGCTGGTCTACCTTTCACTCTTACTACAGCAGAAATAGGCCACTGAGCTCTGATTTATCTGCAGTTTTCCAAAGAACTTTGGGTTAAACTCTGACAGGCTGTTTTAGAGTGTATTTGTCTGGAACAAAGACAAGCCTGGCCATCATCTGAAAAGATTCAGAAGAGCCTTTCTGCTGGCTGAAGATGAAGAATTTTCTTCTCTGATTTGGACACTGTGAAGGCGGTTTGGTGCCCAGCATGAACCGGGATCAGTCACTACTTTAATGGCATCATGCTGGATGGAGAATGGTGATACTGTGCACAAGTTCTTGAAAATGCATTATTTCCATCAGTCTTTGATTCATTTAGTTTTTCCTGATGTTTTTAATTCTATTTATTAGTTGAACTGATTTTTAGTCTTTGTTCTGACAGAACAGTCAGACCTGGATAAGAAAAAGACAAAAAACACATGAAAATAAAAAACAAGTGGAATGTCAGTGACATTCTGGCAGTTGCTGGAGTATCCCTTGATGGTTTTACAAAGGTGTCAAGTAAGAGTAGTGGCAGGATTGAGCCATGGCAGTTCTGTCTGTCAGGACAGATAGTGTTCTTAGAAGTGATAGATGATCTGCTTATCATGCAATCTGATATTGTAACAGGGACGGTGAATAATCCCTAGGTTTTGCTGTTAATTGATGAAATAGCTTCCTGTATTTATGAATACTCTTACCCATCAAAACACGAGTGAATATTTTTCTATTGTGAAACAATAAGCTATAAGACCAGCTTTTATTGTAAGAGGCAGATATACTAAAAAATAAAAAAATTGAGACACAATTGTCTGCTAAGGCAAACAATAGTAGTATTGACAAGCAACAGACAGTGAAGCTCCAGCTCTGTTTTCATTGCAGCTAAAAAAAAAAGTACTACTTATATATTTCTCAGTGAGTGATCTTGCAAGTATTGTTTATAATAGTTCAGAAGCAGGAATACTTGAAGGCTACAAGGAACTCGTCTCCTGACAGATTACAGGTCTCAATTTAGGCAAGATACTTAAGTGTGCAGACTAATTTTAAGTATGCTAGTAGTCCCACTTTTTTCAGCTGGTGATTACTATGAAGCACATGCTTAAGTAACTTGCAAGATTAAGGTTTCAAGGGCGTTCAAGAGTTAAAAAAAAAAAACAAACACACCAAACAACTCAGTTAAGTTCTCAAAATTTAATGGTCTTTTTCAAATTCAACTATATTTATGATCATTTTCAAGTTTTTTCTCTGATTGCCAGTGAAACATCAGAGTGATAAAAATATGTCTTTTTGAAAAGGACCTAAGCAAACGTAGGCTTTTTGAGATATAGATTGAATGTATGATCTTACTTTTTCCACTTGCAGCCCCGTAGTTCCCAGAAGATATTGCTGGTTCATAGGAGTTGTTAAAAATCTGCTTTTGGGTTTTCCCTATGTTGCGTGGCTATCACTGAGGCACAGGAAGGTTTCAGGTCTTTGTCCTTTTCCTTTAGGAGATCAAACAACTGCTATGTAAACAGTGGCGGTTTTGTTCTAACTTCTTTGTTTCTCTGACTTCTTGGCATTGATTTCCACAAAACAAGAGCTGAAAAACCCTGTGTATTTGTGCATCTGCAGTCAGCATTAATTTACTGCATTTGGCATGTGTAAGAGCATATAAATTTGTGAGTAAATAATTGGAAAAGTTAGCATAAAAGTATTAATGGGTTTCAAGGATCAGTCTGAAAACCTTGCTGACTAACTAACTCACTGTCTTTAATCTTAACTCTTAAGTGTTTGATTTGGTTTTTGGTTGTTTTTTATGATGATGATGTAAGGAAACACAACTCATGAAACGTATCATCCTTTAATTTGTCTAACAGGAAAAGCTTACCAGGGGGTTATAACACTGTCAGCAGCATTCAGGAAGTAATGTCTTGATTTCTCTGAAGCACAGCATTACAAAGCACTCAATTCATGTGCATCTTGGCTGTGTGTACATATGCTGGGCATGTGTCTGCTCTGGAACAGCCTTTCTCATGTCTTCAGCTATGCAAGCTAACTCCAGGCAGCTTCAGCTCTTCCAGCAAAGTCCTCACATCTATAATCTGTAATTCTGCCAGGCGTTAGAGCAGATCATTTGCCTTCATCCAGTCCTTTCCATTCACTGGTGCCTGCAGTTTGCACTTCTGAAAAGAACAAAGGGTGAAAAGTAAAAGCAAAGGCAAGGACATAAAAACAAAACAATGTTAGAGAAAATAATGCTTATTAGGACTTCGTGTGCCTCAAACTTTATTCGAGAGAATGAAGATATCTATTTCAAGTCTGCTTTTTTTTGCCCGCTGGTGTCAATTTTGCCTTCAAGATGACATAGGAGATTTAAGTACAACCCGCTAGCAAGGCACTGTGCAATGTGGATTGAACTCCACATTGTATGAAATAGTCAAGGTGAGAAATACACCCTGCATCTCAACATAGCAATAATTGATAAATATTTAACATGACTTTTCCAAAGCAGGCAATTTACCTTGCAGCAGAAGCAGAAATGGCTTCTTACTTATGTACTTTGCCTGCTCATCTACCCATAGGAATAGATAATCTGTGCTTTTTAGTTGTCTGCATGAGTTCTGACAGCTTATGTGCAGGTCAGCATAGGTGTGATTGTACAGCTCTTGTTTGCCTGGATGTCTGAGCCCTTATTTTCAATTTTAATATCTGTACATGCTCTTTGCTTGTGTTTGCTATGTACCAACTACACACACATATACCTAGCTTTGGATACAGGTCTCAGAATGTATGTTAATAAATATTTTAGGAGTATTCAGCATAAAAGGTTTTCCTTGGAGGAAGGCATGCACTTGCTGATAGGGTAAGAGACACTTGGATGTGCAACATGTGTCTCACAGCGATGAGCCAGGTTGCAATTCCCTCACTGGTACTGATAAGCAATTACTTGTGTGAATAACACTATTGTCTAAGGGTCCAATGCATACCAATATTACATCTCCAAGTATGGCATGCTTCCTCTGTGGCTTTACAGATTCATGTCCCTTCTGCATTCTTAATCTGCCAGAGGCTTCTCTAGTACCTCTAGATACGTTCAGTAACACTGTTGTCCAGGTGGTCCTGTACTGACTTACCATCCTGGACTCTTTTCACTGTGCCCATTTCTCTAGGAAAGTGTAATAGCAGTCTTTGTCACCCCAGCCTTGCAACTTCCATGTTTCTTCATTTCCCCCAATCTTCAATTTATCCTGAATTTTTATCTCCTTCCCTTGCATGACATGACTCTTGTATCTCCTCTTTGCCCTTGCTGCCAGTTTGCTTCTCATTAGGCAAGGTGTATAAAATAATGGACTTAAATAAAAAAAAAATCTCTAAAATCAGCATGGTGATGTGGAAAGAGCTAGATGTATTGGTCAGCGTTCTCTATAAATCATTTCTTCCTTTTTTTTTTTTTTTTCTATTTTGCTTTCCTGCTGTTTTTTTCTTTTCTTGGCTGTTCCTTTCTTCCTTTTTTTTTCCTTTATGTCTTTCTGTCTTTGTTATTATATTTCATATTGTATGATCCCCACTGTTTCTGACATAAAATAATAACATGGGACATTAGTTGGTGTGGCAGACAGCCTTCGATTTCTCTTTCAGCAAACTAATACCTTGTGTTCCTGACAGTAACCTACAGAAGCAGCTGGAGTATATGTTCTTAACAGGCAGAGCATATGCTTGTGCGTGTAATGACCAGCCTTCCTTTTATATTCCCTTCAGCACTGTGCGTTTGCAACAAGTAATAAAAAGGGGATGGAAAAACCCATTCTATATTATTTGAAGTGCTGAAACACAAAAGTAGTAACTATCTGATTTGCCATCAGTAAGAAAGGGCTGCCAAAAAGACCGGGACAGAAAACGATATGTGCAACGATTTTTCCATTTCTGCTTTGCTAAAAAGGATGCACAGTTACTGCTTAGTCTTAGCTTATGATCTCTTGCCAGTACCAGCTGATTTTCTGAAATGGAGGATAAGAGATGCTGACAGCTGTGCCCTGTACAGAAACTGCCAAACTGCAGCACAATCTTGTCAGGCTGCCATGTGGCTTTAGGCCAGGCAAGATACTGATGACACATATAATGAGATACTAAAAGAACTAGCATGTATCAGAGATTCTAAGGAGAACTGGCAGAGCATGGGGATGGCCTTATGTTCCTAAACACTGTATAGTGTAGTACTAGAAGGCTAAATCTTTGTTATAACTACATTTCTGGATCTGAAAGGGAGAAGAGTGTGAAATGTAGTACCCCAGGTAAAATGAAAGGAACAGTGAGTTACACCAGTGTGATCATGATGCAGTGACACCTGGCTATGATTTGTGAGTAGGGAAAATTGGCTGTGGAAAAGATAAGCTGTGGAGGGAACAAAGTGAAGGGTACAGGGACATGACAAAACAGCAGAAGCGTAGACTCAAGACACTGGAGTTAAAGCAAGGGGAAAACAGAAATTGCTGTTCTGAAGTAGATCTTGCCATCTAACTTAAACAACCAGTGCCATAAGAAAGAATAAAGCAGAATGCGTTTGGCCCATACAGAGGAATGAAAATCTTGCAAATGCTAACTGCATCTTCAGTGATATCATTTATTTTAAAAAAAAAAAAAAAAAAAAAAAAAAAGCTCAATTTTCTGTTTATATTCAATCTACATTGAGCCAACTATAGTTGCAGTCAGCCAACATGTAACTTGGAGTCCTCTACTGTGCCCAAAAGGAAAGAAGGGTTTTAACTGCTACTATCCTTGCTTTGTTGATAGTTAGACCCGCCCTCCCCCCCACTAAAATCTTATTCTGAAATATCTTGGTGGCAAAAGTCAGCATGACAGGATTCTGAGACAACATGCTTCATTTTATACCCTGGCTGTTTGGGTCTTTACTCTTAGGATTCTCCTGCAATATGCTTCCCTGGAGTGTTTTAATTTCTTACTGTCTCTTCAAGTCTGGATTCCTGCCTAGTTCCAGAAATTTATCTCTGAAACTTTACCATCTCCTGAGAGACCTACAAGAATTGTACATGTACTACCAGTGTTGTAACCCCTGTGGTACATGAGACTGAATTGGCTGTACTACAGCTCCTAGAATAAGAGAAAAAATGGAAACCCTGGCTATATTCTCATTGGCAGGGGACCAGAAGCCTTGGCAATGCTACTCAATCCAATGGGAAATTCTCATGAAGGGAGCACTCATCTATTATAACTGAGTCTGTCTGAGCTGGAAAGAGGTTTAAATGCCATGGATTTCTTTCTGCTTTGAGAAGTTCAGTGTCTATTCCTCATAGCCGCCTTGCACGTATGCCAAAAAGTTACAAAGTAATCCAGTCTCATGTCTCCTCTAATGTTTCTATTTCCCTGCTTCAAAACTCTGTACTGCATCTGGTGGGAGGAAACAGATCCAGAAAGCATGCTAGGTTTTCTGTTCTGTAGAGAACACAGCTTTCAGCAGATCTAGAAGTTTACCCCCAAGAAGTTTATTGCTAGAACAGATATTTCTTTGTCTAATGATGCATAGATGCCACCTGCTTCTTCTATTATAATGCTACTTTGCTTGTCATGGCTCAGTTCAGATTAGATCTTGTATTTATGGATAAGCATTCCAATTGCAAGCCCTTTGCTCCCCTACTTCTCCATCTTGGGCTAGGTATCTTCAATAAGCTTTGACTGAGCTACTGAAGATGCCATATTTGTAGTGAATGTGAGCAAAGACTTCTTGCCTTTCTGTGTAATCTTCCTTTTATTCTAAATAGGACTTGCATGATTTTCATTCCGTCAATGGAGCATGTTATCTTATTTCTCTGTTGGTGCCACCACCAGTAAATGGTGATATTTGCGTCAGTAGGCTTATTACCTCTACTACACTGTGCTTGTGCTACAGCCTTTTCCATGCAAGTGAAAACATATCCTGGGATGGCCCTTACCTTACATAAGCAGTGGAATCTTCCAGACAGAACTTCCTTTTGGACTCATGCCTTGCTTCAGTAGACTCCTTGAGGCAGTTAGTACTGATGAAAGGAATAAAATTTAAGACTTGATGGGGAACTATTGTGAGGCTTACTGCTCCTATTCTGCATGGAACAAAAGTGCCCAAACAGGACCTGTCTTAAGTTTCCTACTTACTTTTTTTTTTATTATTTTTTTTAATTTTTTTTTTTTTTTTTTTGAGGATAGCTGTAAATTTACCTCCTCAAGCAGCAAGGTTTTTAGCTTGATTATTTTCTGCACAGTTATGGAAACAGTTAATGCATTTAATATTACTCATCCAGTCTGAAGGGCACTGTTTTGCAGAAGAGTAAAGCACAGAGGTGATAGATGAAGAAGATAAGCAGCGGGAGATGATGGTTGGGCTTAGCTCTGTGTGAAATGAGCACATCTGGCCACTGACTGAACTGCTGCAGCAATTCTACAGAAATCTTTTGCTGTGATATTAAGCTATCTTTCATATAAAGCTATGAAAAGAAACATTAGAGGAAGTATCCTGTATGTCTAACTTAGATCTCAACCAAAATACAGATGCATAAGATCAGAAAAATGTTTCCTAGTAGAGGTTATTTGTTCCAGCCTCCTGCTTGGCGTGGGGCTGCTGCTAACACTAGGACAGGACAGCTGCTGGATTTTCTGGCCAAATGGTAAAGCCTCAACAGATGATAATTTTCTGGATAACTTTCTGGATAACTTGTTCCAAAGGTGCAGTACCCTTAAAGTGAGGAAATTTCTATGAATCTCCAGTTATATCCTCCTGCACTGCAATTTGTGGCCGTTATCCCTTGTTTTACCATCTAACGCTAGTAACAGATTTGTGTCCATTGTCTTTACAATTTCCTTGTAGATAGTTGTAGGCTACTATTAGATTGCCCTTTAGTCTCTTCCTCATCAGGCTAAACAAGCCCAGGTATCTGAGTCTTTTCTTATAGACCATATTTCTGAGCTAATTTTAGTAGTCTTGTGTGTAGTATTCTCCAGTTTTCCAGCCTCCTTCCTGACCTGGCCAGCCTTCCAGAATCTGTTCTTCCAAAACTGTACGCTGTTCCAGGAGTGGCCTTCTCAGTGCCAGGGAGAAACGAATAACTTCCTCTGTTCTGCAGGCCATCCTGGCATGTACTACTTATCTGTAGTGGGAGCACACTGCTGGTTTACATTCAGATTGGCACTGTGACCCCTGTCCTTGTAGCTGGACTCTTCGTCAGCTAGTTGTTTCCCAGCCTCTGATGTTGCAGGTGCAAAATTGGGTGATTCCCCAGTGCAGAATTTTGCACTTCCTGAACATTGTGAGGTTTCTTCTGGCCTCATGCTTAGTTTTCTTAAGGTCCTGAATGTGAACTCTGATATTTCATGTGCCAGTCACCCAACTCCTTCATCTTAGTACCATCCAAAACTGATTATTTATACAGTTCATAACAAAATACAGGAAAACTAAACATAAATAACCCTCTGGAATAACAGAAAATGACAGTACTGTTTTCAGAGGGTCCCAGCTTTTGTCTTGTCTTCCTTCCATGTGAGCTAACACTTAATAATTAATATGCATATGACTTGCTATTGTGAGCATTCCTTAAGTTTAAGCAACTAAAATAAATGAAGTTCATTTTTCATCTCTCTTCTCTCCCAAAATACAAATTCTGACCTTGTGTTTCTGTTCTGGATTTCACCTTTTAGTGAAAATTTGTCATTTCTGGGCAAAGTTTTTTTTCACTGTCACTCTCATCAGTCTGAGAATCAAGAATTTCCAAGATAAAAGGATCTCTATATTAAAATAACCTTTGGCTGAATTGACAGACTGCATACTAAAGGCAGCAAAGAGGAAACCGAAATCAAACCAGATTACAAGAGCCTTTCACTGATTTTTGTAATGTTTGGGGTTTGCATTTGGGAGTGGAAGCAGGTCCTCTTTTATGCAATGTGTATCCAGCTAAAACAAAACAGGTTTTGGAAACTGACCCTCTATCCACAAACTAATAAACCTTATATTTAAAATAATAGCTTTAATTCCTGTTGCCGCATGCTAGAAGCCTGCTAACAAACTTGAGAGACTTTGAGAATGGGTAATAGAAGTTGTAAGTGGATTAACAAATAAAGATTATGAGTACTAATTATGCATTGCTTGGTGAAAGAGAGTGACTAAGGGGAATATAGTAATTTTCTTCTAATATTGCAAAGCAGTAAACTTCAAGAAGGGAAAGCAATTGTTTAGCACTTCACAAGAGATATAACTAGGATGAACGAGGTGATATCTAACAAAAAGGGAAATGTGGACTGAATATCATGCAAATCTTCCAAATAAGAGATTAGCTAAAGGATTACTTTACCAAGGATTTAAACCAGAAGTTGTCTAAGCTAGAGGAAGCAAAAGGATTGCTTTTCCCAATCTTTTTTTTTTTTTTCAAAATTCAAGAACTATGAATGCAGCATTTGAGAATTTAGGGAGGAATATGCAGGTTTCACTTATTAAAAAATAAATAAATCAATTTCTCTTGTTGACAGGAGGCTGCGATGCTGAAGTATTTAATCCAAGCAGACTGTTTCTATCACCAGAGCATTTAAAATAAATGTGAAATATGTATGTGATAAATACATGAATTTTGTCCTTCGTTTTAGTAAAATTCTATTGAGACAATTGATTTAAAATAGGGTTGTGTTTGGCCTATTGTGAAGGTAAGACATATATTAAAAAACAAACAAAAAAAAAACACCAGAGAAAACAAAAGAAAAAAATGGTAAAACAAGTTGGTGTCTACTATAATGTTACATGTTCAATTATTTCACAGTATTTAAATCGCATGTAACTGATATTTCTGAAATTTACAGGGCATCAAGTAGGTTATAGCCATACCTCTCCAGAAAAAAAAATCAGGTTTAGAATGATGTTAGATAGCAAGCTTTGTTCATTAGGAAAGAGAAAAGTGAATTGCACTGCTCACATCTGGACATAATGACAGCATGAACAAGAGTCTTGGCATCTGCATGTGAGAGCTCACATTTTAATCTGATCACATCCTTAAAGTGGTAATAAGATATCTTGATGATGTGTCAAATGTCAGCCCTCAAGCTCAGTTCTTCATTGAACAGTACATCTAGGCGTTTGACCAAGCAGACAAGTGCCACCAATTGAGATGGCAATGTGAGAAGCATTTTTGAGTAGGTGATGAGAGCTAAGCTAAGCAGAAAGGCATCAGACTTACAAAATTAAATCTACAGAAGTTAAAGGACATCCCTAATTGAAGCTCCCACAGTCAGATAATGCTAATGTGAAAGTGGCTGGCATGGGCAACTACATCACTTGTCTTTCTCCTAACAATGACTGTTGAGAACAAAAGGCTTCAAATTGCATGAGAAAGCAGTGCTTTTCGGTATAAAAGCAGGGTGCTGAGGCCACTGCAGTAGGTAAGACCGGGAACACTAATGTTCTTCAGGATAATTAATGTAAACCTCTCCCTACTTCTTCAAACCGCAGCCATCCCCTATCAGCAATAACTCTTGCTTGCATGTCTACTATAGAAGAAACTTCTCTATTCTGAAATGGTGCTCCAGACCCTTTGTGTAAATGAGGAATAAGTACTTTAAAATGATGTAAGTAAAAGCTATATTATGCCGTGGGAAGAGCTAGAGCAAGGTTGAAAGAGCAGAGTAACAACTTTCTAATGTTTGATTTCATAGCCCCAGCTTTCCTTAAATATATTTTGTTTATATGCTATACGAGTATGCATATAAAATGGTAAAATATTTATCATAATGCACCAATGGTATATAAATCAGGGATATACTTTTACAACAGTGATAAGAAGTTATTATGGATGTTGAGTGTTTATGCGTACATACATCACTTTTGATGTATAAACACGAAGCAGACCTGATTTTAAGAGGGGTAATGAAAAAAACATAGCTTAGCTAGTTGAGAACACAGAGAGCATGAAATGATTTAGCAGGGTCCTGGAAAGTAACATGCTGCTTGCAAAAATATTCAAGTTGTGTTTAATATGTTGGACCTCTTGAGACTTCAGTTTTACTGCAGCCGTTACCTTGCCAGTTAATAGACTATAGAAATGCTAAGCTGGTCAACAAGAAATTTCTTTTTCGAACCATGGTCTCATTTTTTGAGTGGATGGGATACACTGCCTTCTTAGGTGGAGAGAAAAGCTGGGGAGGCAGCACTGATTATCCATTCAAGTAGACTTCAAGTGAAATGGGAACATATAGATAATAGTTAAAGGTGGATGAATGATACAGTTGCAAGAGAAGATGTGCTCTTGTGCCCCTTTTAGGTAGGGCAGCTTTCATGGTTTGTAGTAGTTCGTTTCTTGAAAGAGCATAAGGTAATCCTTGCACTGCAGGCACAAGGAGTATTACAGAAGAGACCTACAGATGAGTCACAGGTTGATTTCTTGGCTGAGCATTGATTAGGAAATCCAGTTTTGTATATGAACATATAAATTGCTTCCACACTTGCTTCTTTTGTGAAGATAATATTTTACTTGTGCTTTCGAAATGGACTAGCTGTCCTGTGAAATACTTCAATAAAAAGAATACTTATACAGTTGGAATTACACTGTGATATGTCAGAATCCAGGCATGCTGCCTGTCTGATAACATGTGTCAAGGTGGAATTGGCTGGATGAAACATTTTCATACTGCTGAAGTAAAACAATAAGCTGCTTACGGTCAGAGCAGCTGAGCAATTCACCTGAATAAGAGCAAAATCTCATTAGGTGGAGATGGCTGTGAACGGAGAGAGCACAGACCATGTCACCTGGGCTTAGAGGGCTAACATGCCAATTTTGATCTGTCAGCTGACTTTTGCTTTGTTACTAAGATGTCTAACTTCAGACAGAGGGGCAGCCTACAAATGGCTCCAAAAGTGGTATAGTTATGCTAGCGCTTATGTCTGTCTAGGCTAATACATTCTGCTGCAAAGTGAGAGCAGCACTATACCGTGCCACACAGATGTACCCTACAAAAGCAGAGAAGCCTGATATTCCTACAAGATGAAGCATCATTCCCTCTCTCCCTTAACACCCCTGAGTTTGACCCAGACATGCATAGTTTATAGTATTCATTTTCTTCCAAGATTTTGGGGAAAATGAACATTAGTTTTTCATTTGTTTGAGAGATGCTATAGCAAAATTTAAAGCTGTAGATGTTTATTTAAAATCTGATGGCTGTTTTCTATCCAAACCACTCTATTGTTCTATACCACACTAGCTGTATTTCAGAGGTTGTATTCATGTATAACTTAGGAAATATGGTGGTACATTCTGAAAGAAAATACTCTATGAAGTGTGAATTGATATCAAACATCAAAATGAACTCGCTTTTTACAGCAAGGCCTTAAACCCTGACAAATACAGAGTTACAGCTGAACCAGTGGCAGTTCCTTCACAGTTGTAATGGTGGCAACAGGTGATGAAATAGCGAAATGTAATGTGAAATTTATCATAAAACATAAAACAGATAGGAATAAGATAACCCGCAAGAACTGTTTTTAAAAATTTAGCACACTACTAAATGGTTTGGGTCTTTCCATCTCCCTATCTTTCTAATAGTAGACTCAGTAGAGAAAAGGAATATTTTCATCACTGGTCTGCTCTAAGCATAAATGGAAGATCACTGTTTGTAAGTAAATGCCGTCCTATCTTTCGATTTTAAGTGCAATGAATAGAACAGATAAACATCAAATGAAAATAAGGGGCTCATCTTTTTTCAGTATGGGAGCTAAAGCTGTAGAGCAGATTCTGGATGAGGTAAAAGGCTTTAGCTGTCAAAGATTTCTGACTTCCCACAATTCCTCTCACATTTCCCAAGGTTAAATGCATTGCCTCTAGGCAGCTGCTTAGAATGATAAAAGGGGCACTACAGGACAGCAATGCTCTTTGTAATGTTAATAAACCTTGATTTTGATATCAGATGCAACCCTGGGAAAACCTGCCAGTTTTAGACTTAAAAATCTAACGCTATTTAGCAGAAGTTCATGTAAAGAAGTATTAGTTTGGGAATGGTGATGGGCGAGTTTGAGTGACATATGAAAGCAACAAATACACTCTCTTCTCTTTCTTGTCAAATCTTACTTTTGTTTACCAAGAACAAAAGGAATTGCCCAAGTGCTAATTAAACTGAATGCCATATTAAAATGCACTGTGAAGTTTCCTAGATAAATTCAGCTTTTGAGGCTAACTGTCAGATGAGCAAAAATTCCCCCCAAAATGACAAGAGTGTGGTTTTCCCTGCTCTAGCTAACTTGGTGTAAATTCAGACTACAGCCAAATCAAAGGGAGTTTTCTTGTGCTGGTTAGCTGATAAACCTCTAACAAGTGAGCATGGAAACAATTTGTGCAATAAAGGCAAGGCTGTAGAAGAGTTGATTAGATAACCTAGAATACTATTCAGAAATCACATGAACTTCATGAAAGTCTTATTTTCCTGACGTTCTACTAAAAAAAGCAAATATCTAATGTCAGACTACCATCATTTGCTAGATATTTCCAAATCAACAATAAATGCATAAGATAAAACTTCTGGGGAGTGACTCAGAATGAAGTAAAATGAGACATATTTATGATCAAGGCAGCTGTAAATGAGCAATGCATTTTGGTCGTGTGGAGTTTGTCAAAATGGAACTCCAGCTTATCCTCACAAAGAAACTCTGCCTCTTTGAATCCATGACAAAACTCCCACCGACTTGAAAGAGGTTTGGATTTCACCCACTAACTTGTGCTGAAATCGGAACAAAAGAAAAAAGGGCTCTCTCAGTTCATGGGATGTGAAGCTCTCTATTCTCCGCCTTCAAATTCACCAGCCAAGACCCATTCCCATAATGGGTACCAAAGAACAGTGCCCCAAAATTGCAAAGATAACATATTAAAGAAATCTGAAACTGTTAGTAGTGCTCATTGTTAGCTGAAGTAATCATATTACCTTATAGCTACCATCCTGTTCCCCTTTTCAGTTATTCCCTGTGTATGTCTGGGATATCTGAGACACTGCTGCACTTATCAGGTTACAAAAACTTAGGAAGTTCACTGACTGTTTAGAACCCAGCCATGAACTCTGTGAATACCTCCTGAAAGTGAAGTGCAGGTGAGCTATGTGTGCAGCTATAAAGCAAACAGATACTGGGCCTCAGAGTGCAAATAGATAGGTTTTTATTTTTATGTTGGTGGGTTTCTTTTGTTTGGTTGGGATGATGTTTTCTGAAAAAATGTGGTTCTTAGCTTTTCATCCAAAAATACTTCAAACTGTTTTTGTGTAATTCTTCATTGTTCACTTAGGGAGGTATTTATGTAATATGTGTTAAAATATACAACACAGAAAAATTAATCTTTAAAAATATTTTTTGTTGAGGAAGCTCCTGCCATAATAAGTTTCCTTTCCAAGGAAATGGTCAACAATAGAAAGAGGATGAGGGAAAACACTCCTCAGTTTATATTTTGTGCTTTCTGATTTGTCTTTCTACAATACTGAAATATTTCTCTCTGCTTTTCTCATGAATCTCCTCAAAAGAAAGGAGCAGTGGGGGGAGGACCAAATATTCTATAAACAGTCTTAAAATATATTCTCAAAACAAAATTCTACTTTATTGTTTTCATTTGAAAAGCATAGCAAAAATTTAAAAAATTGAACAGTTATTGCCTATGATAGGAGATCAGATTTATAAACTAGGTTATTTTCCTTTTAACCACAGCACTGAATAAGACTTGATATAATTGATAGTTTCATTGGGTATATGTGGCAGTCCATTAAGGCAGTGTGTATTAGCTCCAGGTATGTATTAAGTATGTGTCCAAAAATTGCTTAATCAAAATTAGTAGCATGCCATCTTTAAAGAAACATTAGTCTAGGCTTTTCTATCTACTTCCTAGCACACGGTGAGATAGTGAGTTAACCTGGAAGAGTACACCATGTCTTGCATGCCACGGTGGTCTTCTTTTAATGAAATCCATCAGGCAGAACTCAGTGTTCCCATAACTTGATCTGACTTGTTCCCACAACTTGATCTGACGTTCTGCTTTGGGGATTGTTCTGAAATTCTCCTTTTGCTCTAGAAAGTTCGACTACTTATCACTAATTTTCTCCTCTATCGCTACTTGGATGTGGATTTTGTTATTGTTGCTTGGTTTTATTTTGAAAACCTATTTTTCTTTTTCATTAGCATGTAGATTCAACTGCCTTTTCGGGACTTCCCTTGAAATTGCCCATGGTTACCCTCTCCTTACTCCATTATCATCCCTCTGTCAGTACAGCAAGTCAGCACCTGGTAATGAGTGTTATCATTATCACCTGCAACTTTAAAAAGAAAATAGTACTAGATGCCAGCAAATGCATAGAAATTAATGCCTCCTACTTGTTTCTGTGGAAACTACATCAGATACAAGGAGCACAATAACACTGGTAGAGCAAATTCTCAGCTACAAAACACCGTTCTTCAGTGTAGTCACAGCCATTTACTTGAATGCCTTGCTGATAATAATCTGCTTAGCCTTACAGAATGTGGCTTGCCTTTCCTGTTGCTGTCACCACTGCTGAAACACACCACCCACTGCACCACTGTGCTCTTGTCCACTGTTTGGTCTCTATAAACGTTCAGCAAGCATTGACGAATGTCAGTGGGGCAAATTTTCTACATGGAGGAGTACAATTCTACACCTTTGTTTCATGGGCACTTCCATGTCAGACACCATTTTGTAAGACTGCCCCGCTCTGCTGTCTGTCACACAGCAAGAAAATGGAATGAAATACTGATGAGGATGTTAAGCCTCTGATGTCATAGGCCAACATAATAAAATAGGAGGCATTACTTTCAGAGCAGCCCTCGTGTTTTAGAATGAAAGCTCCTTTGTATTCTGGAAAACCTGGAACTTTGCTGCTTGTGAAGCTTATGCTCTCATCTCAAACTGTTTTCTAGTGTTGAAACAGCAGGACCCTCTGATTGAAGTTGTTTTGCTGTTTACATTTATCACAGAACAGCTTTTAAAGCATGATCAGTACAGTAGTGTTGCCTCTCCTTGGCAATATCCACAGGTGAACTGCTCTTTAACAGCTTTTATATCTCAAAAATATCAAAGCATCTTCCTCAGCACCCAGCAGTTTTCACTGAGCACCACATTTTTCTATTACTGCAAAATGCTTTTTATGTGTGTCTATATATATATAGATCTGTATATATATGCATTTTGGGATAACTTCATATTTTTCTTCCTTTTGGGTTTTGCAGAGTTTATCACTGAAAGAGAGCTTCTATTTTCTAGGCAATATTAGAATAGTAACTATCTACAATTTCATTACCCCAAGTGGAAGATAACTAAACAGAGTCAAACAAACCCTTTCTCTAACAGTACAACAGTCCAGGGTAATGTAAGATGACTCTCTCCCTACAAAGAGAATGAGGAGTAAGAGTGAGCTGCTTGTGGCACTATTTAGAGACAAACTGGATAACATTCAGATATTACCAATGTAGGAAAACCTGCAGACATCAAAATAGAGGGAATACCAAAATCTAAATTATTTGTATATAAAAACTAGGAATGGCTCAATTTTAATACAAAGGCATGCAGGACATTTCCACTTATGGAAATAGAGGCCTGCCTCTTCAAATGTGGTGTGATTAAATGTGGTGGCAGCTTATTCTTTCTTGTTTTGGTTCACTGCTGCTATGCCTGCCTGGACCTCCGTGTAATGTGGAGCTTGGCCTCACCCAGCACAGGCAAGGCTTGCAGTGTGCTGCAGTGAGAATTCAGGTCAGGATGTAAGATTTAGGAATGATCAAGTCTGAGCTTGAGCCTCAAGGTAATGTGCTATTTCTCCAAGCAAAATCTCTTTTCTTATGAATTAATGGTTTGTCTGGTCACCATCGATCTTTCTTCAGCTGATCTTCTCTTCATTGATCTTTTCTCAGCAAGAGAAATGCCAGTCAGCTGCTACACTGATCTCAGAGCTGAGTATAAATAGTCAGTGTCTCATAGTCTCTCTTTGAGGGTATTCAGTAGTCTTTTCCTTCAGCATTTGTACATCTGTTTTTTTTCATGTAGAATAGTCCCTGAGCAGTGTCATTGATTTCAGCAAATTTATATTAAAATATCTGATACTTAGTTGGAAACTCATGTGGTTCTTCTGATATTTGAAAGGGAAAAGGAGCGAGTGTCCAGTGTTACCCCAAGAATCTGCACCATGCTGTTATTTCAGTGTGGTCTTTAGTTTCCTAGCTTTTTCAGACTATTTAATAGGATGTTGTGGGGGGAAGTTGCTGAGCTATTGCAAGTGAAAGGCAGTAATTTACTGAGCGAAGATCTCTCACTGATGAATCTTAAAGTTCTTTTGAGTATCCCATAGGGATAAAGCACAACAGCAGGTATTTATCCACATACACATTTTTTCCTCATGAACTAAAAAAACTGGAACAATTTGAGTACTTTTTATTTTCCTTCCTTTCTAAAAAGATACTTTATTTTTAGGAGAAATTTTAAAAATCATCTTCATGTGCTGTATTATTGTGTTTATTGGATTTGAAGTGCTGTGGATGTATGGAGGGCTACCATACGTAACAGCAGTTACTAGGACAAAGTTACAATTGTTCATACAACTGAACTCTGTTTGACCATCGGAGGAAGAAAAAATGGTACAAAGCACCATTATAAGAGATCTCAATTTTTTTCTGCTATTCCAACCTTACTACTTTAGTTCAGAGATAGCTCCATCAATCATTTAAAACCACTGACCATACCTTGCACCAGCTATCAGCCATAGTTCATACCGAGCTTTCTATGTGCTCCAAATGGCTTTACATTTTATGTGGAAAGCTGGGTTGAAAATTTATAGTTACTTTCCTTCTGACACCTGGATTTCCCACCTGGAAAATAAACTCCTTTAACTACTTTAAATCTTCATGAATTTCTTGCTGCCTAGATCTCAAAGGGCTAGATCGTGACTGCAACTGCAAGCCCATGCCATGAAGTAATAATCCTATTCCACTGTGTGTGAGTCTATCTGATTCATAGGCCCCAGACACAAAGCAATAAGCAGGCGCTGTATCCCCATTTAAACCCAAGTTCTCTAAAACAGTTTGGAATCTAAAAACTCAGTTTTAAAGGGAATTTAATGCCCAAATGCATCTGAGAGTCTGAGTTCTGCAGTCTGCCCCAAACTGTCTAAGTGGGAACAAGAGAAAAATGCAGCTGAGTTTGTTAACATCTGTTTTAGTCAAATCAGGGTTTGTAATTAATACAGACCAGCAAGAAACTATTTGTTTCCTATTATTCACAATGAAACCATTTGTTCTCTCGTTTTCAACTGTTTCATGGGTTATTTAGATTCAGGCTCAGAGGGCAGTGTTTCTACCTTACAGTACCTGTCTATCTTGTGTGTAGCACTGTGAATGCTAGCTCCATGGCAGCCCTCACTCATGCAGCTGTATATAGCTACATGGCTATCTTGAAAACAGTTTTGTTTAGAAGCACCAGTGTTTGTCACCAAACTAAGCTAACTATCAGTGTACAAAAAACCTCACAGACATCAACATGGGGGATCTACAAACAAAAAAACAAGGAGCCAGTCAGAACCAGTGAATCAGGGAAAAGGTTTCTTCAATAAACAGCTGCAGATACCTCTGCATTTAAGTTCTTTTGTGCCTTTCCTTTGGGATTTGATGCTTGTGCTGGCCCATTCTCAGCATATACGTGGAGGAGCTTGGCTCCCCAGCCCCTTCCATCTTTGAAGGCCAGCAGTTTTCATTTCCATGCCAGTTTTATTTCTCACATTTGCAGAAGAACTGTAACAGAGAGAAAGAAGGCTTAAATGATGTTTTCAGAGCTTCTCTGATATACTGAGTGAACAAAAAATGGAGAAGATTTTCAATTCAGACTTACAAGGTGTCTTAATCATCTCCCTTGAAAGGCCACAAATCCAGCATGGTCATTACCAAGAACAGATCAAAACAACAAGTAGGATATTGGGTGATGCCTGCCACGTGCTTTGAGGATTTAAAACAGTGCTTCCAGAAGTACCTCCTCCAAATTTAAAGTATCATTTTGTGATGGCTTTAGACAGAAGGTACCTCGTTAAGTTCAGCTGAAAGTAAACTCAGACCTAATGCACTGGGCTGCTATCTCTAATGCAGTTTACCTACAGCTTCATGACACTGAAGTTAAAAATAAACTACAGTTATTCTACTTACTGAAATATCAGTTCAACGTGTCATGGGGCTTATTAGCAGACTGAGAATGTTCTTCATGCCTTAATGCTAGGGCATGACTCTGATGTAAAAATGAAATTGAACTATTTAAATTGACTTGGATACTTATTAAGGAGAGGGTTTCATTTAATTCCCTTTTCTGTTTTTTCTCTCCTTTATAGTAGCAGCCATCTGGGCTTGATAGGAGGTAGGGCAATGACAAGTCTATTCTGTGAAAAACACTGTAATTTTTAAAGCACTATTACCAAATGAGACTCAATATGCAGAGTGTGTAAGTGAAAAGTGATTTGCCTTGTATAAAAAAAAATGCACCCTAACTGTATGGTATAGGGATCTTATGACTCTAATTGGAAAACTCAAATTTGTAGACATTTGCAAGTTGAACAGGTGAAAATGTAACTGGTGATAACCAAGGACTAATTATCTCAGCTGGGAATTAGCCATCAGGTGTTCTGAGCCAAATAAAAGGGGAGGGGACAGCGTAAATACAACTGTGCCCTTTTGATGTTAAAAGAACCAGGGGGGGGAATTTTATGTGGGATTGAAAAAAAAAAAAAATTTGTTGAAACAAATACTCTGTAGGATAATAATGTGCGTAACTGCAGTGGTTCTGTTTCTTAAAGGATTTCAGAACTTGGACTGAGAGAAGTGGAAGGAAATAACATTGTAGAGATGTATGATTTGTTGCTAAAAAAGTTCTCTTTGTTTGCTTGTGAGCTCTGCTAAACTGAGTGTAGGTTAGCAATTTCTAGAACTAAAATGATTGCTTAAAATCATTATCTATCTTTCTAGATAGAAACATGCTCTGTTGTATGAATCTATGGTGAGGAAAGATTAAGTGATTATAGGTGTACAGAAAAACCAGAGATAGATTTGAGAACTAACCAGTGGAAAACACACACATACCCTGAGTTGTGTGTGTAGGCAGGCTATACCTACCAGAGGTTTCAAAAATTCATAACTGGATGCAATATACATAAAATACACTCTATTAATTCCACCTTGCTTCTAACTTCCTTAGTTTTAATGCTTATTGTAAAACTTAAATCCTAATGAGTGGGGCTGAAACAAAATAGGACCCTGGAGGTTAACAGAAAAAAATGATAAAACAGCAAATGAGCTATAACAAACTGATTCCTGAGCACATCACCTTTTTCCTTCTTTCTTACCATCAGCACAGTTTTATTATTCCTTTATTTTCTTTTTCTGGCACAGTATGTGAACAAAACTGACAGCACATTAAAAATATCAAATTCTGAAGGCAATTGGTACCTTAAATTGGAATTTCAGTCTTTGACATTGGAAACAAACATACCAGACCATTGTTAGTATTCTGCATTGTGCAGATAAAGACTTAGACTACTGGCAAATTCTTCTGAGAGACATGCCTGATAAGATTATAAATTAGGTTCTACAGAGAAAGTGCACTTAAAGAGAGATTTAATTGTTTGCCAATAAAAATCTTATATCGCATGGAGATTTTAGAGCTCATTTTAACAGTTGTTACTATTCAAATGCCTTAAGAGTTTAGGGTTTTGTTTGTTTGTCTTGGTTTAATGAATTCATTGTTCTAGCTCAAAACTTCACTGTTCTTCTGACTTTTGTGTCTGGTTTAAGATTTTGCTTTCTTTCACTGTGTGCTTATTGCCATACAATAGAGAGAATGTTATGTGCAAGTAAACATCTTTTTGACTTGTTAGACTTAAAGCATGTGTGTGAACGTCTAAAACTGGGTGCTGACGTTTTTCTGCCATGCACTGTTCAGCATCTTGTTCGTAGCTTGTTTGACTTCTTGTCTGCACAGACAAACTCTGATGTTAGTTCTCAGTATGTGCACAGGTAATTGGCAAAATGTCCAGATAGAAAGTTGGCAGTACATAAGAATGTATTAAACTCTGTTCTCATATAGAGGTGCTTTGGCAAGATAGCACATAATTTCAACTAATTCTAAACTTCAGCAAAAAATGTGAATGAACCTGTGTCAGACATCTGGAAAAAGTTCTGAAACCTTTTTGAGTTAATGTTTGGGCAAATTTTGTAATGCATCCAGTGATCTTTAGCTAAACCATTCACTTTTAACAGTATGTTTTTTAATGCTCGATACGAAATATTTGCTAAGATTTCCCTACCTGAAGTAACCATTGGCAACATATGCATGATCTTCAGGATGTATGAATGTATAAGCACAGGGAACACAGGTGCCCCTTTATTGGAGTTTAACATGAGGGACTTTTCTGAATCTTATTAGAGCAATGAAACTGCTGTCAGATCTTTTTATCAGGCCAACTGTGAATGCCAATTCCTTAGGGCTCATATACCACAGGCAGCTATCAATTTAGCTCATAAATATAATTTCCATATACATTCACTGATCAGAATTGGTAATCCATTGAAACCTCTCTGTCTGTAAAGTCACAGTGAATGATAAGGTGGGTTTCTGCTAAGACATTAGCCAGAGTCTCTTCATGTCGTCACTTCAGCCTTACAGTTTCTGTATCTTTAACCTTCTGTTTCTAACAATAACAAACATCATCCTTTGCATCAGAGGGCTTTAGGACACGCTTTTTTTTTTTTTTTTTGCTGACACACTTGTGCTGTGCATTATTTATGCATTATGAAAGTATGGCGCTGCCCAAAAGGTGAACGACCTCTCTCCCCTTTAACTCATTTCCTGAGTAGACCAATATCATCTAACTTCAAACTCTGACAAATGTAAATTGAGGTCTGGGAAATTAGAAAAGTGCTGAACTAGAGCATACAGAGAAGTGTGACATTCTCTTGTTGTGAATAACAATCTAATATCATTTCTCCTATAATGAAAAACTTGGATGTTGGATATGCTTTACTTATTTGTGATGTACATAGAAAAACCTTCCTAGTGCTCTTAATGCACAGAGAAGTTGCACACCCTGAACTCTATTAATGCTATGTGTGTATATCCCAAAGTAGTGAGAATAGACTCTTTGCAAGGTTAAACTGACGGTCAGACCATTCTTTTGGAGTTTCTTGCTGTTGCTCATAGTATGAACTACTCAGGTAGTGGCCATGTAGTTACCGGGGTACTGCATTCCAAACTATGTTTTCAGGGTTGGAAAACAAAAGAACAAGCTTCTAGAAAAAGAGACTTCCAGAATTTTCAGATACAGCAATTTCTTTCTGAGTTGGTAGATTTGTAGGAAATAATAAGAGGGAAGCTGTACCTTATATCCATTTCAGAGGATTCCTAATAACTTCTCAAATAGTTTTTCCTGTTGATTGTATACATACGTGTCTCTTGATCATTGAGGAAGTGGCTTTGTATTTGATTTTTTTTTAATTTATCACATATTTTGCAAGCATGCTCTATAATGATAGCAATTAGCTCAAGCTGAGCAGAAAAGTAAAATAGATGTTAAAGAAACCACTCTCGTCTTTTTTTAGTCAGTTTTTTTCTGCTCCACTTTGCCTGAAAATGGACTGACTTTCACTTGGAGTTTATTAGACATTACTAAGATATAATGAAATTTAAGTTCAGTTTATTGACAGCTCAAAACAGGAAAACACAAAAGAATCCAAATTATTTTGGTCTTATTTCTTCTATCTTTGCACATTTCTGGTACAGAGCTGATTAGTGCTATGCTCACACAAGCTAAACTTGCTGCTAGAGCAGTCTCCTGTTTACTATAAGAAAGGCAATTGACCATGACACGTAGATTAAGTAATTAAACACCCAGTACATGGTTCTGATTCTGGGAATACTTAAGCATGTCTGTAATTTGGGATGCATAAGAAGTCCTCCTGACTCTAGAGATACTACTCCCATAAGTAAAGTTACATCTGTGAGATGTTTTGAAATGCATTCATTTAAAAGAATGAGGTAGATTTGCAAGGAAGTGGAATTGCCCACACGCAGTATGTCTGCAGAGCCACGGACTGTTTGCAACTGTCTACACACATCTACACACAGTTAGACTTTCTTCTTCTCTCATAGCCAGGTGGCTTCCATTTGGCCTTTCATAGCATCCCATCAGTGGTTTGTGCTAGACAGGATTGCAGGTGACTCAACACAACAGTGTTGTAACGTGTGCTGTATCATCTTTTGATGCTCTGGATTTTGGTGTTCAATGGGAAACAACAATAAATTCACAGAGCTTTACAGCCTCTGCCAAATGTGACATCTTTCAGAGTATAACATGCTGAAAAGCTTGCACAATCTGTGCCAACTGCATGATTTAGCTGCTATAAAATCCCTCTGAATCAAAACCATTTTGAAATAAAGAAGAACCAGCCTGAGAATTTCATTGCACTGTTGGATATCCACTCAAAGATCAATCACCTGTCCTCATTCTGTATTCCTGCTGTATTTTCCAGCTTAATCTTTTCTGCAGCTTACCTATTTCATTAAGGCTGGAATTTTAAAAGACTAGCAATCACATGCAGAGGCAGAGAGTGAAGAGTGAGAAGTGTTGAATCTGGAAAAGGCAATCTCTTTCTTTTCTTGTTTCTGTGAGACTTTATAATACCTAGATATACTGAATTCAAGCATTCTGTGGTTTGGCATCCTAATGTTCCTGAATTCCATCCTGCTCTGAGATGAGTTTGGTGTAGAAAAAATACAGTTAGCTGTGAGAGAACAAGTTAGTTCCCCCTGATTCTCTGGAGTTTTCTCTTCCATATACCATTTATACAGCACTCCTCATTGTAACACCTGTGTATGTCAGAGTGATCCATTGCTAAGATCTCTTAATCGTGTTGTCTTGCTCTGTAGCCACCGGGGAAAGAAAGAGTATGACTTAGTTCAAAATAGTGTGGCTTAGTTTTGGTTTGATTTGTGTTTGTTCCTAGTTATTGTAAATAAATATACTGCCATACGCTTGTTGAATGAGGCAGTGTCAAAGAAATGTAGTTTGTATCAAAAGAAAGTAATGATGAGAACAACGGTGGTATAAACTATCTGTGAGGGGCCAGGTAGCCTCTCTAAAAAGAGAGAAAGACATAAACTTATTTTGCAAAGAGCCAGAAGGAAAAAGATGTTGCATGGGCTCTCTGGGACTTGAAGTTCCTGAATTTCAGATCATGTACACATTGAAAGGAGGTAGGAGACCTCAGGGGAGAGGGGAGGGGAGCTCTCAAAAGGACTGAGAAACTGGAGGCGTGGAGGTCTGTAAATCTCTAACTTTTCTTCAGCAAGTGTATGAAGCAAGAGTATGGTGTGGATCAAGGACATGAATTCTGTGCCTCTGCTCAGGCATGGCAGATATGTGTGTCCCACTGGGATATGGCTAAAAAAAAAATCTAAATTACAAAGAAACACTACCTGTGGGAATTAATTAATCAATGGTGTATCAACAAAGGACTTAGTGTATAGGAAAGATGCTTGTCTGTTACACTGCTGCTTTGGAAGGGTGTTTCAACAGCACAGCGATGCGTAATATTTGAGACATGCAAAAGCATTATATTTGTTATATTAATTTGTTGGTTCACTCTGTGAAACATTTGTAAAAAGCCAGTCTGGAACAGCCTATTAAAATGATAAATTATCATTGCAACGTCTGATCAAAAATTCAGTAAGTTAATTAATGCTTCTTTGTCCTAATAGCTTATATAATGAGAGGGAAGTTTGCTAAATTAAGCATAGTAAAAAAAATTGGTCACCAATTTCATGTAGGTTAGGTTCATGTATTCAGAAGTTGTTAGGAGATCTAACAACATGGAAAAGTACCTGTGTAGATTGTTCGTGTGCATGTTTGTATGTGTGCGTGAAATTCTGATGCAAGTCTTCTGAGGTACTATGACTGTGATTTTGTCTGCTAGCAGTTGTTACCTGAATTATTTGTCATCACCTGTTTAGAATATTTGATTGCAAATTTACATAGAAAAGGCAACAGCCTATAATGAGAGTATAAATCACCTTGGAATAGTGCCTTGACTAGAATGAAAGTGAATATCCCCTTGTATTCAACCTGAGAGCATACTAACAGTGGTGCATATTTAATTTGAGGCCATGTAATTAAAATCAATTTGAAGAACTAATGTTCCAGCAAGTAGAATAATGTCTTGAGGGAGAATTACGGAAAAAAATATTTTCTTCTTCTTCATGATGAAGTGTTTCATTTTGACTTCCCACTTTTTCTAAAATTTTCCTAAGTCTGTCATGAGTATTTCTGAGGAACTAATGATTGTCCCTTTCCTCCTTATTAAACATATGTTCTGTTTAAAGCAAAAGGTGTTCTCTCCCTTTAGGCCACAGCAGAGAGAAAACAGAAGTGAGATCAGTTAATGGCAATAGATATCTACTCAGAAGTATTTATTATAAAAAGCCAAGGATGCATTTCTATTGATATGGATGCAACAGTAAACGCCATTTGGAAAACACTGTGTCAAGGGCAGACTATTTGCTTTGTCCTTGTGCACCTCCTGCAACATCGGTACAAATCTGTTTCCGACTGAAGTAAGGGGAGAAGGAGTTGACATCAAGCATAGTCTGAGTGTAAGCCTGTGATTCCAGTAAGTTTGATCTTCTCCTAACATACAGCTCCTATGGGAAGACTCACTGACTAAAAAGTTGTGGTTTTTGGGGCTGCTAAGAGGGAAAGAAAAAACCTGTTACTATCATTTTAGTTGATGTTTCAGAAATGACTTTCACTTGCTTCCCACAGAATCTGCAAAAGTTTGTTGCAATACAGCTCATCACTGCATGTCTAGCAGGTTTTTGTGTTTGTTAATTTGGCTTCATTGCTACAGTTCAGCCTCAGGGCTAAAGCAAACCATGTAAGTGGTTTAGGTACAGAGCTTTTAGAAATCTACACACCAAAGCAACACTTCAAAAAGATGAGTATGTGTGCAGCTACTCATAAATAACAATTCATTGACTAATTGAAACACATTATGGTCAAAATTTAGGCTGCATATCTAATTTGCTCTGATTTGTAATGTCATTCTGCTTTTACTCGTGTTGTGTTGATTACAAGAAAACATGTATAAAGAAAATGCATAAGTTCTTCATTTAATCAAATCTGTCAGAAAATTCAGTGAAATATTTAGCAAGATTCATTACAAGGAGCTCTGGCTGGGTTTGCCTCTGTGTTTCCTCACTGGCATCTTCCTGAGGCTAAGACTGCTGCTGCTCTGTGTGGGTGGATGAGGGACTGCAGATGGGACTTTTATTCCTTACTCCTTATAACTTTGTCCAACTCTTTAACGTTTTTAAAAATGTCTCCCTTTTTTTTCCTATTGAACTGTTTTACAGGCTGCTGTACTTCACTGGCACAGACATTTTCTAGCTTTCTTTTTCATTTGCATTAGCTCCATCTCTCAATGAAGTTGCAGTGGTGTTGCTGTGCAGGGCTATGCAGAACCTGCCATGGCAGGTGGTGCACTGAGAGGGCACAGGAACACAGTGTGGGTTTGGGGGCAGGCTTGTCAGTCACAAACAGAGGGCAAAGCGGAGCAGGGAGAGCATCCCTCTGAATATGTAGGATGGCAAAGGCTATAAATATCTCTCCTTTGGTTTCAGATCCACTGGCTGAGGCTTGTAGACATGGAGTTGCTCTGAGTTCAAACCAAAAACTGTTGTTTTCTTCAGATTTGAAACCTGCAAGGCTCTAGTGAGAAACAAATCCAAGCAGTTTTGGTGAAGGCTGAGCTTAGATTAAACCTCCCTTCTCCAGTGAAGAGGGTTGTGAGGAGAAATAAAGTGAAAGCCTTCACCAGCTGCTTTAGTGGATCAGTGGTTAAAGGCTTCCCTGTGGCCGGTGTGGCTTTGTGTGTTGTACAATTTCATGCAGTATGGTCAAGTGGAATTAATGCTGCTGGTTTTACCTTGATTATCAGTCTTAGCAATTTCATAGGACCAGTTTTCTTACTGCAGGTGACTTTTTCTACTAGGTTTGCAATAGGTCTTAATCCAGATGCAAAAGTGCTGTTTGTTTCTAGCGCTGCTAATTTTGTCTCATCGGTATTTCTTTTTTCTTCTCTTGCACAGCATTTCCTTACAGTACAATTTTAAATCTCTCTTTACAGATTTCTTTCTCCCTCATTTTCCCCCTCTAATAAAAAAAAAAAAAAGGTACATTTTGTTCTGTCTCTTAATGGCTGTTTTTAGTCTGAGTATTTATGGCCTTTACAGGAGCAGAGTTAATGCTATATGATGTCAATATTCTTCCAACATAGTTATGCAGCCGCCTTACATTTATGACCTTTTCCCCCCCATAATTAGTTCCAGCTGAAATTAGATTCAGTGAGAGCCTAGCTCCAATTACAGCCAAATCTGAATAAAACTGATTCCACTGTGGTTGTCTAGAGGAAAAAAAAGAAAAAACCCTTTCCAGTTTCAATGTAGCTAACTAAGTCTCACATCTCGGCAGTATATCTGCACTTAATAGAAGTGGAAAGGGCTCAAGGGCCAGCCCTGTAGAGAGTTGAAAATTCTCAGCACTGCCAGCCACACTGAGCAAAAGTCCCTGCAGTTCTTCATGCAGTCTCTTGCCTGTTGTTTATCCAGACTTACCCATGGCAGAACCTGCCTTAATAAACGTTGCTCTGTGTCTCCTTTAGCTGAGGTGGGCAGAAGATACTGCACAGCACCTGCATTTGTGCAAAAGATTTTTGCTTCAATATGTGAAGTAACACAGGACTGGATTCACAGTCCATGTCCTTGGTGCACGTGTGGGCTGCAGTGCATGCCTGGAGCTCCTGGTTCCTGGTGAAGGTGGATTTAGATGCGCATGGGGAAGGAACAGAGAAGGCAGTAGCTCTCTGAGCTTCCTTCCTTCCTTTGTGAAGAAGCAGGGTATGTGGGGACAAGAACAAAAACATAAGCTGCAAAACCCCACAAGGTAAGCATAGCCAGTGGGATTTTGTCTCCTACCAGCCTAGGTGAATCTGGATATTAGACTTTGAATGCAGACGTGCCAGCCTGTCCAGCACAACTATCATACAAATAGTACAGTCTTCAGACCCAACATAAGCTTTGCAAGTGCAGACTGCCAGTAAAGAATTACGTGAGAAATGCAAGGAGTTGCTTTGAATTCAAAGCTGTGTTTTGTATTAGCCAATTGCATCAAGAATAACATGAAGGCTTTTTGCCATTATCTGAGATATTTAAGTGGGATTAAATGTTTGTTTACTTCATATGTGTTTGCAGCAAAGTTTATACATTTATCACCTCCAGATTGGATTACTATAATCCTTTATTTGCACTTTATCCTCAGCTTTTTTTTTTCTTTTTTTTCTTTTTTTTCTTTTCTTTCTTTTTTTTTTTTCTTTTTCTTTTTATTTTTTTTATTTTTTATTTTTATTTTTTGGCACCTGGGTCAGCTCAGAAAACCAAAAATTGATTTCTGGCACCCAGAGGAGTAAATTACCTCTTATCTGCTCTGAAATCATTGTCATATTGGGTTCTGATTCCAATCCAAATTGATCTTCAAATTAGATTTTGGATCAATAATAGCCTTATAATGGAATGACACTGTTAAGGTTTCTACCAGCTGCTGTGACCCATAGAAACTGATGAAAGAATCTCATCATAGTGTATAATCTTAGAAAAATTAATACACATCCAGTTCCATTAACTCACTGCTACCTTTTCCATCAGGGCAGTAATGTGCATAGGGTCAGTACTGCCTTTAGCTACATTGCACAGCCAATTCTCCAGTTCAGCTGTGGCTTCCTGGTCCTATCCAGAAAGCTTTGTCGGTTTTGGCAAGGGATAAATGTTGTGTTTGTAATCCTGAGCCTTCAATTCCAATTAAGTGCCTTCTGAGACGTGGCAAAATGGCTGCGCAACATCAACTGAAATGAATCTAGGGATTAATTAAATTTTTACATTAAAAAGCGACAATTTAAGTGGTAGCGATAAATATTTTAGTGAAGGGAAATAAGATCCAGCCTCCTCCAAAGCCCTTCCAAGGCACAGGAATTGTTACAAAGATGCAATTTCCCTCCAAGCTTTTCCAGACACTTAGCATTTCAGGAGTGATTTATCAGGAAATATGTGTGGGTTATTTTGAGGCTGTTATGATTATACCATTTGATGAGATTTTTTTTTCATTTCTTTTCTGTGCTGAAGACTTTAAAGTGAGAGAGACAGTCTAGAGATAGCCTGTGATTTGTTTAATTAACTTGCTTTCTTTTTATGGATGGTTGCTTGCAAGGCTGCTCTTTCACTTGGTGATTGTTTTTGTTATTAATGATTTCAGACAGAGCCCTTCATGTATCAAATGCAAGATTGTGCAAAGCTGGTGAAGGAACCACACCAGAGCTTTCTTCCCCCGCCCCCCCCTCCCCCCCCCCCCCCCGCTTTCTTCTTTTGCACAGCTTATGTTTATTTTCTGAGGTGCTGCTTTCCATGCTCTGCTGTGGTTGTTATTAGCACTTTAGGTTTAAAAAAAAATAAAAAATATATATACAAAAAAAGCTTTCATTTCAAAGTTGCAAATGGATGTTTGTTTTGCAAAGGTGTCAAGAAACATTTTATGTTTTTAAAATTTATGCTCATATGTTATGTATTTTAATAATGTTCCTGATCACAAATAAGATGGAGGGGCCACATGGGAGAATACATTTTATGGTCTTCTGTACTCATGTGATGTAGAAACCTCTGAGTTTCTTCCTATTATATCATTGTAGGGGGGTCTCTATGATACGCAGCAGAGGAGAATAGAAAAAAGCAGGAGGGAAGAAGGAAACGGCCTATTTGGTTGTTCTGTGACTTGGAGGACCAGGAGGGCTAGGAGTTTCAATAATGTAGGTGCTGATCAACAGCTGATAAATGTGTGAGATAAATGTTTTGTCCCTACCACATGGATTTTTTTTTTACCAAGAGTAACTGAAAACAATTATTCAAGTGAGCCTTGTGCCTTGGGCCATCCTGTGAAGGCCCAAGACCCATTCTGATGGCCTCTTTTCACCTTCTGTACAAGTCCATAGTTACACAGCCATTTTAGTCTGACATAAATCCATGCCACAACTGAAAGAGACAATCTAACCATTTTCTTCCTCGTTCTTATTCTCAGGGGTCTTTCTTCTGCTGCAATTAGTTAATTAATGCAGCCATATCATGATTCAAATAAAAGATATCTTTCATTTTCAGAAAAATCAGCTCCTGAATCTGGCCCAGGTCTGCATGAGCACTTATGTGGTAGGATTGAGAAGAAGGAACAAGAAGATGAACGAGGCAGGACTGCATCTTTAATGGTAAGTAAACCTTATGTATGTTTGTACATACCATAGTGTGCACTAGACCAGAAGGCACTGATGGCAACAGTAGTTAGCGGTAAGAGGAAATGGTGTTTTAGGACCAGTACAGCTTGTTAGAATCATGGTAGGAATTTTTCACATTATTCTCTCTTTGGAGCTAAGTACTGTATTCTTAAATATTTACTTCCCTCTCAGCTTTATAGGAGTTTGTCTCAGTAAGACCTTAGGATCTCTGTGTGCAATGCATGCTGAGTGATATTTTCTTCTACCATCATGCCTTTGAGTATTTTAACCATTGCACTTATCTCTTCTGCTAAAAATCCGTCCCTTTATCTTGTTAACTCGGTATGTATGGGTTGCAATTTTCAGGCTAAAAGAGGGAAAGAAAATACAAAAATGAGAGCATAGGGACCATTCCAGGAAAATAGGAATGGTCAGGTATTTTTATCTTTCCCTTCTGAAGGGAATGAGGTAAATGATTTCTGACAAGAATTCTTAATAGTAAAAGTTTGTTTTAAAACCACATCAAATTGTGTGGCTCTCTTGAGAAGTTAAGTCTCTTATCTCTTCTCATATGGCTGAATCATTCTGTTGTGTCTCTAGATTCTGGGCTTAAACATTTCTTTATTGCATGAGTGTGGAAGAGCTGAATCTCAGCTGGTTTCTCATTGAAATGCATTATAAAATCTTATGTAAATTTGTGAATGTTCCTTGCATTTACAGGGATCCAGGGTCCCATTAAAATAAATAGAATACCCCAATAACTGTTGTACTGACACTCAAAACATCTGTTCCGTGATGTATTGTAGAGCTTGTGCTGGGGAGTTATTTAATATGTCTTGAATATGGAGACTAGCATAGAAGATGAAAGTAATATTATTTTAGAGGCATCTAGAAGCCTTACGTGCCTTGCTGCTGTTGGTAAGGAGGATTAAATTGTCTGAAATAGTAAAGAAGATAACAAGAATAAACTGGGACTGAAAACAGAGTACCTGGGGATTTGTGCTCACAGAATCACAGAATCACAGAATTATCAAGGTTGGAAAAGACCTAGAAGATCATCCAGTCCAACCATTACCAATACTTCCCAGCTAAATCATACCCCTCAACGCAGCATCCAAACATTTCTTGAACACTCCCATGGTCGGTGACTCAACCACCTCCCTGGGCAGTGCATTCCAATGCCTGACTACCCTTTCCGAGTAGTAATACTTCCTAATGTCCAGCCTGAACCTCCCCTGGCGCAGCTTGAAACCATTCCCTCTAGTTCTATCACTGATTACACGAGAGAAGAGGCCGACCCCCAGCTCACCACAACCTCCTTTCAGGAAGTTATAGAGAGCTATAAGGTCTCCCCTGAGCCTCCTCTTCTCCAGGCTGAACAATCCCAGCTCCCTCAACCGCTCCTCAGGCAGTGATTTGAGACAAAACTTCTGGGATACCAAATTTCACAAAATTTATTTTTTGTGAAATATTTATTTTACTTTATTTTTAATATCCATATGAAATGTATTTTAATGGGACAAGGGTCCACTGACTGGACCAATAATATTTCACAATCCAGAAGATCTTAGAAACCACTGAGCTGTTACTTATTATTATCATATTTCAGCACTAATTTCTGCGTATTACTTCATTGCCAACTGCAGTGAAATGAAATGCATCTTAAGGATGACTACTACTGATCTAACGTACTGTGGGAAAGGATCAGTGGAAAATCCTTGTCCACTCTATATTATTTTCTGATTTTAAAATATTTTAATGGAATTGCTGTAAAATGCATATGTGAAGATCATTTCTTGCTTTCATTCACTACAAAAGACACAGCTGCCACACATTAGTCTATCGGTGGATTAAGTATGACATACTGCACTCATGAAACACAGAGAAAATCAAGTACCTAAAAATTTCTGATATTCAGAGTGTTATGTATTTCAGGTGTTTAATGATCGTGTAAATAAGTATGGAGAGTATGGGTGGGGGACCACGAAAAAAGGCACGTAGAGCCTACTACCTCCTCTGTGTAGAAAAAGGAAAATCTACCGTTTGAGTTAACCTCCTCTCCATGTACCTGTATGTACACACCTCTCCTGTATATGTTCTCTCTCTCTGTTCTTTCTCTATCCCGCAGGTGACCCTTCTTTTTTCTATATTTATCCAATTATCTTAAAAAATCCTAGGAAAACCACTCTGCCAAAGTCTCAAGTAGAACGCACCTACAACTTGTTGCCGTTCCTAATAGTTTGGTCTGTGCCAACTCTTCACAAAATCTGGTTGATTTTACCTGCTGTGTAATCAGACTTCCGTTATAGTTTGGGTCTAGTTTGAGCAGTGAAATCCCTCCACATTGATTTTATGCTCTAGCTTTGTAATAGTATTTTGTTGCTAAATTCTAGCAATTTTATAAAATAGTTATGTTGGTTGTGATTGCCTAAATTGAAGTATTTGAGGGAATGTTTTCAGATAAATAGTAGGAGAGACATATTTAACGATGTTTCATTTCCTTTGAGTATCGCTTTCCAACGAGGTGGTGGTTGTATTCTATTTCATTGTTTGTAGAGTGGAAGAGTATCATTTTCCATTTTGAAATTGCTTTTTATTTTGTCTCTCAGTTTAACAAATCATTAGTTCAAATTGAAGACAAACTTGTTTGGAAATTAATGGATTTATTTCTTTTTTTAAGTTCTTAAAATTATAATTTAGATTAGAAGGAAATAGAAATCATATGCTGGAATAGTGTGCCAGTTCACAGCAGCAAACATCTGTGAAAATCAAAGGTGATTTTTTTTAAGTACTTCATGAACTTGCTGTATTATTCAACTTTGTTCCAACTGTCTTGGTTCTGTTTTTGTTTATTTTCAGCCAGACCACTGTGCATAAATATGCTTAGGTACGGCATGAACTAGACTTAAACCTGTATGCAGCATCCTTTTTGTTCTTGTCCAGCACTTATGTAACCTCCTTCTGAGAATGTGTAAAGAAAACAACAAATATGGACTTCTTTTATAGCTGGCAAGATCAAATATACATTTCCTTTACCTCTATAGTTCTTAATTTCATGGTGTTTTGCTGTTGTCATTGGTTTTGGGTTTTTTTGTTTTTATTATTTGCTAAATTATAGTCTGTTATTAGTGTACGTATTATAGCGAACAGAGAGAAACAGGAACAAAGTACACAGGTGTGGCCTTGGGCTTTCCAATCAAGCTCCTGGTAAACTCAAGAACATCTGGATATTTGTAAACAATCCATGGCAACATACCTTAGTAACAAAACTGAGCTTTTCAGATGTCCACTATATTTTCTGCAGTGTGTGATTCCAAACGTGTCACCTAAATATCATTCTGAACACTATTAGAAAGAAAACTTGAACTGATGCCTAAAGTACACAAAGTTCTTTCATTTATAATTTTCCTTACAAAACGTATTAACTGCCTTTGTTTTCATAAAAGCAATGCTGAAAGGTTACATACAGTTCTGTGTTCCTGAGAGTCAGAATGGAAAGAAAAAAAGTCTAATCATTGTAATTACATGACTGAAAAAGAGAGGCCTGGCATATTAAGGGACTTAAAAGAAGGGAAGAAAACACCATGCAGAGCAGAAATTTGTTCTTCAGATTCAGAAGCAGGCTTAAAAGGAGGCTACAATATAAGTGGAGGGCAATCAGAAAGTAACTTAATAGTTTATAATTATGCTTGTCTGTTGATCAACTTCATATTTCTTCTGTGATTCAGTGAATCATGCAATGAAAAGAAAATGCATGGTTGGATAAATATCCCCCTTTCCACAGATAAAGGACAGGGATAAGCAAGAACTTCGCTCTATTGCATGAAGACATTATAAAAATTCTGTGGAATTATTAGCTTTGCCTCACCAATAATTTGATTACTGTCTTGGTGGCTGTTAGTAAAATAAAGCTTTAAAATAAAGATGCTAGACTGTAAATTACATTTTTGAATCACCCATTTGAATTAATTATACTTTTATCAAAATAGGCCATAAATAACAGACAGGGTTGCCAGATGTGTGTATTTGATAAAAATATGCTTGAATTTTGATGTGTTTAGTACTGAAGAATAGTGTGCTAATCATTGCTTTGGACCAATCTGTGTTTTTAAAAAAAGAAAGAAAAAACGTCTGGATAAAATAAAGAAAAAATGCCCAGAATTGAGAATGGATGACTTTGAGAGTTTATGATAAGCCCAACCCAGAAACTTGCTATGAACTTGGAGGACCTTTTCCTTCAACTGAAACTTAAATCTCAAATATTTTTTCTGCCTGTTTCCAAACACAAAATTTAGAATGATAGAAATCAGTGCTTAAGTAGGATGTTAATTTTATTTATTTATTTATTTATTTATTTTTAATGAGAGTTCTAAACATCATCAGCTCAGGGTTTGCAAAACATGATATGGTCAATAAAATTATTTAGCTCCCACCTTAATCCATGTATTACAGCAAATGTACCGTGAAGTAAAGAAAATCTTTGTGAAAGTATGAAGATATTGCAGATATTTTATACATTTATTATCTGGCTTAAAGCTGAACTGGCTATTGATGCCTTTGTTGTGCTAATAAAATAATATTCTGAAACAAATATTGGAAATGTAGATTACATTTTGAATTATCCAGGTGTTTAATGTGTATGAATCTGAAAGTGTGCTATGGGCTTGTACTTGTATGTGCTCACAGATAAATTTAGTTAGGGAAGGCTGAGAATTCTACTGTATGAAGTTATCAGTTGTTTCCTAAAACAGGAGTGGCGTTCATAGTATTACATAGCTAATATGTCTTAATACTGAGCACAATAAATCATAACTGAACTGAGGCTCCATGAATAAAAACGGTAAAATCCCTCTTTAAGCCTTTTAATAACTTTCTAAGAATTAACATGCTAACAAATTTCTGCTTAAAATCATAATTGTAGGAAAGGTGAAGAGGGTAGGAGTGTGTGGAGAGAAGACATTTGTTCATTGAAATGTTTAAGTATAACTAGTTTTGATGACCTTTGAATTTATTGACACAGAACTTGAGTTATTCTAATGTATGACAGAACAGAGTTTTAAAATGCCAAAGCAAGGACCTACTACTTGAACCCAAAGTGATATTGCTTAGCTAAATGGATACAAATCCAGCCAGCAGAAATATATTTTCATTGTTTGGTGAGCAGTGTCCAAAGACTAGCAAATCAGAATTGGAATTTTTTTTATTTTATTTTTTTTAAGTTTAGATGTTAGGAAGAAATTCTTCACTCAGAGGGTGGTGAGGCATTGGTACAGGCTGCCCAGAGAAGCTGTGGATGCCCCATCCCTGGAGGCATTCATGGCCAAGCTTGGTTGGCTCTTGTGCAGTCTGAGCTAATGGCTGACAACCCTGCGCAAGATAGGGGTTTGTAACTAGATGATTTTTAAGGTCCCTTCCAACTCAAGCCATTCTATGATTATAAAATGTTGTCATCTTCACTTACATCACAGATCTGCATTGTATGTACACCTACATTTGGTGCACATACTTCCCGAAACTTAAAATTACTTCTGCTGCAATATCAGTACAGGAAAAAGTTCAAAATTTTACAGCCAAAGGGAATTGTACACAGTATTTTAACTCTTAAACATAATGATAAGTTACAGCCATAAGCATGGATGGTAGAAGTCTGTATACATACATGTATGAATGCAAAACTTGATCAAATAGTTGTTCTGAAATTATACATTTTAATGTTTCTGGTGTCATAAGTCTTCCTTGTTAGTCATTTTCTACCTGACTTCCTGCAGCTTTCTCACCAATGCATATCTATTGACAGTAATGTTTGCTTTTAACTAGGGTCAAGGAAAAAGAAAAATACTGCATGAAAACATATCATTAAAGTATTTTTGATGTTTTTGTGAATGAGTTGCATTGGGCATGCAGGCAAATTAAAAGATAAGTTGGTAAACTTTGTTAAATTACTGCTAACATTGCCAAATTGACTAACTGCTGGTGGTTAATCACATTGATAGCAAGACCACTCTAGATGTCAAAACAAGATCTTTAGTATCAATACCAGTATTGGCAGTAGTGCTTCCTTTGTATAATGATCTATTAAACTTTGGTTTCTTTCACTGAAATAAGGAATGGAAGAGTTCTGTCAAGTTCTGTCAATGACCTACTAACTTGACATATAACACATCTCCAGCCTTGTTACTTGCACTTCCAAATCCTTCCTTGTTTGATTCCAGATGAAGTATTTTCTTCATACCCCACTGGCATGGATGACAAAAACATATTTACACTTTTGTGTCATTACTTCTATCAAAGTCCCAAATTAAAATGCTTACCATACTGCTAATGTAATAGAAGGCTAACCCAGAAGACATGTTTTAGAGTAAGTGCTCTCTAATTTCAAAAGCTGTCACATTCTGCTCATGAAGGGAGGGAGAGGTAACCAAATTCACAAATCTCCCCTGGTTAGGTTAAGGTGAAACTGACACTCAAGGTCCAAACACAATCATCAATTTTAATGAGAATTTCTGTACTTCAATTATCTTAAAAGTACTGGCACTCTTACAGTTATACCTACCTAAGCTGCACAGCTAAACTATGTGACTTCATAAGAAATCGAAATGAGCTGTGTGTTACTTAACAACTTTACAAGGGAAAAAGAAAGAATGAGAGGGTGAGAGACAAACCAAGAATGAGATCACTGTTTTGTTTCCAGCATTGGTCCAGTCAGTGGGGATCCTTGGTCTGTGATGACCCAAAAGTCACTGTCACTGACCCAAAAGTTTCAGAGTCTCAAAGTCCCTACCAAGCTTCTCTAGAGTGTACTTTTATACCTGCTAGAAGCAAGTCTGTTCATCAACAAGTTTGCAATAAACAAGTTTGCAGCCAAAACGTCTGCAGCAAGAACGGGAGTTTTGGAATGAGCAACATCATCCCATCTCTACAGGGTTCCCTCCTTAGAGCACTTCTTAAACCTTCAGCATGTTGTAATGGCAGTGATCTTCTCTTACAACTGTTTGAAAGAATTCCAGCTCTACCACAAGTAGTGTTTTTAATTGGTCTGCTGCAGTAGCAAAAGTGGTTTATGAAAGTTGCTTTTAATTTGACCCAAGATTATTTGTGTATTTGGAAAGAAATGTACTTTTGAAGTCTTGACTTCAACCTAGACCAAGTGAAATTGGTAAATGAGCAGCTTTTAATACACTAATATAAAATTGTCAGGATCATGGTTAAATATTTGAGATAAATGACCAAGAAAAGATGTATAAAGGGTTAACTTCATGAAGTTTGGCTTCTGTCATACCTGGTAGGTTTTATGTGGAAATCAAATCATGAACAGTGGGAAAGAAGGTATTATACTGTTCTGTGTGTGCTTTCATACCAGGACCACATGAGGTATGGAGTTGCTAAGGTAATGTTTAGCTGATTTTTATATATGGCTTAACAGCGATAAATTAGGTGTAGGATTCTATAGCTTTTTGAGCATTAGGTATCTCTCACTACAGTAATTTTTGTGGTTTGAACTGGAAGCCCTATCTCCTGAAAATCCTAATTCAGGTGCTAACAATGGCTTGGGTCATGCCTGTTGGCAAATTGTTCTGAGCCAGATCTCCAAAGGGACTTTGCTGTTGCGTTGGCTTCTAGTACACAGTGCATAACCTGACATATATACACAGAATGAGGCAGCCCAGAATGGCCATTGGCACAGATATTACATTGAATGGGTAAGTTGTCTAACACAGCAAAAAAAGAAAGAAAAAAACTAAAAAGAGAGAACTGAAAGCTGTCAGACACAGACACTAAGATTGTTATCTATGAACTAAATCTACAGATCAGTGTGTCACCTTCAGGCATCTCTCTTTTCGAAATCTAAAGGTGGGCAGTATGATGCCCACCAACAAATTCCTAACCCTGGTTTAGATTCACTTCCAGAGATGAATCTTGACTCTATGCCTCATTTTATCTATTAAAAATGGAAGCAGAACTTCCTTACAGCACCAGGAAAAATGTTGCATATATTTCTAAATCTCTCTGACTCTTAAGATGTGAAGAGAAATATGGTTATGAGGTAATAGCAAGATTTTTCAACTCAACTTCAAGACTTATTTTCAATTTTATTTGAAAAACATAGCTATGGCTCACATACTAACATTAAGTGGCCCTTTTTAGTGTTCTGACTAAGACTAAAACCAGTGCTCTGTCTTCTCTCCTACCCAACTTTGCCCTTTGAAGTGTGAAGGATGAGTTTTAGTCTCAGTGGAGTCCAAACTGGAGACATTTTTCTAGTTTTGTTGAGCACTTTGCTCACAATAATTAGGAAAAATGTTTGAACCATTTCTAATAAATCAAGTCTCCAACTTTATAAGAAACATTCACAATATTTTGAGCACTGCTTCATTTCAGTGCTTTTTCAAGTCTACATGCTCCATGCTTTGTGCTTAGCATACACCTGCCTAATAAGTGGATAAAAGATGAAGTGGATATCAGTTCTAAATCAAAAGAAGGTTAATACTTTAAAAACTTAACATAGCAGTGATGCTGTGCTTATTCTGTTCACTTGGGCCAGCCAAAATCCTCCTGTAGGTATTAGAAGACAATGCCAATTTTTTATTTTTCACATAAAAGGCTTCTTATGAACTAAAGAAGTGATGGTATTTTATTGCCTGAATGTTTGTTTGTCTGCATTAGAGTCTTGCTCTCTTCCAGCAAGCCCAAATACTATCTGTAAAAGTAAAAAGAAAAAGTGAACATAAAACAGTGGATATTTACTTGAAGGTAATCTTGGTTTCAGAAAGCATTTGGAAAAAAAAAATGTATTTAATCCTAAAGATGCACATTGGAAAGTTTTGAAATGCATATGCCAGCATCATGTGCAGTCATCCCCTTCAGGAAAGGTGTAGTGTAAGAGAAGCAATCACGAGCTTTAAGTATTTGATTTGAGGTTTGAGATTCAAAGCCAGACATCTGGAATCTCTATACAGCTTATTGTTCATTTATACAAATCCTAATAATCATTAACAACTAATTCCCAGTTACTTCTCACCCCCATTTAATCCCACTGCTATTTCACTTATTTTGTTGTGCTTCATGGAGGAGAGGTCTTGTATATTAGACTTTCTTCATTGGCTTTTACAATACTTCCATTCATTTCCATCTTAAAGAGGAAATTTTGAAATGGCTGCCAAAGCAAGACATCAAGTTGGAAGTGCATTGAAAATGATTTCCAGTGCTTGTATTTATTGCAGAGACAGATATATCTGTGCTGTAGCTCACAAAGACAGAGGTCTGTGATGAGCTGGCTACAAAGAGTATACACTATCTCAAAAAGAAATCACCTCATTTTTTCGTTTTTTCATTTTTTCATAGTAGAATGCCAATGCTTTCACAGGAAATACATCATTTTTCTAGGGAGTACATGTGGGGTTTTTGTTCATTTGTGGTGTTGTTGTTTGTAATTACACATTAGGACTTACCTCTATCTCTGAAATGAGAATGTAAGCTCCAGCGAATGGTTAAAAACATTAGATGCCTAACCTTGCTTGACAGCCTATTCATCAAAATCAAGAATTTCCTTAAATCTTGCTGGAATCTTTTAGAGGAGACTTGATTAAGGACGTTGTAAAATACCATAAACAAGAGCAAATCTTCTAATCAATAAGAGATGCTTCATCATGCAGTCTTGTTCCAGACAGTATTTGTATGGATCAGTCATTCTCTCCCACTGAATTTGTTGTTGTCTAAACTAATAGAAATGATTCATTTCCCAAACACAACTGTGATGTCTGAATGCACATGTAATGGGAGATTTTGCATTGCGTGGGCATTAAGGACTGATATTGTCTGAAGCAAACAACTTGAATGAGGGAAACTCTAAAATCAGAGAATGACAAGACTCACATGCACCATGAACATTTTCTTTCTCCCTTGTCTTTGGCAGAGTATTTGTTGTTACTTTTGCATTAAAAGAGTGCCATAAACAATTACATGCTATGAGTGAAAATGCAAAGGCCATGAGTAAAAGTCAGTGTTTACTCTTATAGCTCTTTAGAGACCTTAGGTATTCCTATAAGGCTTTAAGAATTAAAGTAAATGAGCTAAAGTTCAGGCAGTGAACCTTGCACTAAAAGCCTATTTGAGCATATTAATTAGAGGCTGCCTCTGTTCTAAAGGTTGTTATTTTTCTTGTGTTACCTGTCTATAGAATAATTTGCACCCTATGGTCTGGAAGCATGCTGGGGGACCAGCAGACTGGTTTGGAGGAATCCAGGAAAGGCTAATCTCAATACACCTAACTTCACCACACTCAGAATGTACTGGGTCTCTGCCAATCAACCAAGGTTACACATCATTTTAAACTGTTTCCTTAGGTCACTTGTGCCTTTTGCAGGGTTCCTTTATAAAACTCACAGTTATAAATCAATACGTACTTTCCCGAATAGGGGTCAAAACAACAGTTGTGATCTCTTGGGACCTAGAAAAATTAAGTTGTCATTTGCTGTCCTCAGTGAAGAGAACAGAAACCAGTCTGAAGCAACTGCTGCAGTTTCAGCATTCTCAGAACGTAACCACTAGTTATCTATGGGAATATGAGTAGGAAGTTGAACCAGCTCATTTGATTAGTGATTTCAATTTAAGATTTGGCAGGAGAGCAAGATAGTCCATTGGAAAACTCAAGAGGTTGACATTCACCCAGAATGCGTGAGAATTACTCATTCAGTTAGTGGAAGCCAGGATTGATTGACTGACTGATGATATTCCATTTTGTGTGCCCTGCTAATTAGCTCATTCAGTTTTCTCAAGATAATTAGTAAGCTGTAGCCAATATTGACAGTGTTGGTATATTGAATCGTATATACTTTTTCTCATGCAGGACATCTGTATTTGTCATGTATCCCAAAAGATGGATAAAATGTGAGGAGGCTACATAGGCAAATTGAACCAGATCTTTAGCTCATAATAACAGGCTTAGCTCTAAATGTGAACATATTTAATTATACTGATGGAAGCTCTTGGGAAACAGATTATGAAGTCAGAGGCTGAGGTAAAAGTGTGTCCTGGGCAAATTTCTTTTATTAACCCATGCTTGTGTATATCACAGTCCTGTTGAACTGCAGTTTTTTGAAGTACGAATCAGAGGTTTTACATAACCAAAATGCAGTGGTTTTAAGAATTTACCTGTCTTTATAAGGGATATGGCTTAAATGACAGATAATTAGGTAATTTTTTATATAGCAGTTTATCAATAGAGAATTGAGACTGCAGACAGGTGACAAGAGAATATGAAGATGTAAGTACATTTTTTGTTTAGTATTTGTTTTTGTTTAGGATTTGTTGGTGTCACTTTATAGTAGATACATACAAAATAGTTTGCACCATAAGATCTGAACAAACTGATTACACACTTCTTTGTTTTAGTTCCTGACAATGTATTTCACAACCAGAATCAAAAGAGATCAGGAGACATGCAAGACACAGAGAAGCAAAATACTGTATTCACAATAATAAAATTTCATTTGTTAATGAGTTGCTACTCCGCAAAATGACAGCAAATTAATCTGAATAACTTCCAGAGGGACTTATTTGCCCTTCTTGCAAACTTTTTGTTGTAGTCATAGCAATTTTTTACTACTACTTTCCCTTTGTGATTTCAATGAATGTAACAACATCCCATAAATTCAGGCCTCAGAACGCAAATAGATTCACCAGACATCCTCATTACTTCAGCATACATATCCATGGTTGAAATGCACAGTGCCTTATCTATTGGTTTAATTCATTTCACTCAGACCATATAGCAAAACTCCAAAAGAGTAGAAAAATGGTGTAAGAATGGGATCTGTTTTGGTTGTTGTTCTTTATTAAGAAGGGTTCCAATCTTCAATAGCTCTTTATGTAATTTACCTGTTGTCTTTACTGCTGCCTCTTCTCAGCTATTTAGGTTCATATTTCTGATATGTTATTTTCTTTGAAGCTGTATTGTAGGCTGTAGCATCTTGTTTACTGGTAACACAGTGCGCTTGTGAAATATAAATATTTCAGGGTTTTTCTTCAATCTTTCTGGCAATGAGATGATGCAAACTTGAAATGTGCCAGGTGTCACAATCCTTTTAACGCTTCTTTTTAGCTGCAGTAGCTACAGCAGATTCAACATAAGGGAAATGCCTACCATAGTGGAGCTTCCTTTGAGATTGCCTTTGTCTATAGAAACTGAGCTGACAGCTCAAAGAACGTACCTTCCAAATGGCATCTTACAGAGTTGATGTAAACTAACTTGAAGACCTAGCAGCCTAAGCACCCAAGTTGGTCAGGACTGTCTGTCTCTCAGGTGATGTCCCATGTTTTCCAAGGGATCCTCTGGTCATGGTGATTGCTAAATTTGGTACAGCACTAACCCCTTTTGTAAACAAAATCTCTGTTCTGATTGTAGATTGAGGTTAGCATATTGTTGTCTTTCTTCTCATGTTTTCTTTAGTTTTTCTTTAGATCCTTTTTCAGCTTGGTACAAGCTGAAGAACCTTGGTTGTTGTTACTGTGAAATAATGCAACATAATAAGACCATATTAAGACGAAATATTAGCTTTTGTAACTGCTATTCTGTATGTATGATTATGAACACTTGTTCTTGTTTTTTCAGAAAATCTGAAATATTTTTCCTAAAACTATGGTATGTTTCCATAGGGTTTTTGTTTGGTTGTTTGTTTTGTGTTGTTTCATTGTTGGTTTTTTTCACTGAAAGAGTATCACTAACTGTGATAATTTTCAATACTTCACACAGGTTTATAATTGATGTTTCTGAAACACTAGTGTTCCCAAAACTTTTTATTCTACTCATTAATCCATAACGAATGGCTCTTACTATCTTTTCATCATCTGTCTTGTTTAAATGTTGCCATATTCTTGGATATGTTATGATATATGAATGATTCAAAGAAACTGATGCCAGGCTGCCCTCTAGACATAGAAACTAGCTCAGTGAATGAATATGAAGTGATTGCTCAAATAGAAGCAGTTACAAGAAGGAGTAAGTATTATTCTCTTCATCTCATTGCTACTTGCCAGGGAATGAACTTGGTTGGAAATGAAACTGAGATATTACAATCACTGCTCTATGGGCTTTTAAGCCAGACTATCCATGCTCTACCTGAATGTTTCCATCATGATGGTTCCTACTACTCTTAAGTTTATGGAGGATGAACAGCAATTTATTCACTTTCAAGGAACACATGAAAATGAGAATTAATTTCTAAACCTGAAATCAATTAGAGAGTTAAGCAATCAACACAAGTTTACTGTTATTATATAAAATTATTGAAGGCTTGAGAGAGTAGTCTAACTTTTGGGAATCTTACAGAATGTAGTAGAAAATTGCGGATTTACTTAAATACAGTAAACAATAGCATAAAATAAATATCTAGGAAACGTGATCCTTCATTAAAACTGTGTAAGTACAAAGGAGCTCTTGTGACAAAATTATTTTTCACTTTGGGCTCCCCCCTATGTATTACTGCATCAGTGCTTCAGAGCAAAAATGTTGCTTTTAACAGCACCTGCTGCCTCCCCAAGAATTTTTACAGATGTTATATGAGAGGGTAACAGCCGTTCTATATCCTGTGACTCCTTCTGTTGCTTTTGAATGGCAAGCACAAGACCTAAATGCCAAGTCACAAAAAAAAATAAAAAAAAATGTCTAGCAGGAGCAGCTGGCTGCTTGGCAGATGCATCATCACAGCAGCTTTGAAGCTGCCCATGGGTCTGTCACATTTTAGATACCAAGAGACTATCTTGGCTTCTTTGTCCTTTGTAGATGCCATTTTCTATTAAACATTCTTTGGTTCTTGGAATTTTTGATGTTGTACATAAGCTCTTACTTTGTGAATAGAGACTCAAAAGTTACATTTCTATGCAGAAAGCAAAACTTCCTTTAAGAGAAAGCTCCTACAGAGCAGAAATGTTGATGTAAGATTATATGCGTAAAGCAAAATATTCAGGGAATGGAAATTTCATGTGAAAATAATCGCTGAGCTCTCCATATTAAGTTAAACTTTTCAGACAAGGATACAAAATAGCTCAGTCATGTCTGGTATTAGCAGTTGATGTAAGGTAGGTCTTTTCACTTACGTCAAACCGTTTTTCAGAAAATTTTGGAGTTTGTTTTCTAAATGTGACTAATTTATAGAATGCCTGTGTTGCTACAATTGGCTTTGCTGATTGTAAGTAGCTAAATGAAAAAAATATTCAGCTTTGCTTTCAAACAGGAAAGCAAAAACATAACTCCAATACATTCAAACTCAAGCCTTTCAACTTTGTGGTTTATACATTTTAATTCCCATTTCAGATTTTTTTTTCTTGCAATTTTTAGTTCTGAATACAAAATAAGCATCAAAAATATGAAATACTTCCCAAAGTGAAGAGAAATAGAAGTTGTTTGTGGGAGATCTGAAATTCAGAAGCCATGAAAAAGCATAGGTTGAGAGCATAGATGATTTCATGGAGTGCTAGGCTATTAATTTGACTAAAGAGTTAATACCAACTTTTCCACATAGGTTCCATTGACTTAATTTCAAGGTATATGCACAACTAATAGTGGGCATTGTTGATGAAAGAAAGAAAGATTGCTCCATCAGAGTTTGACCCCTACAGATTAACTGTGATTAATCCTGCCTGTCCATATGTGAACTCACAAGCCCATTTTCAGACTGATTTGGCCTGCTTCAGTAGATTCCCAGCATTGCCATCTGAATGTTCCAGAAACTCAGACTGAGGTCTGTATAATAGGGTTAAACTTTACACAGGTAAAGAGCTTTGCTGAATGCTCTTTCTGGAGCTGAGGTAGGAATTGGGAAATCACGTGGTAATCTGGTATTTCTTTGAAAGGAAAAGCAGTAATAACAGTAACATGATAGAAGGGTTCATGACCACTGATACAGCTGAGAGCAAATGCTTTATATAGTGCCTATGAATTAGGCCAGAGTAGAATTCATCTACCTTTACTTTTGTATGCCTGGTCCTCCCTCTAGTGACTTACCCCATCCATATACTAATATGTATGTTATAAAAGAATATGCAAGGAACACGATAGGTGAAACTTAGATATAAGAAGGTCATCTTTCTTAGGAAAGAAGCCAGCTGAAATAAGAGAAGCTGGCTTTTTCTCTGTGTTTTATTTCTTTAGCTACTGAGTGCTGTTTTAAGGATACGCTTTTCTTTACTGTAATATAAATGGGAATTTCTGTACCCTTGTCTCCCGGTGTTGGGTGGTAACAGTCCTCATTTTACCTGAGGCCAAGGAAAAGTCAAAGGGGAAATTTAGGTTCCTTTCTAATTGTTTTCACACAGACAAAAAAGAATGATGAGATAAAACACTGCCTGTGTTAATAGATAAATAATAGATGATAAAATAGATAACAAATGATAGAAGAACTTCATCCCTCATAAAATGATGGCATGTATGTTTTGAATCCAGATTTCTACCTTGCTTATGTCGTGCTTTTTGTGAAACGTTGTTTATTTGGTATTTGTTTTTCTACTGGATTTTAAGGTGATTCTTAATGAGTTGGAAGATGGGATTTTCCAATTTTTGTCTCAATTCTTTTTGTCTCTAACTGGTTACTTGAAAATGTTCCAAAAAAAAAGGAATATTGAGCCACCATGTTGTACTGAATTCAGATGGAGCTACTCCCTCGGACACTAATCCCATTGAAGAGACTTATGGAGAGATTTCTGTGGGTCTGACAGTTGGAAATTACCATGTTTCAGAATAAGTTGCAATTCACATGCTTTGTGTTGGAGAAAAGATCGTGTGTTAAGGGGAGGGTGGGTGGGTGGAAAGAAAATCTTTGGCAGATCAATGAGGGACATACAATGTGTTTTTACTTCTGTTCATTTTTGCTGCTCCTGTTTCTTAGACTGCTGATCTTGAATCTTGATCTCTGCTAATCGTAAAAAAGGCGACTGGTGTAATTGTCTGAAATGACATCCAGGAAAGCCTGTTAACTGCTGTTTAAGCTATCTCTGCAAAGAGTCATAGGATTATAGAATGGTTTGGGTTGGAGGGGACCTTTAAGATCATCTACTTCCAACCCCCCTGTTATAGGCAGAGACACCTTCCCACTGGACCAGGTTGCTCAAAGTCCCAACCAGCCTGGCCTTGAACACCTCCAGAGAGGGGACATCCAGTTTCTCTGGGCAACATGTTCTGGTGTCTCACCACCCTCACAGTAAAGAATTAGCCATACCACTGCTGAAATTGTGATCTACAGGCAATGATTCTTCCAATTTCAGTTTAATTTGCATCTTCTTTCCAAAAGTGCATGACAAAATAGAATTGGCTTGATCGTCCATGATCTACAGAGAAGAGATGAAAAGTTTTCAGTTTGGAATTGTTTTTTAAATGTAAGCCACTATATTGTCTTTTTCCTTGTGACTGACATTTATGAATAGCATTCAAAGGAGCTTAGTTTAGGTTTATTGTGTTATAACAATATAAATTTATTTATGAATGACAAACTATCATTGGCAATACTCATAATTTGATGCTGTTTTTTTAAATGTTTAAGTACAGGAAACTATGCTAGCAGAAATTTGGCTTAGTTGATATCTTTCTTCATATTCTTTTGTAGCTCTGGAAGTGATTTTAAAATACCACAACTTGTAAGATTTGCAAGTGCTGTTGTTTGGCATTTGTGCCACAGGTTTTGCCTTTGCTTTCACAATCTGAGGTCAGTGAAGCTGTCATGAAGGTATGGAAGGATGTGAGTTTTGTGCCTTTGTCCTGCATTTACTTTTTTATAAACATATATCCACATTTCTAGGGCACAGTTTGTTACCAGCAGAGAAGCAATCAGCATCACCTCAATAATAAAGAATTCTGCAGGTATTCAAACAAGGTTGCAAAGAGCACTAGCAGAAGAAGGTAGACTGCGTATACAAAACAATGAAAATGTTCTCTCACGTATTATTAAATCCTTTTCAGAAATCAGACTGTCTGCTATAGTTGTACATTGACTCTCTGGACGTTCTGCTGCACATGAATTCTGAGTTTATATTTGGAGTCCTAAATTTCTTCCTAAGCTCTAGGCTAAAGTCTTTCCATGAGATGTATGATTTCTATTGTAGATGAACACTGGAACCCTTTATAAAGCACAGTTTATAATGAACCTGCTTGCCTTGAAAACAGAATTTTAAGAGCTTTCTCTTCAGATGTGTAAGACAGTCTCTTCTGCGCATTACTCTCCCTATGAGTTCCTTTCTTTCTGCAGCAAGAAAAAAAAAATGAAGCAACTTATTCATATTCATGATCTTTTCTGTTCTCATTGCTTTGTTTTCTTTCACTTTTATCCTATTAATATTTGTAATAGAGTACAGTAGTGTCTGCATGTAGCTTATTACTACAGATGAATGAAAGCTGAGTATATTGCAGTTGTGAAAACAGTTAAGTACTGTAACTACTTAACTGCGCTTAGGAGGCATTCCTAGTTTACCTGCATTTCTTTGACAGCAGGTAGACTGAAAACCAAAAGTGAAATTTGGGCATTTTTTTTCTGTTAAAAAAAAAATAACAATGCTGCTTCTTTTGTTGATATTGTTATTATTTTTTATTCTACCTGTCAGTATGAATCCTAGTGTCAGTGAAAGCTTGATTTAGACTGTGAAATATGAAATTATAATCAGGTGAGATGGTTGTAGACTGCTATTTTTTTTCCCTCCAGTGAAAAGTGATGCTTATACAAAACCATGATGGCGAGCCACTTCGAACTTCGTTGCACCAGAGAAAGCTTTCCAGGAATAGCACATTGTGTTTAGTGTAACTTTAGAATTCTATAAGTCTTTGATCAGCTTTCATTTAATCTTTGTCTAAATTGGAAGAAATGGAATGGACTCTGAAGATTTTCTATGGAATGGAATGAAATTTAATAAGTGCCTGATAGTTATTTGATTGTGATTCAAAGAACTTTCATTTTACAGGCTTAAACAATACTGACCTCAAAAGGACTGTCATTCAGACTAGGCAGGGGCAGGGAAATAAAATAATTTATTCTATTTCATTACAGTCTTTTTTTTCTTGGTAAATCCATAGTAGAAGTCAAAATGAAGTCCTGAAGAATTCTCAGGTCAATTCTTTGTTTGGAGATGGTGGATTCATGTCTGGAACATTTTGGAGGAGAAAATGAAAAACCAGACATCTAAATGTCTTTCACATTGACAACCTTGACAGACTGTATGAATTTGGAGCAGAAAAGAGCTATGAGATCATATGATGTGGGATGTTTCTCAGGGGACCACCTGGTGAATTTTGAAGGTCCCCAGAACAGACTGTGGGTTACCCAGAACTGCAGGAGGTCTTCCTATCCACTCAAGCAGAAAGTGAATGTTTTGAAACGATGTGTCCAATTATTTCAGCTTGATGCACAACAAAATAGGAAGACAATAAACCTGATCTGTTCAAAAGTTTTCGTTTGTCTTTTAAAGTTGCTTTTCTCACAGGCTTATGTAGATGCCATCTCGATTATTAAAGCACAATTGCATTAGTGATGAGGTACTTCTCTCGATTAGTTTTGACACAGGGTAATTTTATGACTTGAGGTACACCTATCTTTGACTCCGGATGGATTTTTCTGTGTCCTTGTTTCCTACCTAAGCCACGTTTTCTTTTTATATTTGCGTAATGCATTGTTTGGTGTTTCAATTTTAATCATAGTTATATATTTCTGTTTATTTGCATTACACTAATATATGAATGTCAAGGCTCCGTGACATTACATGCAGTAAAATATATTAAGTATCTTTAAATCATTTACAGGTTCTGCTGCAATGTCACTGTGCATACAAGGGTTTCATTCAATAACAATGAAAGCTTTATTTTCTGTTTGCAGTAAAAGAAATGAATGAAAAAGCAAGAAGAATGAAAAATAAGTGGAAAGTGCTGCTTTTAAGTAGAGATTTAATTGGAAGCAGTGACTGAGTACTTGATAACTTACTGACTTGTAATAGATGAATATCGCAGAATATTGTGAGGACATGTGGGTATCCCCATAAGGGAAAACTACTGTAAGATTATTTAGGAGCATAAAACCCAAAGTCTAACTGATCCAGTGCCTGGTCTCTGATAGTGGTTTGACCTCTCCTACAGTTAGGACAGTACCTCTACCCAAGCACCATCATTAGATGCTTTTTTGTGTACACTAGGAATAGCTGCTTGAAATAAAATATAATTACTACTTAGCCTACTACTACTGAGGAGCCTGCTTTTAAAAGTGATCTACATAGTTCTGAATGCTCTTCAATGCCAAAAGATATGCACCAATAAATACAAAGAACAATTTTCTGAAGTGCCAGTTGACCTTCTTATCATTATGTCCTGCATATGACAACATATCTTTGGAAATTTGAAGCTTGGTAACTTCATTACCACTGATTGTAGTGGAAAACAGCAACATCGGAAAATAGGTATGGAAGGAGTCTGAAGTGATCTTCTTGTGCCTTCCCTGTTCCTAAATTTGCAGTTCTAGAGGCTGCAGTGCCTGGCCTTGTTCACTGTATACTTCAAAAGCCCTTTTTGCGGGATTGGTATTTTTCTTAGTTTCAGTTGTTTGTTTTGTTGCAACTTAAGCCCATAATTTATTTTTTTACTCTACAAACATATGGAAAATAACTGTATCCTTTTTTTCCCACACTAAATGTTTACTTGTATTTTTGAAGACAGTTGCTGTATTGCTGTCCTTCAATGCCCTTTTTCTCTAGACTTAATCCTTCGTGCAACCTTTCCTCACAGATTATGTGTTAAAGATCTTAGATCACTGAGGTGCTTTTGCAAATATTACCTTGTGTCCTATGGAAGCAGTATTTAGCTACCTTTGTGTTTGTCTATTGTCTTATCTTTTTCAGTTTAATGACATTGAAGTATAAATGGTGCTGAAACTAGCCAACTAGTTAAACTTGAAATAAGTAATCTAAAGATTATGACTAGATGACATTACTAGTCATCTAGTAATATGACATATATGACAGTATAGTCAAGCTAACTATGTCAAATGCTGTACAATTTTTGCTGAGAATGTAAACAATTTATAAAATAAAATTAAAAAAAAAAACAAACATAAACTCTTGCTCTCCAGAAAACAGTGAAGAAATGTACTGAGCAAAAATGGTAGTTAGTCTAACCAACCCTAAGTTTTTATAGCCACAGTGACTGCAGTAATATACAATCCGTGTGTTCCATTATTGAGTAGAGATACAGGATGGGCGTTGAAATAACAGAAATAAATGGAAGAGATTTACTAAAGTGTATGACAACCAACAACTTGGATGTTCTCAGCAGGAACTGCTGCAAGAATATTGCTTTCGTGAACACCAAGAAAGGATGACAGTGACACATGTTACAGTGTGAAAGCCTGTCTGATGGTGGCAGTGGTTCTTAATGGGATGAGAGGAGATGTCATTTTTTAAGTAGTGTTTAATTAACTTCTTACATGATTGAAATGTGGATTTCTTTTGCTAGCTTTCAGTTGCCTTGAATCTGTTTTTCTGGCCCAGAAATTCTATGGTCTCTCAAGTAAAACTGGACACTGTTTTCTTTATGCTTTATCTTTCAGTGGAACTATGTCACTAGCAAAGGTACTTTGGAGAACAGTTTCTAATTCAAGATTTAAAAAGATCTTTCTATAGACTCTGTTCTGTTTTAAAGGATTTCATTGCCTCATCTCTCTTACAACACTTTGAATGCATACTTCACTTGTCAAAAACTTGTCTTCACCTCTTTGAATCATGCTGCTTATTTCCAGGGCTGTGCTGTAAGTTTGTCTGTGGTTCTTCTTAGCAAAATGAGAATGCCAGCCTATAATTCCCCAGAATTCTATTTATTTGTATTTCATATCCCTCTGTAGGCTTCCAGATGGCCTGAATTTTGGGCAGCGGATTGTAAATAGCAGTAAGGATTTTTTTTAAACATTTATATGAAAATCAACCATTTACTTTCTGTCTCAGTTAGGAGGGAATCAAAGACTAAAATTTAGCAACATGTGGAGTTTTGCGGTACTTCACAAAAACATGTATCCAGTAGTGAATCAGAGGAAGACAAATGCTTAGCGACAGTGTGTCTTGTAAGACTGTTTTCTTCCTTAAGAGTCTACTCCTGGAAAAGCTTAATCCTACATAGCTAATATATGGGCAGGTTGAGAACCAGTATCACTGTAGGCCATTGTATTTTGAATCAAATTCAGAAGTCTCAGTGTTCTGAAGATGGAACTCAGTTCTCCTTTTCAGTGTGTTCTTATAGAATTGAAAGTGTTCAGTTTTTATATTCATCAAAAGAAACTCTACATTAGATCTGTAAATATGCACATCCAATTGCCAATAACAGTAGTAGGAATTGCACCTGTATTCGTTCAAGAAAACAAGTGCCTTTTTTGACTTCAGGTTTCTTATTTCTTAACAATGGTAATAATGCTTTGAGGGCAGTATTACTTTTAGAACAGAGTCCATTTAATTTGCTTAGACTTTGAAAACTTCAGGTAGAGAATAATTGCCTGACACACAACTCCTATGAGGTGAATTTAAATGAAAGACATTTTCCAAGCTGCAAAGCAAAATTACTAAATGCCTGATTAGAAGATTTGTGTCACTAGTACTGCTTCATTATGAGAACTCTTGCCTTTCACAGTCCACAGCCTGGTGCCTATTAGAACACAGAACAAGCTGTATCTTCTTAACTGATATAAAATGGTATATAGATCGGTAACGACCTATATTCTAGCTGTACCAGAAAGCCACAGTGTAGGAAGGCAATGTCTGTGTCAAGGTCCTGGGAAAACACAGCAGAAGTAAAGGATTCTTATAACCAGCTTCCCTCTTCAGTTCAGCATGAGTATATCTTAGTTGTTCTCTTTTTTTTTTTTTTTTTTTTTCCTTTATCCCTAAAAACACAGGAAATAAACTGGTATGCAACTCCAGTGTTCAGATAAAGGAAAAGAAAAATGGCCAGACGTAAATTGCAGAGTAGAAAGTGATTTCTGAAAAGGAAAATGGCTCTTGCTTGTGGGGTCATCTGTTAAGTTCCCTTATTTACTCTTGCTTCTCTATTTTTATTGCAGTTTACCAGTTTATCACATTATTTTTATTGCCTGCTTTTATGGTTATTCTTGCGGTCAGTCTCCAAGTGTTTCAGATGTGCAGGGCTGAGAGAACATCATCCTGATGCTTGTGACAATCAAGACTGCCCAAAATTCAGGATTGTGAAAAAATAATCTGACTCAACATCCACATCTGATGGTTTAGAAATGAGGTTTAATTCCTCTTTCAGCAGAGCTTTTAAGGCCAAAGAGTTGTAGTCAACTAATGAAACTGCGAGTGAAAAGTTAATTAGTGATCATTTTTGAGCAATCAAATATGATTTTGCTCTCTATAGAACTGTGCTAATTTACAGTGAAAAAGACTGGTTTACAACAGCATATACAATTCATTTCTGATCATCTCTGAAGAATCTCAGTCGAGTGTTTCTCTGCATATATTTTGACAGAAAACTGGCTAATTAACATGAACTATAAGAGATTTCTATGCCTGAATCTGTTTCCCAGTTTTCTTCTGAACCCTTTTTTGTAGGGAGAAAGGAAGCTGTGTTATATCAGAATGTAGAAGGATTATTATTTTCTTTTCACTGTTGCAGTTTTTTGTATTGTGACATTATACAGCAACCTCATTATATTCAACTCTACAATGTGTTGCTCAGCCATGAGTTGATGGCTTTTTGGAGCATGGAGTGAGTTTAATTTCTCTTCCTGCGGAAGATAAATCCTGCTTCACTGATTATTTTCTGGACTTTAAAAGGTGCAGCTTTACAAAATATTCCATAGTTCCTACTCAGGGAAAATAGAAAATGACTTAATGAAAGACTGCAGTGAATGCTGTTCTGGGTTAGAGAATACCTTTCACTTCTCTAACCTACTCTGATCATTCTTTTAAATGAATAACTCCTAAAACCTCTGATATTTAAGTATCAAAATAGTGCTGTTCACCGCATGTTGTCTTGACATTCATCTGTATTTATTCTCACATCTGGATGGCGTTCTTTTACTATGAACTCTTATGGATTGGGTTGGCCCTGGTAAATGACACTACTAAAAACAATCCAAAACAGGTGCTGTAGAGGCCCACTCTTTACTCCTGCTTGTAAACTGCAATTACTTGTACAGACTCTTGACAGTGTCACATTCCCAGCTCACAAACTGCTGGTGTCCTCATACTGGGACGGGTCTGGTGAAAAAGTGAGACAACTTCATAAAATCATGTCTGGATTTAGCAAGTTGGAAATGATCTGCAGTGATGCTGATAACAGTTACATGAGAAGAAAGTTACACCAAACATACTAGCGTGTCCAAAATGCAGGCGTTCCCAAAAAACGTATTTGTGTTTAGACTATAGACTTTTAAGCTTTTTATGATGTTTCAAATGCTATTGAATCACAGAAATTTTTTTTGTGCATACGATGAATTATAGAGCTGTTTGCTAGTTTATTTTAATAGCTTGCAAGAAGCTTACTACAGAAGCAGTAGGCCAGGAGACTGCAGTCTCTTGTTTTCATTGCCTCGGGCTATTCACAAGGACATAGTTGAACCATTTAACACACTCATGGGATCAGTATCTGTAGTGTTCCCAAGAGTGGTTTCCATTGACAAAGAAATGAAAATTCAAACAAAGTATGAAGTAGCTCTATTTAATAGCATTTTAATTTCCAAATTTCCTTAGAGAGTGACAGCATTTATCAAAACTACTTCAGTGTTTTTGCTCTTCTCTGTTCTTCAAGGAAGTGGAATATCTTCCTTGCACAGCACATCAGCATTTGTATTTAAGGCAACAAAATGACTTATTTCAAACCTGGCAATGCTGCAGGGTGTTTTTTAATGCTGTTCACCGTTTGATCGGGAAATTGTCAGCTGAGGAAGGATTTGGAAAATAGCCTTCGTATATTGAAGTGTGGGCCTGCTTACAGATCCAAAACCATTATAAAAAATTCCTCAGTGAATTAGTTTATTATGTCAGTGAGACAAGTCAAGAGGTACAGTTCTGCTTAACAACACTAAATCTAGATTTCCCTAATAGTGTAATGCCTTGGGAAAATATTTCAGTTATATCCTAAGGTATGTCCTAAAATATATCAGTAATATCTGTGATGTTACAGAAATGATATAATTATGTATGTTACAATGCCAAAGTATGCCTATAATTTCTGTCACGATTTATTATGAAATATGACAAATAAAAACTTTCTTTCCCACACTGGAAGGGTAAGGCAACTTAGTTCCCATAGTCTTTTAGACATGTTTGTTTTTGTAAAGAATCCTTAGCACATGTTCCTCTGTGAACTGTGATTCTTGTTCTCTCCTTCCTGTGTGTCGTGGCTCTGAAGTATCACAGATGGTGATGCTCGAACACAATGTGTGAATAATACAGTACAGACCTGAGAAGCCTGACAGGCTTTGAAAGAAGTTCATCAAGCTTAGAGTGGACGTATACTTGCAGGCGTCAGCAGTTCTAATAAGTATTCATCACAAGCAATGTTGACTGTGTCTTTGGATTTCTAGAACAACTATCTATTACAGTAGAAATGCTCTGTGTTACAAAAGTATCTACTTATTTTGACTTCTTTCATAAGTCAGCATGTATAGGCCAATTTTTGTTCCTGCTATGTGGAATATATTTGTCTGAGCTGCTCCCATGAATTTACTACAACTATTTCTAAGAAGAAAGGCCTTTTTTAGGGTTATCTCCTGCATGTACCCTGTCACATACAGGTATGTTACTGACAGGTGTATATCTATTCAAAACTATAGAAATATTGACATGTTTCTGTTTTTATCTTCCAGTGCAGTCAGTGGAACTTACCCAATTATGCTGGCTCAGAGCTCATCATTTTCTTATGGAACTTATGTGATCAGAATTCAAGCGTTTTGAAAACTGCAATGTGTTAAAATATATCAATAACTATTTTAAACAGAGAGAAATCCATGCATTTAATTTGTTTTAAAGTGATCTAAATAACCAAAGACAATTAAAAAAAAAAAAAAGTCATTTGGAAACATCAGTGACTTAATGAATACTATTGTAAGTTACGTGCAAATACTGAACAGGGTGAAAATACAGTACTTCTCTGTGCACTGGGAACCATTCAGTTAGTGTCTGATATGCTGAGATTAGACTCAGCAAGTTAAAATAATTTTTAAATAATATTAAATTATTTTAAATTATTTTTCTTCAAAAAATTCTTGAGAGAAAGTGCAATTTCAAAGGAAAATCTAATATTTAAATTAATATATGTTCAGTTTGAAATCTCTGAATGAGTTCCATTAGTGACTGTACTCTCAGAAAGCATGTCTTGAAACAAGATACCAAACTTGAAGGACCGTTGTTCTATGGAATAAGGCAAATTGTGTTCATTGATATACATCTACAGAATAATAGAGAATCATGTCATCTCCTTCCCCTCTGTTCTGAATGTGAAGGGAGGAATTAAGTTCTCCTCTGCTACTACAGATCAGTTACTGAACTCTTAGAGGAGACTTGGTAATTAAATTAATATCTTAGATGCTATTTTGTTCAATATATTTCTACTTTTATTCCTTAATCTTTCAATCTGTCATTAAGTATTTAAGGATATTTTAAGTCTCTACTTTGAAAATCTAAGCCGATTTCTTTTACAAACGATGTTAAGCACTCAGAGGGAGCACAGTAAGCTATGGAGAGAGTGGGATGTATCATTTCTCAGCATGTCAAAGGGACTGAAACCCACCCTTTGATACTAGTTCTTTTTTCCACTTAGCACCTCTCTGTTTTAAACTTCATCTGTAAAATGGTGCCAAGTAACACTTCTGACAGAGGAATGCAGAGAGAAAGTTAATAAACATTGCAGAGATGATCTAATTATTCGCAGGATTTTATCAAATGCTGACTTTGAGGCATGAAGACCTTAGCATTTCTTCTGTTCTGAATTCATAACCAGTAATCACTCTTAATATTTCCCTCACTCAAACCACGACTGGCACAGAACTGTTGAAGTGGTTTTTGTTAACAACAAAATCTTTGTCTGTCATACCAAGCCTTATGTTTGTTGAGAAGTTTGCAGCTCTTATGAAAATTTACTTTTCTACACTTAATGTACTATGCAGAAGCAAACTCTAAGTCAGGTTACATCATTTGAAAGTATAAGGATTTTCCTCTGCTTGAGATAAGATTTCTATTCTTATCAGTAGTTCAGGAAAGCCATGGGTTCAGCCACTGTCACTGTTATTTGGGCAAGAGATAACAAGACAGCACATAATGAATTACGATCAAAGCTAGAACTCCTAGGCCATCAGAACCACACAGGATGAGATGTCCCCAGTTTCATGCTTGCAGGGAAAATCCAGGTGTCTGTCATGTAAAGGCTTCTGTCTATACTTTGCCTGCCTTGGTGAAGGGCATCAGAGAGCTTCATATTTTTTGAACATTATTATTGATTTAAAGACTGTTTCTTTTCTGTTTGCTTCCACTTTTATGCCTTCCTCATCTTCAGCCTTTCTGAATAAAGCACATACTGAGTGTATACCAAATATTTTCATCTTTGTTGTTGTTAACCATTTACTTTTTGGGAGTGACCCAATGGTCTACAGATGTTAGAACTATGATACAGCTTTTCACCATGAATTAACATGTATCTATCTTAGAAACCCAGTTTTTATCCTAACATAGCACAGCAAGAGGTAGATTTGTGTAGCGAAAAGCAGACATTTTCTGGTACTATTATCTTTTGTTTCCCTAACATGCAATTAATTACCCATCTCATTGCGGATTTATAAATTTGTGTCCTTTTAGTATTCAAATATATGCTTTTCTTTTCCTCTTGAGTTGCCAAATAAAAATCAGGCAGGCAGAGTTGTTAAATACCTTCCAGGTTTATAAATACCAGAGGTGTGGGGGCCATAGTGGTGAGGCCGGACTCTTTTCTGTGGTGCGTGGGGACAGGACAAGGGGAAATGGGATGAAGCTAGGGCATAGGAAGTTCCGCACAAATGTGCGCAAGAACTTCTTTACGGTGAGGGTGACGGAGCACTGGAACAGGCTGCCCAGCAGGGTTGTGGAGTCTCCTTCTCTGGAGATATTCAAGACCTGCCTGGACGCCTACCTGTGTGACCTGCTGTAGGGAACCTGCTTTGGCAGGGGGGTTGGACTCGATGATCTCTGGAGGTCCCTTCCAACCCCTACAATTCTCTGATTCTGTGAAACTGGGTCTCTGTGTACAGCCTCATTGACAACCACAGTGCTGTAGGCATTTGAACTCAGGATTAGTGCCTTTGAGAGGGCTGATTGATTGGATTCTACCAATACTTTCCCCACTATGGTATTTTATTTTTTAATCTGAAAGTTCAGTGGAACTTAAAATTTCCATACTTTGCAAAGTACAATCTTGGCAGATTTTGTTTATGAACATGGAAAAACCCTATTACAGTATCTGAAACAAATGCATCATCGTTTCTCTGTACTTCTCTGATGCTGATTGAACACAGTCAAAATTCCTTGTCTGTAGTGTGTTTTCACCTGTAAAGTAATTCATAGGTAGAGGGGTAACAAAATCACTGAATATTTAATTTTAAATATATACTCAGTCAATCGAAGGAAACTCTTACCCTAGAACAGCACACTTCAAACATTAATCATAATTACTAATCACACAATTTTTTTTCTGTAAAGTTGAATTTTAATCCAGGTTTAAAGTGATTGTCACATTAACATATACTTAGTGCATATGGCAAAGTAGGTCTACACTACAGCATTCTGCAACAAATAAGTGGTTTGCAATCTGATTTAATTTAGTTTCATGGCATTAAGTCATTCTGATTTTTTTCTTAAAAAGAAACATTATTATAAAAATAAGTAGTTTCAAGGTTATAGAAATCTCTCTTTCTGAATTGCTTGAGAAGGCCTTCGCTGGGAGTTAACTGACAATTACAGATTCTTAGGATTTCTGTAGTTCTTGAATGTGTTTGTTACGTACCATTAGTCACCAGGTGAAGCCCGTCAGTAATGGCAATACCCTTCAGCAATAGCTGGGGAGAATTTAACACTGATTGATGGCAGGTCACCCAGAATTGGTTGGCAGAATTTCCAATTTTCTGTTGGGAAATTGCTTATTTCTCGAAGTCTATTCCCATTTTTACAAGTGGACAGCTAGCTGAGATTATACATTATTATGTGTCCAACTATAAAATTGTGATGGATAGTGTCACACATTTAAATAGAGCTAAACATTTCATCTGAGGTTGATTTTAAGAAAAAGAAAAGGCTAAGTAACTTGAAAACATAAGCTGTAACTTATCTTTGGCTTTCATTTGTTCATCTAGATTCAGAACAACAGCACTGCATATTAACTAGTTTTAAACAGAAAATTACTTGCTTTGTTATCATTCTTTATAGTCTTGAAAGGGTTATGATATCTTTGTTGTAAACATTTTGCTGTTTCTAAGCTTTATCCAGGGACTGACTGACTGAGCAGATTAATGTTTTACTTTCACTTATGGGACCTAGGCTAAAATTCTGGCAAAACTGCATTGACAGAAAATCAAAGGCCATTCTGCAAAGCCTTCCCACAGTTCTTCTTTTAAATCATAAGGGAGAGCAGCCAATAACAACCAGTCATTTCTTGTTTCCAGAGGGATACACGTTAAGAGCAAGTTACAGGCTTTTAATTCTATTAGCATACAATACGTATTATCTTTTTGAAACCTAGCTGAATTGTTTTGGAACAAAAAAAACCAAAACCCTATACCCTACCAATAATCCAATGAGAAGAGTGATCATAGGAATAAAAGCTGATGCTGTAACTTGAACAAGGAGATACACTATATATTGATGACATTAGCGAAATAGAAATTGCTCCAGATTTAATTCTTAAAGCAAAGGTTTAAGACTGGAATAATTAAAATGAATCTGGCAGTGTGGAACTTTGAGCTCTTTCCTAGGTGACCAGGTCCTTGTACACTGCACAGCAAGAGCTAAATGCATTGAGGAGGGATTCGAGATGAGAAATGTGATGACTGGGCACCTATTCAGTTAGCTATGGGGATGTGCTGAGAATGACAGTGGGGTTTATGCATCTTGCCACTTTACCTTCACTTGTTAAGAATAACAATTTATTGTTACTCTTGTAACAAATCTTAACAACTTGTTAAGAAATAGAATTTCATGTGCCTCCTTCCTGACATATTTAAACTTGATTACTTTCCTGCGTTGTGAAATGGCTTATAAAAGATGTGATAGGAATGACCCTCTCCTGCTCTTAAGCAGTCTCTGTCTTGGTCAGTAGGGTTTCTTGGAAGGTGAGAAATGTAAGACTTCAGCCCATCAGACAGAAATTCTCCACTTCTTGGAGACTGTCTATTACTGAATTGAGTATGAACCATCTCTTGGACTGCATCTGCCAAAAAAAAAAAAAAAAAAAAGCATCATTATTGCATTTTAATTCTATAGCATATTGCTATACAGTCTGCATACTCTGAATCTTCCAATTGACTTGGGTGCCTCAGAAAATCTCAAGCGCTCTGTTTCTGAAACTCAGGAGCAAGCAGGCATTGCTGAGCACAAGGGTGCCTTAGCTGTGTAAACACTGGGGTAAGTGGGCTCTCACACTAAGGTTACAGATTTCTGTAGTTTAACAACAAGGCTTCCAAGGTGAAATCTGTGGGTACTGGAGGTGAAGTAGGCCTCCTCTTTATGAACTTCAGTGCTTTTGAAGCAAGTTTTTTAGAAGCTACTTCAAGCACACAAGAAAACGCTAGAAAATGGAAATTTGGCAACATTACTTCAGAGACTTTTGCATTCCAAAATTTAATTAGATCTGCTCACCTAGGACTGTTGGAAATATGTTTACTGCTTTTAGATCTTTCTATCATATGAACTCCTATTATGAAGAAGCTGTTAAATATCACATAATGTCAGACTCAAAACTCTATCCTACTTGGAGCAGCCAAATATGTTATTTACTGTTTTGTCTTAAATTATACTTATTATACTTATTGCACAAACAATTAGTGCCTTTTTTTATGAGCTGAAAATGCATTTATGATCTGTCTTTATTTTCAGTCTACACAGTTTGCACTATATATTAACCTATTTTATAATACTGAAAATTAGCTGCTCCAGAATTGTTTTGACTGCCTAAAGTAGAACCTAAACAAGCATCCTGATTATTTTTTTTAATCCTCTGAAAGTAGAAGAGACTAAATATCTTTCTGCAACATTTGTAGTCATACAAGCATTGCTTTATTTTCTCAGACCTAAAAGCCAATACTTGCATAAATATGTGATGCTTTTTATCAGAAGCATTGGTGCACATCAGTGAGAACTTTCCACCACCTTGAAAATGACTTTTAGAATATTTCATTAGCAGACTGTCTTTCAGAACTCAAGTTGACATTCATGTTTCTTCACACCGGTCTTTCATCCACAAAACTCTTTGTTCTGCTGAACAGTTTCGAGACAATATGGGCAATCAAAAAAGCAAAGGCTTATGACCTATCTGCATCTTCCATTCCAACATTTGATCAGTCTTATTCAAATCTCATCTTTTAATACTCCTTTGAGAACTTTCTGAGAATTTTATTTCCTTTCTTTCATTATGATTATATTATTTCAAAACCTTCAAACTTAATGAAATGGTAGCTCTCTATAAAGTGAGAGGCGGACGCCATTGGTGGCTACACATTTATCCATTTTCATCTCTTTCAATAGCCTACGTGAAAAGAATTTGAAATCTAGAATAGTGGAAAATCTCTTTTATATGTATATTTCACAGTCTGAGAGATTTGTAGTTACCTTTGCAGTTGTACATTTTCTTCTCAAAAGTAAGGCACAGGAGTCAGTTTCTTAGCAGTTATAGGGAAGTTGGAGAGCCGCCTGAAACCCCTCTAACTATGGAATGAAATACAATGTATGTATTTAGAAAGACAAAATGTCTTTGTCACCAATCATTAACTCTAGCTAAAATAAGGTGACATGATGCTTCTTCAGATTTTGCAACTTCCTGCTCTGTCAGCTGCCTGCGTATTCATCTGTGTCAGTGAGCATTTGCTTTCCAAGTGGATTACTGGATGCAAACACTCTGTGCCTGCTTAAGTAGGGCTTCACTCCTAAAATCACCTAACAAAAAAAATCTGAAGAATCAAATTACGTGGTTGATTTAGGAAGGTAACCCAAGGCTGAACAAAACAAAAACAAAAACAAAACAAAAAAAAACACAAAAAATAAACAAAAAAACAACAATAAACCAAAGCAAAACAAAACAAAAAACCCCAAACAGATACCTTTAAGTTAACGCTGCTATAGGCCTCTCGGTTTCTTTCTTAGTGCGCCAGTCACCTTGGTTCTCCAGGTAGTGGCAATAACTATTAAGTATCCTTTTTTTCTATGTGACTGTTCCAAAAAAAGAGAAATCATTGCATTGTTCATATTAAATTTTGCATAATAAGGCTGCTTCTCTGGAATTTATTATTGTTTTGGCTCTTGCTCTCAGATGCAAAGCTTTGCTTATGTATGTAGTACGTAGCTAGGCGGGATTCTCAGCTGGTGAAACTTTATGCCCCAGCTGGTAGTGAATTGATGGAGTCTTTTCCATCACACAAGCTTCATCAGCAACTACTTTTTTTCTTAGATTTTATCCTATAATGGAGAAAATAATGTGTATGTATCATCTGACAGAAAAAGTTTTGTGTACCACAAAAGTTCAGCTGCTGATGAGTGGAATCTTCTCTGTCAGTAGTTGCATTTCACTACCAGGTAAAATCTTTTCTGTTAGCGGGCAGATAAAATCTGCTTTGGCAGTATCTTTGCTTCTCTGCAGGTAAAATGTTCTCCATCAGCAACTATACTTTCCACTCAGATATAATTTTCTCTGTCAGAAGTTGTCCCCCTGTGGTAAAACTTTAGAAGCCATTTCAAAAATCTCTAGCTCCTATTGACACAAAATATTAAAAACATGATAACATTCCCTGTGTAGTGATACAGTTAATACTCCAAAATATTGTTAAATAAAATATTTAGGCTTCTGCCAATATTGGTCTTGATGTCAAACTTCAAATGTTAGGACATAAATGAAAGCTATAATCACATTTTATTCTTTTTTCCTCCCCTTTTCTACACATAAACACACATTTTATCACTAATATAAATAAATTTGACATAGATTATACTGAATGTACTTATTTCCGTCTTTGTGATCATGAAGAGTTTGTCTGTAGAAGTCCTCTCTCCTTTTTTATTCCTGTATTATTGATGATCATTTCTTTGTGTTCATTGCCAGGGTTATTTGTAGAATACAGTAACACTTGCTTCCTTTGTCAGTCGCCGATTACTGATCACACCTCAATTTCTGTCCATCTCATACAATGAATAAGAAAATGCATCATTGTTACTTCTACTTAATAAATTAGATAGTTGATTTTAGCAAACATTTTAGGGAAATAATGGGCTTAAATAGAGGTGAAACAGCCCCTATAACTGTAACAGCTAATGGACTGATAAGTAGTTGCAGCGTGTCTCCAGTATATTAAACAGGTTAAACAAATTGAATGAATTACCACATCACTGACTCCCATGTTACTTGTGAAGTAATAAATGCCATTTAAAGTAATATGTACGCATCAATATGCAAACTGAATAGACATTGTCATCTGTGATCTGCAGGGCATTGCCAGGACAGCCAGCTTTGTTTTGCTCCGAGACAGTAGAATACCTCTCCAAGTGCATAGTATAATTCAGGCTCAGGTATGAACAATGCAAACTTAACAAACCTTCAGTCTACTTGCTGTTCCTCATTTAACTTGCAGGATATGCATCTGCTGGTGATGGAATCTGTCAAACTGGAATCGTTTGTAACCTGTTGTTAATTTGGTGTTAGCCAATGTCAGATGTCATGAAACGACTCACTGCTACAAAGCTTATTGCTTATTTGCAGTTCTGTCAGATATAAGATGACAATACTGATGACAATCACTGTGTAGTTAACAATAGTAACTGTAGATGGAGTTCTTCACAATTAAGCATGCTGCGTAACATTTGAAGCATGCTGCGTAATGTAGAATACTAAGTGTTCTAAATCTTCTAATTAATTTAACCTCCTGCGGCTAGGGGCCATGGGTTAGTGCCCTTTTTCAATTCTACCGACTCTTTACTAGCAAAACAAAACAAAACAAAAAAAGTGGAAGCAGAAAAATACATTTCCTATGAGTTATTCAAGCTGAAGTAATTAATGGACATACCGAAGAAAATATATTTGGAAGTCAGTCCCTCCCATAAAAGTCTATGTAGGACGATTGTTTCTCTCCTAAATCTCTTTTATACTTATATGATTCCTTTTATTTGTAGACGAAAAAGAAGCTGCAGAGATCCCTTCTTTTTTGAGTAATTCTCTTTTCCTTGTCCTTCTAAGAGCTTTGTGGTAGGACTGGCACTTCTACATTTTTGAACTCAAAGTGTTTTGTTTGCTTTACTTTGATTCTGTATGAATACTGTTTCTTTATTACTACTTCTTGCATTATCAAAACTTCATTTTTCTTTCTTTAAATTACATCTTACGTTACATGATATTGGCGTGCAGTTGTGGATGCCACACCCCTGGAGGCATTTTGTGCTTAATCTAGCAGCTGGTAACCCTGCTTTTGTCAGGGCTGTTAGAACTTGATGATCCTTGAGGTCCCTTCCAACCCAAGCCATTCTATGATTCTGTGAGTTTGGCCTGGAAGCTTGGAGTCTCAGCATCCTGCTCTTTCACTGGCTCAGGAATATGGTCTGATCATTACATACCAACACCGATGAATTTTTATTCTGTTGGTGATGTGCACAGCCTTGATTGCAGTGCTAGAAAATTAAATGGTATACCATGTCACTACACTGCTGAAAATTAAGAAGAGGGGAGTTATTCTAGTACTTCTATCACAGAATAAACTGTAAATAGAGGAATCAAGTGTTTCCAAAGTACTAAGTATAATGCCTTGCTTCTTGCTAAAAAATGAAGCTTCCCCCCCCCCCCCCGCCAAAGAAAAACACCTTTTGTAGTAGTAGGGAAGGGAAATGAAAGACACAGTGAAGAAAAGAATTTCTAATAAAGTTACTTTATGACAGTAGGTTCTTCATGGAAGATTAATAGATCAGGTTTGCACACAAAAATTAAATGGTATGTTTTTTCCTTCTGCCCCAAAGGAAATCTGTTAAATCTGTTTTAATCAGAACTTTTAAAAGTGAAGGTAGACTAGCGATATTTAAGAGGAAATAAACACCTCCTTCTGAAGGTAATGTGTCTTTACAAACTTAAAAATTAAACAATGCAAGATTAAACAATGCAAGATCACTGCTTACTTTGGACAAACTGACAGTATAACACATTGACAAAGACATTAGGGAATTACAATGGAATACTTAGAAAATAAATGAGTAGATTGTCCCTAGTGTATTATCATTTAACAAGCTTATTAAATATCACTATTTTAACAATTAATAGAAACCTGTCTTGCTGCAGGCTATTTTGATAACTGTTAATTAAGTATCTGCAAATTCCTTACAAAGTCCATGTGCTACTAAGAATGGGATTAGGCATTTCTTGCTTATGTAATTTTGAGCTAATTACATTACTATTAGATTTATCTTCTAAATGCTTAGCGAGTTCTCTTTTAACAATCATCTTATATTTAATTAAAAAGCAGTATCTGGCTTACTAAATTTGAATTAAATGCTTGCTGGAGACACTAAATTAGAAAGTGTTAGTAGCTTTTTACCAGTGAATAAAGGACTTTACAGAAATGTTCACAATTCAAGATAGTTATTGAGAAATCAAATACATAGACAGAGATTTTCAAAAGACTTTGACTTCCATGGGCTCTTTAGAAAATTCTTGAAAGAGAAGGGGACACTGGCTGCTGCTCTGCTACTTCTTAATCAAAACTGAATTGTCAAAAATATATATGGAAGGCACATGGAACTTTATTGGAACAGAGCATTTCCTTTTATAAGAGTCAAGAAAGGAAGAGCTGCCATAATGGAAGTAACAGTTGTTGAATACTTATTTATGAACAGTCACAAAATTTGTGTTCTTACACCAATAAGAATGAAAAAAGAATCCTCATTAAATTTTGTCTTTTTCAAAGAATATTAGCTTTATTATCATAATACGTGATTAGACTTTAATAAAATATTCAGGATGTAAAGTTGGAGTGTCCCAAAGTGTCCACACCAACTTATTTTTCCTGCTTCTTTTCCTTCACTGACCTGAATTTTGAGAAGTGTGTTGTTCATATGAAACTTATGTTATATCATATGAAAATTCCCTGTCTATATATATTCATGACAAGTTCCTTGTGCTCAGTCAGTGTCATGGAAAGTCATAGCGTTTTTGAATATGAAGAGAAGAGCTTAACTGGGAGCGTAGAATACCAGAGAACTATACTGTTTGAAACATAGAATCTTTGTAGCTGAGAAGTGTAAAGAAATTGAAAATAAGGGGCTGAAAAGAGCCAGGAAGTCATCTTATTTCACTCCATTTCTTTGTTTTTCTTGGTAAATGGTAGGCCAGCCCATTTAATATAGCTCCAAAGGTGGAAGTACTGTACTCCCTGATAATTTATTTCATCATTTTTTTTCCTGTCCATACTGTACAAAAGCTTGTCTAAGGCCCAGGCTAAACACTGTGATGCAATTGGAGCCCAGTGCATCTTGTTTTAACTTTCACACATGTACTAGACAAATCATTTTCTTGTTCTTCCTTGCTGTTGACTTTTACATATACCTTTATTCTGCCTCACTCTTCTCTGTTAGGCTTAAGTAACCCATTTCATTTAATTTTCCTGATAAGTCATGTCCTCAGTATTTCTATTAATTTTTTCACTCTGTTTTAGTTCTTGCCATACTGCCATCCAGTGCCCAATAAAATACTCTAACTAATGACATAGCTTTACTGAAACAATTGGAAACAGTACTGGCATCTTACAGCCTATACTCATCCTTGTATGGCATGCTTTTTATAACAGCATGTTGTTATTGATTTGTGTTCAGATAATGATCCAGTAAATACACCTAGATCTCCTGAAGAACTTTTGCTCAGATACCTGATTCCTATCTTGCACAACTCTCCTACTTCTGTGCAGAGGTTTGTTCTTATTCCTCAACAACTGTTCTTTGCACTTCTGGAGTATTTCTCCAGTTTGATATTTTCATTTTTGTTCTTTTCTTGTCCTCCAGCATACTTGCTGTCCCTTCCATCCCAGTTTTAACTGCAAATTTAATGCCTGCTCCATTAGCCAAGTCATTAATTTGAAATTATTTAATGATATCTGGCACAAAGCAGATTGCTATGGAGACTCATCTGAAATATCCTTTCAGTAAGACCATGAAATTCATAATTAATCTAAACCAAAAGTTTTCATTCTGTTTTTCCTCCTCCTGTAAGGGATTACAACTATAAGATGCTTCTACAGGTTTAGAAAATGTTCTGTGGAGCAGTGTTTGAAGCTTTAAGGAAACCATTATGAACATGTAATGTTCTGGTGTGTTACCTTTTTCAGTATCTTCTTCCTTTTTTCTTTTGATTGTTATTACTACAAGGAAGAAAGGAACTGCTGCCTTCTAACTGCCTCTAGCAGTACCACCTGTAACAGCAATGGCATTCTTAAAGAAAAGAGGCTGACACAATGTGGCATGTCTGCCTCATGTTTATTTCTTCAGTGTAGGTGTAGCTTAGGCCTTGGTAATATGAATTTCTTTTGCAATTAGTTTCTTATAAAGAAGCTGCACAAATTTAGTACAGATCTGGGAAGGCTGATCTGCTGAGAGCAATGTTGTGCTTAGAGTCCTATTTCATAAAGATGGACATGAAACATGAAACTGGACATGAAACCAGATTATACTCAGCAAATAAAACTGAGTTTATTCAAGTAAAATTATTTATACATCAAACTTTGAATGAGTGGCTCTGAGTGGCTAACCTAAACCTATGCTAATCAGGTATATCTATTAATGTAGATGTTAGTATGTTTTTGTTATGGTCTTGCAGCTGAGTGCAGGAGCTACTCCAAGGGTGTACTATTAAAGACAAGCATTATCTCAATTACAAGGTGAAGATAACAAAAGGCTCTTTATATTTTCTTTATTTCTGTCTAGCTGTGTGTGTGTTTTCAGTCTTTCAATGCTATTCTCTCCATCTGATTTATATCCTCACTTTAAATGTTCTCACAAGTCATTAATTGTTCACACTTCATGTTTATTACTGCAAATAACTACTATCTCTCAAAGTGCTGTTGGTTTTATCTCTATGTTTGTGCATTTCAATGTTTCCTTTAATTATTTCATTTTTAGGTATTTCTGCCTCTACAATTACAAATGTGTGTAGTCTGTGTATATTCTTAACAAACCTAAAGTAGGATTCAGTGTGAACCATCTTGTTTTTAGGCAGTTCACTCCTTAAATGAAATCCAGAATTCACTGGTGAGGCACTTAATAAATTAAATCTCTCTGGAAGAATTAGGTACCTCCTAATGGAATCCAAGGTATTTTGCTAAGAAGTAAGCTACTGAAGGACAGTATATACCTGCTTAAAGATTTGCAGCTAACAGTGGCTGTGATTGACCAAAGGACCTACTAGCCCTGTCATGGAACTATGGGAAAGTACCTGTTTCACAAGCAGGAAACACCTTCTGAACACAGATGCTTCTCTCAGAAGATTTGAGGATCACTCAACCCTTGTCTGTTTCTGTGTTGCTGTAGAGTGAATGTGAGATTTCAGGTAAAGTGCTATCAATCCACCACAAAACTGTGTAAATAAGGAACAGTTTGATCAGATATGATATCAAGACTGAATTTTTTTGTTTGATTTCTTCAGTTGATCACAGTAGAATTCGATATTACCATGTGTTTTCCTCTTTTTGCTATAATACCCTTCAACCATCAGGAGTTGTAGTAACACTACAGACATTACTGTACTTTAATATCTCAGCATAAGAATATTTACTGGATTTTCCATGAGACTGTATCTCTACTTAAGAATGATTTATCTTGTGTTACAATCAACTGTTAGCACATCTTTTTATTACGAGCTTTAAAACTGTGGTGCTCGTTCAGCTTTGCTTTTGACTGATTGATTATGAAAGTGCTGAAAATAAGCTGAATCTCAATTTTCCTTTCTAGAAAAATAACAGGAACTCAGTGCAGGGAAACCCAGTTCTGCCATCAAACTGCTGACATGCTGTATTGCTTTGCTTATGACTTTCACTACAGTCATGCCTGACAGTTCATCTACTTTAGAGAAGTCTGACATGTCTGTGACAAAGAGATATTTCATATACCATTTGTTGTGAAAATCCCATTCATGATTCTGTCCGGGTCTTGGCTACAAAAGTCACTGTTTCTTGGGTTGCGTTTTGTTACGTATCTCATCCATCCACCAGACCTCAAATATTGTTATTAATCTTAGTCCGTCTTCCTTAACCTTCTAGATTTTGTTCTAGATAAGTGTGTTCCTAAAAGAGGCTTCATATTTGGCGATGTGAAAGCAGTATTGTGAATTTCCTATCTGTTTGTTGGAAACAGTTTGTATGTCCAAACAATTAAAGTAAGTCTGATGCTGCACTTGTGTGCTCAAATGTTTGAGCACAGTGATGGATCACAGCACAAGTAAATCTTTGTCTATAGTTCCTTCCTGGATTCTTTCCAAGCCCTGACTTGAACCTAGCACATAATTGACATAGACAATGTTGAATTTTCTGTACCTGTTATGTTCATGATCCTGTTCTGCTCAGGACAAGCATCCAGACAAACAGAACTTGATTTCTTTCTAGACACACATGTTACTGAAGCTAATTCTTGAGGTTTCACTAGCAAAACTGAGGGTTTAGAGGAGTGATTGTCAGTATTGTCATGAAAGCCCTTGTGCAGTTATGAGTTACACTGTGTTCTCTTACAGTTTTATCTCAATCATATTTTTTTTTTCTTTGCTAATATTCTTGACTCATTCTCATAAACACATGAAGCTTCATTAAGGACCTGCCTGCGCAGTGCTGTCTATTCCATCTTCATGCTATGAAGTAGTTTTACTTTCAGGAGAACTGGTAGTCTTTTCCTCCTTGCCACAGAGAACCTGTCCCTCTGCTGATGTATGGAGAGGTTGTTGTTCACCTAGCATAACTAGTAGCTGTCTTTAAAGGATGATAGGTTCTGTTAAATCAAGCAGGTTTATGTAGAAGTATTTGACAATTTTCTCAGCTTAGTATTTTGTTTAAATTACTTGGACCTTTGCAAATTCGCAGCTTGCCTAGTATGACTGCCTTGATATTTACTCAGCAATGACGGGGCTGTTTTGTTTTGCTTCGTTTTGTTTTTCCTCATTTGCTTTATTGCTCCCAATATTTTGGGGTTTTGTTTGTTTTAATGCAATGGGTGTTCTGCGAGACAGGTGTTGTACAGTCTGAATTGTTCTATTTATTTCCAGGTGTAACATCCTTGGAAGACATCCCAGTCTGTCAGATACAGCTTAGTAATTTTTAGGAGTTTTTCTATAGAGGTACCATAGAGGATTGCCTGTTGTGAGTTTTTTGTGTTTTGCTCATTTGTGTAATTCATTAATTTTTTCTCTAGGTTCATAAGTTCACTTAGTTCAGCTGGTAGCTGTGTCTCATGTATTTTTACAATCCATGTACTTTTTTTGGTATTCTGATTATAATTTGCGTTATTCTCGTATCATTATGGTCGTGCAGCACTAAAATTTTAATTTGGTTCAGCTTAGTGCAGTTTTGCCTTTTCTGTTTTATTTCCTTATTTAAGGCTCAGTCAGTCTTTACAGGCCAGCAGAGTCTCTGGTGTTCTACTGTCTCATCGGCATTCAGCTTTCTGGTTGTTTCTGTGCCTGCCCTTGAATCTTATGCTAGCCTGAGCTTTATAAAGCATTTATTTGTTTTTGTGCTGCATTAATGTTGGACATGCAAAGTCTCATCCCCTGAGTCACTGCCTACTTCCTTGATAAGATGTCTTTGTACTTTGCTTTTTTTTTAATCTACAACCTTTGACATAATGTGTTCTCTTGCTACAATTACTGCTTATGACCTCATACACAAGGCATTTTCCATTATCATATTTTTGCTCTGCAGTATCAGTAGGTCTTCTTTTGCATTTTGTTTATTTCCTCTTTGTGAATTTGCTTTTGCACTTATAGTTATGGCATACTTTCTTCTGTATTTTCATGTTTTCCCTGTGCCCTGGTGGTGAACTTTCTTTATGCCTGCACTGTGCAGTATTTTGGATGGGACGCTTGTATCTGTTTCAATTTATAGAAACAGAGTTAACACAAGGTCTGTGATTATTCTGATTTGAGTGCATAGTCATTCCTTAATACTACTGCATCATAACACATGAAATAATTTTTATCATGATGCCTATGCTTGAATTAGCCCTGCTATGCATAGTAGCTGATGTACGTTGAAAAATTACGTTAGCGGCTGATGCTCCAGCACTTTTTGCAGAGTCTCTTGTAGGATTTTACACAGCCTTCTCAGTCTGCAGCTGCTGGTGTTTAACTACGTGATGTTATTAAAAGATGTGATAGCATTTGTCTATGACAGCGCCGAGTTACAGTAGCTCATAGTTTACTTCCATTTTTATCCAGATCCACTGCAATTTAGTAATTTTCTCAGTGATCACAAAAAATGTGCAATTGCACAACATATTTCCCTTGTCTTTCCTTGCATATCAGCTGCAGTGATGGTGACAGTTCTCTTTTTTGTTTAGGAAGGTTTTTCAAATATTCATGATTTCATATTTCATGGGTTTGCTGGAAATAACTCATTCTTGATACTAGATAATGTGTTTTTGTAAAAGAAAGAAAGCCAAGACCATACAACATGTAGTCTTCATTCTTTTATTCCTATACTAAGTCAATTTCTTACATTTTCTAGACATAATCCTATGCATGAAACATTTACCAACCTGTTCACCTCTAAATGCTCATCTGAGAAACTATCATAACAATGAGGAAGTATCACAGCATATACTGTAGCAACTAGTATATAGACTTTATCAAGAATTCTGATGTTAGTAAGAAAAGGTCACAGGGGGATTATGAAGCAGATATTTTTTTTCTCAAGTAGTGACGCTTCAAATTCATACAAATGCTTGTCATTTTCTGTGAAAATTTGTTTTATTTTTCTTTTAAAACAGTGGGTGTCTCAGTAGGTAAATCTGAGGGCACTGCAGATCTAGATCACTGGAAAATATAGCCACCAATTTCTGAAGAAAACATATTCTATTTCTCTCCATATGGCTTGGATTAAAAGTCATTTTCAATAGTCTAATGTCGCACAATTGGTATTATATCTTTTATTCGGCTTTACTATTTATGATAGACTGAAAAATAAAACAATTAGCAAAGCTAAAAAAGTTGTGATTCTTTTACTTATCATAATAATCTGCAATCTTTGGAGAGCTAATTTGTGTCTTGCTAGACAAAGATGGAAACCTTTTAGGAATCATTCTCTCTGTTTCCTTCCCTTATGCAATGTAAAAAGGTGAAATGTTTCTTCAGATATTGTTGGGTTGGGTCTCAATTGCCTGTAACTATGCATGGATGGCTGAGCATTTAATTCCCAGTCTTTGCAAGTCATTTTCCTGTTATCCTGACATGTAAATGAAAATTAAGTGTTTGTTGTAACATTTGTGTTTCTGTTCTCTACTGACTTTTCTGTGGCTTGCAAAATGACAAATGAAATGGTAACATATCTTAGCAGCCCTATTGAGAGGAAAGAATCAGTGTGACAGGTCAGTGTGGAGCACTTCAGCCCCATCTAAGGGAACTACTTGTGTTTTGTCATCTGAGGTAAGCAAGAGCTCTCTGATAGGCTTTATAAGAGTTGTCATTTCTAGGCAATCTAAAATAAATTACATGGTGTACCCTTGATAGAAGTGCTCCTAGATGGCTGATTTTCCTTTCCCCAGGCAAACATTGTAATATATATAGATGAAAGGGTGGTCAAAAATGCAAATTTGCAATCTGGACCCACAAATGTAGAAAGCTGATAGTGAAACCTTGTGAAATTGCTAAAAGTGTTATCATCAATTGCAGTGGAGATGAAACTCCATTCTCTGCCTTTGTCACCCAAATATGTTGACCTGTTCACCATTAAGTACAGCAGTATCACGGGAACAAATAATGCAGCATATGTAATTGTAAGAGAAGGTTAAGGAAAGGGAGGGCAGGCATATGCTAACCTCTTCTATAATTTCTATTCTACAGTTGAGATATTTTCAATAGTTTTGTTTAAGAAATATATTCTACTACCTCCTGTTCTGCTGGTAGAGAATTGGATGATATCATGCATTTGTTTGTGATCAGCAGCACTATTTGTGTTTTGTTCACACATTAAAGAAAAACTAGGCTTGCTTTTTAAGATAAGATGAAGAAGTTTGTGAATTTAAAACAGAGCTTGTTTCAGTAGAATGGATCTCAGGTTTTTCTCACACCAGTTTTACATTAGAGGTAAGGCCAATGTCTTCTATACATTTTTCATTATAAAGTACATGAAAGGAATTTGGTGTACTTTTCAGAAAAATACAGTGTATAAGCTGGGGCAAGGGCCAGACCTTTAGCTAGGTAGTACAGTGATGCTGATCCTGTCATACAGGTTTCTTAGCAATATTAGCCTAACCTGTTGCAAACAGAATTATAGAATCCTAGAGTTGGAAGTGACCTCTGAAGGCCATTCAGTCCAACTCCCCTGCAATGAAGAGGGGTACCACAGCTAGATCAGGTTGCCCAGTGCCTTATTAATTGAATTAAATCTTATAAATTCTTGTTTAAGTCTCTTTTAAATATCACAGATTTCTAATCCCAGAACTGGAAGTTATTTAGTAGATCTAACTCTGTCTCCCAATCTAGTAAGTTAGCTTACTAAAAAATAAATCCAGTTCATCACTAGGAAAGACTTCCTCAGCTTGTTCTCAAAAACTTTTGGTGAAGAAGTTATTTGGGGCTCTCTAGAGCTTATGTTAGTGCCTAACTGCTCTTTGCAGTTATCATAGTTCCTTTGACATCTAAGTTTTCTGTGCTGAATATTAAGCCTATTTCTTCTTGCATAAAGTCCAGTTTACATAGAGAACAGATCACTATCTCCTTTGTAATAGACTTTTACATTTTTAAATACATTAATCACGTCCCCCTGCATCTTTTTTTTTCTGATTTGGGCAAATCAAATTACTTTAACCTTTCATCTTAAGTCATGTTTTCAAAAATCCTAGTAATTTTTGTTACTATCCTCTACTGTCTTTATAATTTGTCTGTATATCACCTGCTGCGAAGACAAGGTATTCTGGATGAGATTTCCTATGGACTATAGAGTGCAATCATTATCTCCCTGGTGTTCTGTATGAGTGTCTTATAATTACATACTGGAGTTACATTTGTCTTCTTGTTTTTAGTCCAAAGTGTTATTTTGGTCAGCCTTAAACAATTCATGGCCTGCTGTAGGCTCAGCCTCTTATTTCCCCATTCTGTAATTACAATTTTTTTTCACCTTCCTATGTATAATACTTTGTGCTTGTCTTTACTGAATCTCATCTTGCTGATTTCAGACTGTCTGTCCGATTTAGTAAGGTCAAAATCCTTAGGAATTCTGATCCTGTCATCTAAAATGCTATGCATTATTCACAGTTATGCAGTGTACTCTGACTTCCTTTACACTGTGGTGTCAGTGAATATATTGAATTGTGCTAGACATAGAGCAAACCTCTTTACATTCAGAGTTCTTGTTCATACTTTTGTTTGTTGTAACTTCCAATTCTGTGTACTCTTTCCTATGCATTTGCAGACCTGTTGGATTAAGAACATTTTCTGCAGGTTTCTTTGGTTTTCTTTCTTCAGGGCCCAGATTTTCTATAGCTCTGACAGAGGTTTGTTCATCCCATAAGTGTGTGTTTCTGAACTTGCTGTGTGTGGGAGTGGGCTGCTCATGGATGCCAAGGGGACTTTTGCTGCCCTGCCATCTCCATTATCAGCCAGCAAATCACAAGCCTCTGTGGCACATCAGCTAGGTTGGCTAGCTGATTTGCCCTCCCTTCTCCTAATGTCACTGAGACATCCACAGTTACATGCAACAGTTAAGATACAAAAAGAAAGTCATGTGCTAGCCGGGACAATCACTGCATGTTGTTATCATTCTTGCATGCATTTTCTGCAGGATGTTCCTCAGTGTACTTTGATTTCATGATGCCACAAATCAGTGCAAAACTGAATCAAATTCCTTCTGAGGCACTTAAGAAAAATAAAGCAAGTGATTTATCTCTCCCACTCCATCCTTATACACACAAAAGCATATATTCTCATTCCTTTTTACACTTCAGCTTTCCGGTGGCATTGGGAACCAAAGCACTGTATTTCCATGGGAACACAACCTGATGTTGCTTCTCCTTCTGTATGTCTCATTGTCTTCTCCTGAGGCTTCTTCACTTCTATTGCAGCCCCAGGATGTTGGAATAGTTTGACTACAGCCCTGAGTATGTAGGTGATTATTCACTGCTGTTTATGGAGACATCTGGAGGACATACCTGTATTTAGTCAGGGAAGCCTTGCCTTAAGCTGCAAAATAAATGGACAGGATAGAAAAAAAGAATTCAGCTCTTCCTATTTAGAAGGATTAAGCACTGGATATTTTATAGACAGTTGGGCGCTTAAAGAGTCAAATGGCTGTTGTGATGCCAAGTAGGAGTTTCAAATGTATGAAGATGTTCATTTCCTACACAAAGTGCTCACGGCTATTTATTTCCTTGGGCATGTAGGTACTTCTGAAATCTGTCTTGAAGGGACCTGCCTGAAGCCGCACATACATCCTGTGACAAGGCAGAGACACAAGTTCAGATCTCATGTATTCTTGTAATGAGTCACTACATGGTTTGCTTGAAAAATGATGGAATATCTGAGTTTATTCACAGTTTTCTTTATGTAGTATTTCATTTTATTTGTCTTTGCAGTTATAACCTGTTCATCTAGAAGTGCCTTAAACATTTGTGAGATGAATGCCAAGGATTTCTGCTTCCTTCCTCAATTCTTCCTTTCCTGATGATTTATGTATTTTTAAAAAAGGATAAAATACTGAATTTTACATTTTTTTTCCGAAAGCTATGAGATCTCTGGTCATTTAATCTCTCCTGGGAAGAAGCTTCAGAGTGTGTCTTCCCAGTCTGATAAATATTTTTTTCAGGTAGAAAGCAACATATTTGTATGAATAAAGAATTTCAGAGAAAGGAGAAGAAAACCATTAGAAGCTGAAGATTAATCTATTTCTCTTACAGGTTTTTGATTATACTGCGGGCACTTCCTCAACACACCATAGGGAGAAAGCTTGATTTTAAGTGCTATTAAATGCTTCACCGTAAATATTCCCAGTGCATTACAACCATCAAATGTAGTAAATGGGAGACTGCCCTGAGTTTAATGCTCAGATCTTTACATTCACTGTACTCTCTCCCATGTTAGTCAGTGTTCTGCCTTGGAGCCTCTAAGCAACTCCCATTAAGGAAGCTGTTGTAAATAAGATAGTGTTTGTCACGGACTTGCTTTTTCTTATGATCTCATCAAGTGGCAAGTATTGACCATTTCCTCTATGTTTTCTCTCTCTCTCTTTTTTTTCTTTTTTTCCCCAGTATATACAAGATGCTTTTCTTGTAGGCAGAATGATCCAGTGATTAAACAGGGAGCTGCTCTGTAGTATATTGGGATTCTTGTTCCAGGTTTTCTTAAGAATTTTGTGCTCTTTGCTGAACCTGTACTTTTATACTTAGCTGAAAACACTAGTATGCTCTTTTATTCGTCTCTTTTATTGCAAACAAAAAGGATGAAATTGAAGTTAATTAGGCTATTGTTCTGAGTAGTCAGAACTATGAAAGTAAAGGCTATGATTAAAGTTCTTATCAAGAATCCAAGATGAATGAAACATGAACAAAAGCAAAGATTTATGAGAAAATAATAAACAAGCAACTAAGATTAGGACTCAAATCTGAAGTTTCTTTTGCCTTTAACTGCAGTTGCTAAGCCTGTAATTGGGCTCCATGTCCCTGTAAGGAGGCTACCAACTTGGTGGAAACATCAGCAAAATGAGAGATGTGGGAAAGACTCAGTTGCAACAGTTTGCAGTCTGGCATATTAACTTAACCCACCGTCTGTTTCAGTTTATGTTAATATACTAGGTTGTGAACTGCAATGTCAAAAGAGCAGACAAACCACCTGCTTTGCTCCCTTTGCTCTGGGGGAAGTAATCTCCAGAAGAAGGACAGGGTTGACAGCAGGGATAGTAACCTCTTTGACCAAGAGAAATAAATCTAAACTGAATCACAGTTCAGAGCCCAGACAGTACCAGGCTACTTATAGGTAGTGAGCTTGCACTTAGAACAGCTGCCATGCAGGGAAGAAAAGGAATCTCTAGACTGTGTGTTTGTTAAGCTCCCTTAGCAGTGCCCAAGAGGGAAAAAAAAAGAAAAAAAAAAAAAAAAGAAAAGAAAAAAAAAAAGGTATAAATAAACTTGTGTAATAAATAATAATTAAAAAAAAAAAAACTTATGTGACCACAGCATCTCAATCTGAACAACATTATTGCTCAAGTATCTCACAAAATAAAGGGGAAAAATAGTCAGTTCATACGTTGTTCTCAAAGGCCTAAGACAGTTGAAGGAGATTTCACAGAAAGTGTTGATTTAGCTTCAAGTTACATCTGTCTACCTTTGAAATTCCCCCGAGAAGCTGTAAAAACTACAGTGGAAAAAAAAAATCTGGAAATATACTTTTAAGATTATAAATGGTTGAAAAATAAAGTATCAATCTTTTTTTTTTTTTTTTTTTTTTTAGACCTCTGTTTATAAATAAAACATAAATTGATTTTCAAAGTATGACTGTCAAATGCTAAAACATACTTGAAATAAACACTCGGTACACTTCGTTAGAATTCTGTTATGCCACACAGAAAAAGTAGAGTTGTATTGCTGGCATATCAAGATAGTCCCACTGGCTACTGGTAGATCTAATGCTATCCTATACTGCACAGAAAACTTCTGATTTCAATTGTGTGCTATTCATTGTAAGTGCAAGAATGACTGTCATCCTGCTTCCATTGCAATAGATGAAGGATAACCAGGACAGTGGAGTTACATCACATAAGGAAGAGAAAAGCAAACCCAGGGCCATGGTTAGAAAAGAAGTTACTAGTGATGTAACAGTAAATCAACTTCTCTTTTTTTTTCGTGATTTTCTTTTGGATGGGTTTATGCCCTGTCTTTTTGTTTTGTTTCCTAGAAAATGCAAATTAAAAAGAAACAAAACAATTTATATTACTTTGAGTGTTTCTCCATCTACCAGCTGAATTTATATACCTCAGAAACTAATATGACTCTTTGATGGGAATTGCTTATTTTCTGTTGACAGCCTTTTAGTGAAAAAGATAGAAATCAGATTGAATTTCGACGGTGAGAAATTGAGAGCTTGTTCTACCAGCAGGAGTCTCAGGGCCTCTAATTTTACCTCTGTGAGCAGAGATGAACCAAGAATATCAGCAACCTACTTTCCTGCCAGAGAATGAAAACATAGAATCCTAAAAGTCACACAGACAATCTGAAACTGAGATTGGCCAAACTTCAGTGATTTTACCTTGTTTTAAATACAGCAATACATAAACATAGCAGAGGCACTGGACTTTATTATTTAGAACTCAACAGTGTGGCATATTACAGTGAAATAAAATAGACTGGAACTTTCATATGCACATCTTCTCTTGCTCACATAGGTAGGGGTCAAGGGCTGCTCTCTCTCGTGATCCTAAATCCCAGTCACACATTAATCTTGTCACGACTGAGTTACACCACACAGCACTGGAATGTGGTATTGGTGCTTGGAGAGCAGAGTATTTCTGCTGGCTGCTGCTGCTGTCTTTGATGAGACCTTTAGGTTATTTATGTCAGAGGAATGCCTTCAATTAATTTAATGTCTCCATAAGAATACTTCTATTGATTTCAGCTACTTAAAATTGAAGTAATATCATTAAAGTATAAATAAAAGTATGTTTTGACCTATTCCCAGTGTGGTTTTCTGTTTTGTCCATTTATACACTGTCTGTTGTGTAGTCCAAAAGTATGTTTTGTCACTGCAATGTATCCTCATAATGCTTCTTCCTATGCAGCATCATCAGAAAGCATATCAGGCTGATTCTTTTTCGTCACTTCATAGTATCTCGTGTTCTAATGCTATTACTTCACGGCCAGTTCTTGTCGTGTTTTTGCTGTATCACCTTTCATCTGTATCATATTTTTTACTTCCTTTCTTCTTGCAGTTTTCTGTCAAATTATTGTGTTACCTGGCTTGCTTGCTTTGCACTATGTCTCCACCAGAAAAAAAAAAAAAAATATATATATATATATGTATATATAGTAATCTTCTTACTGATTTATGATAGAACAGTGCCATTTTACCTTGCAATGGAGAGTTAATTTTGTGTTGGTATGAAAAAGGCAGGTTTTGTTATCAGAAAAGTCTTGAGAAAAGTAAAACAGTAATCTCAAGTACTGTACAGCAAGGAGAAGCATAGGGATTTCTCTTTCTTTCACCATTTCTATTCTAAAAATTTCAACAGAGCTAAGCTACTTTCAAAAAGCCTTTATGTAATTCAGGTGTAAAGTTTTCAGAAGTGAGTGAGCTGCACAATGGTGAATCAAATAAAGATCTGTGGCTGCTGCTACTTGGGCTGCCCAGGGAATATGGAGGAGATCTAATTCTGGATCATAATTGTGCCTAAATGTGACTTTGAACAGGCCAACCCTGTCAAAGCCAGAGCTGTTGTCAATATATTAGGTGGCTCTGAATCTGTATATAATTAAACCTTACATAAAGTACCACAGAAGTCAGCAAATAAAATACCTAGGATTGTAGTGACTGATGAAAACGTTACTGCCCTTTGTTATTTGTCCCATCCTTCTGCAGAAGTTTTTCCCCTGCAATAAAGGGGAGTGAATGTCCACGTGGTAATGTGCCTTTTTCTTCGGTTATGTGTCTTATGAGCTGCAGCGATCTGAGTTGTGCTTATTAAGGAGGTTCTCATCTTCACCTTTCCTGGATCACCAAATGAAAATCAGTGTGCTCCTTCTGGATTTAAATGTACACTAAAATACTGCAGCTGAGAAATTAGGCAGACTACTTATTTTATTCATTATAGATCAGTAGTCTCTGGAAGACAAAAGCTGGATCTGTTAGATCCAGCCGTAGAGCTGACTGGGACAGATTTTAAGAACCAGAAAACTGTCCATGACGGAGCTGAGCAGATGGCAAAGCTGAGCAACCATCCCATGGTCTCCCAGTGTTGTAAGGACATAAGCTTGAAATCAGAGAAGCAGTAGCAGCTTAAGCCACCCAGAGAAGGTTTCCCCAAAGCTTACTGGCTGATGTCACTATGCTCCCTCTGCCATGCTTGCTGAGATGGAGGTGTCTCTGAAGGAAAGCTGGAATTGCTCAGCATCAGCTTCCATGGTACCACTCCAAGTGACAGCAGCAGAAAATTGGGTTCCAAATTTACAAACTTAGTACACTAACTTAAATCAAAGTCAGCCTTGTTCTGCGGACAGGTTTTCCCATGTTCTCACACCTCTACTTTTAATTAAAATGCTGACAATCAGGGATAAGGGGAACAAAATACAAAGGTAATCATGTACAGAAAAACATATTTCACCAGAGCATAAGCTATTAGCACTTTCTCGGCTATCTGATCATCTGACAGGCTTAAGGGTAAAAGTGATGTGAATTTCAAATCTCAGGCTGTTCCCTGAGGAGCCTTTGTCTCATACAGTTTGTTGTGAAGTGAGACACTGGAATGAAAAAATGAAGGAAAGGAAAAGACGTAGTGCAGCAGGGTGTATAAATGTATAAACAGGGCCAAATTTAACTCTATTTTAGTGCCACTGACTTCAGCACTTTAGAACATCTGTCCCAAAATAGCATAATACCCCACCTAAAATAACATTTTATCCGTATGCATAACTCTGTAGGGCTCGTTTCATTCATTTTAATGTTGAACAGATGAGCATTTTCACCAAAGTCAAAACAATTACAACTAGCAGGGGTATTGGAACTAGATGATCTTAAAGGTCCTTTCCAACCCAAACCATTCTATGTTTGTAGATACTTGCCAAAATCCCTGTCTTAATTGGGACCTGGATGGAGTTAACTTTTTTTTCAGGTGGTTATAGAATGCCTGGTCACATTACAGAACTTTATTTTTTACTAAGACACTCCAAACCAGCTATGTACTTCCTCTCCCAGGTCACTTCTGCGTGCTTCAGAACTGTGTATAACTTCTGGATTTTTTTCCCTTTCACATAGAAATACTTCTGTCACTGAACCAGCCAACCTGGTTACTGGGCATGGGCATCCTTTGCCAGGGCCTGTGCCCTGTTGCTTTCTTCTTGTCTTCTGCTTGTGCAAGAGCATAGAAATTATTTTATACACAGGGAAGTAGCAACCTGAAAAACAGAACGAGAATTACTATTAGAATAAAGACACTTGCTTAGGAGGAAACAGTATTAGAAAATATGAGTGTGTCATGCAGTTGACTGAATATACTGCAGCCTTTAATAAACTTTTCAAAGGCACTGAGAAGTAGAAAGGTCAGAAGAAGGAAGAATTTTGCAATAGTTCTGTGTGTATTTATAGTGAACTACCAAGCATGGGGTAGCATGAACTCAGAACAGGGTAACAGAATTGAATACAATTGTAGGTTTTTATTGCTCTGGAAGTTTCTTACACCTAGCCCAAGTATATGATGCTTGCATCATCCAGAGAGTATATCAAACTAAATTGAGCTTAGGTCAGCTTTAATTGCAGTTTTTATGTTTGCTCCCTGCCCTAATGTCACTAGTCAACTACGATTTTCTCCACGTGGAAATAATTTCTACATCTTCATTCCTGAAGGAAATTGCAACAATGTATTAATCAATTTTTTTTTTTTAATTGTTATTATTTTTTCTTAGGCTATCTGCAGCCTGTCTACCTTTCATTACATTTGTAAAGGTAACCTGGTAATTCCAAACAGACACATTCAGGACTGATCTTACTATAACTTTCTGTTCTTTGTTACTGTGCATATTTGGATATGCTACTGGCTCTTGACCCCGAATCATAGCTGCTGAGTTAATTGCATATGGTTCAGAGTAAAAACTGCTACATATCTCTTCTGCACATCAAATGTGAGAAATGCACTGCTTACAACACACTGCCATTCTTTTCTTGCCTCAGTCCCATCCAAAGCTTGTTTACAGTGACTTATGTAAACTGTACATTGATCTGTCCTAGGTTCATGTGGTGTTGTGTATCATTTCCACTTCAAGCATGTCTCTATTACATCTTGTTTTGCAAAAGATATGTATGTTAGATAAAGATAAAAGGTACTTTCATTAGGCTTGTCCTTTCATGATATAGTCTGCACAGTGTCAAATGAGGAAGCACAAGAGACTGATAGGCTAGTTATAACTTAGTCTGTAAGTAGGACGGGTTCCTTTTTTTTTTTTTTTTAATGCTCATCATGTTTCACACCCTGTAGTTTAGGGTCGGTCTTTAGAAGGAGGGTGAACAGGATGAACTCTTTTAAAGTCTGGCATATCAAGTGGTATTTATCATAAAATATCTCAGATGTATGGCATTTATAGCTGTAATTTAATTATACCTAATAGGTTTCCCTAACTGTGATATTGACTATTTTATAGGAATCAGAATAAGCCTTTTGATCATCCGTGGATACAGCTTCACTAATAGGCATAAATCAAAATGTCTTAGATCAACTTTGTACCCCTAAGGCATAATGTAAATGATGAAGGGATGGGACTTCATTTTGTCATATTCTCTTCAAATATCAAGTTATATTAAAGAAAACACTTTTCTCAATCACAGGTGCATGTAGGAAGAATGAGTGACAACTTGATGTCATCACTTTGATAAGTCTACTCCCTTGGCATTTTTAGATGTACTTTCATAAATGAGCTTCAATTTGTCTTGCACATAGTGGAGCTGTATCTCAGTGTCTGCAAAACTGTACTTAAAAATGTGCTTACTTCTCCATAATTCACAAAGGAGTGGGGAAGGTAAAGAAAAAAATTCCTCGTGCATTTTGCTAGAGGCCAATGGGAAATGTGCATATTTGTTCCTAAAAGTCAAAGCACTACAGGGAGGAAGGCAAACATGAAGCCTGTGCTGTTCCACCACCAATTTGGCAATTTTTTATATTATGTTTTTACATGCACTACTCAGGGGATGATCCTGTAATACCAGGATCTCTCTGCCTACCGAAAGAAAAAGGCAAGTATAGAACATTTAATAGCTAGAGTAAGTATTATGCATGGCAAGGTGTGTCTCATTGCAGGCTTATGTCAAGCTCAAATACATGCGTAGTCTCATATAAATCTACAGTCTGGATTTTATTGAAATGGGGTATTTCAAAACTGTATTGCTTCGTTGAAAAAAATGAAGTATTGTGACAGTGTAATTATAGGACTATCTTTCAAGACTAAGGAAAGATAAGTAATACAGCATTACCTTTATGCTTATGTATATATGTGATATACATATATAACTGAGATAACTTGAGGTTGATCTTCATCTGACGTAGCTTGTCATCATCCATTTGACATTTTGTTGGCTTTGGAAGTTTTACATCCACTGAGAATCTGCCCCATTCAGCTTTTCAAATGACCAAATATGGCAGATTTTATAGCACCTATAGAATCAGACTCATCATTTCTCAGTCATTTGAATCTGACAACAGTTGCCTACCATTACTATGTCTTTGAATTGTAATCTGACATTTAACCTAGCTGGAAATGTATTGCCTCATTTACTTTTTGTGTTCTCCCCCCTTCCATTTTCTTCTAAATAACCTTTTTCTTTAGATGATTTTCATGAAATTGCCACTAAAAAGAGTCCTGTTTGAGCTGCCTCATTTGAGAACTGTAAGATAGTGAAAGACATCTGAAGATGTCATTGTAACACATGAAAAACACTTCAGCTAGCACATAAACACTATCAAATAGAATTCAAACTGAAGTTATAAGCTAGGCTGAAATGATATTTTGTTAATAATTGTCAAATGTTCCACAAATAGCACAATTCTAAATAGCACTATTCTGAGCACTGAGAGCAATGCATAACATACTGAATTTTTAAACATTGCTGAACAAAATATAGAATTTCTATTCAGGAAATGTGGATATCTTGAAGTTCAGTTTTGTTCAGAAGTGGAACAAATCACTTTAATACAAAAGGAAAATTCTAAATAGCATCTTCAAAAAGTGCATTTCAAACTCAAAGTTTAGGCTAAAAATTGTCCTTTTATTTTTTGTTATTTTGATGTCATATTCTGGTGAAAGAAGTGGCAACATAGAAGATTTGCTACAAGAGCATTACCAGAGGCTGAGCTGATTGGTACAGTAGAGAAGGAGCTGTTTTCATTAACATTTTATAGGATATAGTATTAAATTTTCCACTGATAGATCATGAAACTGCAAATAAGTATACAGAACATTTAAAGTGGATTATGTTGAAATAAGAAATCAAATTTGATAAATGATTAGAAGCTTCCAATAAGGAATTTTAATGAATGTTATTGAGAAATTTTAATAAGCAATAAAATAAGAGAAACTCAATTTCTCTGAAAAAGTATTTTCCAACAGAAGTGTGTTTTGTCGGAAATATATTAAACCAATTCATTTGTTTATAATGTGAGAATTCTTTATATTCAGTCTCCTTCAAGCAGACAATGCATTGCTGTTACAATATCTACTGTCATCTTTGGCAAATATTTTACAGAGTAATCCAGCTTCTAAAGCTATTGCATGTCCTATTGTGTTACCCAGTGATACAATGATGATCTACCTCTCATTTTCCTTGAGTCAACTAAGTTACGGATGAGACAATTCCACTCACAAAGAGTTTGCAGCTTAGCTACGTGTGACGGAGAGGGGAATTATATATAAGACAGTATGAGAAAAGCAAAACTGAATCACATGGCACTTTGTCCAGTACCATTTCTAGATATCCATTTCTGTTTTAATCCATTTTTGCAAATGACTTTTTTTTTTTTTTTAATTCATTTGATTTCCTATACATGCAATAAACTTATCTTTTCTGTGTGGGCTATCAAGATCTGAAGTCCAACCACACAAGGGAACAATACAGGAGTCAACAAGCTTGGTCTTTTATGCAGACGTTGTGCTGCCCAGAAGGGTCTCTGATCTAAGAGTGTGGGCAGGAAAGCAGGAGACAAGGCATTATGTAATTTCTTTTAGGTGTGACTAGAAACAGAAGACAATGATGTCTAAAGGTTTTTCACTAAGATTAAGGAGGAAAGAAAAGTACGACAAAAAATCTTGGGAGCTTTTGTTTCCCAGGACTGTTCTGGATAAGGACATTTTCACATACCTGCAAACCGGCGCATACCCAGGCACTCTGTTGGCTCAGAGCTGTGCTTCCAGATACCACAGGGCCATTTCCTTGGCAAACTGTCACAAAAGATTCTTTTCTTGCTTTTCTTTCTTTTCTTTTCTTTTTTTTTTTTTTCATGATAGCCCAAATTGAATACTTGCTTTGTCTTGTATCTGTCATGTTGGCTTTTTAGATAGTACATGTTATATTCTATACTCCAGTGGCCTGCTGTCCTTCTGTAAGAGTCTGCAAGGTTTATCAAGTGCCTCTAATGGTGGTGGCCTGAGGGAAAACAGTATAAAGTTTGCCTTTTACATTTCTTCTCCACTTTAAAAATACGGAAGATATTAATAGTACAAAGAACAGTTCCCCACTGCTTTGATCTCTACAACTCTGCTGCTCTTTCAGGCTTCATATCACTACTGCTGCCATGTTATATTACTATTTTCATTATTGTTATTTCCAGCCCATAGTCCTTACTCTTTTCCCATCTTACTGCCTGCTTTAACCCCAACCAATATTCCCTGGAGGAGACAGAATGGGGAGAGGACTGGATGTGCTGCAGCAAGATCCCTTGAGAGCTGAGTGATTGAGGAGCTGTATCAAACCTCCTGGGAACTGTGGGCAGATTTATTTTCAAAGATAGTTGTTGATCAAAAAAGGGCATAAGCTGCTATCCCTTTCTGGAATAGCCTCAAAGGAAATGTGCCTCAGAGACATATTCCCCGCTTTCTTCTCCTTTGCTTCAGGGCAGAGTAATTTGCTGTAAACCAAAGGTGGCAACAAATTACACTACCACTGATGCCAGGTCAGTTTGTCTGCCTATCATGTAAGATGGAAGAGAAAGCACAGCAATAACTCCTGTGGCTTCTCAGGGTATGCAGAAGTATCACACTATAAAACTCACTGATCTTGCATACCCATGTTCTGTGTGGTTGACATTGGAGGTGAAGAAGGGAGGAATCTTAATTTTATTTGTCCCTGACTCAGCATGAAGTCAAAGTCATTATCCAGTTTGAAATGTCCAGTTTTCATGACAGCTTACTAGAAGTTCTGCTGTTTTCTGCTTTCTTGAGTAAAAGAGCAGCCAGCAGGAAGACATAGACCCGTTTTGAATTACTTCTGTTGCTGTACAATTAACACTAATTCAAGTATCATAAAAAGCATTACGTATGGTGTTTCTATTCACAAGTGCTTACAGTTTACAGTAAATCACAGAGTGAGATGTGAGGCCTTGGTTGTTTGTGGGGTGTATGTGTCTTTGCGTACATATTCACACCATTTGCAAACAATATGACATCCTGGCATTAGACACATTATGCAAAGTCAATTATGAAGAAAAGTATGTTTCTCTTGTTAATTAAATAAATCCATATATAAATAAAATAAAGCAGTAGAACAGGCAAATCTTTCCACTGTTCCTAATTAAGATGTTATTTGGGGAAAAGAGCAAATATAATACAAAGTAAAATATGTCTTCTCATTTAAAAATACTTTCTGTATACAATGAACAACTTAAAATGTTGTCCCATTTATTTATGGAATGCTGTGCATCATACCAGAGAAAACAAACAATGTTACCTAAAGAACAGAGTGCTCGATTGGATGCAGCAGCCCTTGGGCCTGCCCAGGGTTTTGGTCTTGCTCAGGTTATTGTCTCTGATGGTGGTAATTGCACCCAGAGATCCATCTATAAACTGCATTGCAGTTAGGTGAAATTATTATCGTTTTGCAAGGAAATATATTTTTCGCTGTCTATGGTGCAGGTAGTTGCACACACTCTGAAAGGTGAAAACGAAATTGTTTGCCAGTGGCTGACTGCTGAGAAACCTTATCTAAGGAAAATGAAGTTGTGTCAGAGAGGTGGAGGACTCTCCCAAGCTATTAATTCATTTTGAATAATTCATTAGGTAACACTCTTAAACTCTGATAGTCCCAGGTAAACCCCAGAGAGGAGTTTTGTGGTCCCTCAGCCATGCTCCTTATCCAAGGCATTGTGGTTTACATATTAAGCGAATGTGTGAGTGTTTTTTAAGAGATATTTATTCTGGAGCTTGTAATTAGTGAACATGTCTAATTCTGTGATGAGAGTGATTGTGTATGGTAATAGACTGCATTCTGTGTAGAATGGCAGTGGAAACTGATGCATGACTTCTGTTGATAAGTTAATGTGTCTTTTCCCATTAGAAAAGAGTACTATAGCTTTTGCTTGGCACCCACAACTCTGGAGTTAAATGCAGTATTTGAGCCCAGCTGATAATACCCCTCTCAACAGGTGAGCAATGCAGACTCACCTGTACCTAAAGTAAACAGATGTATATCCACAGAAATCAATCACTTTATATGAATTGTGAGCCAAGTGTTAGCAAAAATCTTACTGTGTAGCAATGAGGGGAGGTCAGTCTTTCAAAATGCAAAAGAGAGATGTGAATACAAAAATCTGTTTAACAACGTGAGGTGCCTTCCGAACTCAGAGAGATTAATATGCTGCAACCAGATTGCCCAAAAGTACTTACACTTTCTCCCTCTCATATTATTATGGGAAAACTAAATAACTTGCAGTCACTATTTTTCCTAACTTTCGACTGAAAGTAAAATGGTCATTGAATTAAATTTAACAAATAGATCTTTTTAAAATTAATTAATAAACTTCCTTATTTCTCAGCTATCTAAGTTCATAGCCTTTACTTAATGATGATGCACTTGATTAAGTAAAATGAAAGAAAAATGGAAGTTCTTTTAGACATGAAAATGAATAATGAGTTTAGACTTAATCCAAAAGCAATTTAACTTTAAACATTCATATGAAATTAAATGAGCCATTGAATTTGCTATATAAGCAAGCATTAATCTTATCAATCTATGAAGACTGGAACGTTATACAGTGACTCATTAATTTCAAAGCCTAATACAAGGCCTGTTTAATGCCTGCAGTCTATTAAAAAGTCTGATCCTCCAATATAACTGCTTTTTCATAAAAGTTTAAACCCCAATTCATATTTTTATTGCTTTGATCATTTAATAATCTGCTATGACAAGATTATGATTTTCAGAATCCCAGTTGTATGTTTCCTAAGTGTGAAGAATATTTGCTCCAAGTTTGAACTTTAGCACAAAGTATTTATCAGAAAGTAAAGAATGTAAGCAGCTGTGATATTGGTGTGCATGTTTGCTGTAATAAAAGTTTAACAAACAAAAAAGCAGACTTTCTCTTACCAGACATGATTTAGACTAGCAATCTTACCTGTATTTTGAATATCTTGTCCAGTACATTAGGGAGAGTTGTGGCACAAAAGAACCCCTTCTTACTCAAAACATTTATAAAAGAAAAACACAACTGTTCTTAATGGGAGATATTCTTGATGTTTTATTTTTAAGTAAGTGTTATATACATGTTGATGGGAGCCTTCTGTGCAAGCATTGATTCAGGACGGAAATTTTACTTCAGATTTGTTCAGAACAGTACAAGTCATGCTGATCTGGGAAAAAAAAAAAAAAAATTAGTCACTGAAAACTGCCCTTTTCTCTTAATGAGATGATCCAAAAACAGAATTTAATGGCACCACACATTAACTGCTGTCATGGAAGGTCATGGTTTCAAATTTCTGTTTCTAATCAGTAGTTGCTCTTACTAAAACCAATCAGAGGGAAAGGTTGATATTTAAATATGTTTATGTTACTAAACAGGTGTTTCTTTTTGACATACTATACCTAATTCCACCTAATTTTCACAAGTCTAAGGTCAACGAGAAATTACTCTTCTCAAAATAAGGCAAAAGCAGTTGTGGTATAGCTGTTAAATGTAAAAAATAATAAGCAGCTTGATGAATATAATTTTCTTGCTATCTTCATTGAGCATAAATTATAGAAATATTTGCCAAATTCAAGCATTTTTTTAATGTGCGGGAGTATCCTTCCATTGCCTGTACTGCCTTCTTTGACTTTTATATCTTCTTGCAGAAGTCTATGAAAAATGTATCTAGTAGAGCTGTATCCTTGTTCAAATAAGTGATTGTTATTAACTTTTAAGAATCTCAGCATTTGGTCCTGTGTGCTAATTAGGAATGCAAAAGCACGAGTAGTTTATTCGTGCAAATTCATGAAGCTCATTGGAGCATTTCCCGATTTACACTGCGGAGTGTATTGAAGTCTGACCTGCTAAGTGGGAATGCATTCCTTTCCAAATATATTTGCTAGCAGAACAAAGATATCATATATTAAGGGACAGAAGCGAAAAAGGACAGGCTGCTAGCACATTTTTGTTTTACTGTACTGCCATTTTAAGGAGAAGCTATGCTATACTCAAGTGATTACTCAAGCAGTAGTTGAACTCAAGTACTTGCATATGTAATACCAAATCACTGATTTGCCTACGAATATTCATGTCCGGATGATGCAAAAGAGACTTCAGTTGTCTTTACTTCCTTATAGACCAAGTAAGTTTAGGTGAATGGAAACTGTTCTTCCAGCCATAGAAAAAGGAGGTAATGGGTTTGTTCCTTTGAAAGCGTTCCTGGACATTGAAGTGCAGTACCCTGCAGAGGAGAGGGAGGCATAAAGAACCTTAACAAGGGGAAGTAGCTGGAAGCCTTTAGGTTCTGTTAGCCCTCATCACCAGGGATGGCTCCAATCAGCTGTGCTGCCTCTTGTAATCTTAGGCAGGATTATACTGGAAGCAATCTGAGTTGAAACCAACTGTTTGGCAGTAAATCTAAAAGGGACTTTTGTCTCTGATTTCCAAGAGGGGGTATATCAGGAACTGACTGATCTGAAAGATTCTCCTGAGATTTTTTGGATTGTTTATTGAAAGATGTTTTTCAAATTTTATTGGAAAGTACATTTTCATCATAACTAAATGCTTTTAAAGACATTTGATGTTGTTTATTCTATGAATCGTGTTGGTAAAGCACTTTCTGATTTATCCTGCTTTTGTATTTTATAAAAAAAAATTTTAATTTTTCCTTATAAATGTAATTTTTCCTTGCAAATGAGGCTCTTGTTTAAAAGTGTTTCTATTTTGTGTTTTATGTTAAAGCATAGTTGCAGCCAAATGAAACATTTTGATTTTTTGTTGAAATAAAATCTGTCAGTAGCTGACTTGAGACAGTATTTTGGTTTGTTATTGTTGGAATTTCTTTCATGGAGAATTTTGAAGCGATAGGATTTACTGTCTGATGGGCATAAAAACAGTTTTGAAATTACAAAATCTTTAGATAAATGAAAATGCCATTCTTGTCACAGCTCTGGTGTTTTCTGAGTTGTTCCTCGTTTGCTTGCCACATGATAAAAATAGGATGATGAGAGCATTTGCCATACGTAAATGCTGAACGCAAGTGGAGCAGGTTTCCTTCATGCAGTTCTATTTCAGTTAATATTGTATCCTGATATTGACTTGTTCAGTAAATCCACAGCACGTGAATCCAGGCAACATCCTCACCATTAGTGAGAACTGTGACAGTTTGTTCAAATTAACTAAAAGCTTGACAATGTTGCAAAATTAAAGAAAGAAAAATAAAAGCTGCATAAACCACCTTGACAATGTTTATCTTCAGAGAAACTCTACGTCCTGCTATTGTTTTTACATTAGGGTTGGATTTTGTTTTAGGCATTTACAGGTTCTTGACTCAGACCCTCAGTGTAATACAGGTCACTAGGAATTGATGTTATTCTCATCTCACTTTGATGATTGTAAATGGAGAGTAGTAACGTAACCAGCAGGTGATGTAGTGCAACCAAGTGATAAGTGAAAAAGAATTATTATATTTAGATTTGGATTCAAGATTTTGATTTTGAGTCTGCAAAAATATCTTGGTCTAGAATTTCTGTTTTGGGTAGTGGCACCATTCCTTTTGCTACTGTAAGTTCCCAAAACAAATACCAGATCTGTGTGTTATTCTCATAAGTCTAAGGTAGGCTGGTATTACTACAGTCTGAATATTGTACTTAAACTGCAAAAATGTCTTCTTCTCAAGAACAGATTGTATCAGCAAGGCTATGCAATAAATCCTGTTTTCTGGAGGGGTTGTGCAAAACACTGGTTGCAATTTGCATGTGGCATTGAGCTGAGTCTTTTACATACAAAAGAACTATAAACATATTAAAAACTTGCAGTTTTATCATTTTATAATCTTTCAGCTCCCAGAATACTGAGTGTAGTTCAAACAGTACATCTCTCAGGATTGTAACCCTGGGGCTTTACTATTCATTTACTTGTTCTTTGTCAGGTTTTTCCGCTTCAGGGGTGGGCAGGCTATTACTTCCTTGGTTTGTATCCTCTTGTTCTGAAAAAAGATTGAAAGCAGAGCTAAAAGCCCAAACCCTGTTCTTTCCAAAGATGGGAGTTCCTCTGCAGAGTGACTCTTGGTGGTGCCTCATCTGCATCTCAGAGAATGAATGAAAGAGGCTGTTTGGGAGGAACTGTAGGAGGACTTTTGCTCCAGCCTCTAAATTCAGACCAGGACTGTTGGAAAACACCCTGTGGAGACTCACACAGTTTTATCTGATTCCTATTACAGCACTTAATTATCCTTGTTACGATGATTTTTGTCCTATCTGGTCAGAATACTTTATGAACATTTCAAGTATGTCTTAATGTTTCCAAAACTATGTAAGTAATTAAGAAGTGCCTCAAAATATGAATCACAAACAGTGAAACAGTCTTCCCTGCTAACACCTGTGGGATTTGGAATAGTAATACTTGCCAGGAAAAAAGTACTATCACATCACATCATCAAAGCCAAGTTCAGGACCTGGCCTGTCATTTTCAGCTTCTAAGACATCAGTCACTGCCCATCTACATTTCTCCATTGTGAATGATGTTAAAGGGGGTGATTCTTTTCCCTCATGACTTGAACTACTACATAAACTACGGAAGCAGGATAAGTAGCTGATAGAACTTGTTCCTCAACAGATACCACAGCAAGAAAACATTTGTTTTTTAATAGTTCTAACTATTAGGATTTATTTGTTAAAACAACCATTTTCAAACACATTCCTATTACTTTCTGTAAAATGTATTTGCATAGCATATAAATTTGGTAGGTGGATTTGGGGAGTTTGCTGTGTTGTACAAAAAAAAAAAAAGAGCATTTTAGGAAAGCACTAAAATGAGAGATTTTTCTATGGAATTGATTTCTAATCCAATAATTGAACTCACCTAATAATTACCTTGAATACAGGAGGTAAGGCTCGGTTACTGTCTATTCTAGTTGATAATATAAAAAGCTTAATAGAAGATGGTCTTTCTAGCAGGAAAGTGAGAATTATAAGCACTAAAACCCAGCATGGGATGATGTGATTATCATGAGACAATAATATCCTTGGGTATTTTGCTATACAGCAGCTGATTGCTCCCCATAAATATGTATACTTCATAATAACCACACCCCTAGAAGTTGCATGATTGATACTAAGTTATAATTTATTTTTCTAAGGTTTACATAGAGATTTGTCATCTTAGTAAATTACTTTGGGCTGGAGTATTGTAGCCATGAGATAATGAGGTTCTATCTAAGAGATGCTAATTGCTTTGTTTCTGATGGGTAATATTTAGATCAACACGTCCATTTTCAATGAAGTAAAATGTTGGTGAGCATCACAGTGGGATAAAATGAATCAATCCCTTTTGAAGAATGAGCAATAAATCAGAGTTAGAACTGTGGTAGTGCTGATGCTGTCTCTCATTTCTTATTTCATTAGTTATATTGCCAATATGAATAAGTTAATTCTCTTTGAAAAACTACAAATAAAGTGGCATTTTTTCTTATTTTAGTTCCCAAACTGTAGCACAGCTAGCAGATACAGAAGCCTATCATGACTTTTTAGGAAGCATAGAGCAATATGAAAACCTTTTAAGAGTAGTATAGCATGGACATTACCCCTTGTGTACATCACCTGTCATCCTTTGTCTCATTTATTTATTATGTTTTGTCCCATCTGACTTACCTCTTTCAATGTTACACCATTCTTCATATTCACAGAACACTCCAGGCTCTCCCTTCACGTGCATTTTTCTAAGGAAGTGGCGGTGAGGAACAGATTGTACATTTTATTCTTTACATGGTAAGGACTAGATTGAAATATTTAGCTTTTCAAAGAGAATTTATCCCAGAGTTTCTTCTAAGAAAGGAGATTCTTCAATCTGAGTACAGATTATTCAGACTTTTAACCTGGTCATCCTTTCAGTACTAAAAGAAAGGACACGTATATTTTATTTTTATCAAAAAGTCACCCAAGGCAAGGTGGAGACACAGCTTACTTTAATAGCAGACAAGTGATGTGTAGCTTGTGAAGAGACATTTCATGATTTTTGCTTGAGGTGTTGTTTTTTTTCTTTTGGATGAAGTACTACTAGCAGTCCAGAAATTTGTCTTCTTTGTCTCTTAAGCTAGAGCCGGTGCTTAAGGCAGAGCCAAACTGTAGATCTAGTCCTAGGCATTACTGGACAAGGTTGCGGAATAACTTCTGCAATCACAATTATTTGGGGCAACAGTTTCCCAGATTACTGCACACAGGACTAAAAGAAGCTGCTTTAAGAATTTTTTCTTAAAGCATGCTTTATTCCATGCTACTAATTTTTCTTCCACTGAGAATCTGACCTGCCAGATACCTAACATCTGCAATTAGGGCACAAAATTCCAACAGTATTATGTCACAATAGGTATAATTACAGCTGAGTGCAAGTACCTGCTGTCACATTTGTTGCTTTGTGCATGTTAATTGGTTAACCTACTCATGGCTGGCTAAATTCTTTCCTTGATCAAAAGATACACTGAAACAGTTAGCATATTTATAAATGGTCTTTGTTAATACAGCATCAGTAACTCAGCTATTCTTAGAGAAAAAAAGAAAAGAAAGAAAAACAAAGAAACTGTATAAGAAAACACAAAGCATATATTCTTACTGAGATTTCTTCTGGAATAACAAAGCGTATTGTCTGATACATCAATTGTTTTTCCGGAAAAGCCTGCTTCTAAGAAGAGGAAATGTTATTAAGTACAAAGAAACAGAATTTCTTAAAATACTTTTTTTCTTACTCAAGAACAGATTTTTGATCAGTGAGGGGAATATAGAATATAGACAAAATATAACTCCTTCCAAATATTCTTATCTTCTAGAAAATTTATTTTACTGTTAATTAAAAATATATAGAATAAAAACTATCAACTCAGATGTAAACTAGCAAATTCCCCACTAAACATATTGATTTTTTAAACTAAAGAAATTCAAAAGTTCATTAACTATATGTTTTTTGTGCTGGTTTAAAGAGTCTGGGAAGATTAGACAGCCACCATCCCAGTGCACATATAAAACTATGGTACAGTAGTACATAATCTTTGTAGGTTATGTAATTCCTTGGTTTATAACCAAGCTCAGAATGAAAATAAAGAAAGCATTTTATAGATTATCAAAATGATATACAGTACATTAATGAGGTATATGGAAAATTATTTACAGTGGACCACATCCAGCTTTCATTGTATATCCATAAAATCCATAACATTCTCTTAATGAATGTTTAATTAGAAATAGGGCAGCTGATGGAGTTGTTTAGTTACGAGTTTAGTCACTGTAGTGGAATCAGTGGTATGCACAGATGTGTAACGCTGGGAGTAGCATCTGGCCAGTATCTCACATGTATGACTTCAGTCACTGTCTCTCAACATGAACATTTGAAGCTATGCTTGTAATTTTACCCCTGTTAAAAATTTCTGTTATGTACAAAAATATGCTGGGAAAGGGAAACACTTGAACATTGTCTCCAGGTCTTTACTGCTCTTTATGTTATTATTTGCTGTTGTGTCATTTTCTAAACTTCACATTTCCGAGTTCTTCCCATCTGTTACTAGTTTCAGCTAGCATCATATACCTATAGCAAATACCAACTGAACTGTTCAGAGTATTACAACAGGTCCCCAAGAATAATGGTGCTCACCTCAAAAAGTGCTGTACTTTCAAGTTAGTCAGGCTCAAGTACGTATTCAATTCCATGGCCTGCTGAAATTCTTGAGGGTAGCATGCAGCAGTGTTAATTTCATTTCTACTTTAACACAATAATAGACTAAATAAAATGTTATTCACAAAAATGACTTACTATGCAATTTGAGGAAATGTTCCAGCTGTCACTTTTATCAACACCATTGAAAAAATGTATATTCTGGATAATGGTGGTAGACATAAGAGATTTAACGGGGACTCTAGGAAGTTACATTTGCACTCTGGCGTTGCTACACTGATGGAATATTTTCATTTCCAGCTGGAAAAAAAAAAAAAAAAGTAAATAATTATAAAGGGGGAAAAAAAACTTCAGGTTTTTAGGACAATACATTTGTTCTGTCTACATGTAGACAATCCATCAGCTTGGAAATTACACAGCTGTGAACAAAGGCAGCAATTTCTCAACAGTGACATTCACCTATTGTCTTCCAGAAATTTACCCCAAGCACATACTTTAAAAGAAAGCAGTGGTACATTGCTCATACATTCTTTGCATTACTTTGACAAACATTGTATCATATTTAATGGCAAAATGCACATGTAAACATGTACAAAAGATTGTCAGCTGCTCTCTTTGTTTAACGATTAGGTAGTTTGTACTTGTCAGGGCTTTCTGCCACTACCCTCAATCATACCTTTCCCACCTTGCCAGTTCTAACATAGTGGTGTGTCTGGGCTAGATAATAGGAACCATGGGAGTGATTATATAAAGCCAGGAAATCAAAGGTAGATGTTAAATACAAATTGTACCAATCAAATGGAGGTTACAAAGGAGTGGGATTCATTCCTGTATTTCTGTTTGAAGACGTGTCAAATACAGGATGTGGTAGAAACACTATCTTCATCAGGTCCCACTGTCATCAGCTGCCCTGTGCTTAATCCTTTCCATACTGCCTTAGTTTCAGCTGGGATTGAGTAGTTTTCTTTGGAGTGTTGATAACACACTGATGTGCTGTTAAGTTTGTTGCTGCTAAGCAGGGTTATACTGAGCCAAGGCCGTTCTCAGCATAGGGCACAAGGACCTGGAAGGAAACAGAACAGCTGACTTCAACAGGCCAAAGGGATATTTCATACTGTATGATGTCATGTGGAAGGAGTTTTGAAGGGGATGGGAGATCATCTCTCTTTTCTTCTGCTGCTCAGAGTGCTGGTTGGGCACTGGTTGGCGGATGGTGAGCAATTACTTGTGTACTTGTTATACACATGAATGTATATATGTATATATATTGTCATAACTGTCATCCTTGTCCTTTACTTTATCTTAGTAGATAGTTTTATCTCAACCCCCGAGTTCTACTTTTTCTTTCTTTTTTTTTTCATTTCTTCTCCCCATCCCACTGGGAAGTAGGGGATGAGCAAACAACTGTGTGGTGCTTAGCCATCTGCCAGGTTAAACATCAACGCATGCTCATCAGTGACATTCCTCTGTTGTAAAATCACCTCTGAAGACACAATTATGTCTAATGATCCTTTGCAAAGGGACAGAAAGCTCTGAACTGCCCATCAACAGCTTTGGTTTTGCAATTTCCCTGAAGACACCTTCCTGACAGATGGTCATAGTAGCACTTTCTGATTTGCTTATGTCATCTTCCTTGTGAAACTCTAACTGGCCAGTCAAACTACAAAATATTCCATGTTTCATAGCTGGAAAGGTTAGAGAGAGTGTACATTCTTCAGATGGGTCCCAAAATCTCCCTGCTAAGACTTGTCTGGCAGAGGAGATTCTAGGGGTCAGTTCTGTTCAGGAGCTGCACATATACCTGTACTGCTTTCCTGGTGGGCTTTTACAAGCTGTGCTGTTTACTGGCTACTTAGGCAGCTTTCATTTCTAAGAACATTTCTTGAGTTGCATGGGTTAACAGTAGGCTTTGCCTGCCCAACATGTAACCCAGTGCCCAATTGGCTTTTACTAATTTGCTGATTTGTCTTTTGTTCTAATACTGCTGTTTTTGCAGCAGGTTATTTCGGATCAGAATATTATTTCCCTATGAAATTTAGTACTTTATTTCAGCAAAGAGTCATAGCTGAATTGATTTAGCTGGCTTTTTACTCAGAGATTGAATTAGTGCAGTCTTTAAAGGGCTGGTTTAAAGGCCAACAAAGTCAATAAAAAGATGGGCAATGCACGTAAACAAGCCAAACAGTGAACTGTGCAAGCCAAAATATTATCAAACTATTATATGTTTTAGTGATTCCACCTGTTTTGTTTACTATATTTCTGGAAATTCTAATTGAGCCTGAGAAAGTTGGATTAAAAAGCAACAGCTTTTTGGCTGAAGTACACTAAAAATAAGGAGTTTTGCTTAACCTGAGGCCTTAATGTAGAACAAAAGGGCTTGGCTTTAAAAGCATGAAAATAAAAGAAAAAGAAGTTATGACTGTCAGCTGTATTTACCAAGTATAATGTCACTTGGGCACTATGTAATAGAAGAAAGCCTAAGCTGTTCTACATGTATAGGACTATAAAAACAAGATTATTGTTGTTTCATAGCATTACATTGCACCCAGAACTTGAATTAGTGCTCCTTTAGTGGTAATAAAAAGCAATTGTAAATCTGATTGGTTTTGGTAATATGAATGTTGCCTATAAAGCACTTTTCTTCTATTAAAACACTTACTAAACAAATGAAAGAAAAATGTTTTTCCAGAATGACCACAACAGGAATCTGATTTTGAACCCTCTTACAATAGCTTTGCCAAAATACAGTTTAGTAATGCCTGTTCTGAATCTACCTTGATTCTCCACCAAGAGAATTGTTTCAGTGGAAGCATCTTGGGCTGTCCTCCTTATACAAATCCAAAATCAAGTGAGACAGGGAATTTTAGATCTTTATTCAAAGCTGTTTGAAGTCAATGAGATTCCACCCCTTGACAATCCAAATAGTTTCAAAATTGGTTTTAATGCCAGTTACACCAAGTATATGCCTACTTAGTTCACTGTTTTCAAGTACTTTACTGAGATTAAGCTAAGTATTACTGTTAAAAAGCCTGTGATGTTCTTTACATCAGAAAATTTTACATCAAAATCTTAACTGAACAGTAAAAAGTAAAGATTTTCATCAGTTTCAAATATGTCAGGCCACGTGTGGAGGGAGGTGTAACATTGACCCGGTGTATAATTGTTATTATACAAGGTGGTAACAGATGAATATCCAGAGGTTATAGGGGAACAACTCACCCACTCTGAGGCTCACAGCAAGGACAGATGCTAACCACAAGGAACTCCACACAGGAGCAATCTCAAAAGAGATGTTGCCTTAGTGGTGGTCAGCCCTTAAATGGGATCTAGGAGAGGTGGATTCAAGCTCCATCCCTTCGGGGGCACAGCTGAATTACCTTCACCTGTGCTCCTGCAGCTGACCCGTCACTTGCCTCAGATGGTTAATCAGAGGTTCAGGCTGTGATTAACAGTTTCCCATACACCCGGCTTCAGGAGAAACTGGGTAAAGCTAATGTTGCCCATTTTTCCACTTTCTGTAAACAGCACATACACATGTAATCTTGATTCTTTGGGCAACTGCATATCTTACCTTTCTAAACATTTTGTAGCTTTTCTAGTAAAGAATCTGTAGATAATGAAGTGGGTAACATTTTCCTCCATGTGTGAATGTTCTTCCTTGTAATTTGATGAAGGTAAACATTAGGTTGACCTGTCTAAGAGAAAAGAATGAGACCTTCATAACCTCTTCTCCATCTGCCAGTATAACTTCTCTTGACTTTAGAAGCTTTTGTTGCACAGGCATCTTGGGATTTGTCCTTAAACAAGGAATTGTTCTCTGTTGAATGTCAATTAATGTTACTGGTATTTTAATAACATATATATTCAAATTTATAAAATTTTAAATGTGTCTTGCTGGTGATTCAAGATTTACCAGGCAGATAGTTTAAAGAAATTACTTTGTATGCAGTGATTCATTTAAATTATAAGTACACATTACTCTATATTTCATTTTTAACAAGATCTTCATCCACTCAGAGAAATACCAGACAGCTCAGGTTGGAAAAATGATTCATCTGGCATATGCAAAGATGGACTCAGTGCAGTTGGGGATTCGTAATCAGAGCAGAAACATATTAAGGGTAGGTGTCAAACTCCTTGATGTTTGCAAAAACTGTCAGAAGCCTGCATGCATTATGGGCTCTTTTTTTTTTGTTACATTACAATCTTGCAATTCCCACAGTAATTTATGTGCATATACAGGACTGGTTCCTGAGCTCTTTACTCAGGTAAGCCTTGTGGATTTCTGCAGAAGCTTGCCTAAATAAGGGCTTCCAGACTCAATCACTGAAAATGAAAGGAAAAATTATGTGGATTTAATATCTTTTACAGTAAATAATTACTTAGGGTATTCAGTGTTAAAGGTATTGTTTTTTGAACCATATGCACTACTGGAATATCAAAACAGGATCTGGCCAAGCAATATTTGTGTTACTTTAGCATTGCTATTCATATGCACTACAAAGATAAGTGGTATAACTTCAATTTCTTTGCTTTCCCAATCTTTATGCTACATCTCAGAAAAGCTTCACTCAGAAGGCACTAAGACTAAAGGTATTTGTTTTAATCTTTGATAATATGGTCCTTTATATTGTAGGTTTAAGGGAGTCTATAGCATTAAAGGAAGATTTTGAAAAGTATTCCACCTCCAAGTAGTGTTGCTGGGCTCCTGGTGGGGTTTTCAGCTGTTCAGAGAAGCCTAGCACTCAATGATTTTGACAAAAAGCCAGTCTTCACTGATTTCTTACTCTTTCCAAGAGCCACATTCATCCCTGCAGTTTCCAGTTGATGGTCGGGTAGGTTCTGTACTTTCTCCACTGGGAGGGGTAAAGGAACAGAGTGGACTGACTGCAAGAGTTTAGCAGCACCTAATAATGTGCAGGATTAATCTTGTGTCAAGATTCAGGTTAAATAAGTAGCTCATTGTCTCAGTTGTACCAATAATAGTGATTGGTTTTTTTTATTTTTTTTTTCTTAAAGCAGAATTTGCACTATATTTTCAGTTGTCACAAAGAAGGATCAGGGCCAAAATTAATATGAGCCTCCTTTGGCTGGGGTGGCAGTGTTAGAAGAGTGGCCACAAAAGCAATCGTAATCAAATTGTTTTTTTTAAAAGAGGTTAGTGAAATAATATAATGTGTGTTTTAAATACCCCAGGGCACAAAAGCTTTATAATTCTGATACTGGTTAAGTTCAGGCCTAATATTCTGTCATAGTTCTTGATAGTTCTTGTTAATATAGTTCCTGGTTTTCCTGTCAATGCTTTCGATGTAGCTAGCAAGCCATATACTCATCCATGTATATCATTGTCTCGCTGTTCAAGTTAATGAACTATGCCAATTTTCGTTAGCTGGGGATGATTTTTCATAAGTAAAAGCTTACCTAGTATTTTAATTGCTTCAAAAACCTCCTAGGAGAGAACTAACAACAAACTCATACAGTATCCTGCTACCCTTGGGCAAAGCTTCCCATTCCTTCCTCTCCAGTTTGCTGTTCAGCCATGTGCAATCTGGCCTTAAATTGGCAGTACAATCCTCATTTTTTCCAAATTGGAGGACTTTTGAAATCAGCAGCTTCTGTCTATGTAGACAGTAACAGACATGATCTATAAATAACACTTAGGCTCTCTTTTAAAACACATCTATTTTCAGCTGATATACAAAGAACTGTGTGTCGCCATTCTTCTGGTGCCTGCCAGGAGTTCAGCATTACCTAGACAGACAGAAAGCAAGAGGCAATGGAGGCAGTGTGAGCTCAAGGCAGCTGTCCTGTGTATTTCTATGTACTACTTTTGGTAGGAAGTATTTACAGAGCCAGACGCACATTTAATGCAAAAACTCCACAGACAAAGAAATAGAAATTCAGCAATACTGAAGGAGAACCAGATGTGTTTTCCACTCAGGATGTATTTAAGATGCAGGTAGCAGTGCAGTATTAAGATACTCAATTAGGTTTGAAAAGCCTGTGAGTCAGATACTAGAAACTAGTTTTGACTGCAATGAATAGTTTTTCTAAAGGGTAAATTAATCCTGTAAGGAAGATAACGTATGTACCTTTGCATCACAAAGCAGCCAGAGTGTGAATATGTATGTTTCCCATGACAAGAACTGGTATCTGTTTCTGTGATTTGTGTGAATGCAAATGACTGAACAAACATACTGTAAACTTACAGATCTACTGGTCTTTCTATCTATCTATCTACATCTCTCTCTTCCCTCTCCCTCTCTTACATGAGTAACTCCACAATGTGTTCAGTCTCGCAGAAGAGCTGTAGTGTAATTTCCTTGTTTTACAATTATTAACGCACGAGGCAGTCATTGATTTATGTATGAGAATGATGCAGAATAGTCAAAAAGTACATGCCTGAAAAATTCAGATGGTATTCAGATTTTGGTAGGCATGAGTCCCTATTTAGACCCATACAGAATTGATTCAAGATATGTCCAAAGCAAGTACATGATTCATTCTTCTTCATCTTACATCTTCAGCTGCTGAGTGACTTGTCAGTTTTTATTCTTGGTCAATATATCAGGAATAATGATATTCAGTGCATAAGATTAAAACACGATAAATGATATTTAATGATAATTTTAAAAAATGTGGATACAGCATTGATTCCAATCTGTTCTAGTTTAGCTTTTGGCAATAAAATGTTATCGCAGCTTAGGATTCCTCTTCTGAAACAAATATCCTTATTCATCTTCACTTCTATTGGCATCACCAAGAACAAATTCAACGGCTAATGCAAAAAGTTTGTTAAAATGAAGTTATTTAAATATACACCAGGTAGAGGTATGCAGTAGAAAATCAGTCCCTCGTCAAAGCCTTTTGTTGAAAACCACCACAGCAACTCCAGAGTCATTTACAGCAGGTAGTGCTGCCGCACATCTGACACAGCTGGCTCCATACCAGTCCTTCTTGTCACTTGGCAAAGGAGACATTTTTTGGTATTTGAGTTCAGTTACAGGACAGATAGTCTTAGACTCCAGAAAATCCCGGGCAGGTGGTAATCTTTTAGGGTTTGCCATAGGTTAAATAGCAAGAGGACTGCATTAAAATGTCTTGAGTCCGCTGGCTGCCTCTGAGCCTGCCCAGAAATATTTTCAGCAGACTGAGGACATTCGGGCTTGATCAAAGAAATCGATATAATTTCATAGAGTACGAAGAAATTCTCAAAAATCCATTTAGCTTTGTGCATGAACATTTAGGAAACTCTTAATGATCTATTTGTGATTCTTCCAGACTGATTCAGTTAGGTTTTGGCAGAAGATTTTGCTCACTTCTGTTACTGAATACCTACTCTCCGTATTACACTTTGTGGGACATCTGTTAACATGATTGCTAGTAAGATATGTTCTTTTTTCATTGTCAGCTTTTCAGGGAAAGATTGGATGCTTGAAAATTATTTTTTTTTAAGTCTTTCTAAGGAAGTACAAATTAATGTGAAATCTCTCAGACGAGGAAATAAAAAGGAGTGAAGGAAGGTGAAGTTAAATGTGCTCACAGTAGGTTTTCTTGCAAATAAAGGTGACAGCTAGGAAGGGAATAGCTCTGGGGCGTGATACTTACAGGCTGTGTGTGCATGAGCACACAGACACCATCTTGAGCAGCCTGAATAAAGACCAGGCTGATCTGCAGCCTCTATGATAGACTGACTCCAGTGTGTGCTATTTATAAACCATTCTTTCATTCTCAACAATGCTTTGGCTGGAGCCAGAAAGGACAGAACTACTGGCAGACTGGCCCCTTGCCTAGTGTGCTGTGACTGACACGTAATCTGTCACTCCCCATCATCTGTGGGGTGGTGATAGGAAAATAATGCTCCTCAGTTTGCCTTAGATCACACATTACTCTCCCGAATACAGCTCCCTAAAGCTGTGAAATGGCCTTTAGGAGGTGTCTTTGTTCATTTTTTATATGGGAGAATAGGAATAAATGATAAACAGGCTGGAGGGAAGGAAAGCAAAACACACATTAGAGACCTGATGAGAGAAATTGGCTATGACTGAGATTTCAGCGTGATCCGATGACCTTTTTGTGAAGAATACCCATGGCACATATCAGAAGCATATAGGGTGCAAGAGCTGGGCTGTGTACTCACTAGGTCACTGGCTGTGAATGGTGTTTCCCAAGCTTTAACTCTGATTTAACCAGCCATGCTCAGTATATTCCTGGGAAATCGGTCTCCTTCTGTTTCCCAGCTCTTTAGAATATAAAACACCAACTGTGACTTCCCTCTAGCAAACGTGTGGCATTACAGGGTCCCACTTTCATCTGATGACTTGGGAGTTGCAGCAGTACAGGGACTGTAACAGTAGTAGTGTAATGTAATAAATGAAATAACTGTACCTTAGTTATACAGACCTTTTACTAAACTTAGAATTTCTGAATGAGTTAAGAATCATAGTACTTTTGAGAAAAGAAAAAAATAAGGACACTAAATATTTTTCTCAGTACATTTTATTTTGATGATTTGTTTACATTCATTTTATGCTCTGAAAACTCTCTCAGATTTTACACAGATAACAGATTAACCTTCTTCTGCCTCAGTCCTCCAGCACCCTCAGGTTCCAGAGCACCAGTCCTTGCTTCATGGTTTACATGCAGTGAAGTTGCTGATGCTCTTTGCAATATTATAATGTTCTCCCTGAGGTCTAACCTTCCTGCCTCAAATGACATTTATGTAAATTGTCACTAGAAGTTTAGGGCACATCTCTTTTCTTCTTTAATAACATGTCATACTGATGTGGCTTTGTTTGTATTTCATAAAGAGATGCTTGATTAAAGAGGCCAACATTAATTTAGATTGATATTCACTGGACTTTTTGTAGTGACATTGAAGTATGACTCGCCAATATTTTGCATTTTAATTTGCTTTTTGATAAACTTTCCACCTCCACAATCTTAGTGACCCTTCTTAAGGCTTGGCAGACAAATTACTGAATATAGTCCTTCAGTCTTTCTACCACTTCTCCCTCCTACCAAGTTGGGTGGAAATATGTGACGATGCCCTATTTGCACCAATCTGCTGAAGCAAATGCTCTGTAGGTGCTAACTTCTTCCCTTTACAAACACAGCTGCTTTGCCATGGACTGTGATGGAAGCAAAATCAAGACCATTCCCGTTTTATTCATGCAGATAAATGCTGTGTCTACTGAAAACCTATCTCAATTAATCATGTTTTATTTTACTTATCCTCTGAGCTGCTTTCACATTCTTTACTGTTCTCCCTGTACAGTTAGGAAATATATTTTATCTCAGATTTCTACTAGCGCAGACATCAAAGCACTGACCCATGAAGCCCAATGTAGCAGGTTGTTTCTTTCGTATCACAATAAAAGACCCTAATTTATTCTCAGTTTATCTACTAGGATAGAAGAAAATACAAAGGCTAAAGCTACCTGGGTGCTGTCCAAAAATGTGATTTTACTCAGGTCAGTATTCAGAAGCAGTGCTTCAGATACTGTTATTTTATGGTCAACATCTCCATAACCCTGCACAGAGCAGTAGTATCTCAGATGGTAAAAACAGTTTCCAAGATAACCAACACCTTGTCATAAAAGCAGAGTTTCACAGGGTGGCCAAGAAAAGAATAAATTCCACATTAAAACTGTTTTGAATTATCAAAAATATTCTGCAGAAATAAAGCACCCTTAGAATAGGGTCCTGAACATTTTGGAAATTATTCATCTTATTTATTTTTCTAGAAACCTTGAATTGCTGCTGTTCACAGATGGAGGAGGCAGTACCTCACTATAAGTTTGAGCTTATGTGCATTTTTCTTTTCTTTGCATTCAAGAAAATCCTAGTTGCTTGCTAAAATTAATACTTTATCTGTTCCCTTAGTTTTAAGGGCCAATCTGTCCTTCATGCCATCAGTCCTCTCACATTCTGGCATTCTCATATTCCTCCAGGAACCCACAAGAACTCTTTTCGCTACCATTATCATGTGTGAGGTAGAAGGACATATGCTTTTGCTCGGAACATATATATAGAGAGAGAGAGAGATGGCTGCGGTGATTCATAATGACAAAACTGATCTCGGAGAGTGTGAAAATAGTTGAATAGTTCGAAGATAACATTCCAGTAGCTGGTGTGCAGGAGTATGCAGCATTTACTTCATTATTTGCAGGATAAATCAAATAACTTGTTGGATATTTCATTGTAAAAGTCTTCTTTTGTGTACAGCTCTTCACACGTAGCTCTTAGCACTATTTATGGATTACCTGAGGCCATTGACCACTTCTGAGTAAGGTACCGAGTGAATGCTGGAAATTCCTACACTACTGAGCTCATGTATGACAGAAATAGGGTCAGCTAAGTTACTGTAGAAGGCTCCTTTTGAAAGAGAAATGCTGGTTGTAGATTCAGGATGAAAAAGAAGCCACCCACATTAAGTTATACATTTTTTTCAAGCTCCCTTCATTTAAAGAAAAAGACAAAGCCCAGCTCTTTCCGGAGTCATCAAGGCAAAGATCTACCTATTGTCACTAGAACTCAGTGGTTAGCATGGAGCTGCTTCTCATGGAGGATGGTTTTCTTTCAAATCCAAAAGAATAATTTGGAACTTTATGTTCTTTTGGAAATGAAATAGGAGGAGGTGATTTTGCTTACAGATCTACGTAGCAAGTGCTGGCCTGCTTATTCAGGACTTTACTTTTCTACGTTTTACATTTTTCTCCCTGCATATGGTTAACCTTTCATATCCACAAGAGAGCAGCTGTACCTACCATGGAACACAACTTTTCTCACCCTGGGATTTGTTCCCATGGATGTCACAGGACATGATTGCTTCTGATATACAGCTTTCAGCAAGGACCACCCACATTCTCCATTTGGGCGATGCATCATCATTCACTTTGACAATTTCATCATAATCACATGGGCTGAAAACGAATATAACTCTCTTGGTGTCAGAATTTGAACTGTATCACACCTGCAGCCACAGATATAACTTAGTTTTTTGCAGTTGTTGGTCTGAACAACAGATTCACAACACTCTCGCACAAGGACAATGCTGACTGGATGTGCTGCTGAAGCGTTGTGAACAACAGTCTGTCATACACCATTATTTCCTAATGGGAATGTTTTAATTGCATATTTCATATTTATGACCCTATAAAGAATAATTTTAATTTGACATTAACATCTGAATATGATTGTCTGAAAGACAAAGGCAGCAGTGACAAATACTGATCTAAATCAAACCAACTGATTTTCAATTTCTAATTAAAGATGACGCCGAAAGCTCAAGATAAGAGGCATATGGAGGAAAACATGTTTCTTTGCAAGGGAAACCAAAACCATACAGGAAAAAAGTGCAAAGATCTCAAGCTAAAATCTGAACTTCTTGGCATCTGAAATGTCAGTAAAGGGAATCCTAAACTGATCATCTTCCTATAAAAATCATTTATTAGTCTCTACCACAAGCCAATGAGTAAGATGTGAGACATCTCAAGCTGTTCAGAACAACTGGGAATTGATTGTAAGTAACCTAGGAAGCGATAGTTTTACCGATTGAGACCATAAGACAGATGGCATGAATATATTTAAAGACGGGGACAAAGCTGATGTGACACCCAGCTGGATTCCTGAAATGAACAATGTGAGTCACAGATTTGTTATCGGATGAAAAGGACTTAATTCAGAAAAAAATAGGGTGCCAGTGGAGCCAGTGGTCTCCAGATGCTGTGGATGGGGAAGATAGACTGCAACTCCAAGAATAAGCCCCTCCATCTGCGGTCCCAATAATCAAAACTTTTAACTACTCCCTCTGTGCAAATAAGCCTTGAAATAGGTATGGCTTTCATCACAATACAAAGGGTCTTTAAAATATTCACAGAGGACCAATAAGAGGCAACCTAGCTATGGGCTGCTGATGCAACTGTTATATTCTAGGCCATTTCACTAGTCAAATATTGGGAATTGCCTTATTAAAGGTAAAGGAGAGAAATTTTAAGGGGTTTTAGAGGCTTTAAATGATCTTGTGTAATATTGCAGTCTTAACTTGCCTGTTTGTAAGGAGCTTATACAACCTCAGAGCCTTATTTCTCTTGCACTTCAGCATAAAACTATTTGCAATATTGAGATTCACTTTTGCTGCATTTATTATTATTATCAACTGCTTGTTTATGTGAGATGGAAGATGAAATGGTTAGCTCTCCTCCTTGTTTGCTGGGCAGGAAACAACTCTTTCTGTAACCCAGTGTCTCAGTTCCTTCCTCTTAACATTCCTTTCTCTCTAAGGGCCTTTATTTTTTGCTTTAATGACAGTTTAGCCTGCAGCTTTAAAAATGATTTAACTTCGCGTTTAGATTAGCTCCCATAAACCTGATTTTTAAAGGGACTCCATTATCTTCCTCATTTGTAAATATGATTTTGTTATGATAACTGAGGGTGCAGATTTTGCCAACTCAAAGCCTAAGGACCTAAGAAAAAGAGGACTGGAACAGAATGTGTGGATTGTAAGAAGACACTGAAGATGAGCCATGTTTTTATTTAGTTCAGTGTGAAGCCATTAATTGAAGGGCAGACATATTCTTCAGAAGGCAGGAGTAATACCATTGCTGTAGGAAAAGGGACAGCTGTTTTCAGCACTGTTGTGTGAACGATGCCTTGCACAGTGCAGCATACCATCAGGCTTTTCCAGTGTCTAGCTGTGGTTGTCATGAGTTTGTCTGCTGACAATCAAGGGGATTTAGTCTGGGCTGGGATACAGGGCAAAAGATAGAGGTAACTGGAAACTGTCATGTAGGACGCAGGAAATCAAGTGGACCCAGCTGCCTTAACTCCTGTGAGCAGCAAGAAAGGGTGAGAATTTGGTCATTGTAGTAAAACTTTATCCTTCACCAATGTATGATTTTTAATAAACCCTAAATATATGTTTTTGCATAACTACAGCATATTTTTCAGTAGTGTACTCTGACGCAGCCTTTATGATAGAGGGGTGAAAACTGGATGCTTGCTATATTTGCTTTATAGGTTTGCTATATAGGTTTCTTCTATAGGAGGGTAACTATCTTAAAACGGAACATCTAACTGAATGCAAACTTAGCATTAGGCTATTTGACATCTTAGCTCTACAGTGCTGACCCAAGTCCTGTGTTTGTTCACATTCCAGTTTACTTAATGACATGCTGTGGGACGTTATAAGAGATACCTACAGTTTTCTTCTTTCTCATCATCAGCATTGTTTGAAACTAGTCTCTGTTGCAAAAAATGGCCTACATTCTACCACTTCATGGGGTTATGACATTGTATTTGTAAACATTTAATGGCATTCAAGGCATGAAAAATAGCACAATTACCATGGCTAATTACTTACAAGTATCAACAGCGAACATTCTTAAACAAGCACTCCAACAGAGCTCAGGGCACTTTTAGAGAGAATGAAGAAGGAAAAGTTAAGTAGAAGTTATCCATTGCTTTTATTATGTGCTAAAAAAGAGTTTTCTATTTATTGCTCAAGCAGTTAAGCAGACTGGCGTCACTTCACTTGTAAGATGACAAGTTCATAGCCTGAGGTAGAAAGTCTGCATCATTCCATTCTGTTATATCTTACCAGAATAGTCTTAATGACCTGGCATCCCAGATAAAACACAGCCAACTCTCTTTTTACTCGTTTTAGTTCTCAGCAATTCTAGGGTCAATGTTATGTAATCTGATGGGTGAATAAGCATCTGTGAAAGAGTTTGATATGTGTCATCCTCAGTGTGGCTGGAATCAATCTCTGCCAGCTCCTCCTGGGGCACTACAGTAGAGTAATTCAGTAAATCTAAGTCACACTCATGGCTAACAACTTTTAAAGATGAGAAAAAAAACCTCTTTTTTGTTTTCTGAAAACCTAGGTGTGGCAGGGAGGGGGCAGTAACTGCCCTGGATGTGATAATGGCAATTATTTGATGGTGTTAGGTGCTACTTCTAAGCTGACAGATCTCTAGAAACATTGAGGTTAGGGCTTTGAAGATGGTTTTCATAAGAAAAAGGCACTTCAATGATCCAGGACTTTTTTTTCTTTACAAGATGAAATCCAGATGAAGCCCCAGATGAAGGCACATCATCATGTTAATGTAATTACAGAGAAATAAGGACTTGCAAGGGATTGTGTCAGATGTTTTAGAAATCACACTGAAGGAGTGAGAACAGGAGAGGTTAACGTTTCCTTGTACTATTCTACATTAAAACCTGACAGAATCAGAAGAAAGTGACACTATTTAGTACGCCAAATAGTATTATATTTCCACAGACCCATCATGGCAAGATAAATCCTGAAAGCCAGTACAGATGGGGAAGGTACAAATCTCTCCAGGACCTTTTATTAAAATCTGGGTAAATTCTGTGCTTTTAAATTCTGTCATGAATAGGAATATAATTCATGTTGTTTTTACAATTCTGCCATCAGTCTTGTACAAATTAATTTACATTTATTACTTATCTATGCTTTTTTTCTCAATTAGAACAGCAATGTCACAATGGTAGGGAAGCAGGTTAAGTGCTGCTGTTACAAATAGGACAAATAGTATAAAGAAGAACCGAGAATTAAAACCTTTAAGACTTTAAAACAGCATGCAAAGAAAGACCTTACTTGTTGAGAAACAAATTCAGGCTATAGGATAAGAAGATAAACTGTGCTAAATGCCCAGATTCAGCATGAACATATCAGATGCAAAGTGTTTCTTCCAGTTCATTAGGAAATGAGGGTTGAACTGAGAATTTGCATTGCTGAAAACAAAAGATTTAAAGGCAGAAACTGGAAACTTTGTTGAGAGATGCTGAGACTGTAGTCAGTCAGTTTGTAATGGGAGAATACTGGGAGATCCTGGAGGACTGTGCATAGAAGTTACAGAGGGCTGGATGTGAACCAGGGACTGAAACTCTGAAGAGCTGCCAGCAAAAATAAATCAAAAGCAAAAGACAACCATTCTTGTTGGAGCCTTTCATTAAAATATTGGCAGCTGCTGATGCATAACAAAAGCTCTGCTTGTGCTGTTAGATATTAGAGCTGAAAACCAAGGAGGCAAATGTTCTCTTCAATTGCAGTGCAGGAGTAAATGGCTCCCAGCCAACACAAAACACCTAGAAAAAGAAAAATTTCCGCAACGTTCTGTTAAATTATGCTAAAATTATATTTCTCCATTTTATCAAGCAACTATCCTTCCCAGTTTCTAGATTGTATGCATGGATTTTTGTGCCTTTTAAAAGTTCCCTTTTTAGCTTTTATTCTTAAATTGTTGTCTAGCTTCCTGTATAGCTTGTAGGAACCCTCTCTGCTATAACGATAACTCACCATGTGAAACTGGTGGTAACTGCAGTGTGGAAACAGGGTGGGCTTGGCACCTACAGCAGGAATTCAGCCTCTTCATTCTACTTGAAATACAGGGAAATGTTAAGTTTATTTAATGACCTTTACTGGCCTTAGTATTTGCAGATGTCTTTTAAGTGTAATCTTAACACTGGTATTCTTAGCTTTGCAATGTATGGCTTTGGGAATTTACAATATGCCTCTGATATTTTATATTCTTAAGTATTTGGCACAGATGAGTCTGGATTTATCTCTGTGCGATTTTTCATCAGGAAGTAACAGAAGGTTATGAAATAAAATAACAACTAACATGGATTTTTCAAGATGAAAAATACTTCTCTTAACAAAATTATAGGAAAATGTAAAGAGTTAGTTTTATTTTAGACATTACTAATTCTTGCATTATGGTTTTATGAGATCATTTCCTGCCCTGACCTGTTAAGGAAACAGAACATGAAAGCCTTCTCATACATATTCTCTGCTCCTTTTGTATTAGGTCTCCAAATCACGGTAACTTATGTTTCATACAGGCAGGGACCTCCTCCATGTCAGCAGAATACATTTCCATTTTATTCTGCTTCTCAGCAGTGTGGGAAAAAATCAGTTTTGCAGTGATGTCAGGTAGGTTGTGCCAGGGGAGGAGGACTGGCAGCAGCTAGTAAGACGGTGGCAAGCAAGCAGGGAAGAGGACTGGGAATGTTGCCCGTAAGGTTTAGGGATTTTATGTCAGGAAAGCTGGAGGACGGAGGTCTTTCAGAATAGCTGTGACTAGAAGAAAGTAGTTGAAAGGGGTCCTCAGTTCCCACCTTCTTTCTTTTTTTTTTTTTCTTTTTTCTTTTTTTTTTTTTTCCACTTCTCTTCCCTTAAAAGTTTTAAAAGGAAGCAGCTTTACATCAGAGCACTATTTCAAGTGTTTGCTAGGCTTCTGGAAAGGAAGGATGCCAACCTTGGAAAGAATGTGGCAGAGTGGGACTTTCTGTGGCAGCTGCAGCGAGGCTGGGAGCTGCAGGAGGTGGCTGCCAGTACTGGCAGGGAACCTGGCCTGTACCTGGAACAATACATCCCACACATGTGTCATAGCAGTGCAGCATCAGCTATAGCAGTTGAGGCTGATTCAGGCAGCTGCAATGTCTTCCACTGCTTTGAGTCTGTTTTCCTTGTACCTGGACCAGTACTGCTGAGAATTGCCAAAGGCCTCCATCTCTGAATTGGGTCTCTTGTGAGGTCAGGCATTTTCCTTCAGCCTTGCCCAAACGTGCTTGAAGGCAACTTCATCTTGTTCTATTTCATTTCAGGTCATCTTTGTTTTTCTTTTAATTCTCAGCTAAAAATTAAAGAACTGAAAGTGAATTATAGACAATTAAAAAAAAAAAAAAAAAAACAACAACACCAAGCAGTTTCATTATTCACATATATTACAAAAACATCAGATAAGATATTGAAATTATGATATTTTAATGACATCTGCAGCATTTACTTTGACATAGAATGTCAGAAAGCATTGTATAAATGATTCACAGTTCCTTTCTCCAGAAATCAAACGTTCTTTTCCATAGATTGCTGATCCTGAATATTTTAATTCCTAATAGAAAAATTTCATACAAGTGGTTTTCATTCAACACTTTTGACAGGATGTCTCATGAGATGCTCTTGTAAAAACTAAGCTGTCAAAGCATAAGAGGGAAGGTCCTCTTCTGTATTTAAAAAAAAAATGGTTAAAAGATAAGGGTAAGAATAAATAGGGAAGCTTTCCATTGGAGGGAGTTTACTAGCAGGCCTTGAGCTTGTTTGTACTAATCCACGTTATCATAGATCCTGGAGAGGAAGTTCATGTTTAGTGGCAATAGGGAAATAATCAGAATATTCAGGTCAAAACTGAAAAGCTTGGGTGATGCAGATCATGGAAGTTCATAAAGTCATGCATAATGCAAGGGAAAAGTATTGCAAATTACTGTTTTGAAAGATTGGAAAACAGGAAAATAACTGGGTGATTAATTCAACAGAAAGAAGAGGAAGTTCTTTTTCACAAGCTGTGTAATTCATTTGTGGAACTCATTGCTGCGCAGTTTTTAGAAAGATAAAATTAGATATAAATTAAGGGCAAACTTAATAATGGCTATTGAAAATACACCGAGTAAAAGTGACATCATCCAGGTTTGTTACAGTGGCTGAACTATTGAGCACGGAGAGGACAACATTTTGCTGCGCAGTCTTGTTTTTTATACTCTCTCCATATTCATCCTGACCCTGAATGCAAGTGGACTAGGTGGACTTTATATTTAATCCAGTACAATAGTTTTTAATGTCTGTGGAAGTGTGCAGCAGAGAATAACTTTTCATTGTTTTTTCTTCATTTGGATTTTTTCGATGTATCGCACATCAGCCAGGTCTGTCAGTGTATGCTGATTAACTCCTGGTGAGCTAGGGAAGCAAATCAAACCTTTCTATTCACAAACGTGTACATATCTGCTGAAGAGACAAGCAGTCACAGATATGGATATCAATTTCATGGTAGTGCCCTTTATTCCACTTTCTGAGCTAATTATGATGATCTCATAGAATTGACAAAGAAAGATTGGATTTTAAAGAGCCACAACACTGGTGCCCTAAAATCAATCACATGTGGAAAATAAAAAGTCCAGAATGGGCTGTTTCCTGATGTGTCTTCATCTCTGTTGATGAAAAAAAGATTGAGACTGAAAGTGTGCCATTTTGTACATGATGCTTACCCCTTAGATCTTACTTTTCTCTTCTGCAGCAATATATGATTCTGTGATCTTATTTTTAAATGGCTTTTTGGAAATTGTATTTAGGGAAAATTAACTTTGATGATCGTCCTCTGAGTTAGGGATTACAGTAAAGGGATTTTTTCTGTGGTTCAAAGATGGTGCTGTATTTGCCACTGCAGTGATTTTGTTTTTGTCTACCTTTTGCTGTACTAGCCAACATTTACAGGTGAAGCAAACCCATCCACTAACCCTCGAGACCTTGAAATGTAAAGGCATTTGGGAGAGTTCCAGGGGCTAGGAGCAATGAAGCCAAATGCTCAAAAAATGGCTTAGGAATAGGAGATACTGGAAAAGGAAAGGACTCTGCCAACCTTGCTAATGACTGGATATTTAGCCTGAAGTTAGAGATTTTCTGGTTGGGGTTTTATTGTTTTTTTGTGTGGTTGGTTGGTTGGTTGGTTTTCATTTTGTTTGGCTGTGGGGGTTTTTTTTGTTTTGTTTGTGTCTGATTTTTTCAGTAATTTCCATGTACAGATTCCTGAATGTGCAGCTAATGTCATTGGCTTTGCCACACTCCTTTCTGACAGCCTTCTGTAGTAACATTTCCAATGTCCTTTGCGGAAGCAGGTTGTTTGGGGCAAAATCAGAGAGGTGTCTGTTGGAGGGCTGGTCAGAGGGTCTGCCCATATAATAACAACCTGGGCTGCAGATTCAATGCAGACAGCGTGGGTTGGCAGCAGCAAGACTGCTCCCTGTTGTGTGGTTTGAAGCACACACTACAGAAACAGGCTGGAAGGAGAGCAGGAGGCAAGGACAGCCCCTCACATCCTGTCCCAGTCTCTAGGTGCATTTTCCTCCTTTCTTTTGTTACACAAAGTTTACCTCATTTTCTTCAGTTTAATTAAATCCTTTTCTTTGTGTAGCTGTCAAAATCTGTCTTTGTAGCTTCAAGTGAATGAAAATCACTGGCTAAAAAACCCTTTGTAGCTTCCAATTGTAAATAGATCAGCTGATTGTGTTTGATTCCTCTCAGGTCTTGTGTTTGTTGCTGCCTTATGTAAGGTTGGCCACTGTGTGTTGAGGAGGTTCACACATTGAAATCCTAATTTCCCTTCTGATTATGATTGAACAAATATTAAGCATATCAGTGCTTCAAACAGAGCATTATCAGCCAAGCTAGGCCTGTTTTCATCAATCAGTTTAGCCACCTACTGCTTTGCAATTTCATCCTAATTCTGTGGAAAGGAGCTGTCATTGTTTGAAATCAAGTGACCCTCACTGCTGGTGAAGGTCATGTGGGGGCTGGTGCAGCAAAATGCATGTTAATGTCTGTTACAGTAGTGTTTGGGGGGGGGGGGGGGTTTACTTGCCTCAAATCAGGAAACTGAACAAAATATTATTCCATGAATAGTTCACAGAAAGCAAAGGGGAGAGGAGATGACAAGATGAAATGGCAAGTCCGAAATCACTGGGCAATGACATTTCCAGGTTTCCTGACGCTCTGCCCTGAACCACCTGCTTCCCTATTCCTGCCAGTGATGTTATTCTTATTGATGGTATTATGAGTGTGATTATTGTAATTATTTTTAGTCTGTGCCGCTGTGTGCGTGACGATATTTCATTTGGAAAAAAAAAAAAAAAAAAAAAAAGTGAATTATTTAAACAGATATTTAATTGGGACTTATGGTGACATAGAAACTCCAACAATTATCTACCGTACGTGTGGATACATGCAGCCCTCAGCAGAAGAGAATGGGCCTATCCCCAAATTATTCCATCTGGCAGAGTCAGTACCTGCTGTAGTTCACACATGAATAGCATCAATTTGCATGTAAATAGAGGCCTACATGCTTCCGTGGAGCTAAAAGCTGTATTTCAACATTTCACAGTGGAATTAGGCAGTGGGCACATCACTACATGATGGTTCAACCTTGTAGTGACGTGCCAGCTAAAATCATTTTAAATGCTCTTCTCCATATTTCCCGGTAGGATTATTTATTGAAGTAGTGTGTAAGAGCTCAGAAGAATCCTCTATTGAAATGCTGCCAGCTCCCGGCTACGATTCTGACATTGATGTTGTCAACCGAGATTAAGCATTGGTCTTAATGAATGCTGACAGTCATGTTTCTTAGGTATGGTCCTCTACTTCCTTTCAGCAAAGAACCAAAATAGAAAGGCCAGACATGAAGAGAAAGATTTAGTAGCTGGGATGTTTACCTGCTACTTGTGTGGTTTTTACATTTCTGTTTCTTTCCCAGAGAGATGCAGCACTAGAAATTAATGTTTTCATATCATGATTTAACAGCAAGCGATCCTGTGAGTTTCAGGTAAATGAAATACATGGGCTGTGTTACTCCAGCAATGTTTTCAGAGAAGCTGAGAAATTCTAAACTGAGTATGCAGAATGAAACCAGATCTTCTTCCATTTTGTTGATTCGCTGTTTTCTTTTAGAGATTGGTTAATAACTGCTTCTTGCTTGCCCACATAAAGCCCTTACATTTATCCTTCGACCCTTTTCTAATGTACAAAACAGTGCCAGCTCCAACATGATTTTGTTTGGTTCTTTTCAAGAGCATGTACTATTCTTGAATCCTAGTGGTAGTAAGGCATACGGGTGCTTACCCGAGATTCCATTTCAGTACCTGAACACTCATGTGCTTTTAAATTTGTCTACTTTATTTAAACCTCTTTTTGGGGACATCCGTAGTCTAGAAAGCTCCTTTGTCTATAATTGCTTTACTTTGTCATTGTACAAATGCTGCTGTGCTGCATAAGGAAGGTGACACTGTTAAATTCAAGAACATCTCCTTCATGTGAAAATCCCTGTGAGCAAAACCTCGTGACCAACTTCTCTAGTTACTGAATATGAAAAGAAAAAAGGGATGTGGGTAGAGATAGAGACTGTTCTTATGGATGCAGAGGGCTAGAACTTATCCCTGGGGTAAAGATCAAGGGGAACTGTTTCTGTGCCAGAGGGGGCAGGCAGGGCCATTGCCCCAAATGCCAGCGATGAGGCAGTTGGATCCTTCTAAGACAAAAGGGCAGACAAAGAGGATAGCAGTCAGGAGCACATCCATTCGGCTTGACTGGCAGGGTGGGACTGAATGTGCAGAGGGATCAGTCTGCAAAATCTCATACAGTGTTTTCACCTTTTCCTGCACTGAAAAACTTGAAGCAGCTCTGAGGCACCAAGGATGTGTTTCCTTTTGACGCTGAAGTGCCAAGGTGTCAAATTTGAGCTATATCTGTTTTTCCAGTGAATGCAAGAGACCCGTATTTACTGGTATTCTTCAGCCTCGTGCCTCTTTTTGTGCACGCACAGCTAAGAGAATGTCAGGTTGTTTCCTGATAAAAAAAGTCTCTCTTAGATGGTGGAAAGTGTTGTTTTTTCAATTTCTTTCTTTCACTCTCTTTTGCCATCATTTCGTGGCCAAACACATTAAGATTTTACAAATCTGATCTTTTTCATCTTCATAAATCTATTGTTATATATATATTTTAAATATTTTTTTAAATGCAACCTTTTAAACACATTTTTAGACCACTACCTCTTCACAGGTAGGGCGGATATTTCTATCGAGAAAATAAATCTCATCACCAAATGCAAGAAATAGGGAACAGAGTTCATGTCATTGTGCTGAGTGTCCTACCATCTGAAGGCAAGGTTTCCAGGACTGAACCTAGCGAGCCAAAGCGACATCAGCTTTTACCACTGGGGCATGCCCACCCTGCATATGGAAGATTACAGCTCTTGCAAAGTTAGCAGTATTATTGGTAGCTTAAGTATCAAAAGCAGCATACTTGTACAATGGCTGCAACTGCCGTGTGTGTGTTTGATGGCCACAGGCTGTAGTTGTTCCTGTCTTGCTGTTAGGTCCAGGTAAGTAGATTAAGATCACACAGAGCTTTATCTGAATAGTGTAACCAAGTATATAATTGACAGGTCTGGCACTGACCCTTCTTGGCATACCGTCAGAAATCAAGGATTTGAAAAGTACAGTAGCATGCTGGCAATTTGCTTGATAGTTTTCCAGCTCCCACTCTATTCTACTCCAAAGACCTCTTTAGTCTAAGGGAGTCTCAGCAGCACAGTCATGGCTCATTTCTAGCTAGATTGCACCAGTGGCACAGTGTACAGCGGGCTCTGACAGAACTGAGCCTCTTTACTGATGCAGTACAGTAGCCTTGGAGTCTTGTTATCTTCCACTGAAATTTAATCAGAATTTCAGTGTTTCTAGTCTACTTCTAGTACCCAACAGTCGAAAGAAATAGAAAGCAGCAGATTTAACTGCTGCTTTTTCTTTCTTCTAGATAGGGTGTTTTCAGTAGTGTTGACTATTAGGGACCACTCAATTTCCATTAGATCCTGTCAGTGGGAGAACAACCCCTTTTGAAAATTCCACTGTAATATTATGACCATACGATGAAACTGAACCTACATGAAATCCTTTACTAGAGTAAATGTGGTAGCAATGCATTAGGACAAATATGACAGGGGAAAAAAATACTAAGAATTGCTTGGAAACTGCATAATTTTAGAAACTTCCTTTTCTAGGTCTCTTCAGAAATATTAAGCTTCATGTTTAGACATTCTTTCTTGTTATTTTGATCATTTTATTACTTTGATCCCGCATCTACTCACATTCTGGTGGCCACAGAAACATAAAAGCATAAGCTTCCCTTGAATTTAAGAGGGAAGAGTGGAACCCGCAGGGTGCTGCAGGCTGCACAAAAGGGTAATGGTTTGTCTAAACCAAGTAGGCATAGCTTCAGCTTTGCATCTAACTTCACTGAAGCCTTAATGAATCATCACTGAGATAACTGCCTACTTTCCACCATTATTGAATATAAACGCTGCTGATTGGTTCAGGTTCTGGCTTGAGGGATATACTGCGTCATGTGTAACTGCTTGTCCTTACTGATATCTTCACTGACTACAAACCCATGCCCCACAGCTACCAATTTTCACTTCCCTCAGCAAGTCTCATTGTGGCACTCCATAAAGGCATAAACATACTGGCATAAACCCCCAAAATCTCCTGCCCTCCTAACCACTACTTCTCTAAGGAGAGGGAAAAAAGTGCTGTGTGTGGCCAAACGGATATTTATATCTGTCTGTATACCCTTCCTGGAGCCTGTCAGAAATGAACCAGTAGAGCATATCAGGTTAAGAGTGAAAGGGGGCTGTGCTAAGCATTGCTACCAATAGGTGGTTATCTCTTGTACCAGTCCTGGTGCACAAGCACATACCTGTGACTGGTATAGAGTGCCATACATCTTTGGGGGCACCTTGAGAAACAAATACCCTGCCTGCAAAGCTGCTTCTGTTCCTGTTTACTGTCACTGCCAATTGCTTTCAGAAAATAAATAGATCAATAGAATATCCTTATCGACACTTATCTTACGAGAATGCTATCAGGTTTTCATATTAACAAAGCACCTTCAGGTGCAGGACAATTATTGACAGCTCCTTAATATATATCTTGGAGGCAAGCTCCTGGTCCTTACTTTGTTTTGTTTAAGTATACCATACTATTGCTGAGCCAGGCTATTTTCACAAAGAAATGAGTTGTATCTTTATAGCAAGTGCTGTTAAAGAGGATTATAAATAGACTTTAGACTACAGACTATAGCTTTGCTTTACAGTTGAAAAAAATATCAATCACCTGGCTGAGACTTAATCCTAACATCTCACCTTCCTAACAGATTTTAAAGGTCATAGATGTACAGAAATGTTCAGCTTAATCTTAAATGCATTGACTTGTCTGGCAGAGCATTTTAGGATCTTTTCCTTTTTATTTTCTGCCAGCTATTTAAAATGTGAAAGAAGTGTCACTTATAACTAAAGAGTGGATCTTTAAGAGAAGGCAGAGAGTATCAGAGATCAGACTTGAATCTCAGAAAGGTCTCTGCAGCTCTGCTCTGCTTTTCAGTCAGTCTGATTCGTAATGTTTGCAGATTGCACTAGTTCACCCCTACTCCCCCAAACGGGTTATCAGCAATCAGCTACATGCTGGGGACAGAGAACAACCTCAAATGAGCTCTAGCCTAAAAATAGCCATTTTCAAATTAAAATCTTGAATCAGAAGGGAGAATGGGTTGCAGCTGGGACATATTTTGTTTGCTTATGTCACCAATGGCAAACATCTACTAGAAAAACAAAAATCTCTCCCCCACCCTGGAGTTGTTGGGATTCAGCTTATTGAACACATTTTATTTTGCAGTGATGTAGTAGAAATGCACATTTAGCTGCAAGATGATTTCAGATGCCTGCCAGTGAAATAAATATAGGACCGTTTTCAGTTTACATTTACCTAGACACTTAACTGCAGTTCATGTTCAAATTTACTCACAAAACCTAGGTAAGGAATATACCCATTCTAGCACCTGAAGTTGATTCAGATCTTATTTAACCAGAGTTCTCCTCTATGGGGATGTAGCTCTCCCTGCTGATGGTATAGGAAGGCCAAGAATAACATTCCTATGTTCAGTGTATTATTTTCAAAATGTTTCCATTGAGGCACACAAGTTAAATCTGAGATCTTTTCATGTTCCCTCTCTTGTTCTTTTTGTCTTTTTCACTCCTCCTTCCAACCTTTAGTTCACTTTTTTAATTCCACCAAGTGTCCCAACAGTTTGCAAAAAGACCCAAAAGGGAACTACTTCTCCTTTTGTAGATAGCGGTCCTCCCATTGACAGATTTCTTTCAGTAATCACTAGTGAAGAAATACGTATCTCATAGAGTAAGGGTAGAATTCTTGGCAAGAGTCAAGGCCAGAGGTATATGGGAATGCTACATCACAGCAATGTAAGTTTATTTTCACATCATAGCAAGATTAAGTTCTAGCATTATGAAATGGAATGGAAGATGTTTTATTAGGCTTCATGCCTGGACTCATAAGCATTATAGGATGGAAAGGAGCTGAATGCCTTCCTGAAAGGTGTGCTATAATTTAGCCACAACTTACGGGATCTAAAGACTGCTTACATGGAAGGAAACAATAATTCTTTTGATAGCAGTATTTACTGTATGAAGTTCTTTGGCCTAAGCATTGCAAATCATAGTCGTAGCTCCGTCTCTTTAATTTAAAATCCATGAATCCTGGTACTTCAGCTTGTGGTCTTCAGGCTTTGGCGAGGTTGCGTTAATTTTCTTACCTGTAAGACTTGCTCAAATGAGACTTTAGGAAATGATATCTTGTGCTGCATTTATTTTAAAGAGTGTGTAACTCTGCATGTAGCAAAGATTTATCTCACTGTCTTTATCCAGAATTTGCTCTCCCTACCCAGTGTTATTTTAATGGTAACAGCATGGAACCAGTTGGAGTCTAAATGAAAATATTCAGAGCCAAACTATATCGCATTTAAAACCAAGTTATGCAGTGTAAGGTAACAACAGATAGATTTGTGGTGGTATTGGTCTGTCTATTTATCTAGGACTGTGGTAGAGTTCTCAAAATGCTGTTCAAAAGTAAGGCTTGTTCAGTATCAGAGATGGGTATCACCAATGAAATTACTTTTTACACATTATTATCCAAACACACTATCAATTAAGCCATTGGGATGCAAAAAAAATGGTGAAATGATCATGTGGACATTGTCATGGATGGTCCATCTGCCTCACTGGAGAATTAACTCAGAACAAGCAATAGTTTGGGGTGAATAGTAATTTATTAGAAGTGTCAGCTTAGGTTAACGAACACAGGTAGCAGATCTCCATAAAATTCAGAACATTATTTGCCCGAAAAAGCAAAACTATATAAAATTTAAGTTTTGTGTTCTTAGTCTTAAGAAAACAATCTTTTCAGTTTGTTTAGAGATGAAATTTGCTTAAATGCAATTCAGAAGTTAAAGAGAAAAAAAAAATCCTTAGGAATAAAAGAGGAAATGTTTATGTTTTAAAGGGCGCAAAATGTTTCAACTGATTTAGGACAAGTTACTGTGTATGAAAACAAGGCCCACGCTGATATTTTGTCATTCTGAACTAAGCTGGAAAGGCATCTTCTCCCAATGCTTCTGTTTGGCTCGAGTTCCAGCTTTTAATAAAAGTAATGGTGGAAAAAGGAAGATAAAGTCTATGTAAGAAGGGTGGCTGAGTATGAAAATGAGAAGAAAAATAGGAAGATCAGGTGTGGGGTTTTTGTTTGTTTGTTTGTTTGTTTGTATTGTTTTGCTTTTTTGTTTGGTTTGGTTTTGGTTTGAGGTTTTTATTGAGAAAATTCAGCTCCCTTGAAAAATAAAGCCAGACTAAGAGAGACACTCACTGGACAAAACAAAAAGCTCCTTGACTTAAGAAAGATCCACATGAGAAATAGGAGATCAGCCCAGACATTGAGTAGATGCAGCCACAGAAGTCAATAAGGAGATAGGGGCAATTAGTGCTGTATCTACTATGCTTTACCAGAGGAATATTTACAATACATACATAAACAAGTAGTTGCTGAGATCCCCTCATCTTCTGTAGCAGCCTCCTGGCACTGCTAGTTCCTGGTACGCTTGTGGAATAAAAACGGATATAGCCTTGAGCTGCCATCAGTTGACATTACATTTGTAGAACTGGCATTTGCTTTGCAAAACAAAAACAACATTGCAGTGCCCTCAGTTTCAAAATTACCCTTATAATCCTTTTAGAGTGCTTGCGTTGAACACGGAAGAAAAGCTCCTTTTCAAACTTCTGTCTTATATTATTGTGTATTGATTTCCATAGCTGGTAATCTAATAAGTGATATGTCAATGTATTGGTTCAGAAAGGATTGATTTCCTGTCAATGAAAGGAGAAAAACACTTGGATTTAAGCTTAGTCTTCTGGCCCTGATGCAAGCTGTGCAATTATTGTTTGCTGGTTATATTACATATAATTAACCAACCGTTCTGAAATAAGATGTGATATTTTCTGCAGGAAAAAAGTCTCTAAACCTTAGAGGAGAATCTAAAAAAAAAATAAAAGTAACTTATTCCTTGTAAATTTTAGCTGTGTTGTATAACCCTAACTGCACTTAAAAGTGCATAACTTAATACCCCTTTTCTCTGTTTTTCTTCTCAGCTGGAGTGGTAACTTTAACACAAACCCCTTTCTGTGAAATGCCCTGCCCCTAGAAGGGAGCAAGGTGGAAGATAAGGATGATGTTTAAGGAATACATGTGTAACAGTGAATTTTTCCCCTCATCTGACGAGTTGGACTTGCTACAATTGCGTGTGGACTTCTATATTTAGTGATTAGTAATGGACCACTTGTGGTGATCAACGTTTCTAAAGCCTTCTTTTGAAGCCATTTTTGAACTCCATAAATGCATTGATGCTGAATTCTGTAATATAATTAAGCATTTTGTGAAAAAATAGTTACATTTTATTTAGTCTTACTTACATGCTGCCAGGTTAGACCATTACACATCCCGATGCATGGTGGAACAAGTATCCAAGTTTTCAGTTCCATTCCTGGCCCAGAAATGTTTTGAGTAGTCCTTTAGTAAATTTCTCAGATTCTTTAGACTCTGTTCCCCAGTTGGAGACAATAGCACATCCTCCAACCAAGAAAAAGTTTTTTGTTCTCTCTGAAGAACAATAAGCTAGATGACCGCTTGAAACTTAGCTATGGGGGGCTTCAACAGATGCAAGGCACGTGCTAACTGATCCACTGAAAACAGCCAAAGTCTAGACCCATGGCAATGGATGTTAAGGCAGATTTTAACATTTTTGGTCTAATCCTAAGCATTTCACTTCTTTCCAATGACTGGTGATAAAGGTGATATGGGAAGAAGAAAGGAGATTGAAATGGGACAGGTCTCTGCAGGAGGTGAGGGGAGATAGCCCTTTGCCGTGCAGTCCTGCGTAGTCCTGCCTGCAAACTCAGAGTGCTAGAGGCCTACAGCTCCTGCCAGGAGCTGTAATGCATTGCAGTGGAGGAGAGGGACGAATGGATGGAAGGTGCAACAGCATTGTTACACAGGTTAATATAGAGATGATGATGGTGCTGAGGCAGATCCTTATGCAGGTTCTGACAGGAGTCAGCCTAAGATGCTGTATCTATTACTAGGGAAGGAATTTCTGTGCTTCAAGGAGCAGGTGCTCTGTTGATAACACTGTTTACTGAGTGCCATCTGAGTGTGCAAGACAGGTTTTCTAAATGTGGAAAGAGTGTGAAAAATGCTTAATAAACCAACCAGCTGAGTGGAAAGAACTACAAAATGTAAGACAGATTAGTTAACACTAAACTGTGCATTAGCTAGTGGAGTGATGCATGATTCTGTTAAAGTGATACAGATAATGGACATCTCTGTTGTAGCAAAGTGGCTTTTTGCAAATCCTGACGCAGCTGGAGTCAATATCAGAAGTCCTGCGGCCTGCAGTAATTCTTGGATCATGCCTGAAAGACTAATGCTATCGAATCTCCTTTAACTTTGCATTACAATAGTGTCGTATTATGTAGAGGAAGAGAATGATCTCATTTGCGCACTTAGAGAAATCACTAAAGTTAATTGGCCCATTAAACAATTAATTCAATAAGTGGGTGTTACACAATAGCATTCAGGTTATATAAGGTAAATTGTCTAATGCATAAACAGTGGTCCAAAATAAGTGTTCGTATACAAGGACTCCAAAAGCATGAGAAATGGCAAAGAAAGGATACAGGTTTAGAGAGACCTCTAGTGTTCCTTAACAGAAGGAAACGTATTCTACAGTGCTGTTCTTCCAATAATCAGAAGTACTCAGGATACAAATCATCCATTCTACTAAATCTCATTTACCAATTCTACAGTCCTTTTAATGCAGTGTATCAAAAACGTTATACATTTATATCAGACTAATATATAAATATTAGCCTGAGCTCATATTTCTGCAATACTGTATAAACAGAACAGATGATCTCAGGCTGTTTTATCAGAGCAATCCAAAGTGTGCGTAGGGCGAGAGAGAGTCAGTCAGATTTTTTCAATTAGTTCTTCCATGCAGGATCTTAACAAGAATACATTATTAAGGCTTGTTTCGTTTAGCAAGCCATCAAACTTTTTGTCTCACTAGATGTGGAGGTTTATTTAGTTCAAGTCATTGCGCTATCGTAATGATTATAACAAATGTTTCTCAGAGCATTTTGTTTTTAAACAGTAACCCTGCATACTTTTGAGATAGCTGAAAGGCATGATCTTCATGCTGCCTAGAAATAGGGATGATTTTCTGTGTATTATCTGCATAATAACTTGCATATGTTCCTATTATAATAGCCTGGGTGGAAGCTGTTAGGACCACCTTGCTCTGATGGACAATAATGAATATCTTTGTGGTAATTTTCAGAATTAGTCAAGCTCCTACAATGATCTTGTGTAAATTAAAGGTCTGGTTTTAGGCAATCAGGTATGTACAAATTAGGTGTGTACAAATAGGGGCATTTTTCTGTGTAGGAGCAAGTATTATTAAGATAATCAGCGTGTTCATTCGTGTTCAGAAGGCAAAAAGGAAATCTATGTGAGTCTTGAAAAGATACAAGTTACACTGACCTCCTAGCAAATTGCTTATCTTGCACCTTCCTTATTACCCTAAGCTAATGGGAAGAGAGGAGAGCAGGTCCAGAGAGAGCAGGTGAAGGATGAGGACCCTTAAGCTAGATTGCCTGCAGGCCCTGTGACAAATGTGCTCTGCAGGGCACTGCAGGGATGCTTTGAAACAGAGAGCAGTGTCTCCTGCTTAGTGCAGTGCATCAGCAGCAGTGCCCTGCTTGGTGTGTCCCCATTGCTCCAGAGGTTCACCTGTGGATCTTCCCATGCAAAACAACACTTCCATGTTTCTCTGGGCACTCAGCTGCTGAGAGCAGCTGGCTAGAAGAGATTAGGCCAGCTTCCCTACCTGTACAAACTGTATCTTGATAGCTTCATATTGCTGAGAGTGATAAGAAAATATATAACAAACCCCTTGTAAAATGGATAGAGGTGGAGAAGATGAAGAGTGTCTTAAAAGCAAACAGCTCTCCAGGATCTCTGTTAGGGCTAGGTGTTTGTTATCAGCTCCAGCAGTCTCTGCTAAAATTCACTTACTTCCACAGCTGAAGTTTCAGATTGATTACTCAAAACACCTTCAGGTCAGCAGAGCATCTCTGCTGGTCATGTGCTGCAGTCTTCGGCAAATGCTTTGTTAGCTATCCAGGTTGATTATCCTCGTGTTAGAATAGAGTCAGTTAATTCAATCTGAAGGTGAAAAATCCTCTTGTGCTCTAACTCCTTCCTGCCATGACTACCCTAAGGATTTGTTTCTTATCCTTCAGAGATAACTGCATTTAAATAAATCACTGAACAGGAATAAAACTTGCTTATGATGTAGTTCCAGGGGATTTTCTTAACCTACTAATGACTGAGTGTTCTGCTCCCTGGAAATATGCAAGTGTGTATATTGAGAGAGTAAGATCTCTTCCACAGGGAGAGAATGCCATCCTAATCTTTTCAGTAGACAATAGGTGTCTTAGAAAATGAAGGTGATTTCGTTTGTACTTGTCCAATGGTGATGCTGCTAAACAAGGGATTGGTCATTGTCTGAGTTCGAAAACAATTGAAAACAAAGACAAAACAGGGAGATAAATTGATCTGTCTAAAATTAAGCTTAGTCCAGGCTGTTTATATCTCTAGGAATGTTATTGTGTATTGGCTTGGTTTTCTGATCTTGAGATCTCTCCTTTTCCTGTTAAGAGTTATGGCTTTTGGTCTTTTTATACCCATCTACAGTCTGTAAGGAAGTGTTCAGAAGCGGGTGGTGGTATACAGACAAGAAGGCATATGACATTTCCAGCCAGGTATATGTCATATGCCTCAGTGCCTCAAATAGCCTGCTGCATTTCCTACGTTCTTAAATACACTGGTTTTAGTACATCAACAAACAATTGTGAGAGCTTAGAAATGTTTCAGAGAAGAACGTGTTGAAGGCCTTTTCCCTCAGTCAAATGCTTCTGGTGGGTTAATAACTCCATCTACAGTTCATCACTGAAATAGTTTCAGAAGTTCTGGAGCTAAGAGCCTGAACCAGGTCCTTAATATGATAAAAGCCAGATTCTATTTACATTTTAAACAATGGACTAAGTAAGGTGAATATGTTAGTGTAATGGTGGAAGTGCAAAATTTGTTTTGTTGAAACTGCTTTTTTTTTTCCATGGCATGAAGTAGACATATAGTTGAAGCTGTTGGCTAATTTCTTGTTTGATGTTTGAGACTTCAGAGCCTGTGGGCGAATATCAGGGGAAAAAGTTCTAGTAAGTTTCCTCCAAGTGGGGTAGTAGCTCCCTGACAACACACTCAGAATGGGCAGACCTCATCCCGAAGTCCAGGGCAATGCTGGAGGGAAAACATAGAAAAGAAGATAGGATGGGATGCAGACAGACACACAACTGCTTTTCCCATGCTTTCAGCTGGCTAGACAAGGCAGTTTCTCTCTGGCCAGGTTTCCACTGGCTGTTGGCTGGCCTGGCCGCAGGGCTCCCAGACCTGCCTGAGGCAGCCAGCTCAGGACGTGCAGGAGGGATTTGTCTGAACCCGATGTGCTGATACAATTCCAGCACTGTGATCTCGTAAAAGATAAAAACAGTTTCTAGTAAAGGTCACAGAGATTCCCATCTTACATATAAACCAATTTTCACAGATTGTTCTTCTACATTTATCAGTGTTATTCTTGGCAGTAGGCCTAGGTGGCATTAAACAAACAAAAGTCTATGTACATGGACCTCACAGGTATTCTAAATAGAGTGTTCTCGTGTAAGTGTGCTTACTTGTTTGTGACCTGCTTAGCCAAGTCCAAAATAGTTACATATCAAAAATTACTTATGTACGTTAGTGTAAAATACCTAGGCAAACCTAATGGTAATGGAACTCCAAAAAGAAGTTCAACTACTAATAAATGATTGATATACCTGAGGTTATAAATTTTGCAGGCATCAGTTTCAGCATGTATGCCCACGTGAGTGCAGATCTATTAAATGAGCTTTTTTTTCAGAGAGGTTTAATCTTTTCAGCTTTCCCTGCCTTCCTTGAGAGCTGTGGGAATTCTGTGCTTCTGAGATCATTATTAGACTGCAATCTAAGTTGGCATTCTGGTGTATTAATTACCAGAGGGTCCTGTGTAATTCTTTTCTTAGATTTATCAGTTAAATCAGCAATAAATACATTCACAAACTTATGTAGTAGGTGAGTTATGTAATAAATAAATAAATAAATAAATCACTGTTAACAGATTAAGGAGAACAGAAATACGAACACAGTTTTCTAAGCCCTAAAGAGAAGTAGGAAATAGAAGTAGAAAATAGTGGTACTGATGTATTTCTTGATTGCTGTAGTTTTTAGCATGTCACTGATATGAATACTCTTTCTGCCACAGTAGGTGTTGCTATAAACCAAATTGTAGACATGAAGGTGAGACCACTGCAAAAACCAGGAGCCAATGTTTTTAATCTTTGCAGCAGGTGAATTCCCACTGGTGCACCATCTTCTTCTTGTGTGGCTGTCATTCAACACTTTGCTGGCAACTTTGGCAAAATCTCATAACAAAATAACTGTACAAAAACTGTCTTTGAACTGTGCATTTAATAAAATAACAATTTATTTTACAGTTCTAAATGATAGCAGTGGCTGAACGTTTTTTTCCTGCATCAATTATTTCCTCGTTTTTTGCTCTTGAAATCCTTGGGAATTATATTCTAGTGACATCTGTTAACACTGTTGAACTTAACATGTAATTAGTAAGGGGGAAAAAAAGGAAAATAGAAAACAAAAGCCCATGCCAATCTCAATGTACTTGAAAGGTGCCAGATTGATGACTCTGGAGAATTGAGTCCTCTGTTTATCCTCCGAATTAGCAGAGGAAAATCAATGGCAGCATAAACTTGCTCATGTCGCTCTGAAATGTCTTGTGTTCACTCAGCTGTGAGAGTAGCCCAGGCTTCATATCGCCTGCAGTCTTTAGGATCCCAGTAGGAATCATATGAAGGATGTTGTCCTGTGGTGGAAGAACTGTACTGAGAATGCTAAACTTCTATCAGATAAACTTCTGACCATCCATCCAAGGTCAAGCTTTGCAGCTCCAGCATAGATTACAAATGGTGATTTTGAATTAAAAGGCTTTGTAGTCCATTCCCATTCTTTTAGCTATCTGATCCCCTGGTGTGTTTTATTTAATGCATAAGCTTCCATTGACATGACAGAGCCAGAGGCATTACAATCTATCATGTCAGGACTTCGTACATTAGCAGTTCTTGTTAGCACGCATTGGCACAATGCACTGTAATAGTTCTGAATTATACTAATGATCCATGGATAATGGGTCACAAGGAGATTTTTGAACCGTACCTTTTAACCAATGCCACAGAGCTTTTAGGATGTGTCAAAGAGCATGGAGGCTTGGCACTATAACATGCTTTAATGCATCTTCAGAGCACCTTATCTTGTATGCTTTGCTTTAATTGAGATTAAATGGCTTTGAAGGACCTAACACAATTTCAAGGACAGTGCAATATCTCATATTCTCAGTGAAAGGTTTCAAATGTATTTCCTTAAATCTGAGACAAATATTCCATACAAACACATTATACCAAACCAATGTTAAAGGTCTGACTCAAACTTAGAGGAGCCGATACAATTAGAATTAAAAGCATGGTATACTATTCCTGAGGCTGTGACTAGGATGGGGATGAGAGAATTGCATGGGATCTTTGGTTATGCCAGAGCACCAGCTAGCAAAATAGTAATGGAAGCAACAATCTGGAAAGGAGACTACTTTCATTTTTTTAGGCACGTAGATACTGTTGAAAGTAACATCTAATTTGGGCCAGGAAAGACTGATGAGAATATTCTGGGGATGTATGCTCTGAATACTTTGCATGATATCAGGGCAGGGACAGAGCTATCATGGAAGTTAAGGGTAGTTTGTACTTAAGTCTTTAATACATTCCTATAACTGTGATTTAAAAAAAAAAGATTCAGCCCCCATCCTCTTTTTTGTAACTTCAGTTTCTTATGTAGTGATTTACTTAGTTGCAAACTTGTCCTCTCTGGCTTGTTTCGATAATGATAAAAAGGTGCTGCAGTATCTCAGAAGGAGGTGCTGTATTCCAGTAATGGTAACTGTGGAGTTTCATGACCCTCCTGAGCTTACATTTGAGGACTCTCTAGAAAAACTGCCATCATATCACAAGAATGTGAGGTGTAATACAGCCATTTTTTTGAATTATTCATCAGAAGAAGGGGGGAAAAAAACAACAAAGTCATAGGATTTCTCTTTTTATTTATAGTTTTACTACTCTTCATATTTTTTAAGTGAAGGGAATACAATTCTCCCATCTTTTCCACAACCACAACTAAAAAAGAAAATATGTATGCTTGAAAAGTTGGGATTTCTGGGAATACATTTGCCTCTTTTAACTTGCATTTTAACATAAGGTAAAACATTTTTTTGACAAGGTAAGTAGAGTAAACAAAGATCAGTGAGAAAGCAGAAATTATTGAAGTACTGGAAAAACTGCTGCAGGCTACTTTTTCACACATTGCTGCTCAAGTCAGGATTATGCTATGACAGTTCTAACTCTCCTGCTGACATCCTTATAGACTCTATTACATTATTTACTTCTTGTAAAATAACATTCTATTACAGCTCCTTCATGTCCTGCTGCTATCTAAGTTCAAGGGAAAGAAATTCTGCTCAACCATAATTCTTTGCTTCCAGCTCGTTAATATGGCTCTGAGGAGATCATTATTAAAAAGACTGATATGTGGCTTCTATTTCATGCCTCATTTTCTGCTGCGGTAACAACTGTATTTCTAGAGTGTTGGTCCGCACATAAATCAACAACAGTGCTGCATAAGATGCATTGGCCTGTGTCTTGGAGAATGAGATGAAGCATGCCCCACCCTGAGCTGAAGATGTAATGTCATTTTTATGTCAGTAAGGGGTAACGCTTTCAGACATTTCTCTTGCTCTTTCATTGCAAGGAAAAGTGAAGCCAGTCATGCAGGCAGATGTGATTTCAAAAGAAAAAGAATTGATTCTCAGTAGACTTGCCGGGAACATCTGTGGATAAAGCAGGGTTAACAGCAGATAGGTTGCTTAAACACTCTGAAAACTGGCTTAGATCTCTGTCAATGTCAGGAGATAATCAAACACATATCACTGAGTCCCACATCAGGAGTCTGCTGAAACTTGTTTCCTGGGAAGGCGTACTTATTAGGGCCCAGAAAATTAATTTGCCTACTGTATTTGAATTCTCATGCCTTTCATCATTGTAAGGCCAGTTAGCAGTTAGGTGTACCACTGGCAAAATATTCCCACAGTATGGTAGAATGCTCCCAAAGCTCCAGCCTTTGAAAAGTGGTACTTTCATGACTGCCTGAAATCACCCCAGCCAGTCAATCATCAGCCCTGCTGCTTGCAGTGCAAATCTTGAAAGCAGAACTCAACACTTGAAGAACTGGCATCAAACCAAACAGCAGTGACCACATGCTTGGAGGTGGTCAGAGGACAGGGAACCCCTGGCATTACACACACTGTTCTGAGCAGAGCGCTTCAGCTGCTTTCAAAACCCGTTTGGATCATCCCTAATGAAATTTAAGTTGCATTTTATCACTACTAATACAGACAACATAATAATTATCCAGTTAGCCAGTCATTGGGAATAGATACTTGAGTTTCCCAGTAAAAAGTGAATCATATACACTCTTTCTCAAGGCAAATGGTGAAGCAGCTAGGAAATCAGCATCGAGCATAGCAGCATTTTGCTACGTACATACTGGGTCTTGATAAGAGAGTGCTATTGGTCTCTGAAGTTTGTCAGGGGCTAGGTGGGAAGGATTGGGTGAAGTTTACCTCTTAGTCTGAACCAGAACTCCAGAGCCTGTCTCTGGTGTTTTCGGTTTGCTGCACAGCTTAAAGTTATGGCAGTGATATCGTGGATAAAGTTCTGTACATGACTGTGTGATATTACAAGCTGGCAACTGCTAACTCTGTCTTCCTGTAAAGGATGTAGCTAATTACATATTCCACTCATCATGAGAAGATTCTCTGACAATCTTTCACAGAGGCAGTGTGAGGGATGAACCGCGGGGAGGTTGCAGATTCTACTAAAGTAATCAAACAGGATAGGTACTTGCCATTTCTTTCAGATATCGGGCTATTGGTCAATCTGAAAGAAATATTTTTATTCCTGGTATTCTGATTGTGGTGGCATTTGGGATAGATTCCCATTATCCTACTTCACAACTTTCTTGGTGGTTTTCTCTGTGGTGTCCCTGCATGGGTCACACAGATGCAAGCATAGGCCAGGTTACCAGCAAAGAAAAGCAGGTTACTTGTTAGCGCTGCAGATTTCACCTCCCTCAGGTATGAAAAGTGATCCTCCACTTCATCCTATTACTTTTCTAATCCCCTCCCATCCCTAGTCTGACCTGCATCTTCTGTAGGAAGGGATGATTCTTCTCTGGGAAACATATTTTTGATGAATTTCAGTAAAAATACCAGGAATATCTGACCAGCTGTTAAAGTAATTTAGTTCAAGTGCCTGTGGAATGTTTATAAGATCTAACATCATAGTTCAGCATGCACTAGCAATCCAGTCTGTGAACCAGGGAGTCATTATACAATATCTGTTTGGGTTTGAGTTTTTTATATCACCAATTACTGTTATCAAAATATGTTAAATGAACTGTGTTCTAGGAAAGCAGATAATTTCACTGTAGACTAGCTAATATCTGATTAAAAATGAAGCTACCTTCTATTTATTGCAAAGGCTAGCACATTCATCAGCATGCCTAATTAAAATTTAACAATTAATAAGCAGTGGCAAACCCCATACGAAGGTCAGTAGCAACCTAAGCAAACTTATCAAAAATTCAGGGGGGTTTAGAGTTTTTAAAAAGTTCATTCTGTCCTTAATTAACAGATCTAATTACAGCTCTGCCATAGCAAAATGCAAAATGATCTCTTTAAAAGACAAGAAGTCAAAGGTTTAATAGCGCAGATAACCTTCTTCTTCAGTACATACTGACCCGAGTTTAGAAGAGAATTTTACGTAGCAGGCATCAACACTGTTGATGGGATGGCTTTGATAGAAATTAAATCTAAGCAATACATAGAAATCCCAAAACAGCAAAGGGATTGAGAGGGAATAAAAACTCTCTTGTGTTCTGGGATTTGAACTAACACCAAGTCAAGACTTTTGATAATCTCCCTTCTTAGCGAGTTGTCAATGTATTTATTCTGTGACCTTTGGTGGTTAATTTTGAATAACACTTTCTGTTCTATAGACTGCATGTGTTTAATTATCACCTCATTCAACCACAATGGTCGGTGCAAAAATGAAGGATAATCTAGTACAGTAGAGATAAATACAATAGAGAAAATCGCTTAAAATTCCTGAAGTTAACAGTCAGCATTTAGGAGATGAATTGCAATATTCCAAGTTTCACTGAAGGGTTTGGTTATGCATTACTTCTTCCAGAGGACTAAGAAAAAAATCAGTGTCATGTATAGTGTTTTGGTGGAAGAGCCTGGAAATGAACAGAACTGGGTTCATCAGTAAGAGGATGAAATCTTCCTGCCTGATTTATGTGGGCAAGAGTCATTATATGTGGCTAATATAAAGTGCCTGAGAGAAAACTTAGAGTGCTTAAAATTAATAATATGTAGCTGAAATGAATTGTTGCTATTCATCTTTATGTTTGGATTAACTGAAACAACACCAGTATCAGAGGCAAGATCTCCTAAGGGAAACGTGACCGGTGTGAATATCCTCATTGTCCCCTTTCATACCATGCCAGTGAATTAGTGAATGTAGGCCTATGGAACATAGATAACCTAATGGAAAAACAAATGAATGTCAGTAATTATTTTGGAGAAGCTCAAAACATAGGAGCCATATTTGTCTGATATTGGACACAAACTACCTCATAACAGTTATTTCAAGCAAGAGGCTTATTACGTGCTACACAAAAACCCAGAGTCTGTTCTGAGCAGTCCCCATGAATGGTCCGCTAGCTCTACAGTTACGCTATCATGACCTGAATTAATTTCGTAGGGCATGATAATTTTCTTTGGGCTGTAGGAATTAAAAGATGAAGCCCACTTATACTGATGAGCATTTTAAGACTGATCTTTTATTCCTTTTCTTACGAAGAATGTAATCTGCTGCTTTTAAATTGCCTGGCTTGAACCAGCGAACCATTAATAATATGCCATACTAATGTAGCTACATGCTAGTTTGGTGCTATATATTTGAAAACAGAAACAGTGAGGCTTTGAAATCTAACAAGCATTTCTTTTACTCAGAATAGCAAGATTAACTGGTGTCCATGGCATGATCCCCATCTCACCTTTAAGGAGATTACAGTGATCAGTCAAATAAGAGTTTATCTGTTGTTTGGCCCTCCTTTACATCTTACCTCAGTAGAGGAGACAAAAATTAGTCCTTGCTACATTCATTATCACATTCCTTTCTTTGGTAACACTTGCTTAAAAATATGAAATTAATATAATTACTTGAGTTCTGCTGATAGAAAGTGAAACACAAGAGGAAGGCACTGTTGCTGTTATTATTATTGAATTAGCAGGAAGTGCAGTGCAATAAGAACTCTTCTATGCAGGCATGCCCTCTCACGGACCATTAAAAGTTCACTTCACGTTTATATCTCTTTTTTTCCAGACTGAATCTGAAATCATTATTTTAGCTCTTCATGTTCCCAAAACAAAGCTTTTTCAGGTAAAACCTTCTCTTGTCTGAATGCGCCCTGAAGATGTTAATCACCACAGCTGTAAATTCAAGACAAAAACCACCCAAATACTTTGAAATTGTTGAGTCTTGAAAGCAGTAAAATGCAAAGATTTTTATTTTTCAGCACCATACAAAATCCAGACTGTAGACAATATCATTTACTATTAGCAATCTGAGCAAATAAAGTTGTTAGATAATAATATATGGCCCAAGACACTACATGAAATGTGATAAATAAGATTGAAGAGCAAAGAAAGCCAAACCAAGCCCTTCTACCCCTCCCTTAAGAAACTTCCAGTTTTCATATCTAGTAGCTAAAATTAAAGCTATAATTTATGAAGACTTTTGACAGTAAGGGTAAGCACAGTCTTTGCTCTGTGCAGGTGAGATGCCTCTAATGAAGAGATGAAAAGTTGTGTGACTTGTAACTACATCTATGCTTGTTTTTTCTCTTTTTTTTTTCTTTTCTTTCACCTTTTACTTTTTTCCTTCTGTTTTCTATTTTCCCTCTTCTGTCATTTCCTTTCTAAGAAAATTTTCTCAGTCAGTGTTTCACCAAAGTACAGAGCAAATTCAGGGATCTTAAAACGTCCCTTAACATTTTGTTTCAAATTGACACTGCTTCCCTGAATCATTCTCAAAAATATTCTCACTTTCTTTTAAGAATTTCACAGCACTCTGAAAATGAAAGCGATTTTTTCTTCCTGATCCTGTTAGAATCTCTTTTTCCTTCTTTTGCTATTTCAGCACAAGTTCATTTCAAATTAAAACACATGTAGGGTAAATTTTGTTTAACTTAACAAATGAATACATTTCATTTCAACCCTTCTGAGGTATATAAATCCTTAATATCCCATGCATTGTTGCCCTCTAGTGTTGTTTCATAATGTATATAGAAGATTCTAGCCACAAATTGAACAAAAAAATGCATGTTTCAAAAGAGTTGAAGCAAGGTCTAAACCTGAGGAGTGACTGTGTCTGTATAAAGAGGCATTTTTAACCATTTGATTTTGATTGGATGGATTATCTAAAAGCCTTTACCAAGAACCAGTGCTTTGGATATTTATGTCTACATGTAGAGAGTGAGGAGTAAAGGGGTCTTCACTTTGCTCTCCACATGCACTCCAAAGAGGATACCACTGATGTTCTATGGGCATTTTTCCTTACGCAGGTTTCTTTTTTTAGCTGGAAGTTTCTCGAGCAGTTTAAAATGCTTGATTTTGCTATGGCCAGTGTAATAATATATAATAAAATATACACTCATATGTATATATAAATATTATATATATATATATATAATAAAATCAAATGGAATGTGACTTGTTATCATGTAGGGCTCATGAGACTTAGATGTACCTCAAAAACTGGAAAAAAAAATCCATTATTATTTCCTGTGAAAATATTCCAAAGCTTTCCCATTTCCGAGAAAATATATGACTTGAAGGGGGAAAAAATGCTAAGTCCAACTCCATCCTAATATTTAAAACAAATCCTTCAGAATAATAAGGATTTTTTAGTACGGCTGTGAAGGAGCATGGATACAGATTCATGAAAGTAAGGACAACAGCTGTCCACCACTGCCAGATACAAAATTTACCTTATTTTGCTAAAACGAATGCTGAAAATTATGATAGTATATTGATTTAAATAAATCGAAGAGTAGAAACTTAACAGCAAAGCTTCATTACCGTTAAGCAAGTTATTCTTCACTGGCAGCACTGGGGCAGCACCGAGATAGCTCTCCAAAACTGCCCCACCAGTTGATCGTTTGTAAACAGGTTATATTCCCACATGTATAACGTATTCATCACATTCCCAAATTCATTAACCTATCTACCCCCAATGACTGCCTAACAGATGTAGCCTTATTTGTCAATCTTCGTTGTCATCTGGCGTCCTTCTAGCGTAGTGATGGTCCATTGTTAGTCCTTGGGGGTCATTCACTTCCTCCAACACTCCTTTTGTCCCAAAGATTGCTGAGGAATGCAAGAACAGTTGAGAAGAATGAGCACAAACAGATAAGGAAGGCAAAGGGGAACATCTTGATGCTGTCTGTCACATTTTAGTCATTCCGCTGTTGTTTCTTTCTCCTTGTTAGAAGGGCCTTACATCACGTCTCCGCATCTATAATACTGCATCACAATATCTAAAGACTACTGTGATGTTGCGAGCAAGCATTAACAGAATACTGTTGTGTAATTATTTCTTCAAATCAATGTCACTATTTAAAATCTGATCTAATAATCTCCTGGCGAGTTGCAGTTCTGAGTAAGAACCAGGAATTTTTAGCTTCTTTGGAAATCAGACCTCTAAAATAATTTATTGGTTGATACTCAAACAGTTTAGCACTGTTATCAGACAGTCATCAAATACTGCATATTAATTAATTTTACCCATTTATTTCCTCATTTGATGGCATTCCACTGAAAAGCATAACATGTGGCTTGTGAATGAAATTACAACCAATGGGATGCTGATAGCTCAAATTCTGGATTTCCTGCATCAGAATGCTTTTTTTTTCTGTGCTTCATTTTTCCCATCTAGAAAATAGGATGATTAAATAATTCTCTGACAGAATTATTTGAGATCTATTGGTGAAAATGGTCCATCAGAGCTGTGGTATTACTACATAATATCCAGACTTCCTCTGAAATAATAGAATAAAATACTAGATTTTTATTCTCTTCAAATTCACAATAGTTGTTCAGAAAAGTTCTCTAACCTTCAAGAAAGTTTTGAGCCCAGACCAGCAGATTAATGTGCTTTCCTCAAACCATGTTATGATTCAGGGAAATCAAATCTCAGAGTGATTTGTGTCCCTCTTTTGCTATGGTTATAACTTTATAGGAATCTTAGGATGTGCACTAGTTGTTCTTTACATTCAAGGGCTGTTAGAAAAGGATTTATATCTGAAGCTTAATGTATGGATGTACTGCAGGTTGCCCAGTTTCCTAATACATCACAAGGCTAATTGTATTCAAGTATGAAGCTGAAGTGAAACGTTTTCCACAGAGGTCTTCCACTAAAGTCAAGGGGACTTCAGGAACAAAACGTCTGAAGATTTACTTCATAGTCCACAGCAGCTGCAGCCATCACAGTTATAAGCACTGGTCTCCATGAAGGAATCTTTCAGGGCAAACACAGCATAGAAGCACCCAGTATAGCTCTGTGTTTATGTTAAACATTTTATCAGCACAAGAGGAGAGTTCACACACCTCAACAAAAGAAGAAAGCAATGTGGAAATAAGCTCTGGCAATTAACTTCCTGTTCTTCTGAGCAGAACAGCAGGGCTAACTGATACTAATGAAACTGCCAGCTCTGATCTCTGAGCAGAGGAATGGAACATAGTGCATAAGTTACCTTCGTCTGTTGGCTCTGGGGCACAGCTGCCTTTGGGCTATAGAGTTGTTGCACACTAGAGCTACTATTAAGCCAGCCACAGTACTATGTATTAGGAAGATGGCACCTTTACTCATAGTTTGAACTAGAGACAAAATAGGTATTTTTCATAGTCAGAACACAGAAATTATTTAATTTGGGGGATATTTTATTTCATAATTTTTGCATTAGCAACCTAGACTGGCAGACAAGCTGCAGAAGAATGTGTGAAAACCGAGTTCAGAAAATCTAGTTACTGCTTGCAACAGCCTGAACAGAATTTTGTTCCTGTATTCCTTCTGTCCTTTGGGAGAAAAGTGAAGCTAGATATAGTGTCCCCTTCACACTCATTAGATCTGCTCCCTGTATGTCTTCTTCCTTTTAGATGAAAAAAAAAAAAAATCCCTAAGGTTGTCGTATTCTTGTTCATACTGTACAATCAGAGCTGTTGGGAAGGAGCTTGGATGTTTTTTTCACCTTAAATTAATAATAGTTTTAACTAAGGTGCCACATCAGAAGAGCAGTAACAAAATGCCTAGGCTAAGAGCACAGCTGTGACTTTCAGATTTTGCAAGGCTGTCAGCTAGAGAAAATATATCTTTACCTGTAAAGAGGGGAAATTTATTCCATAAGACTTTGAGAGAAAATAAATTTGGAACTTCACAATGATACTTATTCAGAGTCACTTCTCATTGTATAACCACTTCTTAACATTCTCACAATAGTAGGAATCTCATAAGCATCTCAATGCACCTGAAATTCTTACCACTGTCAAGAGTCAGCAGCAAAGTTTATAAAAAGATCTGGCATCTTTTATTTTGCTGGAAAGATTCTTTTAATCAGTTCAGTTTCCTGGTATATGTCTAATTTTATGTAGCAAGAGAAAGATGAGCATACCTTCACTGACTTTGTAAGTTCAGAGATATTTTGCTTTGAAATTTACAAACAGATAGGATCCATGACCAGAATTACAAATGTAGATAGGCATAACACATTTACAATTGCATTTCTTTCCTTCTGAATTGTTTCTCCACACCTTGTCATTGCTTGTGTAACATATCAACAAACCCACGACAGGCACAGTAACATAAATGCCATTAGGCCACATTCACAGTAGAATGCAGGCTCCAGTTTTGTATTTACAAATATATATGCTAAGATTATTCATATTTTAGAAGAAAGCGGTACATAATACGGGAGAATAACAAGAAGTTCAGTCTTAAATGCTTTCCTACTGCTATACGTGGAGAACCTCCACTGCATTCTTTGGAGTTTAAATATGAATGTCTATTCTTTGTGTTTGCAAGGTCAGAGCACACGCATGTGATGGTTTCTTTGTTTGGATTTTGCCAACAGGAAGCAAGAGAGGAGCCAAGATGTAGATCTATGTGTCTTACAGTAAAGACAGGGTTCAGCTGCTCCAAATTAATTTGCTTCCAGGTGGCACATGAGCAGCAATGAGTGCTTAAGCTCATTTAGGACCAGGGCCTCACTTTACTTGCAAAACAAGCTTGGCACTAATTATCTCTTTAAATTGCTGCCAGGTGGGCATACAAAATGAACAAATGTTTATCTTCAATGTAGTCATTTCCAAATTATGCTGAAACGTTTTCAGAGAATAGAAGATATCTTAAGTATGTTGTACTTTGACTCTACCTGCTCTGTAACTAAGCAGAGAACTTGTAGCTCTGGCATTGCTCCTGGACTTTACAGTGTGTTTGCTTTCAGTTTCAACCTGGTAAGTGGTAAAAGGTCCTTTCTTGGAGATAGTTGCAAGTATCAGAATTCACGCTGTGAGAAGATGTTTAAATATTCAGAAATTCTTTCCCAAAGCAAGAGTTGAAAATCACTGTAAGAATTTCTGCACTCATCTTTGTGTTTGTCTCAAGAAGAAAAGCAAACCCACAAAACCTTAAGAAATGAAATCTGTCTTTGACTTTATTTCCATGCCTAAATTTAACATACGTGTGTTTGAAAATCAAGTATTTTGTTAGTTAGCAACTGAATGTGTTTGCAAATTTAATGATATTGTGTTGTGGTGTCCAGCTTTTTTTTATTAGGATAGGAGAGCTTAATTATACAAATAACAAGCTCTTACAGCTTCTTCTTGAAGCTGTACTCTGCTTACACTGCTTATACTTTTCTGTTTACCTGCTAACGTGCACTTTGGGCATCTGTTAGTTTGGAAAACCTGAGTTGATGTTGTCTTAGATATGGAAGAGAAGACCACAGCTACATGCCCTAGCTGTAATTCCCAAAGAACCTGAGCTGTGCCATATATTGATAACCAAGTAATTCTCTTGGTCTGGCATAAAAAGGCTCTGCTAATTGCTGCTCTGGTTGACTGATTTTATGATGGAAAACCTTTAGGTAAAAACACTGTTGGAGAAATGTTTTTAGAAATTTGGAAGCTGCGTATTGTGAATTGAAGAGAGTTGTCCCTTTGTTCTTAAGCTTTAAATTTTGACCTTTGAATATGCTTGTCTTTATTACAAGCTTTAATTGTAGGCCTTGAAACTGTAGTTGACTTCGCATGTTCTTGGCTTGCTGACTTTGCTCTACCCTCTTAACAGGATAAATGATCTCATGTAATAACAAACCTGACAGATCTTCATAATTGATCACTATACTTCACAGACGAAGGGCATAGGAAGCAAATAGAAGAAAGCAGTGTAAGTATCGTGAAATGCAAGTATTGATTCTTTTAATAGCAGTACTGCTTGTCTCTGTAAGTGCCCACTTCAGCAATAAGAAATTATGGGGAAAAATAGAAGTGGGAAGTAAAAATTAGAATCAAGTTTCGGAGGGGGCGGGGAAGTATTGCAGATAACTCAGTGAGGGCCTGCCAAGCAGTCTTTTGCCTAAAGGTTCAGCCTTATGCGAAGCCTTTAACTGTACCAATAGATTATTTTTGAGCTTTTGAACACTAAACAAGCGTAGCTTGTTGTCAGGTCCTGCAGGGATGTGACAAGGAAGGCTAACGCACACCTGGAATTGAATCTGGCGAAAGTGATAAAGGATAATAAAAAAGGCTTTTTTAAGTATGTTAACAGTAAAAGGAAGACTAGGGAGAACATGGGTCCCCTACTAAGTGAGGGGGGTGTTCTGGTAATGGGGGATGCTGAGAATGTGGAGATGCTGAACACCTTCTTTGCTAATGTCTTCAGTGAGAAAGCTCTCCCTCAGGAATCCCAGACCCTGGAGGTTAGTGAGAGGGTCTGGGGAATGGCAGACATCCCTTTAGTCAGGGAAGAGGTGGTCCGTGAGCGCCTAGGCAACACCAATGTTCATAAGTCCGTGGGACCCGATGCGGAGCTTCCATGGGTGCTGAGGAAGCTGGCAGAGGTGATTGCTGAACAGCTCTCTATCATCTTTGAGAGGTCTTGGAGAATGGGAGAGGTGTCTGAAGACTGGAGGATAGCCAACATCACTCCAGCCTTCAAAAAGGGCAAGAAGGAAGATCTGGGTAATTACAGGCCAGTCAGCCTCACCTCTGTCCCTGGAAAGGTGATGGAACAGCTTGTGCTGGATGCCATCTCCAGACAATTGTAAGAAAAGGAGGTTATCAGCAGTAGTCAGTATGGGTTCACCAAGGGGAGGTCATGCTCAACCAACCTGGTAGCCTTCTATAACGTTGTCACTGGCTGGGTGGATGGGGAGAGAGCAGTGGATGTAGTCTTGATTTCAGCAAGGCATTTGATACTGTCTCCCACAATATTTTTATAACAGAGCTGAGGAAGTGTGGGATAGATAAGCGGACGGTGAGGTGGGTTGAGAACTGGCTGACTGGCAGAGCGCAGAGGGTCGTCATTGGCGGTGCAGAGTCCAGTTGGAGACCTGTAACTAGTGGTGTTCCCCAGGGGTCAGTGCTGGGTCTGGTCTTGTTGAACATCTTCATCAATGACCTTGATGAGGGGATAGTGGCCAACTCAGCAAGTTTGCTGATGATACGAAGTTGGGAGGATTGGCTGACACACTTGAAGGCTGTGCTGCCTTTCAGCGAGACCTGGACAGGCTGGAGCGGTAAGAAACCAGATGAGGTTTAACAAAAGCAAGTGTCGAGTCTTGCACCTAGGGAGGAATAATTGCATGCACCAGTACAGGTTGGGGGATGACCTGCTGGAGAGGAGCTCTGCAGAGAGGGACCTGGGTGTCCTGGTGGACGACAGGTTGGCCATGAGCCGGCAGTGTGCCCTCCTGGCCAAAAAGGCCAATGGCATTCTGGGGTGCGTTAAAAAGAGCGTGGCCAGCAGGTCGAGGGAGGTGATCCTCCCCATCTACTCTGCCCTGGTAAGGCCTCATCTGGAGTACTGTGTCCAGTTCTGGGCTCCCCAGTACAAAAAAGACAGGGATCTCTTGGAAAGAGTCCAGCGGAGGGCCACAAAGATGGTGAAGGGCCTGGAACATCTCCGCTATGAAGAAAGGCTGAGTGAATTGGGTCTATTTAGCCTTGAGAAAAGAAGACTGAGAGGGGACCTGATCCAGGTCTAGAAATATCTGAGGTGTGGGGGACAAAGCTGTGAGTCCAGACTCTTTTCAGCAGTATGTGGAGACAGGACAAGGGGAAACAGCCAGAAACTGAAGCATAGGAAGTTCCGCATGAATGTGCGCAAGAACTTCTTTATGGTGAGGGTAATGGAGCACTGGAACAGGCTGCCCAGGGGGGTTGTGGAGTCTCCTTCTCTGGAGATATTCAAGACCCTCCTGGATGCCTACCAGTTTGGCCTGGTGTAGGGAACCTGCTTTGGCAACGGGGTTAGACTCAATGATCACTGGAGGTCCCTTCCAACCCCTACAATTCTGTGATTCTGTAACTGAGGTCAGGGTAATACATCAGGCCTGCTGGCACTGGATACAAGTTAGTGGTGTTCAAGATCTGTTTAAATGATTGGAATGATTTACAGATGAGTGATTGGTGTAGATTGAGAGGTACTGTGGGTAATGGAAAGAATGATGGGGGGAGGGCTGCTTGTACCTCTTACAGCAAGCTTGCAATCTAGCAAATTGTGCTTTCAGAGCCCGATGTCCTTGATAAACAAGAAATGGCAGGACTTATTAAAGTGCAGTCCAATCATTGTTATACCCTGATACCGGATGAGATAGGTGTCAAGTTCTGTTACTGCTGAAGTTTTCACAGCATCTGAACGATCTCATTTGAGGTGTGTGAGGAGACACACTGGCATAATATGTGCACACCTATTCCCAAACCTGCAAAACCACTGCAGGAGCCCTTTAACCTACTCTTTCATCTTCTCTTATACATCACTGTTGTCTCACAATCTGCTCCCACTGAGCACGCTGCAGTTGTCTAACGAATTTCACATTCAGATGGTTGACTCGCATTACACTCCACAGGGTCATATGAATGTTCTGAAACTGACAGCTGTGATTACAAGTTAGTTGGGTAAGAAGAGGACCCCTGGGCACAAATCTCTGATGTACCTGAAAATTTTTTTGGCAGCAGTGACTAAATCTATCCCAAGCCTACAAGGTCAATTTGCAGCTCAGTTACTATCCATATTTGTCTGCCTCACACATGAAAATTTTGTTATGACAGTGATAGGATCTCTAGGAAATACCTCAAGTAGTTTCTGTGGATAGCCTGTAATGCTTGTTCGCTTAAAACAATCTTCCAGGATATTTCATTCCCCTGATGATGATATCTTTTATTATCTTTAAGAAAAAAGTTCTTGGAGTAATACAATTCACCTTGGTTTTGGATTTCTGTGGCCTGTAGCTTGGTAAACCTTGGTCACACTGCTGTCACAGAGTGTAAGCATTGTTCTACTAATCAATGGAAGGAATTGCTTGTCTGCTAGAAGGGACGAGAGTACAGCGTAATCTCATTAAGTTACCTGAATTTTGTATGCTAGGTATGACATCTCACATCACCGAGGCACTTAGGATTTTCCCTCCGTTCCATATTTTTTTTCTGTTCCTGTTTGCACTTGCTACCTCTTTTCTCCTAAACACTTCCAGTTTCTGATGATTTGTCAGTAGGCATTTGTACCAAACTCTCATGTATTTAATCACAGCAGCAGTGTGACAAAAATACAAGATAACTACAACTACAAAAGGGAGGAATCGTTCATGCATGTAAAATGTATGTAAATTGTAAAATGTAAATTTTACAAGTAATAGTATTTTTTGGACCAAACAGAAGGGGCAAAAACTTGGCTGCTGAAACTGGTTTTAAAGCATATATCGTAAGGTGATACTTGAAAAGTTTTGAGCTTTATCTCTTGCCTGAGAACTGCATGTTTCAGTCTCTAGAATCCCAAGCAGTGCATGGCATGTGTGATATAGGTACATGCCAGATATGGAGGAAGGTTTTTACTATGAATTTGTAATTTACTAAATGAAATGGTTGACTCTTCTCAAATCCCAGGGCAAGTCCACCTTTGAGCTGTTAAATACTGTTAAAAATAAGAGTTTCATTGCTCTGAAGTAGCTGTTTATTATTGAGGCAGTGCAGCTGATATTTTTCTCTGGCCTTCTTCAAGAAGAAAATTGTGTAAGGAATGTTTCACAGTGGCTGGGAGAAATGGTGGTATTTTTCTGGTAGGCTGTAACATGGGCAGTGAAAGATGCTGGGAGGAGTAGCTTCCTCTAGGGCAGCCTTACATGTGTTCTGTAAGTTGTTATATATCTAGGTAGTGTGAGAGTTCAAGAACTTCAGCATTCAAACACTGTCACTGCAATTAATTGCACCAGAGGCCTAATATACCATATGCTGAAGCCAACAGGAGTATTTTCATCAGCTGGAATGAATTTTGGATCAGGTTCAACACAAAAGAGTTGCAAACTCTGCAACTCCTACTGTCAGAGGAGTTCTCCACTATGTCAGCTAAAAGAAAACTCACTATTAACTGAGTTCATATTGTCATCTGAGATACTGAACACATAAACAATTCTGTAAGCATAGAAGGTGGCATGCTAGATAGTGATAGGCACAAAATGCATGTTATTATCTTCAGAAGCACCAACTCTGTGTACTGTGTTTGTGCTGTGATATGCCTTACACAAAGTTGAATTAGTCTTTTTAGCCTAGTAGTTAATCATAAGACCATACCTGAAAGTTACTCAGCAGAGAACATTCTCTAAGTCAGGAATCTAAAATACAGGGAATGGAAATGCAGGCTTTTTTTCAGCACCTATGTGCAGTTCTTCCTTGTGACCTAAAGAGAAGTTGCTGCAGCTCTTTCTCGATCATTATTCAATTGCTAACATAGCAGTTACACTTAAGGAGGGATCACAAAATACTAACAGTGTTCTATTGTGAATGTATGCTCTTGCTGTTCACAACCTGGAACACTAGTCCTGCAAATTTTCGCATTTATTTACGGCTTTCTAAGCACATTTCTAGGGGGAGATGTTACAATCTCTGTCAGGGACACAAACAATAAAATATTACTACATAGAAGGCATCTCTGAAGCTACAATACGATCCAATCAAACTGACACATCTGATAAAATTTGGTGCTACAACTCTTGCAGAGTCTTTACAGCACCCTGAAATGCTTGAGTACAGCATGGTTCTGAAATCAGTTTGATGTTTTTGCTATAAAAACACACTACATCAGTGCCAAAGAGTAGTGTCCTTCATTGCAGTGATTTAGTGCTCCATCCCAACCCCATTCTCATCAGGAATTGGCCACTAGAGACTGCTTGAAGTGTTTTGCTCCTTTTAAGTAAGAAATCTAAATTAGTTGAAACTTCAAATGGAAATGTATATTTTCTTTTGCTACCAGAAAACTCTCTGTCCTTTGCATTGGTAACACTGATCGATTCCAAATTTGCTAATCTTGTTGAAAATGGTTTTATTGTGATTTCTCTGAGTCTAGTAAATGGGGATGGAAAGTGGTAGTTACAGTAGATACAGTGTTATGCAGCTGGTGAGTCAATTTCTCAATTCCAGCATGTGGGAGTTGTATTGTTTGTAAAAGTAGTGTAGGGCTGGATTATAAATGTGTCCTTAGCCATACTGTGTGCTTATCTTACATGGGCAGCTGCAAAAGTAATGCCTCCTATTTCACTTTGGTGGCCCGTGATGTCTGAGGCAGATGTTGGTGCTATGGTAGTTGAGGTTGAACCTTCCCATCAATATTCCATTACATTCTTTTGCTGTGCTACAGATGGCAGCAGAGGGGCAGTCTGTCAGAATGGCATCTGATGTGGAAGTGTTTGAAGCGTGTGTCACTGAATTCCTCCATGTGGAAAAGATGGCTCCTATTGACATTCACCAAAACTTATACTATGTTATTTTCAGAGCACCTTACGTATTTCTTGAAGAACTAACTTCCTATTTATTAGGAAAGCATTTCTTCCTTAGAGGAGAAAGTTTTGGTCTCATATTATCACTGCCCACTTGATGACAGGAGAAAATATTAACCATATTCGTCTTCAAGATACTTTTGATTATATGGTACGTAGATCACAGATTTTAAGGCTAGAAGAGGCCAATCCTCTGATATGAATCTTATGAAAGAATTCCACTGACTACTGCAGCTAAACCCCAGAAACTTGTTCAGTAACTATCAAACTCTTTAACACTTTTTGTTGTTGTTCTCTCCTCTTCCCCTAGGAGCAATGCAAATTTAAATGAAAAAAGCTTTGCCATGCTTTGAAATAATTTGGTACATGTTGACTTCGAAGTGTCAAATACCATTATTAGACCTAGTGGGAAGGATGGAAAAGACTGCTTTTTTGCATGGCATGGAATACGCTGTTTGTAACACAAGCTCAGAGCAAGTCTCCCACCCCAGCACATTTCCTACTGCTTTCCCATATTGCTGCAAGTGATACCAGAGAGCAAGACAAAAAGAAACAGATTTTAGTTTTTCAAAGCTGCATCTTTCCTTCTTTCATCTTTTCTCTGCTTATCTCTTGCTGCTGTTCAGACCCCCTCTAGGAGGAAGATTAAAGAACAATATGGAAAAACAAAGGGAAGCAACAAGAGCATTTATTTTTAAAGAAGCCATTCTCAAGAGCCTCTGCTCTCAAATACTTACTGTCAGGTTTTAATTTCGTTGTTTGTTCTGTGTTTAAACACATTCCACTTTGTCATAAACACTTCTTGTGCAATTTCTATTGTCGGGAAGTGAAACTTGGGGCTTGAATTAATTGTATAAAGGTACAGTTACAAGGAGAAGCAGATGGCAGATAAAATAGTGGGTGAGATTTTTGTCTGTCTAGCCATCCGTTCATTTATTGTTCGTTTCCATCTGTCTTTGCCTTGCTTCCAAGATTGCATTGTGTATTTTTTCTAAGTGCTGTTAAGTGCCAGATTTGACTGAGTGCTACGTTATCTTACCTCAGCAAGAAGAAATAGTATTTGGTTATACTGAAATTATTGTTCAGATTTTTATTTTTTAAATGTATCTATCTGTGCCTGCTGAAGGCTTTTTTAAGGTTAATTGTGTAGCCCTTCTTACCTGGAGATATTTTACCTGCAACGTAGGTCGTGCTTCATGGCTTTTCTTTCCTTCACTGGTCACGTTGTATTATTATTTTCTGTGAGACTTATTCAGGAAAATACTTTGCTGAGTAAGTCTTACAAAAGGTGAGGTTTCATTAGCATGGAAAAGGATAGGTTTCAGTAAGGTAGGCGGGATTGTATTCATCCTTTAAGATGACTTTCCTGAATTCTAAGCAGGTCTGATCCTACTGGTAGTTATTCCATTAGAAGGGACATAAATTTCTTGCCCTTGTTTCCCCTGCTGGAGTACAGGGATGGTAATGCTACTCTCGGATGCAAATAGCTGGTTGAAAAGGTTAGTTAAACAATACTAAATATTGACTGTATACAATGTTGGAAGCTGTAAAATGCTGCAGTCTCAGAAGAAGAATCAAAAGACACCAAAACTTTTTCTCATTTATTTTCCAGAGTTACAGCAGTATTCTACATGTCACGTGAAAATCCATGTACGTAAGAATGCAAAATCTGCCATGTGGATTATCAGCAGCTTTAAGTTAGAGGATTAAAATAAAACTGCTAGAATGTCACAGAATCCATGTACAATAGTGATAAAAGTATCCAGTGAACTAAATGACGTGATGTTAACAATTCCAGGATGTAGAAAATGAGATGAGTACTTTAAGTTAGACAGCCAGAGCTAATGGTCAAGCACTGATGTCAGGACCTGTTGGGGGAAGGCTGTGGGAACTGATCCAGGTCAGATCTGCTACTGAGAGGGGGGTGTATGTTTTGAAGGAAAGATCAGGGGCTGGAGGTGAGGGTACTTAACTTCAGGTCAAGATGGTAATTTTAAAGACTTAAAAATACAAATTCTGTCATCTTTGAACACCTAGAGGTGGTTACTGCTTTGTTCTCACAGTGGTTCTCTTCTAATTGTGCGTTCAAACTTTTTCTGTTTTCTTGTCCTGAAATAATGATGGTGTGAGTTGGCTGAAAAACTCCATAATGTCGCTTAAAATTTTAACAAATTCTCAGCCATAGCAGGGGAATGAATCCTTTCTCCTCGCTGTGTTTCCAGGATCCACGTTCTCCCTTCTATTGTGCATTTGCATCCTGATTTCCTGTGTTAGCTGTGAAATACTTAAATGCTGCTGGACATTGAACATCACTGTAGAATCAACTCATCATTGAAATGCCACACAACTCTGTCAGCAACTGCTGTGCTATTATGAAAAGAAAGATATGCAAGTTATTTCTCAAATTTGTCAAATGCCTATTTTGTTATCAGCTTAAATACATTACTGTTTTCTTCATTATTTTTTCCCTGAGAATACTTTATGCAGTAGACTTCAACCAAAACCATTTGGGTGAGAATTATAGGATTAAGAAATGTAGGATTAGAATCTCTTTTCATAGAAAAATGTCTTTTCGTCTGTAAGCAGTTATTTTCTTGCACTACTACTGGAAGTTCCCCAGAACTCTATGCCTGAATTTCTGAAAGGAATAATCCCATCATGATGATTCCCATATGTTTTGTAAAGAGGAAAAATAGCTGTCTGTATTCAATTTGCTTGAAAAATACACATTCAAAATATTTGTTATATATTTATAGTGGACACAGATAAACTTGATGTCTTGTAAATAAGTGTTTTTTCGGTTTGATGGTCATTTTCATGTTTTAAGCCTTTTTGCGATACCATTCTGTTGAAGTCTTAGCTGACATGTTTTGTTTCCTGCCTTTTTATGACATCTCAGTGGTTTGGGACCTGAATTCTAATACCTCTCTAAATCTGATTTATTTTGTTGTATTATTTTTGAAGTTGCACGGTCACCTCAAGGCTGCTAGGATGTTCAGAATGAAAAGAAGTGAGGAATATTCAGTCTGTTTTATAAACCTGGCAGCACTATGATGTGAACTGTTCTCTGTGTGCTCTCATGGGAGATTCCTGGTCTGAGGAGTCTCCAATCTTTGTAAAAATACCACAGCCAGCTCCTTTGCCATGTTCCCTTAGAGAATCTGAGGACAAAGAAAGATTGTGCTTAACGTCCTCAGAATTCCTTCCTGACCATCTGCCTATGGGAGATGTCATACTGAAAGTCACCAATTATAGATTAGACTAATAGCTCTGAATTCACGATTTAGATGCCATAGTGATGTTACTGGTTTTACCAGCATAGTCAGTCCTATCTGTAGAAACATGTCATACTCCCATCAAGCTATGAAATAGCTAACTTCATCACCGTTTTCCTTGGCACCTCTGTGTGTGGATGCAGAGAGAACTGCAGTATCTAGGATACACTTAGGAGATTCCTAAGGGTAGTACTGATTCCTTCATGGCTACCACAGTTCATTCCAGTGAAATACTGCTTGCATTTTGTGATGCTGTTTTCAGACAAAAGAACATTTCTACTCTGACAAATAGACTAGATTTTCCTTAAAGTGTTTATGAAGGAGGAAGAGAGCTGTTACAGTGTCATGTAGGTTGCCTTTCCAACCCCACAGTATTTTGGCAATAAATACATGAATAGGAGGGAGATGAAGCTGTGAAATTGAATCATGATATCTCAACAGATGGTCATAAGTATCCTAAACGTGAAGTGGGTGCGTTGCATGTTTTACATGACTCGGAGAAGATTTTCACATTCATGTTTTACCTTAAAAGGAAATAGCTTTGCTTATCTAGATCTGAACTACATTGATTTTCAGTATCTCCATTGCACTCTAAGGTAGATTATTAGTTATTCTGAGCCAGGAGGTATGTAAAAAAACAATGAAAGGGAATAGGCTTCTATTGAATTTATCAGAATGAGTTGATGAATTGTATGTGAAAAGGGAGGTTGGAAATATAAATATGTTCTACATCCTTGTCATGACAGGCTATGGAATATTTATTATAAATGGAGACATAAAGCAGGAATAATCTTCCCCATGACCTCACTGTGACAAACTGGCTTCCTAATTCTTGCTGAGTGCTGATTATTACTTGGCTAACACTCTTAGCTGAAGATGAAGCATGTGCTAAATTGCAGGAATTCTTACAAGTAGGCTGAGCTATTTTCAGAAGGGCGATTTTAAGGACACGTTCTTGTTTCTACTTGCAAGATTATTTGTTTCTTAAAGCACACAAGTAAATCCATGTGTGGAAAACCATCAGGCAAACAATATGAATGCAATTGCTCGCTTAAGTATTCTATTTTGTGTTTTTAATGAAGTAGGCTTGTGAAGTGGGGTTAGAGAGCTTGGTGACATGCTCTGAAAGGCTTTCTCCTTAAACACTTTTGATATATACCTCCAAAAAAAAAACCAAACCCCAAACAGGTGTAACATTAATAAACTTGCTTCCATTTGTAGCAACTTGAATAGAAAGCCACCAGCTGAGGTAGCTCAGAAAGAAGTGGGTATAGCATGAAAGAGCAGAGTTAAGTGGTATTTGATTGAGTTTTGTCACTTGCTGGAAAGTTTTGAAACACTTTTGTGTACTTCCTTATAAAAGGAAGGAAAGGTACAGCTTCTTGTAGCAGTTTTGCCACCTGCTTTAAGAACTCTGGAGAAGTGGTACAATGAAATGGCGGAATTAATGCTACTAGTCATGATTTTCCACTTAAGTAAGCATTGTGCCATTCATTATGTAAGATTTCTCCTATGTAAAAACGTGATTTTACCACAATTTGAATTCAGACAAAACTACTTCTAGGTCGTGCTTTGGCAGTGGTAGACATTAAGCAAAGGTTGACCAGATCTTTTTGGACATACCTAGGCAGTTTTCTCCCCAAACCTTTAACTGTAGCTTAGCCAACCATTCTATTGTGCTGACAGTAGTGTAACTAAAACTTTGTACTGTTCAGGTTTAACCTGGACATGTGATTTTAATCAAGCGTAGTTGAGCAGTTGTCTTGTTGCTCCATCCTCCAGGATGTGCCGTTCCCATTCTAACACCAACTTTTGATCATTTCCTCTTATGTTTGCACAGCAGTGTATGGTAGTCATGAGCCCTCTGCAAGCTCACTCTTCCCTAGTTTTCAGAGGCTCATAAGGGTAGTCTCTGCAATTTTGTTCCACAGATCTCTTGATATATAGATACAGAGAAAAAGTGAAAAGTGCTGAGAGTTTTGCTGATGCTGAGCAGAAAGAATAGCACAGTGCTGGGTATGACTGTTTTAGCATTTCTATTAGCAATGTCCATGAAGTATGTATAGGAAAGGCTGATCATTTCATTATGACTTAAACACCTATAATTTGCTTTTAAAGTTTTTTCCCACCTGACATAAGAGTTTCTCTAAACAACTGGTTCTACTATCTCACCATGTACTCTGCTTCTATGACACAACACTTCTGTTCCAAAATTAAGACGTTCAGGGGAGATCAGTGGTGAGAACTGTCTCCCAAGGACAGTGTAAAACATCAAACCGTATGAGCGGGCACCTTTTAAGTTCTAGATGAGCTGTGGGAAGTTTTTGCTTGTATAAAGTTTCACAGACTGTCTGAATTTACATCTCCTGAATCTGTGAGAACAAAGTATTTTTATTTCTTTCTGATCCAAAATATGAGATTTTCTCCTATTACATGCACTCAAAAGCACTGAGTAACACTGACAAGAGAGAGAAGCTATCACCAAGCTCAGTAGTGTGTTTCTGCTTCCTCTGTTGTCTGAGCTCTGTGGTATTATCAATATAAGCATACTGGTAATCCATGCAATGTTTTTAAATTAGTATGCATATCTTAGTTTCTCAAATGCATCAACATTTCTCCTGTTTTATAAAAATGTGACTACTTTGTCTCCAAGGTTGATTTCACTAGAATGGAAACTTCCAATTGAAACTTTACTACGTGTAAGAATCTTCAGGCTGTCTGAAGAGCATCTTTTGCAGGTATACACTGTACTGTGGATTGCAGCTCAGCTGACCTTGACAAAAACCTCAAGCAAATCTTAACAATGAGATTTGTGTTTTTACATGTCTCATTTTCACAAGATAGAGCAAACTTTTGCATAAAATATACTGGGAATCTAATCATATCCTTTGCTAGTAGCGTGGGTTATCCTGCCATCTCTCTGCCGGAGAGATGTTTGCTCTTGATAATTAAGGATTAAACCTATGATGGAGGGTCTTCAGCCAAGTCCTGGTATTATTTTCAAATAAAAAAAAAAAAACAGATGCAGCATTATAGTGAATTGTATGAAAAGCTGGATATTTTTCTAGGGGCTGCAGGAAACTGGTCTGCTTATGACTGAATCAAAGATTCTGCCTAGACTTTTCAGTTAGCATGGCAGAGCAACAGCACTAAACAGAATGTTGAATGAGTTAAAGTCCTAGAACAGAACTTCAGGCTATGCTATGTCTTGTAGGTTCAGAAGCTGTTCTCATTTTTTGTTGCTACAGGCTTAAATTCTGTGCTGTCTTATGGCTATTGTCAGTGCCACAGAGGGTAATTCTAATCACAAGATTGTGTCAGAACAAAAGGTCACAGTGAGGAAAAAAAAAAAGTAACATCGGAATGAGTGTTCACGAGAGAGATGTTCTCCGTATCAGATATCTACAAACATGCAGAGCTCATCCACTTTGCAGGAGCAGAGGTCAAATACTTGCAAAAAGTGATCTCTAAACATGATGGAAACACAGAGAAAATGCTCAGAGAAACTCAAGTACTCAGAAAGACTGCTTTTAGGGTTTGTCACTGAAAAGATGTTAACTGCATAATGTAGAAGTTAGTGCCATACAAATATTACCTAAAAGAAGGACATAGAACTTTTAGAGATGTAACAAAAAAGAAATATATTTTACACTTTTATGAGTGTTAAGAAGTATTAGCTGCTATGCAGTCTGGTAGAGATGAATTTTACACAGGTGAGCTGCATAAAAGTAAGAATGTGTTACATATGTAGATAGAAAACTCAGTACCATCATGGCTTCAGGGCTAAAAGTGATTCTTAAGGTTCAAGTACTTTTGTAACTACAACCATTGGTACAATGCTGCCTTAAAACAGTAGTAGGTAGCTATTTTTTTGCCTATATGTATAAATACTTACAACCAGGAAAGGAGAAATCACACAAGAATGAACTACAGGACTTTGTAAGCTATGATAATTGTACCAATTGTACTAAAGCAGATGAATTAGTTGTATTATTTGTAAACATCTACTTATGTTCCAGTTGTTGGGCTGATGGTGAATCCGGTTGTGTCTGTGGGAGGACAAAAGGTAAGTCACAGAATTATAGAATGTCCTGCATTGGAAGGGACCCGCATGGGTCATCAAGTCCAACTCCGTGCTCTACATTCAAACCCCATCTGTATGAGAGCTTCTTGAACTGCAGCAGCTTGGTGCTATGCCCACTGTCCCAGGGAGGTGGTTCAGTGCCCACCACCTTCTGGTGAGAAACATTTCCCTGACACCCATCTGACCCTCCCCTAATGCTGCTTCATGACTCTACCCCTCTGTGAGGAGCTGTAGGCCACCATGAGCCACCCTCTCAAACCAAGGGACCTCAACCATTTTTCATTTGCTTTGCTCTCTAGACTCTTTGTCGTCTTTGTGGCCCTCCTTTGGATGGTCTCTAATAGTCCTATATCTTTAAGTCTGCCTGAAATTAATACATGAACATTACCTCTTCTCCTCCATAGATTTTTGTGTGGAACCTTTGTGCAGCTTCTACAGAGAAGCACGCTGTATGTGCAGAATAGCTCTTCTTGAGGTATTAAAAAAATATATATAAAAATCAAATTACACCAGCCCTACATGCATGGGTAGTGTCAGAACTGGAGCTCTGAGGGCTAGATGACAGTAAATTTCTGAGGAACAGGGTTGAAATTGGGGCAGAAAAGCAGAAACTGATGTGGAAAGGAAACGAGGCCCAGACTGCAGCATGCAATTTCTGCATGACTGCATTTTGTAGTGAGCTGAGCCGTGTGAGGAGGGCAGGAAGACTTTTGAGTAAGACCTAATTAAAATCATCTGGCCCTCATGAGGGAGTTGTCTTTTTTCTTTGCAATTATTGTGTGTGTGTGTGTGTGTGAGAGTGTGAAGGGTATTTAATTAGGCATGTAGAACTGGTGTTTCTGAGAGGGATTCGAAGCATGCCATTTTTATTATGTTATTATATTGTTGGATTTGTGGATTACAAACAAGTGTGTAAGAACGAAGAAACTGCATTTTCAAGCTACAGCAGTGGTTTAGGACTGACATGATCTACAGCTATGGTAGTTCTCTGCATCTGATTTTTGGGAGATAGCAAGTATTTAAGTAGAAATTATACAGCATCCCAAACAGATTGTAATCCACGGTGTTTGTTTCTTCTTTGACTTGCTCACCTTCATACAGTTATTTTGTGGCTTATTAATGTTAAACTTTAGAGAATGGTGATTTTTTTTTTTTAAATATTTTCCATTGTATGTCTTAATGTTTTATTTCAGCTGAACTTTCTCTTTTCATTTTCTTTTCAGTTACCACAGTTATAAAAATACTATCTGGGAGCTTTCTCTTTGGAAGCGGTCTTCATAGCAAAAAGTAATTTAGCAAGCAGTGGTTAAAATGTAACCACTGGACTGATGAGGTGCAAATTCTGGCTGCTTTGCTATAATTCCACACATTCTGCATCTTTCTAACACGAGGATGAAATTGCATGTTGTGCCTTTGTGAACATCCACAGCACTAACAAAGATATGAAGCCATAAGTGCGGAACTTTGTGGTGATCTCCCTGGAATAACTTTGCAAAGGCAACCTCAGAAATAATACCTGAATATTTTTCTGTGAACCTTTAGAGCTGTTTGACAGAGGGCATTGTTGTTGGGGTTTTTTTTGTGTGTTTTTTTTTTTTCTTTCATAGAGGTGGAATTTAGTATGTAGTACTAAGTACATCTACAGCAGTAAATGTAGATGCTATTCTTTGTATGAAAGGAGTCATAGGTTCTCTTGTATCTCTTAAGACTTTGCATTATTTTCACAACTACATTTAAGTTTCAGTAGCAGAAGTGTTTGCTAGAAGACATATGCCAGTGATGCAGGCTCTCTGCAAATTCCCAGGTGCAAATCTAAGACTCTTTCCCTCTGGACTTTGACTTTTTTTTTTAATGTTATGTGAAGTAAAGCTTTTCTATCAGTAGAAGTCTTTTGGTTTAGAAATAGGTATATGACATATAGTGAGATGAAAATACGTATGTACAGACACACGCACGCTTGTTCCTAAACACTTTTGAAATTCACTTAGCCTTGACATCTTTTTTTTAATACTTGAGCTCCCACCCAAACATTAACTTACAGAATTGCTAGGTAATAAGGAATCTTCTCACAGCTGTTCAGTAATTCAAGAGCCTTTCTCTGCTACTGCATTTACTGTAAGGATAAAAACCTATAAAGCTCATTGCTAATTTTAGCACTGTAATTGTAGAATAGCTCCAGTCTCTCACAGTTCACTGAATTTTCTTCCAGCTCTTGATTCCTCGCTAAGCTCACTAGGTGGCTGTCTAAGAACACTTATTCTTTCACTTGCTGAAATATAGTTCTTTCACTGCCATGCCATTTTCTGATCTCACACTGGAGAGCACCCTCTCATCGTCCATGACAGGTACCAGCTGCAAGGTCTGGTCTGAAAGCACCCCTTCCCCGTGAGTACTGGATATCAAATGTCTCTAATTAAAACCACTTTCAGCCTCCAAGACCATGAGGAAATCTGAAGTGCAGAATTAAGTACTTATATGAACTAAGTCCAAGCTTTGCTTGAGCAGCTTCCTTTCAACACCAATTTTTCAAATTCCAGGTGTTATTCATACCAGTAAAATCAGGGAATAAGAAATGTTATGCATAACTAAAGATATGTTGTTCTCCCAGTAAGCAGGAGGTGAGGCAAAGTAGCTTCCAGAAACTGGAAGCTATAACTTGTGAAAAAGTAGGTTCAGGAAAAAAAGAAGTGTGCTGTTCATTTAACATCCTTCATATTGTTAAGCTCATAGAATCATTTAGATTCGATGGGACCTTCAAGATCATCGTGTCCAACCATCAACCTGACCTACAGAGTCCCATCGGTAAGCCGTGTCCCTTAGAGCTACATTCTCATCTCTTAAATACCTCTGCAAATGGGGACTCCATCACCTCACTGGGTAACCTTTTTCAATTCCTAACCCACCTTTCCATGAAGAAATTCTTTCTCATATCCAATCTAAACCTCCCTAGCACAACTTGAGATTATTTCCTCATGTCCTATTGCTTGTTACCTGAGGAAAGAGACCAATGGCCCTTTGCTGCAGCCTCCCTTCAGGTCGTTGTAGAAAGCAATGAGCTCTCCTCTGAACCTCCTCTTCTCCAGGCTAAACTGGCCAGTTCCCCCAGCCACTCCCCAGAACTTTTGTTTTCTAGTACCTTCACCAAGTTTGCTGCTCTTTGCGTTGCGCAACGCATTATCCTTTTTATAGTGATGGACTCAAAGCTGTAGTGTGCAAGATGTGATTTTACCAGTGCCATGTGCAAAGGGACAGTCACTTCCCTGGTCCTGCTGGCCTGTTTTCTTGGCCACCTGACACGCTGCTGGCTTGTGTTTCACCTGCGGTTGACCAGCGTTCCCAGGTCCCGTTCTGCTGGCTAGGTTTCCAGCCACCCTTCCCCAGGCCTATACCACTGCATGCAGTATTACCTTATTGCCAGATGTCCTTACTACCAAGTGTGGTTTGAGTTTGGCTTGTATGTGCTGATTTTGTATGGTCATGAATCCTTTAACTTATGGGAAATTACATCTGATTGAGATGAAAATTGGACCCCAAGGCTCAGACTGAGCTGAACTTTGGACATGTATCTCTGTTTTCCAGTGCTTTTCATTGGAAATCCTGACTTATGAAGGAAAATATGCACAGATCTCTCTCTAGTCCATGTGTCATCCTATTGTCTTCAAGACTGTGGAATATAAAACGCAGAATAAGACCACACAGGGCTGCATCTCTCTAGAGCACATCTGAATCTTTCTTACATGGTCTGTGTTACTCTGTATTACCCCAGTAAGATGAGATCCGGAATAAGCAGTGTCTTGTCTTTGCTCTAGTGAAATTGCAGCAAAGCTGAATCAGCACATGGCCGGGAATGATATTGTGCATGCATGGGTAGGGAGAATAGTAGGGAATATTAAGGTTATCTGTACTTGATCAGTTTTTTTCCCATCATTGTATTTTCAACAGGATACTTATGTTCCATAAAACAATAATTTTTCTTTTAGCACAGTCTTGTTGAAAACCTTAAATTTACCTGACACTTTAACAATATTCAGTTGGAAAAACTGAAACTAGATACTTTGGGCTGGGGGCTGGGTCAACTCTCTTCCAGAAAATCTTCAACTGTGAAACAGTTTGTTTCCTGTCATCAGAACACTAAATGCTGATGTACAGCTCACCAGTGCCTTCTGGGAGTTGTAATTCGCTTGTTCACTGCCCAGCTCTCATATTTTTTGGCACCTTGCAAATACATGATGCCTTTTCCACATGAAGATAAATGCATAGTTTTAAGTCTTCATTTACCATAAATCTTAATTTGCATATTGCAAGTTTAGCTGAAATAATAACAAATTGCAGAAGTCTTTTTGCGTGGCCATCAGGAGAATAGAAAGCTAGCATTCTTGGCTCAGTATCTGCAGGATTAACGTGAAATGTTAAAATATGATACTGGAGCTGATCAAACCATGCAGCCTACACCTGAGGGGAATTTTTCTCATTGAATTCAGAAAACTGTCCTTATTTTGTCTTGATCAGATGTGACTGTTAAGGTCTAAATGGAAAGCAGCAACTTACACATGAACAGCAGTGGGAGCCTTACTGTTCCAAAGCCATAAGTTGTAATCAGCATAGTTCCCTGTCAAAGCAGATTATCCTAAGACACTTCACAACCAGCTCTGCCCCCACCTCCCCCATGGCTTCAAGGGGGGAGCTTTTAGAACAGGAGAGAAGCAGTGAAAAAGAGGATGCAATTGTCCGAGGGAGACAGAGCTATGTGCCAAAATGTCTGAAGGTTTTGAGACTGTATTTTTCTCACGTTATTGGTACTTTATTTTTAATCAGCAGCCGTTTTCAAAAAGGCAAATACACTGTTTGTCTCCCTCATATATATAGTTAGTATGCTACAGTAATACAGTTTGGAAGCTGAGGTGTAAAGTGCTTTCAAAGAGTTCTTTGGTCGTTGCTGGCTGGGATCCATCCAGTAGGCACAAGGTTCAGAAGGTTAATGAGAAGATCAGGGAAGAGCATTTACAAAAGCCACCATCAAGAATAACCCAGTTCTTGAAGTACTCTGTCCTTGAGCAAAGTGTGATTGTGTCATCTAGGAAGCCTTATTTACTTTGGTTATTTCCTGAATAAGAACAGATAGCATATACAAAATAGTAATTTTTTTTATTTTTTTTAACCTAATTTAGTTCCTCATATAAACAAAAAGAACTAGCTTGGAAGATTAATACTATGTATATTGTATATATGCAGATAAGAACAGTTGGGTGGCAGATCATAAAATCTGCGTTGGTAGAGGAATCTGTATGCTGGCCTAAAGGCAAACTAAGTCATGATCTCTCAGCAGAACAGTACTTTACCAGGGTCAATAAGAGGACCCCGTTGCACTTGGTTTCATGCAGATGTGAGGTCCCAGCTGTGACCGCCCCAAATAAAAATGAGTATTTAACCAAGCTAATTGAAGAGGGACACTTGCTATACTGAATTGGGGATGGATGGTCAAAGGGCTGAAAGCAATGACTTGTTTTGTCAAATTGGATCTGAACACAACAGATGTCTGTATCATAAGTGTAATGTCCAGGGTGAACCAGATTATCTGCTCTTTTGTTCTCCATTCCCTCTTCCTCCCCCAGTACAAGTAACGAGCTGCAAATACACTGTCTACTGCCTTATAACAGACAATGAAAAATATTGAATACTCAAAACCTGGTAATTCACAGGAAAATTGTAGAAGAGGTTAAAATATATGCAGTAATGCTGGAACGTATCTGAAAATGTCTGGATGATCTTATGTGGGTGAGAAAACAATCCCCCTTGTTGTTCACAGATGTAGCAATGGGTATAAAAGGAACACACAGATCACCCAACTAAGAGACCATCAGCATATCCTACACAATATCTCCTTTCTTGCTTGTTGCCAGTCAGAAGATAAATTCCCTACTATTTTGTGTTTTCCAGTTCAAGAAGGAAAACTAATTTTTGGCCCCCACTGGAACGTGGGTCAAAACCTTGTTCAGTGTGATGCAAATACTGTGTTGCAAACACAAAGCTCTTTAGCCTTGCATTCAGTGATCACAGTAGGTCAAAACTCAGGACCAGTGTAATTTCAAGCCATACTTTATAGTAGGCTTGAAATTATAGGTGTGGCATCAACCCTCACCTATTAGATAAGCAGCTCTGTGAACTTCTCACTTCTCAGCTACTACAGCTACAGAAGAAGTCCTTTCACCACTGCTCACAACCAATCTACAACATTGTGGCATGGGCACAAGTTCTCTGGCTTAGCTCTACCTTACAAATAGCAGTGTGACTGGTGAAATCAAATAGGGTTCTTAAAATATGCAAACTCTAGTGTAGAATTACTGTACTAAGTAATAAATAAAATGACTCATGAATGTGCTAGATGCTAAATGTGTCTTAATTATGTTCTTTATGTTAGCTACCTGAGAGTTGCGCTGATATGCTCTTGAATCATTATGTCTGATATAACATAGGTCTAGTCTAGCTAGAGGCTAGTAGACTGTTTATGGCACTGAGCAAGCTGTATACTTAAACAAGAAGCTTATAACCAGTTCATAATTTTCATTGCAAGTTCAATTACAGTTGAAACAACAACAAAAAAGTCAGAATTAGATGTTAACTGGCCACAAGACACAACAACAATTTGAGTGCAGAACATGTAATATGGTAGATGTGTATCACAGTTGCCCATATACGATCTTAAGGTCTTACTCAATAGCTGAATACTTTCCAAATTAGATGTTACAGTTTGTTCATAAGCAATTTTGGTTTGTAACTAGTATTTTAGAAGTGGACACCAAAAACCTCAAAATTAAATTGTGGTAAATGGTACAGTTTGAAGAAGTATATACTGCATTTAATTGGAGCTGTGTTTACAGCCTATCATTGACTGCTGGTTGACTTTTCCCCACACACCAGCAAAGACAGTAATAAGTAAATCATGCTAGTGGTGGGCAACATAGTATTTGAAACGTATTTTTACAAAGTCTCAGCTGATGAACTTTCTGCTGACAGGCAGTATCTGTGTCTAGAAACGAAATGTTCTGGTCTGATTGGAATATTATCTATCAACGGAGAGTGGCTGTACAGTTAAATTCTTTGAAAGTTAAACTTCTTTTAGTGGTCTTAGAAGTATAATATTATTTCATCCTTCACAAAATATGATTTGCATATTGAATCTTCTTATTAAATTCTGACATGTAAGTGGTGAAATATCATTAACAGCATGAATAATCTAGAAGCACTTTCCTTTTTGTGGGGTTTATCTATTAGGGGAACAGAAGTGTGCTCTGGAGAACACATTGCACCAGAATGGCTTTTCTTGCAGAACAGGTCATAACTGCATCCAGGAAAATCATTAATGGGAGTCTCTCTTCTCTTCCTTCATGGAAGGAAAAATTATCTGTTTCTGTGCTCAAGCACCACTTCTGCATGAGCCCTGCGAGAATCCCGGCTGCTACTACGGTTTCCTGCAGTGCCCAACATAAGGAGTCATGATGGTTGCCATCCCACAGACACTATGAAAGTTGGTCAGAAAGAGATTATAGATAGGATTAAGTACTTTGTGCAAGAGCAACTCTTGAGTCCTGTCGGTGTCCTGAATATCTTCAGCTGTAATCTAAATACAGCTGTGAGAGGGCCAGTATTTCCATGGAAAACACAGGAGTACAAGCAGGGGATTCCTGCTTTGGGGAGAAGTCCTTCAGGCAAATCTGATGCAGATATCGCATACAACGATATAAGGAATGGAATTCTTATGCATGCTTTTCTATGAATCCTGTTTACTTACCGTAGGTAAGAATTTCCTAAGTAAATATTCGTATCATAAACCTTTTAATATGATTTTTGAATGAGCTTTTGTGTCAGTTCTCCTATGTTGTTACGAAAGGATTATTGAACATTATCACAACGGAACATAATAAACCAATGCTTGGCAGCCCAACTTACCTAAAGGATATTAAGGGTCTGTCTTAAGTTGCTGTAAGTACCCAGTACTTAAGAAGGCTGAAATGTATGGTGACAATGGCTTGATTTAATGCTTGGAAAGTAAGTCCAAAAGTGAGGGTTTAGCTAAAGATTCAGGCCTCTGTTAGCAGAGTTGAGAAATTAAATCAGATACTGTTCATGATTGAATATTTATTATTGAATAGAAACGACATAAAATATTTATTAGTTTGAAGTATAGTTTTTTTGTGTGTGGTTTTTTGTTTTTTTTTGTTTTGTTTTGTTTTGTTTTGTTTTTTCCAGAGAGCACAAGGGAAATTGCTTAGATGTTAAGACATTCAATTTTGAAGTCGGAAAATCAGGTTTCATCTTTAGTTCTGGGACATTCAGACAGGGGACACTGAAATTGAGTCGGCAACTACTTCCTTTAACCCTATGCAACATGCTGACTATTAGGAGGTGGTTTTTTTGGCCAGAGTGATCTAATTGCTTCCGTCATTGTTATGACTTGCCATGGGCAATGCTGCAGACAGCAACCAGTATTTGTGCCCTCTGCAGTGCAAGCCAGTCAATACAGCCCCATTATGTCTATCACTGCCTGTTCTCATGGGAAGCGAGTGCTACTTGTAAGTTGCAAGATAAGATTTCAGCCAAACTAGGTCCTGAATTCATTTAGAAGAGAAGGATAGCTGCGCTAATGGTGCGTGATGTGCAGGAAGTAGACAGGAAGGTCAGCTTGATTTGGCTTACGTTCACATAAGTTTGGCAAGGGAAAAAATTAGGGTATTTTTTTAGCAGCTGTATCTACTCGTTTCAGAACTCTTTCTGATGGCAAGATGACTTACTTTCTTGCCAAAAACTCACATCTCTGCAGTCCTTGATAACTGCCAGGCTAAGTTGAATGATTCATAAATATTTCTTTCCTCTTATGATAGTCACTTTCTTGGTTAGGACTATCATTGAACCGTTTCCCTACCAGCTCTGCTTTCCTCTCAGTCTTAGCAATGCTTAGTATTTGCTTTCAAAGTGCAATCAAGATAGTTCATCAACATTTTGCTTTCAGATCTCATCTGCAGTGTCCAGACAGACAGTGACCCACGAGTAATACTTCTCCTGATCACAATGAACTTACTGTTAGCACATTCTTTCCCTATCATTTCCTGTTGTATATTGGGACAGCAAGCCTTTCATGACACACACAGGGTGTTGTACACAATGGGGCCTCAGTGACTAAGTAGGGTTGGGCCTCCGTTACAATAGAAATAATAATGGTAATTTATTTTATTGATGTGTTTGAATAGAATTTGCTGAAAAGTAAAGGAAATAGGGGTTGTGGATTGTGTTACTATAAAACCACGTGCAGCAAAATATTCAGCTCTCTCCAACATTTCATGTCTTCTGGGCATCCATGTAGTTGAGTTTGATTTACACAATCAAGCCATTCATTAAATATCTGTTTGAGTTTTAGGCAGATGCATCCTCTACCTGAGTGATGAAATCTGAGTACAGGAAAGAGAGCTATTCCTTTGTGAAAAGACCCCATTCTGCTTTATAAAGTGAGCCTTGCAGCAATATACTTCTAGAAAACTGCCAAGCTTTGTATACCAAATACCGTTGTGACGGCTTAGCAATAAAGTAGTTGTGGACTTGGGGTTGATCCAACCACACAATAGCACATCTTTAAGCAATATTTCCTCTTTCAACATCCATCTACAGCTCTGTAATTCACTGACAAGCGTCAGTTCATTTTAATTCCAAAATTCTAGACTAGAACACAAAGCAGTCTAGAGTCTGATTTCTTCTGTGTGCTTAATACTTATTTAAATCACTAGTCCAAGTCACATTCAAGAGAGCGCTTGCTGGGGATCTTTCAGGAGCAAACTGAGCTATCGTTTATCAGCACCCATTAGATTACACTGTGAATCAGAAGTAAGCTTAGTATTTTCTATCAACAACACTCTATATAGCTTGCTATTGTAAAAGACCTGAGTGCTAATGAGTGAGTGGGCAAGTGGCAAATAAATGTTAGAGACTATATGTAAAATATTTCAGTGAATAGATGTAGTCCCTATTAGTCCATACTGGGTAATAGCTTGGAAACTTCTTAGTTCCCATCTTCCCCAGGCAGGTAGGAGAGCCTGTTTTAAAAACAAGAACAAAACAAAACAAAAAAAAAACCCAACCCAATATTTGATTGTGTAAGGCTTCTTGTAAAACACCTTGCAGATAAATACATTCAGGAAAGAAACATGCTGGTTCTATGACATACATGTTTGACATACGTGTTTCTGCTGTCTTTAGCGAGTGAAGGGTGGATGGATGGGTCTGTTTTGTGTTGCATATAGGTAGGTATGCATCTGTATTTTTGTGTATTTTTGCTTCTGTGTTGTTATGAAAGTAAAACTATGAAGTTATGTCCATTTTACCTTTTTGTGCCTGAAAGGGGCAGAGCCCAGACCAGCTGTTTCAGTGGCAGGGTAGCCATTCTAATGAGAACTACCATCTACTCTTGAAAGGCAGCTACAATATACTCACTTTGTCGAATAGTCAGTCATACATTCCACACTTACCAGTATAAAGGAAACTTCAAAATTGGACAAGTTTCACATGACCTTAGAACATATGCCTGACTTTGAGTCCCTGAAAGGAATGACCTCCCCACCATTCATCATAGTGGTTTGTTAACACTCAAATCCACTGTTTTGAGGGCTCCCTACCGATATTAACCCATACAAAACTGGAATGGCAATGGCAGGGTTAGACAGAGAATTCATACATAGCTATGGTGGCTAAATTTTCACTACCCCAAAGAACCCACTCTTCTGGGGGCAGCTTTAGTCGCTGTCCCTCCTCAGAACTGGAGTAGGTCCAGAGTCTCCAGCATTAGACAGTTACGTAGTAGAAGAATAAAAGAAAATGTTTTAAAGATATTAAGGCACGATCAGCATAAACACAAACAAGTGCAAACACCACTTATATTACTTGATATTTATTTATAACCTCCATATTTTATTCATGAATTTTACAATTCCAAATATAATGAAACAGTTAAAGTACTTTATTACAGAGCTTATAAAATAATTAAATAATACACTTATATTTTTTTCTTTTTTTTTCTTTTTTCTTTTTTTTTTTTTACATCATAAGTCATATTTCGTGACACTGCCATTTTCTTTTCTCAGTTTTCACTTAAGGAAGTGAGCAAAGAAATATAAAGGAGAAGCTATGCATTAATAAATTAATTATTTTACATCAAATAATAAAAAGGACACAATTATTAAAAAAAAAAACCCACAAAACAAAGAAACAAAAAAAAAAAACCAACAGAAAAAACCTTGTTGTTTTCCTAGAAAAGAGTTCATAATTATACAATGTCGAATATCAAGACAGAGCAATGTAGATTGAGATATGTTTCCAATCATCATTTCTTGAAGTATCATAGAATACATGTTTTTAATTTAAATTGTTGCAAAAAGAACTGATAATTTTAAGTGACCACTGTCTGGCATTAGTGCTGAGCTGGCTAATCTTATGCTGAATTGATACTTTAAAAAAACAGTAAAATGCAGCTACATTCATCAAAAGAAGTTGTGGGATTGGGTGGAATTAGATAAATATGTCCCTCATAGCCACTCCCAAGAAAATTACAGTAGAACACAGCTCTGTCTCAGAACGGTTTTGGCAAATATATTGGGTTGAATTTTTTTTTAATTCAGGAACTTTTTAAGTTGTCCCATTTGATGTACAGTGTCACATAACATCTTGATGCGGAATGATGACAAATATTGTTCACATTTGTTTTGTTTGCTGGTGGATTCTGAACTAAATATAAGTATTAAGAGAGTGTATGAAAATAGAAATGATTTTTATTCGGTTAGAGAAAAAAGTCTGCTTAGTATTTGCAATTTTTTCTTATCACCTGTATGAAAATATAACTAGTTAGAGAAGTTTGGCATGAATTAATGGACTGTAATATTCCTGCTATTTCCTTTGGGCAACTGATGAAACAAAATTTGCAGAGATTTGAGATTAAAAGGAAGACATTCTTCAGTATCTTGGCATTTAAACAACCTAGCTTCTGAAAAAAATCTACTTTAACATATCAAGTTTAAATTTTAAATTTACATATCTTATGAGCTTAGAAAGTTGAAAACATAACATTGAGCTCAATAAATCTGAGTTCCTTGAGTTAGTTGAAATATGAAATTCTATTTTACTTGTAACACAGCAATGTTAAAAGTCCAAATATTCTAACGCTGAATATTTCTAGGAATACATTTCAAGTTACTAGTTAACCACCTCTGAGTTTCTACATGAAGCAGAAAACGAATTCTTCAAAACAATAAAAACATAAGCATGATGCAAAACTTGCTTTTCCAGCAGCAAGTACAATAGAGAAGCACCATATATCTTTGTAGTGCACTATTTACTTCTCGTGGCCACACATGTGACACAGGGTTCTCCAAACAGTCATTTGAAAGTCTTTCTGTGAAAATGGCAGTAAACAGCTTCCTTACCCTGGGATGATGTTATCATAGAAGATAAAAAAGGAAACACTTCTGATTGCGTGATCTGTCATGCTGCCGTGCTGTGATCTTAATCCTTGAGATCCCAATCTCTTTTGCTTTGCATTCTGGTAAAATAGCCACAAAAGGCATCCTTGCCTGATTTTCTTCCTCGTAACACGTGACAGTGCAAAGTGACACGTTTGAGGAAAGAACTGCCCTTCGAGTCTCAGTGTTCAAGTGATCCGTAGTACCCTGTACTTCAGTGAGGTCAGCAATTAAAAAAAAAAATAAACATTCATTTTTCAACATATATCCAACAATTACTGTACCTCGGACATTCCCTTAGAAAAAAATGTCTCTTCCATCAGTGGTTTACATGGCACCATGTCTTGGCTCAAAGCAAAGTTAATTTCAACATAAATTGAAGAAGAAAATCTTGTCAGTGAAGGGTTCAGATAACGTGCTGCTATCAGTTCTTCTTTGTGCATGATTTACAACATTGCTTGCCATAAAATTTGTGGTTACAGACACCGTGCTGGGGTACCAGATGACACCAGCTGAAGAAATCCACACAAGAAGGATCATCTGAGAGAGAGAAATCCAAGCCATGTTTTAGTATTTCTGCAAATCAGACAGCAGTTCCACCAGCACCTTCCAAAGTGACTTATTTTTTCTGCATTTAGCTTTTTAGGGAAATGTAAGGAATCACTCTTCTAACTCAAACACTTTGGTTAGGTGGCACGGATCAGGCTTTTAGGACTTTGACTATGCCATAGTGGTGAAAACTTAACTAATGGGAATAGAGACAAACTGACAACGTCTTGTTCTGAAAAGCCCAGCTTCTAATTACAAAAATAAGTTAGAAAAAAATTATCATTATGATCTCATTTCACCAACTTATGTGCAGCTCATTTATTCACATGGCCCAGTGGCTTTAAAAACATTTCACAGTTACTCCTTTCTAGAGTTTTGGAGTGGATTCTATCCTTTTCTTTAGAAGAGCAGAGTGTGGATTCATATGGATGATTTGTAAACAAATCTACAATGTCTGGGAGAGCAGCAAGACATTTCAATGAGATTAGCTACAGATTTTGCTCAAACTGAAATCTCCTATGAAGAGAGAACAGAACTTCTGTTTACATGATCAATAAAGGGACTTCACAAGGAGGCACTGAAGAAAATCTCGCCATGGTTGTTTGCATTCTCAGATCAGCCATGTGGTTTTGGGAATTATCTTGATCTCTGTGTATAAATTTCTTTTGATTGGTCACTGCTTCACTTTTTTAACTTCCTTTATTATGATGGCAATGGTGATAGTTTTGTACCTTTATCCTCCTCAGATTTATTTGAATGAATAGGAAAATGAAAAATACTGCCATTTTATTGCTCAATTTTTAAAAACATAATTCCATCTGTAAATGCTAATCTTGTGTAAAGAAAACACTGTCCTTGAACAAGCAGTTTTATAGGAACTATGAAGCTCAGTGTCATACTGCATACTGCCTTAATTGGGTATCAGGGGGGGCGGATCTGGTAGTTTAGCACCAGCTTTCACTTTGCTTCAACTACTGCCCACCACAGAACTTGGCACCAGGGAACAGACAGTGCCACTTTGCCAAAGCAAAAAAAAACAGATGAAAAGCTGCACAGCTCCTGGTAAGGAAAGCTGTTCTGATTTGGGATGATCACCCACCATGTAAGTGTAAATTTTCAGAAATTATAGATGACTGTTTTTGTTGTGGTTTGTTGTTGTTTTGTGTTGGGGTTTTTTTGTGTGTTTTTTTTTTTTTTTTTTAACTTTATACGCACGGAGGAGGTAATGTTAATAAATCTTTATTCCCCCTTTTGAAGACCAGAATGCAATGCTAACATTACAGAGGTGTGGCCAAAAGCTTTATTCTTGGGGCCTAATCCAAAGACTATTGGAATGAACACAAAGACTCCCACTAGCTTCACTGAGTACAGACCAGGCTGTCAGCTCCTTATTTCTATTTACTCAACTATTTACATGTTGTTTTAATTTTGATTCATTTCAAACGGTTGGATTTGTTAGGAGTTATGGTGACCGTAACTGCATCTAACAGATGGAAGTGACCCAGCTTGTCTAGGAAAGTGTGCAAACTCTCCCTGAAACATTAATTTCTCGACTGTGATCACTGAGCTGGAGCTGCACGGCTGATAATGGAGACTGATTTGCTTCGATGTGATTCCAGCACAGCTGGTTCGTTCTCTTTTTGCTGGTTTAGACAGAAAGTTAGAGAGCAGTGAGGAGATAATTGATCTCTAGAGCCTGACGACCCAGTTATAATAAAGGTGAAAGGGCTCCTGCAGATGTGAGGCAAGAAAGAAACAGGCCAAGGCCAAAATTAGTAACAGACATTACTTCAGACATGAAATATAGCAGAGGGAGGCTGGGGTGAAAGAAGAGTGCTTGCTGTATCATGACGGAGGAGGACATAATACAGAAATTCCGAAGTACAGCAGAACTTCTTAGGAATGTTAATTAGCATTTGAATTGTTAAGAATATTTAATTATAAAAATGGGAAAACTGCTCATGTATCTCTTTTAAGTATATTTTATCAGTATGTCTTAGTTTAGATTCAGGTCTGTTTGATACCCTGCGTGTCTTGAGTTACTACAGTGGGATGGTCTAACTCTTCAGACACCACTGGGTTCTACAGTGAATATCATGAATCAGTACAGATGAGAGGGGTTGCTGTCTAATGTCATATTACAAGATGCAGGGCCAGAGGTTGACCGTTGCTCCCGACTCTACTTCATTTCTCTTGCAATCCAGCCTGTTTTATAGATGTAACTTTCAGCATCTTGTTTTAAAATGGTAACAAGACTTATTGTACAGTATATTGAAAATTAATGTTTGAAGTGCTTTCATATGTCTAGGTAACTGTTATTACGTTGGACAAACCTGGACCTCCATTAATTTTTTTCCTCACTTAAGGAGTCACAAACTGTAACCAGTTTTTAAGCAAATACATTGGATAGAATAAACACATCTCTTTCTTTGGTGATTCTGAGAGAATTCCCATTCCATCAACACAAAGACTCTTGCTGCTCTAGAACTCAAAACACACTAAAGAGATGAAGATGGATATAGCAGACATACAAGTTGGAAGAAAGCTGAATTTCATTTTCCCTGACCTATTGTGCCATACTGAAGAGGAGAAGAAGCAAAACTGCACTCTAGTCAAAGTATTTTTGAACACCCTGTAGGTTGTTGCAACCTGAAGCTCTGGTGGACTTTAAAACACTAAAAATAAATTGGAAGTTCTTACTGTTTAATTCAAAAGTTGCTATTTTTAATCATAAAAGAGTACCAGCATAGGACATTCACAAAAACATAAACTGAAGGTGCAGCTCAGAACCACAGTGTTAACTTTTAAAAAATATATATATATATTTTAAACATATCTCTATTCTTAAACTCTCTCAGTTATACTCAAGTCTGCTGTAAGAGAGTTAACTCTGGGAAGAGAGATACTATAGTGTTGAAAGTAACTGAAAAGCTGCAAAGATGGGAAAAATTTGTGGAGGAACATGTCAAATATAAATCTCATGTGGGTGTAACGAAAAGGTGATTTTTGTTGGACATGTATATCAATATCTATGTATATCAATATAAGCTGCTGCAGAATGTAGAGATGAGTTTTACCTCTTTTTGAAGGGGCTGGGCAAAAGTTAGTATTACAGGCTCTCAGGATTGCTGGTTTCTGATGGGGCAAGCACCCAGAGGCTGGTCTCCCTTGGCGTAGGCACTGTACGCTCCGGGTTTGCACTCCCCCACCACATGTTACTGTACACTGTAGAGAACAACAAAAAAATCTTTAATTATAGAGAATCTCTCGAAGCCCATGAAAGCCTAAGAAAAACATTCTGAAGGGCTTTAGATGAGACTTTCAGAGAGAGAGGTCAGGATCAGATGTGTCAATGCTTGGCGATCCCTATCAGGACCAGATTTTCAAAGGTGTGTGCATCTGCTCTCCATTCTCAAACCCTTTCAAAAGTATGGTTATTTAAGGACTCGACTGACAATTTGGTTCCTTACTTAGGCATGTAGACAAACTGAATGTTTTAGAAAACCCGTTCCGGATTGGCTACACTGACTTCTTTTGAACTCTAAGCCTCTGGGCCCAATCCTGCTATCGGAGCAGAGATAAAGCTCCCACTGGAAACATAATTATGGCAGTGTCTGGGGAAAAACACTATGCATTTGCAGAAGATCTATGAAGTATTTTAGAATGAATAAGCCTTTTACTTGTATGTGTTTCATGAAAAGTTGTCTTTAAGATAAATGTGATCATTTTCATCTGATTACAATTGTCAGGCATACATTGTTTCATGTAAATGTTATTAAATGAGTGTGTGGCTCATTGATATGTGACTCATAAAGTAGATAAGTTCCAGAAATACAGAAGCTTATTTGCAAGAATGTAGAAACAAATACAGACTGATCCTCAAATTAATCATAGTATTTAGGGAATTCCAGGCAATCTATGGAGATCCTCAAATACGTTGTGCATATAGCTATGTAATAGTTCAATCACAGTGCAGTTAGAACACTGAAAAGGAAGTGTTGGGAAATGATAGTGGAATCAAGTGGCTCTGGAGCACAAATAACATTTTAGGGCAACCTTTTTGAATTTTAGGACAAAGAAGTTAACTGAACCAAACCACATCATGGATAGGAAGGGAGGGACAAGAAGGCTTTCCATTCCTACCTGCTGCCAGGGTGAGGAATACCAGCCAGACACCATGTTATACAAAGTTTGGGATGGACAAGGTCCATTGTTACAAGCCTCTTCCAGGTCTATATTTGGTTTCTTGATGTTTCTACATCTTCTCTGAGGAAAGGTGATTAATTTCCCATGGATGCTTTTCTCACCACATTTTAGTTCTCGCTTGCGTACAGCTGGGCCACAGGAGGCTGAGCACTGTAAGAGCAAAGCACACCTTTTAAATCTATAGAAACATGTTCAAAGGAGATTGGGCTATGCTCAAGATGACCTAAATTACATGAAACTACAAAAGCATTATAAAACCCCAAAGACCATGGTCCATATGTATAAACAGAAATACGAAGCTAAGTAAGTCACTGGAAGTCCCAAAAAACAAAGACTTCAGAATATATCTAACTACATCTGAATGTAAAGAACTGTGTTTTTATAGTGGCTTGCCCACAGCACCTGATTTTCAAATGTCAGGTCGGTCAGCTTTTCTTTTCTTCCTGTGCTGTTTGTGTGTGTGTCCCCAAGTCAACATCTTCAAAATGAGAGAAGGAAGACAGTGAGCCCCACTTTACTTTACCTCACTCCAGGAAGCAATCACCCACTGGAGCCGGTCATTTTTGGGGCAGCGTCCTAGCACACAGGTCTGCTGGGATTCAGGTTTATGGTCTTGGCTGCACATACTTTCAGGCAAGATTTTAAGCTTGGGAGAACCAGTACTTGTGCAGTAGACGTCCCGTTTCTTAACACCTCTCCCACAAGTCTTGGAGCACTGTGATGGAAAGAAATATTCATTTGAGCTAGAAGAAATGTAAATTGACATTATTTGTATTTTACAGCGGAAAACAGAAACCATTGTTAATGCGCTCTGTAGCTGTCACTGTAATGCAAGTAAACTTGAAATTCCATAACAGCAACATCTATTTGTCAGTCTTACAGTGTTCTTCTGAGTGCTTTCTTTTTGTAAACTATGAACTCTTAACAGCCCCCATGTAGGACAAGCAGTATCTTTTTTTTTCCACTGATGAGGGAACTTGGACTTGTGAGCAAAATTGTTTTTCTCTGGACAGCATAGTTGAAAGCTACTTCTAACCTCCCATGTGAAAATCTCCAACAGCAAGATGTTCTCAGCTATTTGTTATCTTGTCCTCCTGTTGGCCCGGAGGGACAAGAAAGAGACAGAGAAAACTACCTAGGGAATCTATACATAACTCCTTCACAAGCATCTCACAAGAAGACAGAATCTGATACAGAAAATGGTTAAGATGCTTGACCAAAGTTAATTGCCAAGATTACAGTGAAGCTTAGGACAAGTCACTAGTGAATAAATACGTATTGCTTGAACTGTGGTTCAGTTGAAAAGACATTCCATAGCTTTCACTGCCTCAGCATGCAACAAAATGCACTAATGAGCCATTTCTGATGAAATGAGGAAATAGCCCTGAAATAATGCTGTGGACTTTCTACCTTGTTGCATCCTCTTCTAAGTGTTCTTATAATAATTAACAGGCACATTCCAATGCAGAATACCACATCATCACTGTACAAATTAAATCATAAATGTTTTCTAAAGATTTCATGAAACAGGGTGCACTGAAATAGAACAGAAATACCTGTTTGCTGAAAATCTCTGGTTGTAATCTTATCCCCAAACAGATGGAAAAGCCTTTCATTTAAAATGATTCTCAGATTTGTGAAGAGAGACTGGGTAGTTTGCATTTTTTTCTTTTAACTCTTCTGAGCCTGTGATATAGCAGCTTTCAGCTGACTCTCTTTGTTAACTTGTTCAATAAGCCCATAAGGGCTTGTGGACTTTGCTCTTCCCTTTTAAATATCTATTTGCCATATCTGTTTTTCACAGCCTTTTGCTATAGTAGTGTTTCCTTCACATACACCGGAAGAAAAAGTTACTCGTCTGTCCCAGTACATTACAGAGCACTCACATGGAGAAGCAGTGTGTGCTTCTTAACCTGGAAAGCTTAGGTCAAGATGTTCTTGAACACCTAAGGAATAAAAGTACCAAGAGGAGTACATAGGAGTAATAGAATTTTCAGTAAATTTAAATCCACCTTAGGTCTCGCTAAATGAATATGGAAAAATCAAAATATTTGTTATATAGGTTTACTGTCATCTGCCTCTTACATCTAAGGATTTCCCAATATTTGATTTATCCTTACATTCACAGCTCATGCCAGCAGCAACAATAATCACAGACAGAGCAGAGATGAGTTTTGTGTGAGCATGTGTGTGCTTTTTAACTCAGACTGGTTTAATGTCAAGCTTTTCATAGGTTTGTGAAGCAGGGTGTGTACACACAGGAATCTGCCTAGGGGCTTTACGCTCCTCATGGAGATTAACTGCAGCAGTGTTCTACTTGCTAAAGAAGAGTTACTCTAACAAAGGCAAAAGTAGAGAAACAATTATTGTATGTGTAAATCACAGCTTTATCAATCCACAATTAAAAAATGCATGTGCATTAATAAGTAAGTCCAATTATTTCTTCATTCCTTGGCTGCCAATCATCTCTAAGAAAAGTTAATACTGCTGTAGGAACTAATCTCAGACAGGAGTTAATGGCTTTGAAGAATTCATAGAGTTACGAAAGCAGAAAAAAATCTTCCATCTGTTTGTATGCACCAGAAAGGACACCAGGTGTCCCCTTCTGGAAGCCCTCCTGTCTGACCACTTACAAAGGCTCATTAAAATATAGCTTACAAGTTGTCATTACAAATAGAACTATTTGCACAATATTGATTCACAGTTTGCACTGTTTCTTTTCCGCATAGAATTTCTGGCATAGTTTTCATTACATCAGCAATAGAAAACACAAGTTTTTCTCCAGATTACCTGAGACCATAGTCCAGGGCTCCATTCAGGTGGGCAGTCTTGACTATTGCATATCTGCACTTGGGTAGGGGTGCTAACAGGACACAGGGAATGGGCCACTACCTCCTCTCTTTGGAAAGTCTTTTTCTGGACACACTGAATGAGACGACTTTGTTGCCCTCCTCCACAAGATTTGCTGCATGCGCTCCATTCACCTGCTGACCAGCTTGATGGAGAAAATGTATATTACAAACATTAGATGCCAATTAACGTAAAAAAAAATCAACACACGTCAGTCACCTATGAAATGTGAATTATTCAGGGATTCTGCTTAATCTACTCTACCGATGTACTGATATCAAAAAACCTTAGTTACTTAATCTTTCTTCAAAGAAGAGAACAATTTGATTGAGATGAAATATAAGTAATACAACTAGAAAAACTAGCATTAATTATTTACAGCTCACACATCTACCAGAATTAACTTGCCTATGGATCTAACCTGGAATCAGGAATCCCATGGGGACAGAGAGAGACACTGCCATTGAGGCTGGTGGAGTATCTAGAAAATCTAACAAATCACCATTCCTTTATAACCACACCAGTATTTGAATTGAAAAAAAAAAAAACTCCCTGGAAATGGAAAAGAAACATATTCCCTGAAGACATGAGTGAATGATCACTTTCGTCACTTCAGCTGCTGAAGAGATCTCCAAATAGACTAACAGAGAAGAGAACAAAACAAAAGTGTGATGGATAGGCAGGTCTACAAGTAGATGAAATTGGCTCACTGGAAAGTTCTGACCTTTGCTGTTATGTTGCTTTCCTTGTTACCTTCTCTTTCAAAAAAAAAACCACAAACTGGAAGAAGGTTCACCTAAGGAGAAATGAGGAAAAAGCTGGCATTGCAGGGAAGGAATGGGACTACTTAGGTAGGCATGAACCTCCCAATGCATTTGTCACAGCTCAACCAATGCTGGCATGGTAGCGTTCAGTGATATTAATGTCAAACCTTAGCTTGCCTCTATTTACAAAAAAGAATAGACTTGATAAAATCAGCAGTCCTGTCAATAGCATTTGGAGGATTTAAATCTCCTCAGACTAACAAATTTGGCAGACAGAAGGTGTGGGATCTAAATAAAACAGTAAGAATTTAACCAGCAAAAGCTGTTGGGCAAATCTACACTCCAGTCGCAGGCAAGCTTCAGTTATGCATGCCGTCACTAAAATTACACAAAGACTGAAGAAACATTGCCAATTGCTTAGGCTGAATTCAGTTTTGAAATGTCAATAGATGCTTAGTATTTCTATTACTGAAGCATTGGGTGGGTCCCCAACCCTTGTGTAACTCTTCACAGACACACATCCAAGCGTCTGTCCTCAAAAGCTTCCAGTGTAAGATCATAAGGAACAACTAGATGGGAAAATGAGTGAAGAAAACAGAGGAAATTATGAATGATTAAATTATTACTTGAAATCTCTTACTGAAATATGCAGCACTGAATTTAAGTATTTTATAGATTTTTAATAACTTATGTCACAGAAAAGGTCGATTGTTGTTTTTTTTTTCTTTTGTCTCAAATCCAGCTGCTTGGCTTCTATGGTTTCCTACAGCATTCACCCTGTGATCACTAGAATAGCTGCTTGCAGTTTTAAAGACAGGAAAGGGTATTTTTTTTTTCTTACTGTGTGAAAGATGACCAGCATCCCATTTGCCTTTCTGATCACATCTGCCTGAAGTTAATAGTTTTAATCCATTCTACAGCTTTTAATTAGTTTCCCTTGATGCTTTTGACAGCCATGATTGGCAGAGCAATCAAAAGCAATCATTTTAAGAGTCTATTTGCACTAACTGTCCAGAAAGTTCCCTTCTTCGTAGAGGAGAGGGCAATAAACTTGCTTTAATGTCCTCTAGTAAACTTCCATTTTCCAGAATTATCTGGGCTGTGATCCAAGAGTATCTTTCATTAGCTCAAATAACATAAGTAATTATGAGCAGATTTGCCAGTTCTGAAATCCAACAACAGCGTGCAGTTCTGATGCCTGCGTTCTTACTGTTGGGATGGTAGTTTTGTTCTCCCTCAGTCTTTGTTCCTATGCAGTAATTATTCCTCACTGACCTTTACAAGTCTGGAGTCTTCTCTTTCAAGTCACAAAACAGACACACTTATATCCATCTGTTAGTCACTTTCTTTCCTTGCTTATTATGCCCACCATATTTGTTTCTTCTTTATTTGCTATTGTATCCTCCGTTACATTTACTGATTTTTTTAATGTTGTCCCACATGGTTTTAAAAATAATTAATTAGTGAGTTGAATTGTTTTTTTCCCCAGACGTGCAGTTTTGGGAAGCTTGGGGCTTTTATAGTTTTTATTTCTGTACTCTTTTTCGGGATCAAGTTATTAATTGTGTTGTGGTAATCTAAAAACATCAGAGCAATTTTAGCATGCCAATATTGCACTGAATGTCAAAATGGACATTCAAGCATTTTCAGTGACATTTATACCAGTGGATCTTCAAAATACGCCACGATATCAGTTGAACAGAAATAGAAATTTTCCATGTGGTCCATAGAGAGAAAAAATAGAGATGAAAATCATTTTGCTGAAGTTTTATAGCATAACAATGCTACATGAAAATGAAGGTGAGCATAAGATGATGAAAAAGGACTCCTGGGAACATCACAGACACTACATTTCTGCCTACATGATACGAAGTTCATTGGTTAAAAGTAATTCTGGCAGGAGATAAGTCACATGCAAACAGATTCTGTTTGGCTACAAAGATTACGTAAAATTAGTATTCAGAAATTCATGTGGCTAAAAGCAATCTAAAGAAACTGCTGAAGCAGGAACATGGGGCTCTGATGCGACATCCTGCCATTATTTAAATCTTATCTCTATCCTTTTGTGGTTGTAATGTATAATTTACCATTCGGATTCTGTGCTCTCTGCTATAATCTTTAAATTTTGCAGGAAATTCCAAACTATTGCTGGACTATTTTTTAGAATGTTTAACATATTGCAAATTATGGATTTTGAAGCATATCTGTCTTTTTGCCTTGCCCCATCATCCTCTTCTGCACTGGAGCAGATAGGGAAAACCAATTAAATGTGTTATTTTTATCAAGTATGGGAGTGGGCTTAACTGACTGGTTTTACACTGATTGCATTCATCAGCACACGGTAAAACCAGCAGACGGCACGAGGACTGAAGCTCCTCACTTCTTCTGCCGTCTGCTGCTTGTGCACTTGAACTGTGTTTTCAACATTTTTCCTATGCAACAGTTATTTTTTTCCATCGTATCACTGTTGAAAATCTCCTGTCCTGGAAGTCAAAAGGTCTTTTCTGATCTTTAATATAAAAATTAATATAATGCTAAAGTTGAAAAGTCAGGAGTCCAAATGTGAAAAAAACAGCAGAAGACAGACAGTCAGCGTACCCTTAAATCTCCCCATTTAAATTCTAATCCACATGATACTGTGTTTAATTATATGAACACAACATTTTTTTTTTCCAAAGGACTCCCACCACAGCTACTATAAATCAGTGTGACTCCTTTGTTTTTAAAGGAGCTCTGTAGATTTATACCAGCTGGATTCTAAAGGCTTATCTATATGTCATTGTCTTCCTTTGAATCTCACCTTTCTTATGTGTTAGAAAATAAGGTTGTTAACATAAGAAATGTCTTTATATTTATTTCTGTGGGAGCAGGAGCATTGCTGACAATTTATTTGGCTAAGATAGTCCTCTTACAGGTATCAAAATACTGTATGAAGTATTTTGCCCAAAAGTCACTAATTGCACTTCACAAGATTCTTTTAGCCTAATCTAATATGTGGAATCTGAGACAGAAGGCCAAGCTTCCACATGGGGAGTAGCACTTTACTCAGGAAATGGTCTTATTGATTCAAGGTGAGTAAAGGTGGCAGAATGGGCCTCTAAGTAACTTAGATTTACTCAGTGTCACATAGCTAACCCCAGCATGGTGACAGAGCTGCAAGCAATCCTCAGGAGGTCTTGCTTAGCAACATTAGAAATACTGCTTCTATTATTATCATTGGGCAGAAGCCTACACAACTAACATTTTTAAACCATTACTGTTTTAAATTACAGAATAAAAATGGGTTCATCTGGCGGGCTGTGCAGTTCTGTGTGCCTATCGCAGAGAACTTCCTTGCTAGCTAACTCAATCATAAGGCACAATGAAAGGTAGAAAAATAAAGAGAACTTACTGTGCTGGGCAAGGATTAGTATTGCATAGTTTTGTTTCAGTTAAAGGCTTCATCCTTGGACCACAAAAAGAGGAATTAACTCGTGTACGATGATCTTCCAAACAGATTGCTTTTGCTGTAATGTGTCCTATGGACGTATTAGACGAAAAAAAATAATGTAGTAAAATAAATGTTTACTGAAAATTCAAAAGAAAAAGAAGTAGGAAAGAATTTTATCTGAACCAGTCCAAGCTCATCCTTGGTACAATTCCATTGATTTGAACTAAGTAAAACAGGACTTCATTTGGCAACAGATTGTTACTGCTAACTTCCTTAAACAGTCTGCTGCTATGTTGTGAAGTCTTAACAACAAACTAACAAGATATCTCTGAATTTCTCTTTTCTTCCAAATTCAGGAGCATAACATAGCATTTACTTGGGTCATCCAGTCCAATTCTTTGATATTATGGACAACGGCATCATAGAATCTCATTTATATGACCCACTTACAATTTAAAGGCTACTCAAATTTTGGTTCTCTTTTTGTTTTTGTTTTTTTTTTTATTTTCCCATGTGCCACTTTTCTGCTTTCATTACATCCTAGTATTACTTCCATTGACGGAACATCCAGGATTTAAAAAGAATAAATACATGGTCTGAGGAAAGCAAATACCCAGAGGAGTATGGTAATAAGAAGTCTTTAGCTTGTGTAGAATAATTTCATAGTTTAAGTTTGCTGAACTCAAATATTTGTAATTAAGCAGTGAGAAGATCAGTGTGCAGCTGTCGATAAAGTTCTTTATAGTATTTTAGTCTTCAATTACTCTCTACAGATAGATAAACTTTACTCATTATTTGTTATCTTTTTTTGTTCCCAGGTTACAACTACATCAAAGCACATATTTAATTCCCATGTTACTTCAACAGCAAGATATGCGCACAGATTGACCTGAAGAAAAAAAGACTGCCACCGTAAGTGACATGAATTGAGACTGTCATGATTTTTTCTTTCTACCACAGAGGAACTATGAAGGTACTTCATCTACATTGTAAGTTGTCAGTCGACAAAAAAAAAGGGACCAGGTGTTCAAGGTATGTACTGTTACACACGCTTGCAAAATTAAAGGCAGCTGAAATGTTTGAGATGAATGTACAAAGAAAAATGACAATGAAGAGCATCAAATATTAGGAAATTACCTACCCCCGCCACAGGTAGCTGAGCACTCTGACTGCACTGTCACCCAGGAGTGGTTGTGCTTTTTGACAGATGTCTTGTTGTTCTCATTTGTTTTGGAAAATGTGTATTCCCAAGCAATCCCAGGATTTCTGCCTTGTAGCAGGATCTACGGATGGGTAATTGGAGTTTGGTTTCAAGAAAAACAAACAAAAACAACAACAATGGGGGGAGGTTGGGGTTAAAAAAAAGGGGGGGGGGGGGGGGGATTTTGTGATTTGGAAGGAAGATTAACATGATACATATATAATGTATTTATACACACCATGAAATAATTTTCCAGAGACCTAGTTCTTTGTTGTACTAAAAGTCATCAAAGCAATTCCTAAACATCAAACCTGCAAGACATACAAGCAGAGTGTAGAAATGGCCTGTCTGGCCTTTTAGTAATTCACGTGTCAAAAGAGGAGGAAGTTTTGTTCATACCTCAAGATCACACGTAATGCTAAGCTCCTGCCTGATCTAACAACTGTTATGAAGTTGTGGTATTTAAGTGGCCAAAATAAGAGTAAAGCTTAAAAAGTCTTGAAGATATCTTGAGGTATTAGGCTGTGAATACTTGTCTTCCAAAACTGTTCCTTACTTCCTGATAGCAGATGTAAGAAACAAAGCAAATGTATCCTACTTAACATAATTCAGAACACAGATGAGGGAGGATGAGAAGACAAATATATTAAAAAAAAAAAAAAGTGTGGTAACCAGCTTTACTTCTGTGGAGCAATATTATCCTGGTGCTTCAAGACAGCAAATGGAAAGAAAGCAAATGATCTCTGACATGTTGGAACAAGAGATGCTAGCATCTATCATTCAGAGAACAACCTCACAGTAATGTCAGGAACTTGCAGCCTCCAGCTGAGTGAGTGCCTCTGGGTAACTCCCGCACATCATTCAGGCTGCTCTGTTAAGTCATTGGGCTACACTCTTTTCTTCTGCACCGGGAAGTAGATACACTTATAACAGGGAGCTGAAATCTGTAACTGCGTCTCCTCCTAGCCATGAGCCAAAGCTAGAGCCCCTTCCCACCCTTGAAACCACAGGAGGATATGTAAACAAAGCAGGATCTGCATCACATTCAGGTTTCTTACGTCCTGTATCATCCCAGCTACAGATTAAAAGGGCAAAAATCAAGCTCTGGAAAAGTACTGGACACAAAATATTGTACAGCACAAAACCACGTAATTTAAAGTCCCTGGCACTCAGCTGAAAAATGTTGTACAATGCATAATGTTCAACCAAGTTTTCATCAGGAATGCAGTGCTATTGCAAGGTTACAATTTTGCCAAAGTAATGAGCATATAAAAAGTTTTCTATCGTATTTTCAAACATTCATTATAAAGCCTTCCTTTAACAACCCAATAACTGAAGTCTGCATATACAGCCAAGTTATCAGACCTACAAATTTGGAAAGACCTCCAGTGCTAGTTCTACTTAACTGGATACATTCCAGCATCTTTTCAGCCAACTGGCATTTGCTCCCAAATTTACAGCTGGCAAAAAACCTCCTTAAACATTTCCAGTTCCTCAATACTGTTTAATGTCTACCTTTAACACACCAACCACCTGACTTCAGACACAACACTCAGCAGCTCTGACCGCAGGGCGCAGAGTTATAAAATTTACAGCTTCTTGAGTTTGAAAACCACAGACTCTACGGCTGGAATCTGCCAGATCTACTCTGAAGAGAAAGAACTGTGGCTTTTGCTTAGGGCATAAAATGTTAAAACAATGGATAAATTGAATTCTCCTGAGTGAAGAACCTTTTCCTTTTGCTGCTAATTTTGATTTCAAAGCTAAACCGATAAGTTTTAAAAACTAGCTGTGCATCTGCCCCTTTCTTCGAGATTCCATTCTTTTTTCTTTCTTTTTCTTTTCTTTTTCTTTTCTTTTTCTTTTTTTTTACTGTGGCTATCCTCTGTCCCCTGTGCAGTACTCCATTTTGCAGGGCAAAATTCTAAAGAGCCTGTCAATATGCCTTTTTATGATTGAGCCTTTGTGCTTTTAAGTTGATATGAAGTCACTTGCAATTCACTGAAATAAAACAGATTAGGTTACACAGGATAAACTCCTCCTTCTCCCATAATAATCTGTCTAATGTACAGGAATATATGCAAGTGTCTGGCAGGTTAGCCAGATGTAAAAATGATCTAGTCCCTCAAATAGGTAACTACTACTTACAGAGTCAAACTGATCTTAAACAAAAAGCCAGGTAAAGGAATAATTACTGTTTACCTGGATGTGCTTCCCATATGTGAAAAGAAAATGTATTTCAATTTTTAACTCTGTCTGCATGTGCATCATTTACAAAATGGGCATGAGCCCAGACTTTAAGGCCCAGCATACATGGTAGCTTTGATCTGCAGCTCCAAATTGCATCTACATTTCCTGGGTCCCTCCCATGTCTTGTCAGTCTTTGATAATTTCTTGAGGCACACGTTAGAGCTGAGTTGCCTCCAGTGAGCTATAAGTTACACCATTAAGGGCAGGCTAAGAAGCCTGTTGGTGCAGAAGACTAGTGTCTGGCTGTGTCATTTGGATTTTCAGAAAGATGCTTGTGAGACTGCAACTTTTATCCACTCTGAGTCTACATGCCATTTAATAAATGTATTAACGTCCAACATGTTAACCCAGATTCTGATTTCTTTGATCAGTCAAGATTAATCTCACTGGCATTCATGAATTCAGCTTGTTTTCAGTAGTGTAAATCTAAGCATGGAGTATATGATGCTTGTGTGAAGCTGTTACAAACAGTTAAAAAAACAGGATCATTGGCTCAATGGGCAGTTACATAGAATCCTTGATCATGGCTAACACCAGGAGCTTCAAAGGAAAGTGAAAGAACACCTGTAGAGAAAATCATCAGTAAAGGAAGAATTGCATCTATATTGGTTGCTTAAGCCAAACCTTAAAACAAAAGAGTTTTTATCCTTTCAGTATTTCTAAAGTCATTTTGAACAAAATCTTAACTAAAAGCTTATGACAAACTGTTGTTTTTCAGGAAAGACCACTAAGGTCATTAAAAGGGGGAAAAAAAATAGTAAAGAGTATCCTTGAAAGGTCCTGCATGATCTCATTCCTACTTCAGCTGTTTCAAATTTATCTTATGTTGTTATTGTGTCTCCATTTTTTTAATTTTTTCTATTTTTTACTGTTCGCATGCCAAACGTACAACCTTCAGGGACGCTGTCCAGCTAGTCTCTCTTCACTAAAGGAGAACCCTTTTATCCGTTGTATTGAATCAACATCTGTATCTTATAAGCACATCTTAGCTTTCTTTAACTTACTTTCTCTTTAGGGGAAATCAGTACAAATTTATCATCTAGTAGCTAATAATAAATGTAATGTTTTATAACTACAACTTGGCTTTCTCCCAGTGGCAGCTCTACCATCAGTAAAGTCTTTCCACCTGGCCTTCCTTCTTTTTTTTTTTTCCCCTATTGACAAAGAAGAAGTGATTTACTGATTTTAATTAGACATTTGCCTGCTTTGAAGATCCATTATCCTTCCTGTGAATATTTGCCTCTTTGTAAAGCATCCTTTCCATTTGTTACTTCCTGTTGTCAAAATAAACCACATTTTTTCACCAGTATTTCACAATTCCTTGATCAGATATTTCGCCAAGTCTGAGGTAAATGTCAATGAAGGCACTGATTGTATCTCATCCTGAAAAATGTTACAGTGCTTTCTCAAATCAGGTACAAGTTCATTCTTCGTTCATTTACTGAATGAACAAATAGATCACCAAACTGTCGTGTTTTTAAGTTAGTTTATACAATATTCTCAGGGTTGACCTAGTAGTTCAATTTCTTTTGCACTGTCAGAGTTGCTTGATTCAAGTCAGTGGTGGAGGGCAACTGGATATTTCAGCAAATGAAAGTCACAGGTGACCTTCATACGAGACCTGTGTCAATGGAGCCCTCTGATGCCCATGTCCCTGATGCTCTGTTAACATCTTATGGAAAGTAATTTCAACATTTAGAGGTGATGACTGTCAGCCCTCATTTCCTCAGCTAGATGAATGAATGATGAATTTACTGTTTGTTCCTCCTCAGGTTAAGTATTTTTTCAGTTAAGATAAAAACACTGTCAAGGTCTTTAAATTGGCAGTGGTGACCTTACATGACCGACAAATAAATAAGCTGAATAGATCCAACTACTTAAAAAAATATCCAGTATGTTTCCATTTAAGATGAGACAATTATGCTACAGAAACCATATTTTAAAACCTGGTACTGATTTCTGATCCTAAATTATGATTTAACTATCATGTTTCTACCACACTGACCTTTGTCCGAATTTGGACATTTTGGGAACTGCCTTCTCAACCCCTGAATATTTCTCATTTAGGCTTTTACTGGTTTCTACAAAGCCACAATCACCAAAGTATCAATATTACAAACATCCATTTCAGAAAGATATACAAATTTTGAAGGGCACTGGTATACACTGCTTTGCTTTCCCTCCATCTGTAGGTTTACTTCTTCAGCAATCCAGAAAGTGCTTTGATGAATTCTTAAAATCTCATTTAAATCTGCATTTACACTTCCAGAAGTTGCACTCAGGAAATACTCATCCTACAATTTGAATTGTGCATTCTTCACACAAAGTTCTCTTCCTCCTCAGAAAATATTTGGCCACTGAAGTTTGTATTTTCAGTCCCACAACCTAGTTTAATTACAGAATTGCTGCTCTTTGTCTTCTTTGGTCTCACTGGTTCCCATAATTACACACACATAACATATGTAAATATATATATATGTGCATTTGGGGTTGGGGTTTTTTGTTCATTTTTTGTTTTTTTGTTTTTTAAATTCCAGGATAGATAAGAAAAGCACTTTGTGATTTTTGTCTCTCATCCATTACTGAATAGGACTGCAAAGTTTGATTAAATGACACGTGTCAGCTTAGCTATTGGAAAACCTGGTAGAAAAACACAGACGCACAAGAACATGCTGTACAATGAGACATAAATATGAAACACAGTATGAACGTAAGGCTGAACTATTACGTGCGGTATGCAAGACAATAGGGAATTTCAAGGTTGTTTCTTATTTAGGATTCATCCTTCTTTGTTACTACATGCTTCAGATGTCTCTTTCAAGAAAATATTTTGGAGAAAGACTGCATTTCCAAGGAAGTGATTGCCTTGAGCACAGATGTGATAGACCTGTCTGGACCCATGCTTGCAAAGCACTGCTCCCATCATCTCCAGTGAATGTTGCTCAGAGGACATGCGTAACCTCAACTTTCTGGATGCAGCAGATTGATTTGCATCCAGAAATGCAGTTGAAAACCTGGGTTGCTTGGGTCACCACACAAATGTCTAGCAAAACTATGACTACAAAACTAAGCACAAGCTCTGCTCATCTGTCTTTCTGATCATGGTAGAACAGCAGTAAATACATCTACAAAAACTTGTATTTGGTGCCCACTTGAAAAATTCCTGTATTTACTCATGCAGTTTATTCAGTTTCTCAGTCCCTGCAGTGTATGTTTTTACAAGGGCTTCCACTGAATTCTTCTGGAAAAAAATCTAATCCAGAAAATAATTATTAAATTGGTGTTGAATAAAATGTAATTGAAAAGAAAGGAAAAAATATTTAAACTACAGGAAGAAATTGAAGTCTGGACCCTGGAAAGGCTCATCTAACTGAAAATCAACTTAACTGGATAAAAAAAAATTGCTGGTAGGATTTATTTTGTATAATTCTTTGAAAATTACAAATGAGATAAAAACAAATCTACAACACAGCATGCTTAAATGTTCCATCATTCAGCCTTCTATTGGTTTTTAGTATTTATTGGTTTTCCTATTGCTGTTGCAAATAGATATTCAGCAATGTGTGTTTTCACATAAAAGTGTGTTCTGTAGTTTTCATTGGCATTTTTTGCTGCTTAGTTATTGATAAAGCATAAATAATGGAGATCTCTGAACAAACAAGATTTTACATATTTTCCAGAATTCAGCTTTTTGCTTATTTAATTATTTAATGAAATCTTTATTACAGCTTATAGATATATTTAATTGGGGAATATATAACTTTAACATTTCCAGTTGTTAGAATCCCTAGTTACCAAAGTCAGTGGTGTAGGTAATTCAATAAAAATACAAGGGAAGTTTAAATAAGCTTTTGTAGGAGCAATAGCCTCAAGTTAAATGCTAAATCTTAATAAAACTGTTTAGCATACTGTGATAGGATGAAAATAGAAGTGGTATTTGGCATTAAGCATTTTTTCTTTAATCTTTATTCTGTGAAGTATTTGCATGATATGCAGCCAAGTAAGTCATCTACAGGCAATTTATTATTCATACTTTAGTTCTATAATAATACTGTTCAATTTACTTTGTATTATGACAAATAAGATTCCTGAGAGTTCAGATTAGCATTTCATAACATTCATAAGTATGCTTGTTTCTTTGGTGTAAGGCTATTTTGGAAATGATTAGTGGACACGGAAGCATGTCTGTAACTTGTAGACCAAAATTCTTCTTTAGACTAAAATGTTCCTACTAACCTATGCTTTAAAAAGGGATTGCTAATTGTGATAACTTGCTAAAATACATACCTTTTTCCCATGTCAAACTGTCCATCCTAAAGTACTTTAGCATATGTTCAAGGTCTGTGAGCTTCAGTGGTGCTTATATAGATGTTTAAGTACATTATTCAGTATGAATAATGGTAAGGCTCTTCAGTATTCAAAATAAAGCTTTACTGAATAGCTGTGAAAGTTTAAATAATCTTTGAAGAATACATTTCATATCACAGTCTATATTTGCTGTGTTTCTAAGTTTGGAGGAACAAAGCTGTGTAATGGAAACAGGATGCAGAGCTCTTGGTTAACCACTCCTGCTAAACTTGTGCAGAGAGCAGTGTTCAGTTACGGTGTTACGTGATGGGACGAATAACCACCAACCACTGCCTCAGAGTGGGTACAGCCCTCATGTTCCCCAGGTACTTTTCAGAGAGAGGGGTGTTTGTTAGTCAGCTGGACATGGCATTGCTGGAAGATGTGGGAAAGAACTGAATCTCTCCTGTGGAGTGCTTCTTCCTTTTCCCATGAAAGTATTCATCAAAACAGACATAACAGACAAGTTAAAAATGCAGGGATTTGCTAGAGCCTTCCAACAAAGCAGGACTACTAATGTGGTGAACGATCCACTTAGGTGATTCGGTCAGACCTTGACCCTCAGATGTTCTGATACGCTTTAACAGAAAATCTAGTAAGGCAACCCAATGCAGAGATGTTTCCCACAACAGAAGCACTTGTGGCTCATTTTTTGTGCAACTCCGTATCAAACCATCTACTTACCAAATTTACTTTCTACTTAACGTAGTCTCAATGCAGCACATCTGGCAGGCAAAGTGGTACAAAGTCGACTGGGAGATGAACATATATAAAATTCTTTATTCTGGATGCTATCACCAATAAAACTGAATCAACAGAAACTACCCAGGAGCCTAATTTGTGGTGCTCAGACCATCTGTGTCCCAGGGTAGACGAAAAAAGGGCTACACGTGCCTGCAGTTTCCAAGGTATTATTTGAAACCGTTACTTTTAAGCCCTATAGAATAACTGAGATTTATTCTTTTGCATCGCTAAATTTTATAGCACACCAATTGTGGGGTGTGCATATAATCTCTATTACCATTGTGCAGCAATGGAGAAATAATGCTACACACTATGTTCTGTGCACCTTTCTTTTCACGGCATTTGTGACAGTTTTGTAAACTTCAAACCTTGATGAACTGCTGAAAGGCCTTTCAATCTACCATGATTACACAATTAAGTCTGAATACTATCATGACTCAACGCCATTCTTTAATCTCTCTGAGAGCTACAGCACAGAGCTAAAGCTGTCGTTACTAATTCTGTAATAGACATCAAGGGAAGAATAAACAGAAGAAAGCTTACTTCAAAGACCAGCGTCTCATTAGTTGGCCCAGCTGCATATAGACTCTCTGGATGGTTAAAAGAGCGCTGATAATCAAAAACTGTTCCAGCAAAAGGAAACTTTCCTGGCCAGTCAATTGTCCAGTCTCCTGTTAGATAATACTTTTTACTGAGATTGCGCACTGCAAGATAGCTGGTCGAGATCTGCATTTCGTGGAGGTGTATGCTGCGTGCTCCTGCTGGAATGGTGACCACAGCATAGTAGTCTGAAATAAAAGAAGAAAGACTTTTGCAGTCGTTGTACAGACAGAGAAGGCTTCTCAAGCCAATTTGAAAGATACTGAAGACGGCTGTTCTGACCTACCAAAGTTACTCCATTTCCACAAGAAGAGACCAGTTTTGATTTTAACCCCCCTATGCAGTCTGTAATCAGAGTAACTCTGAGGTATTTCAATTCCTGGAATTTTTGTGTCACTGAAGACAAGAAGCAGCAAGTTCACCTTACAAAAACGTAGAACAGAATAATGATGGTTTCACTGTAAATGTTTTACCATGTTATCCCTGTATTTCCCTACAGTAGGGAAGGTCCTACTTCAGTCATGGGCAATCTTTTTGAGGTCAGAGGCACTGGGATACAGAGAGCCCCCGCAACGCCCCATATAACACCAGACCACCCTGCTGTGACTCATTTGCACTCTTGAGCATTTAGAAACCTATTTATTTCATTCTACAGTCAGTTGAGACAATGCTGACAGCCTCCAGCACTCACTGCACACAGCTCATTTTGCAAACCACAGATTATTCTCCTAGCATTGTATTTCTATATAGCTATATCCTAAATAATGTCCTGGTACATCTCACTGTAGTATTCGCATGTCTTATGATCATCAATTAATGGATTTGCAAAATACCCATGAGGGTAAAGAGATATTTATCATCTCCATTTTATGCCTGATAAACTGAGGCACAGTGAGAGGATTTTATAGCAAACCTGTGACAGACCACTAAAGAAGTCTTGATCCTAATGACTGTCTCATCTACTGAATCAACTGGATTGCTTTCAATCAATTTAATTTGAAAATGGGCATGGAAATACTGTCCTGTTTGGCATTATATGTTGTGCTTCACTTCTTATGATACACATAATGGGAACTTCCATTGTCCCATTCCAGTCAGAACTGTTGATGCATTTGCACAAATCCTAAAATCTTTCTAAAAAGGAAATTCATACATTAAAGGAAAATGTTTTAAGAAACAAGAAGAATGCCTGCAGATTAACTAACCAAGACTTATGTTCATAGCTTTCTTGTTACCAAGAAACAGGAGAAATGTGAACTCTTCTCTCACTCTCCCTGTGATTTTCAGTTCACATCTGGACTTTTAACCACTGCCCTAATGAGCAAGGAATCATATATATTACATGGGGATACAGCAGAGCAATGACTTGATGATCATGTGGAACAGCTTTCCTTACCATTAGCTTTGTGCTGGATCAAGTATTGGCCTTTAAAGAACTTGCATGTTGAATTATCTCCTTTACAAACTCCACAAGCATCCACTACAGCTTTGGAACCAAGTCCATGATCACACCCTACTTGCTGCAACCAAAAGGCAGAAGTGAAGGACTCAGACACAAGAGATTTGAAGAAACAGCTGCATTTTCTATAAGGGAATCAATTCCCCTCTTATTTAAAAAAAAAAAAGAAAAAAGAAAAAAAAAAGAGACAACAAAAGAAACAATAAAAGACATTGGGATTGTAAGAAACTGATTTTATCTTACTTCACAAATTCCATCAATGCAAACATCATATTTATTAGGGGAACACAAGGTTCCATCCTTCACTTTGCTGGACATTGCAAAGAAGAAGTCAAAGTCTTCAGCTGTGCAGTACAATTTACATCTATCTTCCTCTGAGGGGAAAAAAAACAAAAACGAAGTATTAGAAGACCTGAGGCATAGCTTGAAAACAAACAAAAAAGCAACACAAAGCACCCAGCTGCTTCTTCCTGCATCCTAGATGACATTTAGCAGCAACAAGGATTAATTGTGTTATAACATATTAGGATCCCAAGACAGGTGGAATTACAGCCAAATACAGTTTAAAACAATGTGTGGGTTTAATGGTCCACATACGCAGAGAATTAAAGAGTTCAACACAAGTGTAAAAGCAGGCATACTCTGTTAGCTTTGCTGATGTGGCCACGATTTCAGCTCTACTTGTCCTCAGTTTCAAATTTCATTTTTTATTAAGTGAAATTAGGAATCGTAATAATTGTACTTAATGTTTATTAAAATTTTTAAAAGATAAGATTGCACAAGTGTTCATCTGGAAGCTAGTACTGGGAACAGGTTTTCCCTTAAGCAAGTCACATTTCCTCTAAGAAGTCCAAGCCACTGTCAATCAAATTTCTTCTTGTTCACAGACAGTGTACTGTGCTTATAAAGGACTGACAAATTCTATGCTGGCCAATATAGTGATGCTACTGTAATTGTTGACATAAAGCACAATTTTAATACAAATAGAGCAATATAGAATTTTCAGGAACGTGAAATTAAATTTGAAACAGTATTCTTTTATTCAGTTGGATTTTCAACTGTTCTTAGCACTCCACTTTCCACAGAGGCAAAGCATCTGTGGCAGTTTTGAGAAGGAGACCACATTTTCGAGAGTATAGTGGAGAATACTGTTGCAAAGTATTTACAGAATTAAGATGCATAAATAAAAATAGCATTTAATTCCACAAAAGACAAGAGATAGCTATTGACACCTGAACTTTAAATAAAGATCTCTTAGTAAAAGATGACTTTAGAAGACGTATGTCAGTACATTATTTGTTTTTCAGATTCTTATGGGACTGTACCAGTAGAAAAGTGAGAAGTTTGGTTTATGGTTAGATTTTGAAATCTGAGAACATTCCATAGGAAAGAAGATCCTGGTAGTACTACTGTGGGAGCTCACATTTCCCGTGCAGAAAAATTAAAGGAATTTTTGTTGTTGTCTATTATTTTGGTTTTATACTAAAATATATGTAATATAAAATTCAATAGCTAGGGAGTCATGCTAAGGACAAAGATTTAAATTCTCAACCGAAATGAACTCTGCATGTTCGTACAGATGGTATCACATAAGAGGACGGATTCAACTATGCTGGAAAGCAAACATACCTCAAATAAGCCAACTGAATTTCTGTTTGCTTACATCAGGGTGATATTTGCCTAAGGAATATGGATGAATTACAGCTGATAGCTTGCTTCCTGCAATTGCCTTTGTCCATCAAAGCTGTGGCATAATTACCTTCCACTTTAGTATATGGTTTCCATTTGTAGTACCATCCCCGGAAAGGTTTGCTGTTGTATTCTGCACACTGCTGGGCACGGAAGTCCAAACTACTTGCTGGACATGGCTGATTATTGCAAAGTTCATAAATACGACTGGAACCTTGGCAGAATTTGCCACCATACTGTGGCCTTAAAAAGAAAGAGAAGAAAAAAAATCATTGGCAACATCTACTTGTCATGTGATTGGCATGTCACACACACATTAACAGAGAAAATGAGGGGACACATTGTCTTGGGGAATCAGTATTTTTTACAAAAACCATTAATTTTCATAGTTGATAAAACCCAGCAAAGCAGTTGCCATGAATTATCTTCTTGGATCACTGTAAACTCAGCAAAGATACAAACATGTAGAGGTAAACAGTGTTTTCACTCATTAAAATTCATAGGGCTATTTGTATTGGCTGATTTCAGTCTCTTTATATAGCTATCCTTACTCTGCTGTAGTGCAAACAAACACATGCAAAAATGGCCTATCACAATAGGAGCTAATAAAGGATAACACAAAACTGATCAGATGAGAACAAAAATAATCACATTTGGTTGGTTTTATTTTATTTTATTTTATTTTTTGGTAAATCATTTTTAAAAGCTTGGTTTAAAACAGTGAAAGGAAGTAGGAAACTCTGCATAGCTGCTTCCTGTAGGATACCGCTGATGTTTGTGGATAACTTCAAATGTATCATATCTGCTTCAACAAACCATAATTTCCCTTAATTTGGAGAGGATGAAAACAATGCATTCTGTTACTTTGCTAGTATTTTATGTTATCAGAATAATATGCATGTGTGTGTATTTGTTACTACTTGATCTATGCACACAGCTGTAAGCCAGTGTGAAAATGTAAGAACTGCACTTTTTAAAGTGACTGAAGGGTCTCATAAGCTGCTGAGAAATATACTCACTCACTTTTTTATTCCCTCTGGATCTCCTAAGAATCCACTGATGTTATTTTTGCAGTTCCACTGCTCTCAGATATATATCTGCAAGCATCGAGCTAAGTCGTCAAAACCCCAAACTCTTAAGAACTTTTTGATATTATACTATTCCTTGTATCAAGTAAAAAAAGAAAAACAACTAACAACAATTCTGCACCTGCACGCATCTATACTATGATATTTAAAAATGAGGAAACATACATACTTGGAAAATAAGCTATGATCTTTCAGTGGTTGCCATGGCCATATTACAACACACACACATTAGGGAAAAAATGAGAATATTATATATATATATATATATATATATATAATACTTATAATATTATATAATATAATATATATATATATTTATATATATATAATATATATAAGATAGTAAAAGTACTTAGATAAATTATTAGCTATTTACTAATTCTTAGTAGTTATGATAATTTAAAATATAAATACTATTAAATACATATTTAAATATAAAATACTATATAGAGATGATAGCTAAATGTATAGTTAATATAAAAGATATGGGTGCAGCAAGTATGATCAGCGTTGCTTGTTTAAAGCCTTAAAAAGCATACTATAACTGTAAACCATATCAAGTATCTCATGCAACTTCTGACTGTGGAGTAATATGGACACAGCCTGGTGTAACAAGAATGAGAAAATCCACATGCATTTTATTTTTACACCATTTGTTTACTATATATTTTAATTCTCATACATCTAACCCACTAACCAAGCTGGGGCTCAGTTCTCATGTTTTGAGTCAGCTTGGAATGTGCACAATACCTGAATTTTCCATAATTCTGGGCTACAAAACAGTTTCTCGAAGAGGGAAACGCTTTTCTACTTCACTTAAAACTGAGTTGAAGCACCAGGGAAACATCTGTGGAAGAAACACTTTAACTGACCTTTCTTGTGGTCATCTACTAACTACGCTGATACCAGATATTACAGCAGCGAAGGTCTTAGAAAGAGTCAGATTTTCTGTCCTAGGTGGTGGCAATTCATTTCATGAAAGACAGGAAGGATGTGAAACATCCATGAAGTCAGGGAGTGTTTGTGTTGACTCTGCAACTGGGGGGAGCTTGCAGTTAAGTCAGCCAAGTGTTGGGTTCTTACTCAAGTCTCTACAGATTTTCTTTCCCGCTTCAGCACATGTATGATTTTTTGACCTCTTCTACCCCAGAGAACAAATCTGCTTTAGTGTACAGAAAAGAAGCAACCTTATTCCAAGTAAATGCCAGCAAATAAATTATATAATAGAATTATTTATGGCTAGGTCATGATTTCTAGCCACAGGCTTGTATTTGAGGATGGTATAAAATTCCACCAAACTAGGGAAACACTGAAACAGGCATTCTGTTCTCCAGCCCTGTCACAGCAGTATTTTGATCTTACAGTACACTCTCATTACTGAAACTGCTGGCCAGAGAATCCATAGAAACGTTTCCACTTTCCCTTCTTACACCAACGATGTCAGGAAGTGTTAAGTAATTCACAGGAATCATGAGGGCTATACAAGCAAATTTCAGAGAAAAGGCTACTATCTACACCAATAAAATCAGGCTTCTATTGGTTGGTTTATGCCAACAGGTTTTAGCTTCAAGGCTAACAGAAGCTCTGTGAGTATAACCATGCTCATTGGTATTCCACTATAGCAGTATAGTGCCTGAATGCAGATGAAGCATAAACTCTCATGTGTGTACCTTCCCAACATTGGCATGTACTGGTAAAGATGCTTGCATGAATAAATGGTGATAGAACTGAGGCCTTACTGATGATAATTGGAAAAGTAAGTAATTAGGTAGGAAAGGACTGCAAAAAATCTGTGCCCAAAGAATGAATTGTAAAAGCAGCAGAAGTACAAACTGCCAAACTCCACTTCATACAAGAGTCAACTATTAAAAATGCTTAAATAAATCCTACAGTTTCTACCCATTTCAGAATACACTCAATCAACAATGAATGACAGTAAAATGGCTATTCACTGGAATGCAACACGGAGAGTATAAAATCCTGGAAGTAATCTGAAGGGAAACATTTCATACACGGGGAACTAAACTGAAATTTCTGGACTCTTATTTTTTTCCATGGTTTGTAATTATTTTAATTCAACTTCCTACTCATATTATGGCCATGTAATGACAGCATCACAAAGATGGACAATAGTTCTCTGCACATATTCAAAAGGTCTAAAATGTCTTTCACAATCACAGATATGACTTGGGTATACATTTAAATCTCTCACTCTTCAGGTTCCTTCTCGGCAAACTATTAAATTATTTAACATATTTTTATCTTGGAAAAGTACCTTGATTGTAAACTGTGATGTGTGAAAACCAGATCCATGAATTTACACTGGGTAGTGATTTTAGCAAATCTTCCTAGCCCTGTGTTGTACAGATGACCTCCATACATGTTTGTTATTACAAATTAACACAGAACTGAGGTGATAATTCAGAAGCCATAGCCAGAGCTTTTTGGGTATAATCACAACGTCCATCTTGTAGTTATCAAACAAAAGGAAACTGAATTGGCTGGATATCATTTTCAGGAGGTGAATTTCACATACAAACACAGATAATGAGATTTTCATAAGCAGCAGCCTGGAGCTAAATTCCTCACCTGTCTTTAAGCTCTTAAGCAAGGTGTGTCACCATTGAAATCACTGGAAACCTAGAAATTTCCCTCAGTGTTCCTAAGTCAGTTGTTCAGAAAAAAATGGAGTACTAATCTTAAAAAAACATGTTAGAGTCCAGTCAGTTCTTCAGAGATCCACAGCCCCTGTCATAATCTCTTACACAAACACATATTATTTATTGGCATTCTCAGAATTTTGCTATCCAAAATCTTCTGTCAGGCATTTGAACAAAACAAACATTAGCTCCTACACAAACCTGGATTAAGAAAACTGAAATAAATATCTTACGTATGAAATAATATATATATTGAAATGTATAAACATCTGAAATATATTTCAGAAGTTCAGAAAGAAAGGAATCATTATTCTTTGTTTATCTGTAGATTTAGAAGTGAACAATGAACAGTCAGTAGGCTATAAATCTTTCCATATGGTTTAACATTGAGAATGGGCAGGATCATTTTTCTAATGATTCTACTTACATACAAAAGTTCTGTGATGTGAAATACAGTTACCTGAATATTCATTCACTGTTATACAGTGTTGTGTAGGTGGTTTTTATACAGACCTTTAATTTAATCACTCTGAGAGAGATTTGTAGTTGATTCTCTTTGCTCTGGATAAGCTAGAGTAACTGGTCTAATAAAATTAAATTTTGTAGAAATACAGTCCAGTTCTGACATCCAGTCTTACATCAGGTTTTACAGAAGTTAGGACAGATCACTCCGAATGCAAGTTTTAAATTCAAAATGCTACAGCAAGATGTATTTCAAAACGAAGAGCTTTTGCATGAACATCATTTGAAATCATTACTAGTTATTACAACGAGCCAAACTGAAACATTCCAACTAATGTACTTTTCTCTGCCTCAGGGGGAGAGCGACATCCATACATGCAAATTTAGCAGGACTAAGGTAAGAAAAATATTTTGATATATGTATGACAAAATTAAGACTCCTCATTCTCTTGCTAGATACTTTTAAAAATGAAACCATCCAACTAGTTTTATGTATGAAAAACCACAGAGAAACAACAGAAAAGGCTGAGAATGCTCTGCTATGGCTCTGCAAAGATGACAGACTGAGAGTAATAAGGACTATTTTAACTAATTTACATTTTTGTATTTTCCCTTAACATAACATATGAAGCTTGTATATTACTACTGTAGCACTCCATGATAGGTATGGGGGTTCCTTACAGCCTCATATAAACTGTGTTATATTTTCTTTTTTTCTTTTTTTTCTTTTTTTTAATTACTGTAGTTTAAATGCTGTTTCTATTGTGTGCAATGACAAATTCATATGAATACGCCTGTTAAAAGTTTTGTATGGAATAGTGAAATCCTTTTTTTCTAGTAAGTTGCAGTAATTTGAGTACTTGGAAAAGATTTTGATCTGATAACATTTTATTTCTACCATGAAATAGTAGTGTACGGAATAGTAGTATTTATAGCAATAAGACATTCGGTGGAGGAACAAACCAGAAATGTTTTATGAGTTACCATACAATTCTATGGCTCAGCAACTTTATGACCTGTGAAACATAAAAGAATACAAAGAACATGGCAGACGTACAAAGTCATCTGTCTACAACCATTCTGATATCGACTTCAAACAATTTTGGTTTATTATACAAGACAGATGATCCCATCAGGAGTCATTTAATAGCTTATAAGAATTATTTCACTTACTCTAAAATTATTAGGTGTGAATGTGTCTGTGTGGCATTTCTCTACTGCAGCAGGTGTTTGATAAACTGCACTGTCACACAATAAATTCAGAAAGTTGGGCTGTATTGTATTGTGCCAGTGTTCTAGAAGTCTTCAGTCAGCCACTGCTTTCTACTAGCAGAACATACGCCTGTCCTTCAGCTACTGACTGGTCTTACTGGACATGGAAAATAGGCCTGAGAAGCATTTCACACATATTATTTCTCTCAAGAAATTGGCTATATTCTTTTTGTTTTCTTTTGTTTTAATAACATAAGTAGTATAAAAACAATACCTTTTCATATCTATGTCTTACTTTGGATTGTTGCAGTGTCTTTCTTGATATGTGACCCCACTTCCACAAGTCCGAGTACACTGTGACCACTCAGACCAGGCAGACCAGTGGCCATTTACAGGCTTGGGTCCATGATCACCATATTTGACACACTGTCCTCTTCGACACCACTGCCAAAAGAATGCCAAAAAATATCCCATCAGAGTTAGCGGTACCTAATAGGTGCAAAACAGGAAAAAAAAAGGGGGGGAGGGGAGGGGACATTTAAAAGCTCAGGTGCTTTAGCCCAGTAAATCAAATGTTTCCAATTGAGATCTGTGAGATAGTTCTCAGTTTGACAAGAACTCTGAAGTAGGACAATGGTTAACACAATGGTATAAATAGGTAGTGCCCTAAAGCTTGTCCAAGCTCTGAGTTTAAGATCTTTGAAGTACAAGTCTTCAAAGCTGTTCTTTTGGAGAATGTATTTTTGGGTAATGTTACCCAAAAAATCCATGTTAATTGATGGTCCTGGGCTGTCAGAACCCCAAAACCTCCCATGTTATCTAAAAATTCTGCTAAAATGTTTCCCTTTTTGTCATTCACTTACCATATTTATACCACAAGCTGTTCCTTCTGCTGCTGGCATGAATTTTGTTTCACATCTGTGACCCACTTTATGGCACCAGAGAGATTTGCAAATATCCTGAGAAGAAGAAGAAAAAATACTAATCCTTCATCACAATGCTGGGACAAAGTTCCCTTTTCTTTTTCTTATATAACCCTACAAATCCTTACCAGACTTCCAAGTTAATGCATAGCAGTAAAACAAGAAACTTCCTCCTTTTGCCACCTCCCACATCCCATGAAAGTTTTCATCAAAGCTGTATTGCCTGTTCATTTCCTTAAGCATAAGGAGATAAACTTAAGTAGGCAAGGACTTGGGTCTTATGTATTCAACTGTACTCCTTATGACTCTTGAAAAGAAGAAATTTCCCATTGGAACTCCTCTGGAATGGTGATATCCCTTAAAGGAGACAAAAAGCCTTCAAAGCAAATTGCCAAGCAAGGTATGGTAGATAAACAGCCCTGGCCCTCAGTGTTGTTTTTACATATTTATAATGTTACAGAAATATCAATAGGTACCTTTACAAAGCTGAGGTTGCACACTTTTGCTCTCATTCCAAATTGCCATTTGCACTGGGTGTCGGCATCATACATCTGCCCTGGCAGTTTGTCAGGGTATTTATACTGTCCAGTTTGCTTAGGTTCATCAATCAGGCAGGCAGCTTGAGCTGTACTATAATGAGAATGTATAGTAATAATGACTATGATCTTTATGTCAAAACAATTTGTTACAGAACAGTAAAAACACGTAGTATGGTATACAGTACTTTTAACTAACTTTATAGTCATGTACTGAAATAAGAGTATCTGGTTGCAGGAGCCAAAAGATCTTGACACATCTTGTTGGCAGCCTGACCTGCAAACTTTTATGGATGCAGGAATTTCCAAGCACTGGGATTGTTGTGACAAGAAAGAATTATGTCACTTTTTACAGTTCTCTTTATTTGCATGTAACCAAGAACATGTTAATCTGTTCTGCTTCTTTCCTGAAGTGGGTTCCCAAAATCAGAAAACAATGGAGACAACATAGACACTGGCTCATTTCAGCATTCACTTAGTGTGGATTGACAAACAGAAGCCTGCTGCAGCTTGTGTGCTTTAGGTTGGCTGTATCCAGCAAATGCCAAGGGTACACTATGGTCTACTTTTTCCCCTTGTATTTACTTGAGAAACCATATATTTGGAAGGTCACTCAATGCTGGATATATCGTCCAAGTGTAAGTCTGTTGGACCATACTGCACACTGGAGGGCTTACATGACTTTTGAATTTTGAATTCATGTAATTTGAATGTGCTGCATTATTGAGGAAGGCAAAATCACCAGAGCTCTTTCTTCTTTCCCGTTTGCTGCCTTAAGATACTAAGTTGGAATTCAAGGATTAAATCCACAGAACATAAGTGCTTGATTCTTACTTTAAAGAATTAACATCTAAAATGCTCTTATTGGATCTAGGTCTCAGTACCTGTTACACACTTTTGCATAATGAAGTATAGCCTACCTATGTACGACAAACTCAATAAAAGGAAAGTTTTACAGGAAAAGAGAGCAGTTCTGATGACATCAAATATAAATTAAAATACAGCTTGTTTAAAAGCATCACTGAATAATGCTAATGCTCTGGAGAAATAAATTGCATCTTTCTCTCTTTTTCTTTTTACTCCAAGAGCAGTGTATGAAAAACTTAAAATTAAAACACAAAACTTAACTTAAAACTTAAAATTCATGACATGAGCTAGATCAAGAGAGAAACTCTAGGGAGAAAGTCCACTAATGTTAATCTACATTTTGTAATGACTTTGGTAGCACTGTGTCTGTTCTCTTTCGTGTTTACTTCCTGCTAATTCTGTAACAAACCTAGATGCTGACAGGAATGCCTGGGAAGGAATGATATGCCAGTCATTAATGTAGGATATTCATAGAGGGTGAAATTCGTTCTTTTGAAATGAGGCAGGACAAAGGCACTTAAATACCATACCACCTATACGCCTCCAAAGTCCACGTGTGAGAGCTCAAATAGTGCACTGGTTTGAGTACATTTTGAAAGAGGTACATTTCACACTTAAGTAATTTTTATGTCTGTTCAAAAGTTCAAGCTCAGTTAGTAAGATACATTCCCTGGCTCTGGCCCAGATTTACATCTGACCTACCTGAGAAATTTGTTGAGATACTGCCTGCTGCATACAGACCAAGAAAACACTCCATTGTTTCCTGTGAGTGTGGGAGACATAATATTTCCCTCAGCTTTTCTACAAGGATTTCCTTCTCCATCATGAATCATTCCAAAGCTGAAAAAGAGCCATACATAGGAGTGAAAATGTTGATTAATCAGAAGCCAGAAACAATTTGAGGCAGGAGAAACACATTACAGGCAACACTTCTATGACTGAAATCCACAATGAGTTGAAAACAGGCAGAAACCACCACAAAAATGACAGTTATTATGAAACAAACTCCATTTAGTAGCATTCAGATTTTACCGCCTTCAGTCTAATTAGAAAAAGACAGTAATTTTTCAAGAAAGACCCATTTTGGTGATGAATAGGAGCTCTGTAGTGTGATCCCATGACAAGACACTGGCATCTAATTACCAGTTGCAGACTGTATCAGAAGATTTACATTTAACCATTTCTTATTTTTTCATAAAATCCTGCCAGAAAAAAGGTCAGTCAACCAAAAAAAAAAAAAACCAACAAACTGCATCTGATGAGTTGTGCAGATAACTGTGGTATAGAAATTACCCCAGAGACACTATTATTACTAGTTAAGGACAGCATGTAGGGCCAACTGAGGAAAACATACATAGTATATAAAGAAGCATTTAGTAGCATTAATAGTAAGTAAGCAATAATAAAAGCCACATTGAAAATGATAAATGATGTGGAGCTTATGATCATAATACATTTAATTTTCAGGTTTTGTTTCACTACTTTATATTTACTCATTGTACAGGACATCTGTGAATTTCAGTATGTTTTGAATAGAAATTTCATAGTCTGTTACTTCAACATTGTAGTACTTTGGCAACTTTATAAATGCAATGTGTGCATGTGCAGGGAATATCCAATTTACTGGGCTCAATCCTCTATTATAAATCATTGCAGGCTCATCAGTTACTGAATGTGTTGCCATCAACTGTGGCTCCAAGCATGCTAAAATATATGGCTCATTCTACAAATGGACAAAAAAAAGTCCCAACTGAGCTAATATTTTATAATCCTTTATAAGATACAAGCTTTGTTCACATGCATTGCAGCCAAAGAATCCAGTTTTAATATCCACTGACATAATGGGCTCTGAACTCCCAAAGAAAACGTTAAACTTTCAGGTAAAGACACAAAGTACTTAAATGAAACCGTAAAAAGTGTGTAACAAAGAGGTGTGTTACTTTCAAAGGCACACAATGAGTGAAATGAGTAAACTCCAAGAAATGTCCTGTATGCATCATCTTGTCAGAAGTACTTTTTACCATAGTATGAACCTTCCTGAATTGCCACAGAACATCACTTGTTCTCCAACACAAACACACAGCATAAGAACACTCCTTAACCTGTTATATAAACATTGATCAGTAGGCAGAGATCCTGAATGTTCAGAATTGCACTGAAGTACCTCACACCTTCAGATGATGAAATGGAGTACTCTTCCCAAAGCACCATTCTACATATTGTGTGATTGCTAGGATTTCCTGGCAACATTTTTAAGGACATTTTTCTTCCACATATCTCTGTATCACAGAGACCAAGTTCTGTCATTTTACACATCATACTGGGTAGTCTCAGGAACATGAATATGAACGCAGGATAACAAAGCTGGTTTGTATCTGGGGCAGATGTTTAGAATGAAAGATGCACATCAATAGACAAAGAGTATAAAAGTATACCAAAGGCTATGTAATGTAAGAATCAAAAGCAGTGGTGGAAAAGAGAAAAAAATCAACACTGAAGAGAAGATATTCCAAGTGTAATCTCTTAAAGTCAGTAAGAAGAAAAGAAATAAGAAGGAAGGAGATTAGTCTACCGAAGGGGGTAATTTTTGAAAAATGAGCTATGGGTATGATTCTGTCCCTAATACTGATTGAAGGGCATTAAAAATCTACTGAGGTCAGTGAAATTGCATTAGTGTGGCAAGAGGATCAAGCCCTATGCATTTTACATATTTGGTCCTACTGAATGCATTGGCTCTGTTCCCATGGACTTCGCTAGTAGCTGGATTATTCTTTAATTCCTTGTTTCCCTTCAGATGTACAGAAACTTGTGAAAGGGTCATTCATGTAGACATTAGGTCATAGTATATACTGTAGAGCATATTTGTACAATGAAAACTAAATAGTCCTGATTCAGTCATGCGGAATCAGAAGGATTCATGCCTTGAGCAAACAGCAGAATACAGTAGCACTGCTTTTGAAAGATACTGTGCACAGAAAAGTGATGGTACGTCCACACTTTCTCTAAGCCTTGATTTCAGGTTTGTTTCACATAGAGTAGTGATGCTACTATACTGCTAGTGGTTAGCCAGAATTCACAGAATCACAAAATCCTCAGGGTTGGAAGGGACCTCTATAGATCATCTAGTCCAAAATCTCCTACTAAAGCAAATTCCCTAGAGTACATTATACAGGAAAGCATCCATTCACATACAAATTTTGCTATAGAAGGAGCAGGTGAGACTCATGAAAAATAACTCACTTGTGTCCAGACTCATGAGCAATTGTAAAAGCCAGTCCAAGGCCTGTATCTTCATTAATGGTACAACTACGGTATTTGCTGCACATACCACTGATAGGTGCAAATCCTGAAGGAAGGAAACAGTAGAAAAGGTTGTTCCTCTACAGAATGCTAAATACATGTATCAGCAGCACTGTTCTTAATAAGCCATTCTGTCGTGGTGAATAAAGATGCAAGATGGTTTTCTTCTTTGCCAGATTTATTATGGAAAAATTAAAGCAGACTTTTATTTGACAATAAAGGAGATCCTGGATAAGAAGTTAATGCAAATCAAACCTAACTGTCCTAAATGCGATTTATTGGTAAAGATTATTCTTTGCCCCTGCATGTCTTTACTGTTCCCAAATAAGGGAGGAATCTCATTCAAAAAGGGCAAGTAGTCACAATATAAAATATAAAACATAAAATATAAAAAACAAAAGAAGGTCAAAACAAATAAAATCAGAATGGCTCATAAGCATTTTCAAAATCCCAAATACTCCTTCCAGAGGTGATAATTCAGACAGTTTAGTTTGCCATTTTTGCTGATGCAATAATATTAGAAATCTTTCTCTTCTAGGTACTCCTAAGAAAACTATGTAGTATCAATACTGCTCTTTCCTGTTCATCAAGTCTAATATTATACGCAAAAATGACTTTTCTTATTTTAAGACACTTCAGTCTCTATAAATGAAGATGTTGCTGTTGATATCTAGAAGTTTTCATATCTTACCTAAAGTATCACAGGGCTCATTTTTCCAAGAGCAGATATCAAAACCTGTAAGCAGGATGGCATGGTCGTGGCGCTTTCCATTCTTCCCAACCAGAGCAGATTGCCATTGACAAAAGCTATTCAGTGACTGGTCTGCATGGTGGTTAATCAGTAATCCACCCTGTAGGTATTTCAAAGGCACAGAAATAAGATGTTTCCATCACTACTTGAGAAAGATGACTGAAGGAAGAAGAGTCAGTTAGAAAAAAGGGATTTTCTTTTTGTATTTTTTCCTATATGAACTTATGCATTCCTATATTTACTGTTTGTGAAGACCAGCTGATGAATGAATGCATCAGAATCATAGAACAAAACTGAAGCATTCCCCAGACACATAGATATTTTCAGAGTCAATGGTTGGAATTACAGCATACAAATACACTTGATTCCCAATGAAGCTGAATACTGAAACATTTTCAACCTTGTGATTAATATGTGTGATACTTCTCTGGAGGACAAATATTTTCCAGGTAGATGAATCCCTCACAAATATCTTTTCATCAGAAAGGTTTTTTCTTCTTCTCTTTCAGGACCATTGCCAAAACAGTTGGCTCCATTCCCACTTCTGCTATATGCTGTCTACATTGTGGGACTTTCGACTCCTTCCTCCTTCTGATTATCACACTGGAAAGCTTTCTCTCTCGTTCAAAACCTTTGTATGCATTTAAATAATTCTTAATTAGATTTCTCTTTACAGCTCTCTCTAAGAAAATGCAGGAAACTGTTAAGATTTATCTTAAGTTTCTAAAGAACATTTAAATGAAAATGAAGATTTAGTAAGGAAAAACAAACGAATGTAGAAAACGTGCTTTTTGAGATTTTTGTTATTTCAGTTTTCTTGTTACATTTTATGTCATAATGAACCTCTAATGAAAGTTCACATACGTCACATGGGAATATCCAGTGCTCCCTGTGAACAGTATGAAACAAAATATACACCAAAAAAAATCCAACACAACTTACAGGCTCTTGTTCCAAAAGGAGGAGGCTCACAACAATAATGTTTATGTCACTTCCAATTGTTCCATCTTTAAACAGACTAGAAACCTGCAATGGTTATTGAAGAGGAAACATTAACTACACATATAAAAAATCTTTTTAAAGTAGACAAGACACATGTATTGAGTTATCACACTCAGCTTCAATTTTCAGTACATTAATGAAATTATATACCTTGTACGATCAACCCAAACCCAGAATTATGCCCCAAACCACTCCACTTATTCAAAAAACTTGAAAATCTTCTACTGATTCCAATGGGCTTTGTTCTGTCCTTGCTCTCTTGTATCAACTGTAATCAATTTCAAGTTCTGCAGTACAAAACTAAGGAACAAAGCCACAAAGGAAAACGTATTTCTAGATAAATTATATTATTTTTTCTCAAAAGAAATCGGTGGTTTCTTTTCTTTTCTTTTTTTAAGTTTCAAAGAGTGACATCAAACTGAACAGGGTAAGACTTACCCTACTAAATACAAGTTTTTATTTCAGCATGTCTGATTCCTTCATACTATGCAATACACATTTTAGAATTTAATGTTTTAAAATATTCTCCAAACATTTATGTTCTTTACACTCCAGTAATGTTGCTAGAACTGTAATAATCTAAAAACCTATTTTTAAAAAGCTTTTTGACCTAAGTAATACACTAGATGAGACCTGAAGAAGAGCTTGTATAAGGTGTGTGTGCTCTTTTTGGTATCACCATTTGTCTAATGAAAGATACGAGTCTGACATGACAGTATTCCACAGGAATAATGTCATAACATACTTCAAGTACATCAGATCTTACCATATTCATAACTGTTAAAATATATGTTGTTACGTTTTCCTTGCCATGTTTCTCCACCATCTTTTTATCTGCCACAACAAGAGTTTCCACATTTAGACTCCCATTTTTCTGAATTTTAGCAGATGATCTCCTGAACCTAGCAGAAGTCCCATATTCATCTGAACGAATATATGTCTCTTCTGAGGGTGGCTTAGGTGCATCTAAAAGGAAATAAAACTCAGTTTGGGGAAGGGTTCAGATCATTTGTGAGCAGTTTTCATCAGATAAGGAAATAACAAAGATTTAGAGCCTTAGATTATTTTTACAGTATGTAATACCGATGGGTAGGAAGCTCTTATATATTTATTAAGAAGATCTGATTCCTTCTTCAGGGTAGGATGATTACAAGAAGAGAAATAACTAAGAAAACCACATGTATATATAGTGTAAAGTAAATAAATAATTAAATAATTGATAGAATAAAATAGTAGCATCTGGCAAAACAAAACAAAACAAAACAAACAAAAAAAAACTTTAACAGAATACCTACATTTGTCCTGCCCTGAGGTGTTTGGGATCTGCTACTTACATAGCAGGGTTCATAAAAAAGGCCCCACAACAGATGTCCACTACCAGCACAGAAAGGAAACGCACACCGCAAAAGTAAGTTTCTTGTATTCCTATTTACATGTCCTGTAGACTAATCCACAAGCAGTAGAGTTTTGCTCTTGGAGTAGCTTCACTGCTGCTAATAGAACCTAAGCAGAAATATGTTTCAAGCATGATCTACTGACTACAGTCACATCTTATGATGTAAAGGCACACAGATTGTGAGGAGGAGTTTGAAAGATGATTAACTTTTCTAGCCTTTACAAACTCCCAACACAGGAAATTTTAAATACGGTGAGTTGGTCAAGCTATCTTTATGACACTAGCAGTGGCAGGGTCTTCCCTCCTACTGTTCAGCAAGCTTTGATTCATTCCTAGGTTAGGATAAATTAACCTTGAATACAGGCAGTGTTAATAGAAGAGAACTGACTCCTGTTCTGCTGCATACTCAGTGCTTGAGCATTTGTTTATTCAAACTAAGATTTTCTGTTCCAGGTGGCCAAATTAGATGTTCTCATTTAATACAGGAACCAGTCCTGTGTAAAAGCTGAGGATGGCATGAATAATTCTGAATTTGGACGGACAGTCATAGAGGATTGAGTGAACAAGGTGTAAAACCACAGGGAACAACGCAAATAAAATAAAACACCACAGAGCACATGAGCTATTCTAGCAGCATTTCATTTGCTCTGAAGCAGTCAGCAGGAAAACCAGACAGGAGGGAAAGGTCTCCTGTACGTAATGAGGTAGCTCTGACCTACCTCAGAATGCAAAAGTTTACAATTTGAATCACAGACTTGTGCATCTGGCATCTGAAGCCCAGCTTTCAATTCAGAGAACAGGGCTTCTGAAGAAGCAGTCAATTTCTAAAAAGCAGTTTTCAGGCTTCAAATAGGCCTTAGCCTCTGACAGCCATCATTTCTACTATCATCTCCTTTCTCATTCCTTCCCTTCTATTTGGTTTTTCTCTGTATTCCCTTTATGGCTTTTGGAAAAGGAACTTGCTCGAGTAGGACGTTGGAAGAATATAACTGGATTGACAATGTCTTCAATACTGTGTGCAATCCTAAATCCAGAAGACCCTTATTAAGAAACTCAAGTCAGAAGCAGATCAGCTTTCAAAGAGAATCAACCGAACACTCTTAAGTACACATATAGAGTCCAAGGGGACTCTAAAATGCTTAGAAATCTGGGGGCCTAATGAAGGACTCGAAATAGACCTTGGCAGGATAATATGTTTTAAAGTGTTTTTTAGGAAGTGGCTCCAAAGTTTTATTTAAACAGTTTACTTAGGAAGTTCTTTCTGAAGATCTCAGTTGCTGAAAATTTCATTATCATATGGTGAGTTCTGAAAGATTTATTCTCCATCCTTCATAAATGAATGATTCCGAAGGCTTCTCCTCCATCTTTAAGCCTAATTGATTATATTTCCCCAAGCTAACAGGGAACGGTTCAGGGACTATCTGTACAAACGCAGCAACCTAAAACAGAATAGCTTACTGAAAACTACGTAAATGTCAAAAAAAATCAGGCAAGGGATCTTTCAATCTAGATAAACTAAACAGTGATTCTGATTGCTTCATAAAGAAATTATGAAATCAATTTAAAGGAATAATCACATTTCCCACATCTATTTCCCTTTATAGCCACGCTATTTAAAGTTATTACATCTCCATTACAAAGATGACTACAAACTGCAGGTAACACCATACAGCCTCTAAGAGCCACTACCTCAAACAAGGAGAGAAAGTTTCCTTACATACATTTCTTGCGACGTCCACAAAAATGTTGCTTTTGAAACCTTCCATGGTGGTAACCATTCTCTTGCGCATGATACTTGTAAATGTGAGTTCTACGATGGCCAAGAGAAAAGGATTTGGGATCGGACTCTACTGTGTACCGGTGCACCTTTTCTTCTGCTGTTCTTTTATATAAGACATGGGGATGATGTCCAGCAGGTGATGTGTAGTTGTGCTCCTGCGCTAGCTGCTGAGGTAATGGAGATATAAGGAATTCGATCTTCCGTGTCCTTATCAAACCTGACTAAAAAAAGCAGCACAAATTAGAGGAAGATTGTCAAGGTTCACAGCTGGAACATGCTAGCTCTTAAGGTGATCTTCCAAAGCCTCTACACAGACTGAAATGTGCTCCTCTAAATTGGATTTACTCCAGATTTAATCTAGATAGTCTTCTCAATTAAATATACATTGTTTCACTTTGAAGATGGCCAAGTTTCATGTTAGGTAACACAGAACAAGAATGTTGTACCCCGCAGTATTAGCATAGCACTTTCACACACTGTTACAATTAACTTTTTAGGCAATATGTTTTTCCAAGCAGAAATCCAAGCACGTTATGGTACAGCAGTGCAAAAATAAAGTATCTAAAAATTACAGTACCATCATTCAGTGATCATCTCCCAACAATTTAATCAACATAAAGCAGTTTACAATTTTTTCTCTCCTTAAAAAAAAACAACCAACCAAACAAACAAAACAAATAATAATAATAATTTTAAAAAAAACCACCAAAACAAGACAAAACACCTGATCAGTGAAATCCAGTAAAATCAAGTATCTTATGGTTTTCCTTCCTGGAGCCTAAAAGACAGAAGTATGGGAAATCTATGTTGTATTTTTCACACAGTGTCTATGCATAAAAATCCACATGTGATGAAGTGTTTCCAGGATCAGGGCCAGAGAAATGTGGGTGGCACTGAGGAAGTATTTCCATGCAGATCATTAATCAGTTATGATTTTATTTCATTTCTTGGTTTTGTAAAACATGTAGTAATAAACACTCCTTTTTACCAAGTCAAAACCCAAGAAGTTTCATCAGGTAGTTCTATTACATTATATACGTAATACTAGATACAGATTTTTGTTTTCCATCAATGAAGCTCTACCACATGCCAACACTCTCCTGCCAAAAACCGACATCCCATGAGAACTACATATCTCTAATGCTTCAGAAAAATACGTGCAGACAAACAAATGTCAATTACAAACCATTTTGTCCAACATCTCAAGACCCAGCTCACAATTCCATCTCCTTTCTCAAAGGGCATTCTCTGAAATGTGCACGTTAGACAGGTATTGTCTAATTTCATTTCTGAAATCGATGCTTTTCTTTAGCCAAACCTCCTGCACCCAGAATGCCAGGGATATCCAAAAGAGAACAAATTTTTATGCCTAATACAAGCCCTGCATTTTTCAAGGATTTTTGACATTTTCTGCACTTTCAGAACTGTATCCCATAGGGAAAAATCATCAGAAAATGTAGTGAAACAAGTGAAAATGAGAAGTTATATGTAAAATCTTCACGTCTTTAACTGTCTACTAAGTCAATGCTAAAACTGAATTTAAGTGTATTCCAGTTAAAAAGATATTTCAGAGACATACAAGTTCTCCATAGACTATAGTCAGGCACTATGCACTCTGCAAGGAAATTCACTTCTGTTTTACCAACTCAATTGCATCTTCATCATGCTCCCCAGTATGGAGTCCTAATGATAGCACTCTTAAAATCATATTGTGTTCTTCATTTTGACAACATAATTGATGCCATATTATTAACTGGGACGTTCTGTTTGCCTCCTGAAAATTCATATGAAAATAAAAATAGATCATACTGTGATTCACAATTTACCCCTTCTCCTTTCTTCAACACAAATTCATAATAATATATCTACATCTACTTGGCGTTCTAAATAAAGGCTAAAATTGCCTCTGTTGATAAAAGAGAGGCAACACAGACAAGAATTTAGTTTGTCTGCTCACTGCAATAAGTTGGCATATTTCAAATGTCAATTCTCATTTGGTAATGGTAAAGTACTTTCCTGTAGGAAAGAAGACTAATATTTTAATCCTCATGATGCCATTATGCAATTTAAAAGTGGTTCTGAGATGCAATCTTTATCTTCTGAAGTGTACTGGTAACTGTGCAGTGCTATATATATATTTTTTTTCTTCCTGCTGGAAAACAGAAATGTAGTAAATCTGGTTTTTATTTCCCCATTTTAAAGGTTTCCACATCTGAAATTATTCCTGTAGGATTCGTTTTGTAAATGAATCAAACCATATGGAGCAAAGGGTTTTCTGCATTTTCCTATAAGAAACCATCCCTGATGTACACCAATTTGCACCAAATGTAGCCCCAAATGTAATTTCTGTACTTAACATCATAAAGGCAGATTAAGAATTGTGGGAGGGAAAAAAAAGAAGAAAAAAAAAGAAAAAGAAAAAGAAAAAGAAAAAGCCAACTGAATTCTGGCCCCTGTACTTCTTACATATTGCTGTACCACTTCATAGGCTGTAATCAACAGAGTGCCTTACAAACATATTCTTTTTTTTTTTTTTCCAGCAGGAATGATCCTGAATCTCCCATAAGACTTATTTTTTGGGCTTTACATCAGACACATCCTTCAAATGGTAACATCTAGTCTTACTGAGTTGTCAAGAAGAAAGGAGAAGTGCCATGCAGCAGTGTGGACACTCAGTCACAGACCATTCTCCATTTCTTTCCATTTCTTTCAGGTATGTGATGGTTTCAATGAATCACATTAAAATAATCTCTTTGGTATTTCAAAAGCAATGCTGAGAATGCTGACCTGGCTTCTGACAGAGGCACTCCTTTGGATTGGTGCGAAGTGGGCAGCTGGGCAGTAACTGCCAGATACCTTTCTTGTAGGTTCTTGAGTGCCTTAGGTAAAGTGAAATGGTCTACGACTGTGGCCACGTTGGCTGAAAACTATGACAGCTGAGAAATACTGGAGCACAGAGGCAGGATACTAGCACAGAATCATCTTTTCTAACTTCCCAGTGCCAAGGAATTTCAGCTCCTTGAAGCAGACCAGGTTTTGGCTGGTCTGTACTCCTGGGCAGTGTCAGTATCCTTTGGAATTTTTCCTACACATACATGAAACATCACTGTAATTATCAGTTAGATGCAATACATTTCTCCACCTCAAGCAGTTCAGTAGATGAACAAATATTGTCAGAACTGTCATGGAAATTGTATTAGGTTTTCATATTGCCAGCATAGCTTTAGGTGTACATGCACTTTTCCTAGAATTAGAAGTCAGTGATAACTTTCCATTAACTTTGAAGGGTTTGAGACCGAGCAAGAAGAGAAACAGATAGGTCCAGCCGCGCCCCCCCTTTTTTTTTTCCTTCAGATTCTCTGGACTTAGAACGCCGTGAGAGGAAGCAGTATGGCAAAATCTAACATTTTTAACAAGTCTAGACAACACAGCATGAAACTGACTGGGGATTCTCTCTCTCCCACTGTGGCTATCATTAGCAATAGTAGTGATTGTGAGAATATGGTGGGAAGGAAAACCCAAGAGACTGCTCAGTTGGAATCTGCTGTTCTCTTGTTCTTCCTTCAAAATACACATTTGCTGTCCTTCTGTAAGGCATATTCCATACCACTGAAAGTAAACTGAAACACATACACTGATCTGTGTAGGTAGCAAATAATTCAGAATCGATACATTGGAAGAACTTGCAGTTTGCAGAAAAGCTGAGAAAAGATGGGAAGGCAACATTCTTCTCACTCATTATGTGTTATGAAATGTTTGCTCAGCTTTGGGCTAAAGAAACTTTCAGACAAGAATATATCTTCATAAGATTCCTAAATATCAGGGGGTTAACATCAAGGTAAGGCACTTGTTCCATTTTCTTGGTGCACTTCAAAAGGAAGACAAATCTTAAAGAGAAGTTTAGAGATGGAAAATGACAAAATTTCAGCTTCAAGTTATTTTATTATCATTTTAGAATAAAAACTGAAGAATAAGGGGAATTCTTTGAACCATTAAGATTTCAGCTTAGCTATTAGAAACTAGATAAATCTTCCACTGGTCTCAAACTCACACAGAGTAGTTTTGATGGAAGAAGGCAGAACAATGTATGTTAGAGTCTGTTCTCATTCTGCCTTTTAGTAGAACTGCAAGTGGCTGCTTCCATTTGTCTTCCTCTGTGTCCTTAGCCTTGGTGAACAGTGTTGAAGCTTACCAGCCAGTAAATCTAATTCATTTGGATCTTTCAGCATCTCTAAGAACCAGACCCTTCAGAAAAAAATGCAATACTGACAGTGAGTGATACACCATGCAGAGGAGCGTTTTCAGAACTTCTACTTCTTTCCTGTATCTAAAAACAGCAGCAACAGCAACAAAAACCCTACATTCTGAGATACTAAGGAAACCCTTGCTCCCAACCAGAAGAGTCTCATGGCTATCGGTTCTCTATTTGCATGTAAGACCCTTTCATTAAATGCTAATAACATTAAATGCAACAGCTTGGCTACACACATAATGAAGTTACAAGAGTTTCATAATTGAGATGAAAAATCCAAGCAATGAGGTAAGAAGCATAAAGAAATGGAACGGAAAATTAAAATGTGAATAAATGAACTCCAATGTCTCTGCTTATCAAAACTACTCAATACTGACTGATGCAAAATTGAATTATGGTTCGTATGACCAGGAATATCTCAACTAAACCAAGTGCTAAAAACAATGTGCGCAAACTATCTAAGCAATATTACTCATTTCCAGAATGCTTTATTCAATGTTATGACCGTATAATAAAATTAAGTGTTAAAAAACACTCTGTCATAACTGGTGGCCGCTAAGACCATGGCCAAAAAAGTTAATGAATCCTATTCTGCTAGGTGGGTGTGCACATAATCAAGATGAAAAATCGCTCAAAAAGGAAGAGTTAAATGTAGTTACACCCATTAAAATTGCTCCAGACATTCATGCAAAATTTTAAGAGATTTGACATAAGGCCAGTTGAAACTGGAATAAACCTTTACACAGACATCAGTGAGCATTGATCCAAGACTTCTGTTGTGTTATTTTCCAACTGTCCAGCTCTTAGAAAACACAAATCATCCATTCAAACATCTTAACGAGAGTTACAGCACGTATCAGAGGCACAAAGTACAGCTTTCACTTCCACTTAAATAAAAGTGTAAAAGAAGAACTTTCTTGAAATAGATGGAATAAGAACAGATGACCTAAGAACAGTTTCTGGTTATTTAAAATTATCTGAGGTCCACAACCACAAGTTGCCTTTTATCTAGTATTCACATTATACTATATTTGGAACCATCTAATGTCACAGCATCCTGGAGTCTTTTCTCATCCTTTTTGTAGTGAAAACTCATGAAATCATCCTAGCTGCAGTTTATTTTAATCAAAGCTAAAAATGCTTGTTTTCTCTCCTGAAGTGCTGCTAAGACCTATCTCTGCCACCAACTGCTTCCCTTGCTGGAAGGAGGGACTGCCGTCATTCACATGTACAACCTGTGGCAATTCTCTGCAAGACCATTTCACATTGTGGAATAACGAGCATCTCAGAAACAGAAAGAGGATATGATAGAAATCCACAGATCATTAAGCTATTCACACAACTTAGAACTACCAGCCAACAGCCATAAATTGCCATAGGGCCCAGACTTCCCTCCAAAACTGGGCAAATGTCTGTTTTCAAAAACCAACATGCTGTACTGCCTGCCAGAAAAAGGGAGAGGTCCCCCAAAACACTTGTACTTCTGCTCAGACTTCACTAGGATGGTGGAGAGATGAGTCCTTTCCCTCGGTTTTTATAGGTGGATAATGGTGGTCTTTCATGAAGTACAGAGATGATCTTCATGTTTGAGATCCAATTCTGCACACGGTCCAAGGCAGCTGGTGGTAAGCCAACCCTGACTAGAAGCAAAGTAGCTGCTGAGAAACTGGCTTTATGAGCTCAAGCACAGCATAATGTTTATGCATCTACGTGGTATTTTGGAATGGAGATGGTTCTTGGCCAGCAGTTTGGAGAACAGCAACAGTCATTTCAGATCCACTTCAAATGCATACGCAGACCTGACAGTCCCCTATGTATATAGCAGCAGCCTTAAACAAAATTCTCTCAAGACGGGAAAGTTGCCAGTTGTTTATTATGGGTTTTGGGTAAACCTTGAAAAGGGGGGTAGAGATACAGCTTTCACACACATAGCACAGAATTTCTGTTTCTGCAAAGCAAAGATATTCGACCAATAAGAGTAGAAGGTTGTTCAAAGCAATCACACATCATGTAATCAGTCCGAATAAATAATTATTTATTTAGAGAATGTGTAATGGAAGTAGACTCACCTCTTGGGATGGGTTGAATTGGTAGTCTGAAAAACATGCAAGACTACAACCTTACTACAGTGATAAGCCAAATTATTTCCAAGAATTATAGCCAGCAGTACTGTACACAGTGACCTGGAATTAGAGATACCTGATATCACTAACTGACTTTTTGAGAGATGGGTTATTGAGTACCTCTCAGGTTAGGGTCAAAATGTCAGTGCTCTGGAAACTATAATAAAAACGAGTAAATTAAGATGTAAAAATGTGTAGAAAAAATACAAGCTACATATCTGGCAAAGCAGAATGAAGGAGTTGAATTGTAGCAAGTGTAGCAGAGGTGAAAGATATCTTTACCCTTGAGAAGCAGAGCGAGCAAACAGCCAAACCAATGGCAGTATATCATGGTAATTAGAGAAGTTTGTTCGCTCTCTGCTATGACCTACAGCCTTCAGGGTTGTAGCTGCAATGGGGACAGCAGCAGCTAACAGAGCTAAGGCATATTTTGCCTCCATATGTTGCTTCTGCTCCCCTCAGAAGGGCATTTCACCCATGTGCCCATGTTGTTGAAGCACTGGGTGAATTAAAGAAGGTTCTGAGGCACAGCAACAGGGACACAATCCATGATTTTCCAACAAAGAGTGAAAGGTCTAGATATATTTACTACAGGCTGTTAAATGACTGACTTTTAGAGTGCTAAACAGCCAGGAGCTCCTGTTGAACAGAACATTGTCTCTGGACTGCAAGCATTTTCAGGGTGCATTTATACCACTTTGGGAAAGAAAATGTTCTGGGAAACTAGTGAGAATGGACTCTCATGAGGTTTCCAATAATATACAGGCATTATTGAAGTCAGAGATCCCATGAGTAAAACTTGGAGCATTTTCATTTTTGATCCTATCCCAAACCAGGCAGCACAAAGTCATGCGAACATACTAAACAAAAGAGAATTTAAATTAACTAAACTTTTCCCCAGCTTTTATGTTTGCCAAACAAATTCATCCATTCTTTAGAAAAGTATCAAGTCTGTACAAGGGCAGTTTCTAATGACTATCCCAGTCAGGCAAGTACAAATGTAATATTTTATTGGTCTCGGTCCTTGGCTAATGAGAATAACCTCAGCAGACCTCTCCTGATTTTCACCAGATTGTAATATCTGGCTCTGTACCACAGCAAATGTTTAGGTTAAGTTAATGGACTTTAAACACACTAAAATATTTTTATCATCAAAGAAGCATTAGAATCACTGGTTGCCTATTTCAACTTAAGAATTGCACAGAAGATCATATGTTTCTTTAGGTTATAAATGAGTCATAGAATAACTCAGTTTACTTAGTTTTCTAACATAATGTAGATTTCTTGCAAATGCAAAATGTTAGGAATTCTTAACAACATAGCATTTTATTATCTATGGATCTGACAAAAGGGAAGTAAGAAGTTGAAACTGCAAATTGACATGAAAGACTGTATGGCTGCTCAAAAGAAGTGCTATGCAGAACATTCGGCAATTACTAAAACAAGGTAACAAAATTGCATGTCTTTAGTTATTCCTAAATAACAAAGGCAACGTTATCTCTGAATAGTGCCTTTGTATTTCTGCAGTTGACTGAACTTGTTTAAAACATCTTTTTGCAATCCTCTGTCAACATATGGCAAATAAGGAAATCCTCTTATTTTTTCCTCTATTGAAAGTAATTGAACCACTCACATTGGTATTTAAATGTATTAAATTGGTATTTATTGCGGGGTAATGAGATATTCTAGAACTAACACAAATTTGATTGCTTAGCCAAATTAAATACATGCTCTTAAGTACCTGAGTTTCCTCAGTTCTTATGTTAAAACAAAACAAAACAAACAGCAAAAAAAAACCCACATAAGCGGGCATCTTAAATAGACAGAAGAAAAATACTGATGTAGACTACAGCATTATGACACCGTGGACAGACTGTTAAGATTTAAGTGCCAAAGGTTTGCCAAGCAGCACTCAAGATCACTTCATTAACAGTTCCATCAGTATGGGTACTGACTGAGTTTTTGGCTTGTCATAATGTTTCTGGAAAGCAATTAGCTAAAACCAACAACTTGAATTAAGGCTTGGTGGCTGTACAAGCAGTTGGGTACTGCCTGTTTAAGCAAATCCTTGCAACTGTAAGATAAAATCTAGATGTTTTATTAGTTATGACAGTTCTGAAATCCAACACAAAGTAAACAGGAAACAGCAGGATTGTTTTATGAATACACTTATGTTTCACTTTTCCTAAAAAGAGGCAGCCCAAATTTGTCATGTGCTGTCTTACAGTTGATTAGTTACTTATGGCGCAGCAAGAGTAATAAACCAAGTGACTTCAGAAAGTAGCTTAGGTAGTCTCCTAAACTGGCATGTAACAAAGGTCATTGCTGGATCAGAACTTAAAGGAATCCTTTGCACTTAAAGGAATCCTACCTTTTAGAAATTCTGAAGCACAGAAGGTACAGACCTCCTTGTCCTCTCGCTCTGGGTGGCAGCACAAAATAAAAGCACCATTAACGTTCTACTCAAATCTCTGAACTGTGACTTCAAGATACCTAGATCATTAGTATTGTACTGCTCTAAGGACTAGGTGCAATGAAAATGCACTGGAAAGACTCTCCACGTTCATGTACAGCTAATCAGTTTTATGTTGACGGGATTAATATGTATTAATATTCTAGGGAACTGTATGGCTTCTGAATGAATCTTCTGATCCTGCAACTGCGATAAAGGCAAAACCAGTAACATTATTTAAATAAGAGTGACACTGAAAAAGGACTGCTTAAAGGAAAGATACAAATGATGATGATAGATAAGTAAAACCAGTACTTGGAAGTTCTTTTCCATAGGTACTTAGCATTAGCAGATGCTTGCTTGAGTGTTTCCGATCAGCAACATTCCTTCCTATCGGACATGCAACTCCAAACACTACAAGTCATAAATCAGGCCTCACAGGAAACAATACTGTAAATTGTGAGATTTTAAAACATAATGCTGGAGGTCTTTGGTGCTTTGTTTGCTTTCTGATTTCTTGAACCATTTTGGATGAATTTTTAATTTTTTCTTTTCATAGTCCTTTATGATTGTGTGTATGAGAATCATACTTTTTTTATTTATCTTTTTTTTAGTGAAAACTCAGTTTTTCCTGTGATGTTAGGATTTTGGCAGCTATACGTTTCAGGAGAACTTTACGTATCATGAACGAGAGTGGCAGATAAGTCTGAAAGACACCCTGTTGAAGTTGCAGCCAAGAGACACTGAACACACTCAGCACACCGCTAGCTGACAACAGACACTTCACTCTGCTCAGTGACTTACACTGAGCGCACCAAAGATCCTCAGGGAATGCTCTAGACAGCGACAGTTTGCTACCCATGCCTACTTTTCCCCAGTGAAGATCTTCCAGATAAAAGCTTTGGCCTGGCAGAGCTGATGCAAATGCATTTGAGGGGGCAGAAGATCTGAGCCTGTCTGACCCGGGATAATTTGCATTCAAACAAAATAAATCCAGTTCAATTCCCATAGCAATTTTATTTTGCTATGAATAGCTCAGGCAGCTCCAAAAGTAAGGAGCTCGGGTTACATCTGATTGCCAGCTGTATTGCTTACTAAGAAGTTAGGTCAGTGGTTCCCAACCTTTTAATTTTCCTTGTTGGAGTATACATTGCTATGGATTAGTTACATGAGAGAGTGGTCACAAGGAACTCTGTAGGGAATAAAGTATCAGCTTTGCTGATATTCCACATACACAGACATACATATGTTGAAATATCTACGTGGGAAGGAGAAAGGGAGTGGAATAAAAGAGCTTAGGCCATTGAGGGAATGGAAAACAAGAAGCAAAGATGGCCCAAGGGTGAGAATGTCAAGCTGGCGCCTGCATTATCTGGATTCAGCTCCCAGTCCTTCATCATACAGCTTCTCTTTTCCTTATTTCTCAGTTTTAAAGGCAGGATAGTATATTCTATACTGTAAATGCCTGAAAAAATTGCAAAGACTCACATTTGACCAGTCAGATGATTGTGTCCCTCACTATAGAAGCTCATGACCTTTCTCCTGCTGCAGCTCCAACCTTCAGGGTGCTACTCAGCAGCTTGAGTACACAAAACCATAGTAGCTAGGTACTTGTCACTTAGCAGGACTCTGCACTGGTAAGTGCCCTGTCCGAAGACACACTGCCCAAATACAGCTCTGAACACCATCTGCCTCTAATCACATCACTGGGTAGACTTCTGCCATGTGGTCCCAGTCACAAGAACCTGAGTGCTATACATTACGTTTCCCAGAAATGTGGTCGCATCTGCTGGAGTCTGAGAAGGTTTGATAGGTTTGCTCCTAACAAGGAATTCCCTTGCTGTAATTCTGGCTACTTTACACATGGCTATACACAGTGTGATTTCTTAGCATTGACACAAAAGGAGGAGTGGGAAAGAATAAACTTAATCTCTGCTTTTGCTTGCAATCACATTTTCAAAGCAGGCCAGTAGCCTGAATTGTACTGTCTTAGTTTCAGCTGGGATGGAATTGTTTTGTCAAGAGTGATATGATGCTATGTTTTTGGTTCTAGGAGAAAAACAATGTTGATAACACACTGATGTTTATAGTTGCTGCTAAGCAGTGTTGTACAGAGCCAAGGCCATTCTCACTGAAGGGCCCAAGGAGTTGAGAGGGAACAGAATCAAGATAGCTGACTTAAATTGGACAAAGGGGTATTCCATATCATATGACATCATGCAGAAGGAGTTTTGAAGGGAGTGGGAATTCATTTCTCTCTCTCTCTGCTGCTCAGGGTGCTAGCTGGGCATCAGTTGGGGGGTGGTGAGCAATTGCTTTTGCATCACTTGTTATACACATTTATATATATGAAGTCATAACTACTATCCTTTTCCTTTATCTTAGTAAACAGCTTTATCTCAACCCACAAGTTCTACTTTGTTCTTTTCTGTTTTTCTTCCCCATCCCACTGGGAAAGGAGGAGTGAGCAAATGACTGTGTGGCGCTTAGCCATCTGCCAGGTTAAATCACAACACATTTTCTTTCTAAGAAAAGACAGATCAGTAAAACTTTGAAGGCAGTTCATACTATTAACCTGAAATAGGGCAGCAGCATCCCGCCAAATTAAAATTAGGCCTCACCGTTATCTCAGATTGTCACAATGAAAGAAAACTGTACCAGGACAAATCCATGTAAAAGTCAGACACACAGTAAGCCATACAAACATTCTTAGTCTCCAGGTCTTAGTTTAGAATGGACATCTGATTAAGAAGTGAGTTATTTGCTAAGCTAAATGTAGTAACTGACATCTATAGCCCATGTCATGAAATATGCCCACTTATTTCTGGGCACAGCTTACAACCTGCCTTCACATTATATTGCCAAGAATACCATAGGTCCGAAAATTTGATTCCTTAATTGTAGGTAAGTGCAACAGGCTACTGAACAGTGGTGCCCACATATACTGCCTCATTCCCATCCTGCTTCAGAACTGTGCACTCATTCATACTCCTCTCTCCCACAAATAACACTATTTTTTTTATTAAAAGGTAACAATGCACAAAGGTAAGCATGCCAGCTCTTTTGCTGGTTTAACTAGTGAAATTAAAAGCAGAAAACCTGGGTGAATTCGTCCCCATTTAGAAAAGCATTTAATACTACTATAAATGAAAGTTTGATGAGAAACTGTTTTCAGTAAAATTTTCTATCTGCAGTAATCCCCGTAATAGAAGCAAGTTTGACCTCGTGCAAAAACCACTGCAATATGTTCTGGTGTGGTATGAAATATGATACAGTGTCAAAACAGTCCTCCTAAAATTGACATAATAATGCTGCTTTAATTTTGGTCCAGATTTTCAGCATAAAGTGAGTTAAATCCACCCCTCCTCACTCCAACACACCAATTTACATCTGTTGACATCTGTAGTGGAAATGCTAAGTCATGGCCTGAAGCAGTGATTGAGCACCTGGTGGGAAGGCAGGGCCAACCCAGGGGAGCTCAGGTGCATGCAATGCACCTGGGTGGCTGGAAGGGGTGGAGCCAGGATCCAGCCCTTCCCAGACCTCATTTAAGGGTTGGCAGTGGGGGTATGGGTATCTCTTGCTGGAGATTCCTGCCAACCTGAAGGCTTTTAAAGGTACGTAGTTTCTTCCCCTCCCCCTTCATTTCTCTGTCTTCTGCATTTGGGCTTGTTCTTATTTGTTGTAGCCAGAGATTTTGCCACCCTGCTGTTACCATTCCATTATAGCATTACAACATCCTATCTGTTGATGGGGTCAGAGTCTAACACACAAGTCACATAATACACAACCAGTATTTGGACCGTTAACATAACAGTTTGTAAGTGTTCAGATCTATAATTGACTCAGCTTTACTGACTAGGCCTGCGGAACTACCGTGGTTATGAAAGGTTACACTGATTTTTCCTATAGGCAGATTTTAGCATAAGCCTATGAATTATGTGACACTTTAATTGAGATAAGTCTTTAAAAAAGTATGAAAAACTGTGTAGAAGTATTTATATATTTATTTTAATTAATGAAATTAGCTCCGTTATGTTCCTCTGAGAATGAGAGATAACAGAGAACAAAAGAGAGTATGAGGAGGGGAAATAGAGACTTCTATTTCTACAGAGACCTATAGAAACTGATCTGAAAAAGGAGGTCTTTGATTCTTGTCTCAGCAAGCATGCAGTTGTGATTTTCAAGTAAGTGAGTAGCATTCATGAAAGTGTTTGTACAGTAGAGTGTTTTCAATGCACTACTTCCTAATATCGTTTGTGGAACTCCAAAGATCAAAGTAACCTTCTGAGGATCTTTGAGACCTCAAGAGATGGGAAAAATAAAATGGCAAAGGAAAGGTTGTACTTGAAAGTAACTTTTCGTTCCGTGAGATACTGTCTATATTAAACTGGTCCAAGAAACCTGGAAATCTACTGCCATAGATGTTGCCACAATGGTAAGCACTATCAATCAGCCTTCTAGCTAGAACAAAAATGCAGGGAAGTCAAGGGAGATAAAATCATATGGAATGTTTTGACAACTTCACAAGTTATAAAGGGATGGCTTAAAAAAAAATCAACAGAACATTTAGCAGGCAAAATTTCCTAGGCAGCCTGACCACCTTTTTGCAATGAATCTACTGAACAGTAGGTTAAGCAAAGGTCAGGTTAAATACAGGTTAAGAAAAAAGCTCAAAGAAGAGGAATGTGCTGTCAGGTTTACAGAGGCTCTGGGACATCATGGAAGTGAGTGAGAGTTACAGACACTTCAGTTTCATATCTATCCCAGGGCTTGCGTGTACTCTCTGCTCCAGCCTGACACCACAGAACATGAGTGCCCCACTGAATACTTGTATAGGTGCTGATTTACCATTCTCACGTTCTAACTTCTCAGCTGTATCCTGTCCCAAGCCTCTTTCACACATTAGTGTGCCCCTGACTTCTCCCCAAAATCATCTGGCTGCTGAGTGGTCTCTTGGGCTTTCCCTGGCTAAGGGGTCTCCATCTGCACTGCATGCCAAGAGACCAGTGACAGGAAGGTAGCCAAGTGCTATTCATGCCTACGTGTCTTTCAGCACAAGATTTGTGTTTCTAGGAATTAAAGTGCAATTTTCACACTTTTCAGTGTGAATTTGCCCAGCTTAATGTGTTGTGACTAAAGATGGGATTGTTCACACAATCCATGTGGATCATCAGTCATTTACTCCACCTTTCCTTCTTTCCAGGTGGTAACATAAACAGAGGAAAAGCCAGAAAGACCTCTTGTTGTGAAACATTTCCTCTCTTCACAGCACGTTCCACTATACACCTCTCCCACAAAATAACACCAGCCGTGTTAATGTCCCATAGAAGTAAATTAGTCACAAATAGCACCATAGGGAACCAAAGTATTTTGAATGTATACCATATAATCAGGAAATGCCCACCCTCCTTATCTGCCAGGGAACCAGGAAACTGAAAGCTTTGTAATTTTAAACTGCCCATCAGTTACTATGAATCAATCACACATCTCACTTTGGAAAGCTAGTGTACATAAGGAATGCTGTTAAGATAAGAGAGGGCTGAAACTACACTCCCACTCTTGTTGAAATAGTTTCAGCCCAAGATTTCACGCTTGATGACTCCTGTCCTGGGCTCCTCTTTGTGCACTTCCACTGTGCTCCTCAAAAGGACTACAACAGGATACTGGATGTATTTTTTTTTTTCAAACTATTTATGCTGTTATCAATCAATCCTAAATCTATCTCAATTTTTTGCATTAGTAAGTCAATTGTATAAGATACTTTATGAACTCACAATAAGTTCTTCCTTTACCATATGCTAATACGTAATGATTGGAGTAATGCAAGAACAATATATGTCGCAGTCAGTTTTTGCAGCTACTTTACATCCAGCCATTTACTATGAAAATCAACCAGAGCCAAATCTCATCAACTCTCTCTTTAAAATTTGAGTCAATTTCTGGAAGAAACATGAAGGAGTTCATTTAAATAGCTAGAACATGGCATTGCTATTTAATGGCAGAGAAGACAACAGCTCTAAAAAGCACTGTCCTGTGCAACATTATGTAAATAACAATACATTAATATTTCACTGAATTTCATTCTCTTTTGTAAAATCAAGATCACCAATTCAATGCTTTTGTATAGATATGTGTATGTATACATAAACTTCTCTTTTTATTGGCTAGTGAAATGCAAAAAGTTGGGTCCAGAAGGTAAAGTGCCACAGAGTCTGAATGCTACATTTGACTTCATCAGGACCTGATCATGGTTAGAGCAGCTAAGCTCTTTCCAGTTTGAGTATGTTGCTGGTTTTCTGAGAGGCTGCTTGAATTCCTCCTTCATTTCACTTCTGGCTGTTATTAGCCTGAGTGATCCATGAAAAGGAGATAGGGTCAGTCTGCAGATTGGTTTCTTTGCCTTTCAGGTAGGCCATTTTCCTCTGTCTTCTGACTCGGTGTAATCTGATTATGCAGCTCTACCTTGGCCTGCTTACAAGATGTGTTTTGGGTCTGCCAGTGGAAACTGACATGCTTCACTTTCTTTACAAACCAGCAGTACCTTCCCTCTGAAAGGAAGTATTCTAAACCAAATAGTAATTGTAGTAATTTTACCAAAGAAGTACTGTGTGCTTCTTGATTCAAATGCCAGGATGGAATGAGAGAAGGGAACTCTCTTAGGTCAAGTTCTGATCCAAAGAAGCATAGAACATATTACTCGTTATAAGCCTTAGATGAAGCCTCTAAAACAGCAGGTACCTGTCAATGACAGTGGAAGATACCATGCTGCAGGGATCAGCCTGCAAGTTTCCTCTTTCCTCCCCCCTTTGCTGAGATTTTAGCTGCTAGAGGCAAGAAAACAATCTAATCATCAGTATGTGTTGTTGGGAATGCAAAATATATCCATACAGCCTTCAGCATGGTTTCCAGCATGAAGAGTAGCCAGCAACCAGAGATAGAAACTGGGGGCTGGAGGTACTGTTGTGGTAAGCTGGCGTCTAGTGTTTTTACAGACAGTTATTGTAAACAATGCAATGTAGAATGATCCTCTGTCAGATGAAGTAGCAAAAAAGGGCAAGAGTGACAGAAGCATTTTTCTCTTCCATATTATAATTGTTCACAGCTCCATAGGGGGCTACAGAAAACTCAGGCTGGCCCTAGGCCAAAGTTTGTACTTCAATCTTTAATTTATACTTGCATCAACCAAAATAAATAGCACAATTTTCTGTCAAGTGTTAACAGGAAATGAAACTGGGTAGCCACATATTTAGAAAGGTTTAAACTTTCTTCTCTCACAGCCATTATACCTACTCTATACCATTACCAGGTAATACTTCAATAACTGAATTTAGTGAAAGTACTTCTTGATGTTTAGTCTAGCCTGACTTAAAGAACTACTGTTTTGATGAATTCTTTCTAAAAAAAAAAGTATGATATCAGACAAGCCTACTCATGACAACTGTTTTTAAACATAGAATCATAGGATGCTCAGTCTTCTCACTGAAGTGCACTAACTTGCAGACAGAGAAAGCAAACCTGCTTTTGATTTCATTATTTGAAAAAATCTAATTATATTTTGGTGTTATATAAATTTTATATCTCATGGCAAAGAAACCGTCGATCTGAGGAGTAATCCCTGTTTCGTTAGTTTGTGTATTCTGACACAGTATATAGTATTACATTCTTAAATTAGTTGGAAGCCACACTGTGCAGCAAAGTATTAAAAACAAAAGTGAGAGCTCAAGCTGGGTCAAGCATATTTTGCACAGGTCCATTTAAAAATCTCATTCTATTAATATTAATAAAGATGTTGAGACACAAAAGTCCTTCAATTAACATATTAGGCAGGCGCAAGCTTTCAAGTGATCCCACTGTGAACAGCAAGAATCCAGTCCTCACAGCATAAAGCCATGAGTGTGCTGTGTACATAGTAGTGCAGCTAGAAATGCTAATGCCACAGAAGAGTGAAAAGGCAATGCCCTATTGTCTCCATAAGTAAACATCACTTTATTGCTTCAGCTTCCTCTTCTACTAAATGTGTGTATGCTGGATCTTGCTATTCCAGTAAGAATAACTTCAAGACCTGTTATCTTTGTCACCATGCTTTTTTATTTTACTGTTTTGTGGCAGGAACTAGCTGGAAGCTACATATAAGATTCAGGAAAGTGATTTTTATCTGACTGCATAAATTGTCTGTAGATTTCCCTAGCCTATGAACATTGTAAGAAAGAAATTAACTTGAACGTTCCAGAAATTACTTTGGACAATAATGGTTCCCACGGTACTAAGCTCCAACCATCAAGGCTCATTCACTTGCATATGACCTGATTATTTGACATTTCTTCACCTCATTCTTAGTGACTTCCGAGCACGATAAACAATAAAAGGTTACTGATGTCAACCCATTATGAGTCTCTAACACACATTAAAGCTCGTACTAAAGCCTAATACATTTGTAAATTGTGTTGATCTGCAAGGCATTATGATTTCAGGTTTCTGTAAATGTTTACCTCGAAGCTTTAGTCAATGCTCTGCTGTCTGAACCAAAGCAAAGTTCTGCTTCCATCAGCTATTCACATAGCTGGTCGAATCACTGTCAGAGCAAATCAATAGGAAATTCCTTTCGCATACTGTAATTTATGGTAGACCTGCAGCAACAGAATTGGGATTAAAACGGGATAAGAAAAGGCAAGAAAGAACCAACATTTCTGCTCCCAGTGACATGATCAAAAAGACAGAGGAAAACCTTGTTTGTAATACAATTATAAATTAAAGTTCAATTCAGATACCATTTAAGGGCTAGTCGGAGCCTTCCTAACGCAAAATGAGTGAGTTTTAGGAAAAAGATAATGAAGTCTGAGCTTCAGTTGATAGAACTTGCTGTAGGTTTGGCTCTCGTTGCAGATAGCCAAGTTTAACCCCTCTTCTGCTAGCTTACTGACAGAAGACCACTTAAAAATGTGTCTCACAGACCTAACAACTTCTGTGTGTGATGGGGAGTCAGGTTAGAGGAGATGCTTCTAGTGACTAACAGTTCACTTCAGTGGGGCTGTTGCCAGTTTATCATTGGACATTGAAATTTCCTAAAAGACAGGTATTTTCTAGAATCCCTGGGGAGTGTTATAAATCTGTAAACGAAATCAGATGAAGCTCTGAAATTGTCTTACTGAACCGACTGATAATCTATTGGCACAGCAGCCAATTGCACAGCATGGACCCAGCTTTTATTGTACCCCATCCAAGAACTGCAAATTTCAAATCACAGAAGGTGATAACAGACTTCAGGCCTCTGTCCTTCTCTCATTGCTGGCAGTACCAGGAATCAAGGGCAGGTTCCCAGTTCGACGCAAGTGTGCAAATCACAAAGCTGTCATACTCAGCACACTGAATTTGCAGAGAGGATGAGGAAGGAGAAAGCTTGGAGAAGAAAAAAAGAATTTACAAGTAGTTTTGATACTGTTGTTTGTTCAAATTAAGTGGGCTGTACAGCATGGTCAGGGCACAACCAGGATACCCCTCTGCTTTCCCCTGGCTCCACTGCTGTGCGCTATGTACAGGACTTTGGGAGTGGGCTGCTTGAGCTGGACTTGAACTACAGTTTCACAGACTGTTAATTGTGTTTTGATTAAGTAAAAGGCTTTAGATTCCGAGTCTGCAAACCTGATATTTTCCTTAAACGCTTTTGAAGTGGAGGAAGAAGGAAAAAGAAATATAACCTTGTTTATTAGTAACAAAAAGTTGCTACTAATTTTTAGAGTCTGCCTCTAAATAGAGAAAGATTTTGGATGCTCAACAGTTCACTGCTGTGGAGAAAAGAATACGTTGCGTCTCAGCAGCAGAGATGGTATGATCCAAACAAAAATAGTGGCACTTAAAATAAAAATCCTCATTTACATCAAAGACATCCTGTTATGAGGAGGTCAAGTCTGTGCAGACAGGTCATCCTCTATTGACCCCCATGGAGGCATTTGACTACTTGTTTCTCTCTAACAAACTCGCTCTCTAAGGGAAACTGTGGGAACTAAGAGTTGTGGAAAGACTTTGCTACAGAAAGAAAAATGCTCGTGTTTCAAGGACAGATGAAGTCTACTGATTCCTTTAGGAGTTACATCACTGCTTCTTAAAGAAGAAAGATGAACTGCCTATTTATGCAACGACTTTGTTTCTGAAACTCTTTTTAAAGTGCAAGCAGTGGTGCTCACAACAGGGTGAAGTTTGACGTGAGATACACCGAAGAACAATTTCCATGCTCTTACTGCTAGTTAAGCAATGATGGAGCAGTCAAAAACAACTGAGCAAACTAGCTCCTGTGGGCAGCCTTGAGACCTGTTGCATGCTCATAGCCTGCTGTACTCATGCAGATGGGGCCAAACTGCTCCTAGACAGTGACACAGTATTTCCTCTGTGTGTTCAAGGGCTACAGGTTTGGTTTTTTTACTATAAAATCTGGAGAAAACAACTGCTATTACCTGTCCTGCCCAGCATGGGCCAATTACTTGTCCCAGCATTTAACTTCTTGTATTTAATTTCTCACCCATGAGGAATCAGTTGGCTCACAATGCCTGGGATAACATAATCCTTGTCTTCCAGAGTTAAAGCCAGAGTTAAACAGAAAGTTTATGAGACAGCTATAGAGAAGGGTAATCAATAATAACCTTATCATCATGTAATTCAATTTCTATCAGAGGTCAGTAGAAGGCTGAAGTCAGAAGTGTTCTGTATTTGGTATAATTTAAGATACCTTGAAGAATATGGCTTTTTCTCACTGTTACTTCATTTTCCTTGAAATTGCTTTGCTCCTTTTCTCTTTATCGTGTTAAGGGAAGAATAATGGCACATTGTCCATCAAAACAGTGGACAAAATGATGATCTTGTGAAACACAGTTTGAATTTTATAAGGGATAGAGATGTAATGGTGTGTGAATATAAAGAAAGCCAATTAACATATGTTCCAATGCTGTTCATTTTGTTCTCATGTAATAGCAAAAATATGGAATTTGTATATTGACTTTAGGAGGGCCTAAAAATAGCTTTGAGAAGGAGTCAAATTGTCGTTTCTGTACTTGGTTCCTTTTCAAGGTCCTAATGGGCCAAATTTTGTCCTATTTTTACAGCTGTAGTTTTCTAAAGGGCTTTCCTTGCAAACAGCAGTTGTTTTGTACTTTCACCAGCAGCCTGGTTTTGACCGGAGTCTGTCTGAAAAAGAACCTTGGGATTTGTCTCAACATACTTAATTGGACTTAAAGTGTGAGCTCTAGGAATAAGAGACTGTTGTTAGCGTGAACTTAAATAATGCTAATACAGGGTGCAATTAAATGACTACAAAGAATGGGTACATGAGTTGCCTTGCCTGCCTGCCTCTTAGGTGGCCAGACTGCATTAAGAAGCTTTAATTTTGTGGCTTCTTTGATACTTTGAGCAAGTCCTACCCTCAGACGTGCACATGCAACTACCATTGAATTAATACATCTCCTGTTTATCTCTCAGTACTACATCTAACCAATTCTCCAGTCCTAGACTCCTCTGACAGCTCAGTGAGTGTAACATGATTCATCCTTCCCTCCTCTTTCTCTTCCCTTGACTAGACACTAACAAACACAACAGAACTTGAGACAAGAGGCCCCTTATAATGAAAGATTCAATCACATCTTACCAAAAACAAAGGAGGGCACTTGCTAGCGCATGAAGCCGACTCCACTCTTCTAATTGCAGTACCTAAATACAAGGGCAGAATGGCACATATTCTCCTCCAGTACAAGCAGGGGCAGTCTGTCAGGTCTCCATGCTGGTGCACTTGTTTAGGGTTGAATTTGGCTTAAACAATAAAACTGTGTATTTTACAGGACTTAAATTGTTCCATCGAACTGATCATCCCTCTGACATGCATGTCTACTCAGCAGTGTAAAGCTAAGAGTATTCCTTTATGTCGTATATATGTTTTATTTATGTGTTTGCCATATACTATAATATCTGTCTCCTCTACCAAACAGCTGCAACACTCCCACAAACGTTACATGAAAACCAACTCATTCATTATGATCAGTATTTTCTATGTTTTGTGCTCTGGACTACATTATAAACTTCCTTGACTCTTTCAGAGAGGTCTTGTTCACAAGGGAACATGACTTCAGTTCCTAAAAGTACATTTTGAAATTACTTTTAAGAATGTCTCTAGAACATCATCTGACTGCTGACAACTCTGGAGTTTCTTTGTATTCTGCCCAATTTACTGTGTAAAGTGAGTTGTTTGCAGTCACACAGGAGACAGAAGGGAGACAAAAAGCATATGAAAAGAGACAATCAAACCACAGAGAGTAGTAAAGCTTTTAGGGACAATGTCATCCTGAAGTGGGTTTAAAGATGGTGAACCTGACACAAATATCTGTTTTTAATACAGGAGTGGGAATGTAATGCTTACAAAGATGGGCAAGGAGAATACAGAAATGGCCATATTGAATGCTTCCTAAAAGAATTTCTTATCCTAACAGCAGCCAATGCCATCTCCTTCAGAAATCCTCTTCATTATGCGCATTTGGCATAGTCTGCAATCCAGTTATATAACTAAAGGCAATTACAAGTATTTTTATATTACTGAACAACAGCGGGAATCGTACATCTTAATTTGAATAAGTAAGAATTAAGTCAGGAGTTCAGAAAAAATATATATGAGTTTGGGCAGAATGAGCAACTTGAAAGTGAGATGAAGTGGCAAGGCAAACCAGTAGCTATGATGTACGCACTGGGATAGTACGAAGAATTGAAGGAAACTCCAAAAAGTCATGCTTGACTACTGGTAGAATATTATTAAAAGCAATTACGAACATCAGTGGAGAAAGGAGTTGAAGATTTTACACAGTTTTCTATTTGGGCCACATTAGGATGATGCCAGAAGAACAAACTGCTTTTGTATTTACAAATGTAAATGAACTCGCTGACCCAAAGTTAAAAGAGTTAAACAAACAGAAACAGCCCTGAGAGTAAGAATGTATTAGCAAAACAAATGAAAATTAAAAAGAAAAATTATCATAGCTTCTTTAGAGGGAACATATCTTCTCTATGGACAGGCCCTTATATATATATATATATTTTTTTTTTTTGAAGGTATATAAAGCACAGCCATCTTTTGAGCATTTTTTATAAACTGAGTGAATCTGTGCAACGTAGAACATGAGCCTGAATTTTACTTAATGTGACGCGCTTTATTACCAGGTAAGCATGATGGTGTTACTCAGTGTCTGATGGTGAAGCAGGCGTGTAGAAAGATCTAAACAAGATTTCCTGCATACGAGTTAATTTCATCAAAAAAACCATAACAGATGGTACAGCAAGTGAGACATATGCTGAATGAAGAAAAAAGGGCAGAAAAAAAAAGGAGTTTCCCTGTTGACAATCAAAGTACCTAAGTATTTGGATGATGAAAAGGCAAGAGAGATTACTCAAAGTAAATGTGTATGCATTATCCTAAAATGCAAAATTAATTTACACCAGATGAAGAGCGTGGACCAAATTTTGCCTTTTGACCCATCAAGAAAATTATCTCAATGGATGGAAACACTTGGTTTCCAATTCAGCATGAAAATGTGAGGCCTCAGCGTCAACTACACTATTAAAATGTTAGATACATGCATATCTTAATAGACTATACCGAAGCAACAAATTCTTGCTCCTTTCCAGTGTTAAGTTAAGGTCATCCTGTCTAACAAACCATTTCATATAGACTCTCTCAAAAGTCCACTCTGCAGGCAATGGCAGATAACAGACAACTGAATGACTGAATACTCTAGGTCATCCAAAAAATTAGATCAAAGAGTCCCTGTAGTCTATTGAAATGCAATTGCTTCCAAATCACATTGTGGTGTTCCAGGCCTGAAAGAATGGGTCACTGCAATTTTATTGTAGAGAAGCTATTGCTAATGAAAGGAACAATGGAAAGATTAGTGCTACCAACCATATAGAAGAAACACCACTTTCGGTTTAATTGCAGTGAACAAAGCAAATAGGAAAGAAGGGCAACCAAGTGACAAAAGTAGTTGGTGCAAAGAGGATATAGAAGCTATTCACAAGGTTCTCTTGGTCAGGGCACAGCGTCCAAACTTAACATATGATTACTGAATTTGGATCACAGTAAAAAGCAACGCGGTTGTCATTACAAACAGCTGATGACACATTTTTAAGAGAATAGTCTTGCAAACTGAAAGACTAAGAATTCTGTTGATAATTTTCCTGCTGAGCACTAGTTGCACAGAAATTAATAAAAGGACAGAGAGAAAGGAACAATTATACGTTGTGATACTGACTCCGCAGGAGATTATTAAAAGTTATTTTAAATTGGTGAATGAAGTAAAACAATTTAAGGTGAACTATGTTAAACCTTGGAACTGATTAAAGAAGGAGGCAGATTCTAATTGATGATAGTGTAGATACTGAAAAGGTTCTGCCATAATAAATTTTTTGAAGCCACAATATTTATTCTCTTTTGATCAGTTTCTGGATCTTTTGTAAGTGAAGCTTACCAGTCATAACAACCTCTATGTCGAGACAGTGGTAAAAGATCCATTTCAGTCTCAGTTAAGATCACTACATTCTGTTCCTCTGTGACCCGAGGCAGACTTGAACCTTCCTTCTCCAGACAAGACACGACAAGCCCAGCTCCACTTAGCTCTTGATGCATGTTAGAAAATAAAACGTGACCAAACAGGGAGATCACCCAAACTCCAGCTGTTGCACAGAGGCAGAGCGCTTCCCTTAGAGGAAATGGCAAACACTGCAATAAGTTAAAACAGCTTTTGTCTAAATAAAAATGATAAAACCTATTAGTTTTGAAAATTAAGCTTCCATAGAAATTCCAAACTAAGTGCATCTGATAATGACAGTTCAGTACTACAAGCATAAAAACAAACAAACAAAAACCAAATAACAAAACAAAACAAAAAAATCATTCCAGCTCCTGGCATCTGCTTCAAAGCCACATTTGCAACTGTTCAAATGAACCGGAAAATACTAATTCATCTAACTGCCGTGACCAACAGGTAAGTAGAGCATTCAAAATATTACCAGACTACTCCAACCAGTTATCAGTATTCAACAGCTCTTCCTAGTGAACCACCCTCTTCTCAAGTCGCTGATTACTATTTCAAAAGAAACACTGGACGTCTGAAGTGCCCCTCTTTTGGTCTCACCATGCAGTTTAATAGCCCTCGTGATCAAGTACCTTTGCAAATGAGATTTCTAGAGGGTGACCCAACATATCCTTTGGACCTCTGAACCATACAGCATGAAGATAGCTTCATATAACCTAGCACTGTTGAACATCACTGTTCTAATCTGCATCCATATGAAATTTGTGAATCTTTTGCCCTAAAGCTAACAATATTCTCTAGTTAACTATCCTGAATTACATCAGTAAAGACTTTTTTGGAGGAAAATAGCACTATCAAATACATTTTGGAAAAAAAAAAAAAATCATTTGTGCATAATAATTTTCCATGAACTTGGACAACAGCCATCAATAGAAAATATGCAAAGACAGTATTTAACACATTCGTTAGAGATCCACTCATCAAGACTTACAAACCAAAGTAGGCTGGCCGCAGGAAGCTAAGGGAAATTGGTTCATAACTGCTGCTGAGTTAGCAAATTCACCCTTCCTTAAAGCAGTTGACAAAACTAAGTATACATTTTTTTCTCATTAGCATGCGGTTTGATTCTTTATTCACAGCAGTTCACAATAGCAGGAAGAACATTTATTTAAGAGGAAGCAAAACAGGTAGAAACTATCAAGAACCATAACAAATGAAAGCTTCTATGGGCTAATTACTAGGCCTACCAGTCTTCTGCAGTGCTGTCCTTAAAGATACCTTCCTTAAAGGTGTGATACAGTTCACTGTCTATAACTATAGCTCTTCTGTTAAATGCAATAACAACCAGTGGTATTAAGAAAATCACCAAATGGCATATGGTACATAAAGATCTTTGCCAAAACAACCACGGTTCCAAGTATGAAAATAGTTTTGAGTACTGATTTGTTTGAAACACTTACCAAGCCTACACATGTAGATATTGCTACTGACGAGGTACTATCGTTCCTTATAAATCCCTGGTAGAAACATTGCTCAATTTCATGTTCCTGAGAATTTGAGACTCCATCTTTCCCAAGTACCTGGACAACAAAACTGTTGCTTAAAATGGTTGAAGGCTTAAGTTCTAAGTGAAGCTCCTGTCCAAATGCTGAAAATTTGTAGTGCAAGGAACTCCTTGAGCTGTGAGTTGATCTCTTTTTCCTAGTACTGTGCAAAACATTGTGTGAAATGTACGATCCACTGGAATCCACTCTGACAGGTGTCACAAAGACATAATCTGTAACGATAAAGTTAGCCATCAGCTTCAGCATCCAGTAAATAAGGTGTCATTATAACACAGTACGCAGCGGGCTTTTGTTATGGTATGAAGAATTCCCTCATTCAGGGAATAGCCTAAAAGCTCCACAGGCTATGTGTATATAGGCTTGGCTGCATGTATTCACCCTGTAAGTCACACAGCCTCTCAAACAGTGTTTGTTTCCTTTCTGCCCCACTGAGAGGTACAGACTAAGTAGCATAGCTGTGAACATTCCCACAATCACTCTTCTGAAGACATTTGTCATCACCAGCAGATCTGTAGATTTTCCCCTCCCCCTGTATTAATTGCTGTCAAATGTGAAGGCTGCTTTGGTTTGAGGTGGCTTTTTTTTTTGTTCCCTAAGAATGCAGCAAATATTGTATCACTGTAGGGGAAACCATGACTGGGACTTTGTAGAACTGTACCACTTGTTCAAATGGATTAAAGGATTAATTTATTAATGCCTTAACTGAGTGAGACCTCATCTCTTTGTAGTGACTTGATTAGACTGGGTTTCAAATTGTAACTGACCTTCAGAAGAAAGAGATTACATGCTACCTAATAACCTTTAGCCAGCCATTGCTAATTGCATGTCAAAGAAATTTATTGTTTTGGATAAAATACATGAAAAATTACAAAATTTAACTGAGATCTACTCACAGCAAACTACAAAAGGAGAAAACAGAGGCCCTGATTCAGCTGGCTGCACAAGCAAGTGCCTAGCCTGAAGTCCATCACCACTGCTCTTGATCTGTCCATACAGGGACGCTGGAAGCAGGCTCTGAATTGTTGTCATGTGCTGAACTAGCACCTAATCCCAGTGCTGTGAGTAAGTATGCTGAATAAACTGCTTCCCAGCCCCACTGAACTGTTGGGTTGTACCTCTGTGCACCCTTAAAGATGCCTGTACATTTGACAGTTAGACAACCCACTCCTCTCCCTAAACTGAAATAATACCATTGCAAAAGAAGAAAAAAAAACCTTCTTTCTTATCTTGTTAAAGATGTTACAGAAACAATCAATCTCCTGGCCTGAGTAGATTTTATTGGGCACACACTAAGCTGAACACATAAGCAGTGATAAGCTGTTTCTTCTTAGTGGAAACAATACATCAAGAGCTTTTACTTTCCTGGAGTAGTGTTAATCAGCCTCAGAAGTCAGGACGCTAAGCAGGCTAGTGGCCAAAAACTGCAAGCAGCTGCTGGAGTGAGGGAATCCCCTGGTGAACAGGCAATGGGTGCAAGAGGGTTTTCCTTCCAGCACCCTGGTATGGTTCTCCACTGTATTTTATTTCCCCTCTCATCCAATAAAAAGCACATACTGCACTTCAACCTTCCCAAAGTCATCAGCATCTAAGTGCTAGTCCCTGCAGCCTGGGAACAAACAGCCCCCGGGCTCTCATTCACACAGCCTTTTCTCTCCAGGTTTGCTCTCCCTTAGCCTGCAGTGCGCTGCTTCTTCCGCTCTCCCACCCAAATCTTTTTACTACTTTTGTCTCCTTGCTTCCATAACAAACACATGAGGTTTTGATGTTGTGGCTATGTACACATTCATCTTTCTAACTGCACATGTATATATGGATGTATTTACCATCTCATTCATTCATCCTCTTTGCCTGTAGACATCATTCCTTGTAGTCTTTGCACACAGGGCTGAACAAGTCAATCTCTGCCCAGAGTTAGCTGCTTTACAGAAGCCAACTCGCTTTCACTTTATGCTCCCCAAACGCTGAAGCTTCTTCACTTTAAATGCTCAGTCTACCAAGAAAAAAAGCGTCTACACAAATGTTCGTATACATAGATACAGAAAGAGCAATACAAACCATGGTTTAATTCACTGCTACTGATGCTGTCACTGGTTAAACTTGCTGCATGAGACATGCAACAGAGGCAGCACAGCTGCAGGGTCTGCAAGAGAAAGAAAAAAAAAAGAGAGAGAGAAAAGGAGTATTGGGCGAGATTCACTTGACAAGGGAAGGCAGAAAGACAAGGCATCAGAAACTGTGCAGTAACCTGCTACGCAAGTACACTAGGCGATTGCAAAAGAAAGTGCTCTCGACCTGCCTTTACAGCGTTTCCAAGCCACAGGAAGGTCGGGAACTGCATGGAGCTGCAGCTGAGAATCGCGGCAGGTAAAGTCCAGACGACCAGCAGGAGACAGTCCATGTTCCGCCGTGCACCTGGCATGCTACCTGCTCCCCGAAGCGCGCGGCGGCCGAGCCCGGATCCCCCGCATGGTCACCTGGGCTCTGCCCCGCAGCAGCTCCGGCGGCCGCCTCGCAGCGCCGCGCCCCCGCCGTGCGCGACGGCGGAGCCCATGGAGCGGCGCCCAGGTGAGCGCGCCCTCGCCGCCCGACGGCGCGCACGCTTTAAGCCTCCGCCGCCACCGCCGCCGCGGGGCAGCGCTGCCTCCGGCGCCGCGTCTCGGAGCGGTCGCCGCCCGGGGGGCGCCGCGGAGCGGAGCGGGCGGGACCAATAGGGAGGCGGCGGAGCCGAGCCGGGGCTGGGGCTGGGGCCGGGGCTGGGCCGGGGGGCGCGGGGGGAGGCACCTGGGCGAGGGGGAGAAGGAGGCGGCTCCTCCAAGCGTCCGGGAGCGAGGAAAGGCAGGGCTGAGGGAGAGCGGAGGTGCCGCACACCTGCGGCAGCGCGACGAGCGCGCAACTGGGGGCGAGAATGGAGAGCTGAGACGCAGGGCTTCATCAAACGGGCAAGTGGGTGATGATATGGGGAGAAGGGGGCTGGGAAAAAGGAGAAGAGCCATCCAGCGTCCAAAGTGCCACTCATTCGGAGAGAATAAGCTGTTATTTTCTGTTATTTTCAGGGGAAACAAACAATCAAAATCAAAAATTAGATTGCTTGTGGAGGAAACATATTTGTGATAGCCAAGACCTGTTACTGAACATTGAACACTGAACACTGATGTCAGTAGGGGAGCTGGCTTTGTGCAGTGGTTTACAGGTACTGAGCCAAAAGCAGCACCAGGCCCTGGGCTTGACACATCCAGTCCACACTGTTAGGTTACAGTTTCTCTTCTACAAAAAAAAAAAAAAAACGGCAGTAAAGGATGAAAGGTCTAAATAATCGGGAAGGAAACTTAAGTAGTGGAGTTAATGGGACAGCCCCAGGTTGGCACACAATACAGAACTTGTTTCTGATGGTTTTGGCTGCACGTAGAGAAGCGTCCCTCACCTCACGATCTCCCTTTTGTGCTGGACAGTTTTCCTGTGTACATCACAATGCAATCTCACTCAGAATCTCCCCCGTCCTGGTGTCACACCATGCAAACAGGCAGTGGCTGTGTCACCACCAGGTGCCCGGTGCTCCACTTGGCTCAGGATACAGCACGGGGCGGGGTGAACTGGGGGCCAGCTCCATCCACCTCCTTCCCCTGGGCTTCCTGGTGGCTGCTGTGGGGCAATGCCTCACACAGATCAGAAATGCTTTCCCTTCCAAAGCATTGCTGTCCCTAAACCTTAAAAAACGTCACAGGTGTGGAACTGCTCCTTCACCTGTCTATTTCCCAGTGGTTTTACATTATCACCTTGCTGAATCTATCATGATAAAGTTTCAAGACCTTTTTGTAACAGTGCACCTCTCACAGAGTATGTTCAAAAGGATTAGCTGGCTGCAAGTTTACAATGGTCGCAAAACATATAAACTGTGCTCTGCATAAGAGATAATAGGAGAAAAGAATGAAACCACAGGAGCTATAATTTTATTATCAGCCCTCAACACCCTGAACAGACAGACCTAACTGTTTTCAGTAGACTATCTGACTGTGAAGACTGACATTTTATTTGCTGGAAAGGGAAGGAAATACATACAGACCTATACCCCCAGCAAGAATTGTTTAAAAAAGAAACAACAAAACTTCCATCACAAACCTAGCACTCCCTGGAAGGTAGTTCTGATCTTGATTTCTGTGGAGCTGAGGCTTCACCCCGGGGATTTGTAGTTTCTGAGAATGATCAAAGTAGAAAAGAAAAAAAGCAATACTGTTTTGCATGACTATAAATGACATGTGTCTAAATTTGAGTTGGCATTAGGCAGGGGACCCCAACCTTCCTTGGCCTGTAGGCAGCATCACTGATCAGTTAGTGTGCTCAGACAGCATCATACTTTGCTCTCTGAGTCAATCACAGCCCCAGCAGCGATGGTCATAAACATCAGAGAATCCTGCAGGCAGCTCCTTACCATGTGCAAACATCGTTACCATGCAAACCACAAGCAAATTAAAGCTCCGCAGTGTGGTAAACAACCTTGTGTCAGAGGGTTGGCTTTCTCTCCCACTCCTGAGCACTTCCCACCTCAGACAACCACCTAGGATGTATTCCTTCATTACCATAACATGGTCTGTTTGTGAATTCTTCTCTCTTCTCACTAGGCCGCCAGGTTGGACACTGCTAAAACCTTTTCATGCTGATCAGTTTTGTCATATTTTTAGTGTACCACTTTGTATCCACCTGCTGTAATTCTCTCCCCTATCGACATGAGAAACTCTTCCATAACCAGTGAACATAAGGAAAAGTCCCAGTCCTTGATTATTTTTGTAGATACGTTTGTATTAGAAAGTAATCTGAATAATGTGTATCATATTTAAATCATATATGATTGACAGCTGGGAACAGAGTACTTCCAATGAGAAAAAGCAGCAGTGAAGGCTTGTTGATATCAAGTACTTTAGTCACATTGTACTGACTGAGTAAGAATAGTAAAATCAGAGCAAAAACGGTTTTTTGCTACCTTTGCATTCACTTCCTGCAACTCCATTCCTCCTTGACCATTTCTGCGACTATTTCTTACCAGGGAACATACTTGTTGAGTTGTTCACAATACTTCCAGATTAATCTTGATGCTCTCTCTGTGCTGATCCTTATGAAGATGTTTCACTCTCAGCAGGCTTTGGTGCTGACTAATCACATGATGGGTGAAACTCCTTCTGGAGAAGTCTTCATGAAAACATCTTTCCAATTGAAAAGGACCCTCTTCAGAAAGAGCTGGTAGTTTTCAAGACTGTCAAGTTCATTTTCGTCCCAAGCTGAGTAGTCTCCAAAGTGCAATTACTTGGTTATGCTCCATGCATACCATAACATTTAAGTTTTTCCTTTCTTGTTGTATTATTCATTCAATAATCCCAAGGCAATTTGTGAATTTATATACTTCATCTGCAGAGTTCAGCAATTATTACTCACTTGTAGTGAGGTTAAAAGAAATCTTCCAGATCTTCTAGTCCAGCAAAACATGTGTGAGTTCATAATTTGTAGAAGCGTTCATACAGATTACATGTAGTGGCAGGGATGTAACCAACTGGTACAACTGGGATTGTTTAGACTGGAGAAGAGGAGGCTCAGGGGAGACCTCATTGCACTATACAACTTCCTGAAGGGAGGTTGTGATGAGGGAGGGCTTGGCCTCTTCTTCCAGGCAACATTCTCCAGGACCCAAGGAAATGGCCACAAGTTGTACTGGAGGAGGTTTAGATTAGACATAAGGAAAAACTATTTTTCTCAGAGAGTGGTCAGGCACTGGAATGGCTGCCCAGGGAGGTGGTGGAGTCACCATCCCTGGCAGTGTTCAGGAGGCGTCTGGATGAGGAGCTACGAGATATGGTTTAGTGCCTTGTCGTAGCAATAGTGATGGGAGGACGGTTGGACTAGATGATCTTGTAGGTCCTTTCCAACCATATGATTCTATGATCCTATGATTCTATGAAAACCAGCATGGCTATCTGTATGTTACCTAAACTCATCCAGCACCATGCAGTTAAATAAGAGGACAAATCTCTCCAGCTGGTATAAGTGGCCATTGCTCCTCTGCTTGGCTGGCACACAGAATCTGAGGAGACAAACTGATGCAGTCCTTCCTGCTGGGACAATCCCCATGCAGAAGGGAGGCTGCACAAGCAGATTTCATGGCCTCTCTGCTGTAGGGAGCATCTGAGGTATGAGTGGGTTACCACTGGGACATGACACATCCCTGATGATGACCTGAGGACAGTGTTTGCCTCCACCCTCCAGCTAGAAGATGCTAGCTTCCTCCATGCTCGTACCTTAGTTGCTCTTACCTCCACAAACCACATTTATAAAGCACTAGACAGTATTGCAATTCCTGTTAACAGCAGAGCTCCTCCTATACCATATCCTCTCCTCTCTCCCCACATTTTAAAAGCTACCCTAATGAAAAGAAACAACAAATCCTTCTTTGTTTACTTCCGTGAAATTTGAAGCTGGCCACAATATTCTCAGGAATGGGAAACACTAGACTAGCGTATACCCAAAAGCACATGCAAAGCACACTTCAGCATTTCTAGCCAGTGTATAGCTTATAATATAAGCTACTGTAATAAAGTTGCTTTTGCATGATGGTTAATTGCATTCTTCAGTGACACATGACATGGGCTATACAGCATCACTGGTTATTCTGTTTATAGGTGACTATATTTCAGCTGACATGGAAACTGTATAAGTAACGAAAACATCTACTGCTTGACTTGGTGTGGTTCCTCCATTAATTCATGTTCCTTAAGGGCCTGAAAATTCACAGAATAAAATTCCACCATCTCTCCAGTTTCTGTATTAAATTCTGCTTTCTGCAGAAGCCTCAAAACATGGTGTGAGGACTGAAGTTATTTCCTCAAATGGTCTTTAAACCCACAGTTTTCAGATTGCATCCTATAAATTCTGGCAAACTCCAAGCAATAAAGAGTAATCTCTGTGGAATAGGTTTTCACCACCATTTACAGTAATATTTTCTGTCAATAAGTCCCTGAGTTCATTTCACATAGCTTTTTAATCACCGCCACTGGAAAAGGAGCTTGATCCAGCATTCCTCCTGCACCCTAACTCCCAATGAAATCAAAGAAACAATGTTTACATTTTTTCCTCACCCAATTTGCACGTAGCACTGGGCTGTTACAGTCCCAAAGAAATGCTTTTGATTACAAATATTAAACACAATTTTCTGCTTACATGCATTTCTCTGTGTTGCACAGCATGTCCATCCTAATTTGATTAGTTCTACACATTTACTTGTGCTAGCTGGACATCCTACTTTCTGGCATGGAGCATGAAGTTCCAGCTCTCCTGCTGACTTGCTCCTATTGTACTTGCTCCATCCTGCTACACCAGAAATTTGGGCTCAGGAGCGGAACTAAACCCACCTCCATGCTGGATGCTTACGGCTGACATGCAGAAACTTCCCAGAGCAATGTTCTGCATTTCTCTTGCAGCCAGCTCTGTAGGTTAATGCTTAGATTTTAGACAAGATTAACTGACTTGCATTTCCAGTGTCACCAGCAATTTTTAGTAGGGGGAGGGGAGACCAAGGCAGCAAGAAAGACAAGGTAAAAACTCGGCAAATTGCACTTACCTGGCTCCAATCCAAATGTCAAAAGTTGCTGCCATGGCATCCCAACACACTCTGTGGCTGAAAAGTGAACAGGGGGAAGCTGCAGTTCAGAACACGGGGGCTTTGTCACACACCCACACCAGAATTAAATGAAAATGTCCATCACTAATAGAAGAAAAATAAAAGCTGTCATTGTGGGTGGCCCGACTATGGATTTGCAAGCAGTACATTTTAGAAGAGTTTTCCTGGATAATTTCCAAGTGTAATTAAAGAACAGGTACCTCCAAACTCACAGAATTCTAATAAAAACAATTATGCAGTTTATAACGTTGTGCACGTGCCAACATTTCTATTTATACAATGGATCAAAAATGGCACAGGAGAAATCATTCAGTCCAGCAGGTTCAAAGATCCACTTTGAAAATGCTTTTCATAAATACTGATTTGCAGTATACCTGGAAAGACATGTAGCCTATGGGGTTGCAAAGATAAATTTAAAATTCCTGCAAATTACTTCTAAAACACTAGTATTTGTTTCAGACATACTCTGGCATAACATGCGAGAAGGAAAGCCCAGCCTCTGTTACAGTCAGCCAGCATCTGCATCCCAGAAAAGGATAAACCAGGCCAAGAAAGAAAATTCATATGGAAGTTTCAACCTCTTTCTTCCATGATGGGAATGTATGAGGTTACTCAGCCCAAAACTAATGGCATTGGGATGAAATGGTACCTCATTCATTTCTTACTGTGTACAAAATGTAATTGTTTCATCTAATCGTGGCTAGATGTTCTTCTAGCCTGCTCCTAGAAGAGAGGAGCTCCTAGAAGAGAGGAGCAGGCTAGAAGCCTTCTTTGGGCTTGACATACTATCCCCCTCTTTAATTTAATTTCTGTACTAGAAAGATAAATCCTCCTGATGTGGCTTGTTCCTTTATTTTAACAGCTATCATGTGAGCATCAGTTGGGGTTGCTGTTAAGACAAGATCCAAGATGAAGGTTTTCCTGCTTGTATCCAGTTAGTTTCAGAGTGGGACTCTGAGTCCTGGGTTGAAAATTTCCAGTGCACTCTGGGGACTTAATTTTCCAAAGTACTAAGAATTCAGAGCCCCATTTGAGATCAATAGGAACTGAACCTGCTCAGCCTTTCTGATAATGATTCCCTGTACTTTTTTGAATAACATGCCTTGAGGAGAATATTGCTGGGAAGATATTGTCTCCCCTCCTTTCTACATATGTTTCTTCTTTTATTTGGTACTAATTTCATGGGCCAAGCAAAGAAGAAAATTGGCTTCTCTCTCCACTGAATTTCATTATTTGCAGATTTTTTTAATACAAGATAATGCTTCTTTGGCTGGCTCCTGGGATTCCTCTATTAAAAACTTCCCCCCCTTTTCACATCAATAAGCCTTTGTTACTTCAGCCTTCTTGCTGGGAACATAGACTGCAAAGAAGTTCACAAAGTTTTTCAGTCCCTTCCATGTAACAGCTGCAGCGTACCTGCAAGTACTTTATTATACCATTTTCAATTGAGTATCAGCCCATTTCCTAGGAAAATTAGGTGCTTTTACTTCAGATCCCAAGTATGTTCATCCTCCCTTTGCAGTTGTCTGTCCAGACCTACCATCTTCATTTCTCATTTACACAAAATGGACCTCTTGATGGGATTTTTAACTACAGCTTGGCAATTGAGTAGGAAAATGTCTCCCACAGATATGGAGCTGTTCAATATCTGCTTCTGTAAGGGTTCACAGCACCTTGCAATACTCTACAAAGAAGGCGTTGTCTAAAAAATCTGCTAGATATTCTGTTTGCTGTGTATTGAAAGACTTCAATCTCTTTTACCATAACAAGAGTGGGATGTGTGTTAGACACTGGAAAGCTGTATTATTTTTTTTGGAAGACCAGATTTGAATTTCTTGTAGGCAATTTTGTACCACAATGGCAGCAAACAGTCACCTCACAGCTTTGTATAGAAGCATGAACTCTAAATATTTTGCTAACTCTATTGTCTTTCACCAGTAAAACAAGGCCTTTACTTCTTACCTTCCATTTTTCTGCAAAGAAGGATATTTTTTACCACCGTCTTTCTTGCCAAAAGATGACAATAACCCATGAATATGGTAGTGGTAGTTGTACCGGATCCTGTGAGCTTGATGCTGAACACACACGGAACAGAAAATTGGTCCCTATCCCAGGAGCTCAGCTTACAGTTTTTAATTTACCACAGCTTTCTTTGCATTCCTAATTTGCAAACAAAACTATTCCCTGACTGTGGTGTTGATTTCCAAAGGTAGTTCAGCATGTTTAGGAGTCAAACAGTTGTTTTACAAACTCAGTGTTACACTGGTTGCCGTGACAACATTTAATAATATCTTACTATGTGTGTGTACTGAGTGGAAAGTGTTTGATTTGTTCAATAGAACCTGATGTTGGGAAGAAAAAGGAATGAAATCATTTTAGGCTGTATGCCTGTAACATTGAAATTAACAGCCCCTCTTCTCTGAAGAAGAACTCTGAAAGCGGTAACGATGGAGTTGGACCTAATGGTGGGAATTCTGAACTATTAAGACAAGCACTTTGGTGGGGAAGAACGTAAAGCTCACTGGTAGAGTTAAAGAAGTGGTTTTTAGGCATATTACAATAAGAGAAATGTGGAACAGTATTCATGAAAATCCTAATGACGCAGCATAAAACCGTACTCTGAAAACCCTCACATGCCAGTCTAAGGTTATGTATGCCCATTTTTACTGAGAAGAGCCTGATAAGCAAAATCCTTTCTTTCCATTACGAAATACCAAATACCGTGAAAGTGATGTTGCTTTACTATGTGAACGATCTTTTTAACATCAATAAAGTTGATTTCATGCCCTTTTCAATCATTTCCCTTTAATGAGAGCAGAGTGGTTTTGTTTTGTTTTTTATCTTGAATTGAAATGAGATTTAAAATCTTCTCCTTGGCAATGCTGACAACAGCAACATTGTGCTAGAACTTCATAACCAGAAACTGAAACCGATTAGTCCATTTGAGAGTAACCTGATTATTTTTCACCCATGCTCACCGGATAAGTTTACTGAGTTGCATCCAGCAAGAAGTGCTGATTTCAGCTCTGCCAGACCAGCAAGCGTTGCCTCTGTCCTCGTGGTATGAAACTGCAGTCACACACATGTGTCTCAGACATAGCCAAGCAAAAACTGCAGTCAGAAATCAACACAATATTGTATACAACTTGAGTTACCCTGGCCTATTTTCATGATTCAGAGCAAACTGGAACGTAAAGAGAACAGAAATGTGATGCGTATATATCAATTAGATTAGACAAAGTACCTTCCCTTTTTATGACCTATAATAAACTAAGCCATAAGTATTTTTTCAGGATCTTTTATGTCCTTTTGATTATGTATCCATTCATTTGCAATCACATTCTAAAGGTGTCAGGAGTAGCAACACCTAAATGTTGTTCTCATGAGTAAACATCGCTATTTGCAGCTGCACTGCAAACTGAGAGAAATTGGCAGTTTATTATTAGATATCTCTTTTCCAAATACTTTTTTTTTTTTTTTTTTCCTAAAATCCTGCTTCATCACAGTATACAGACAATGCGATCTAAAAGCATATTGCTTTGGATGAGGTCCAGCCAGCTGGGATTCCTTTCCAAGGACCTGAAATAGAACCAAGGCAGGGCATACTGAGGTGAGCAGCTTCCAGATTTTACCTGCAAGCTCTGTAGGTGGCCTAAGGCCACTTGAATCGAATCCAAATCAGGCACCTGGCCCTGGCCTGGATGCCTGCCAGTTTCATAGCATATTCTAGCCCTGAATTGTTGTGTCTGGACTTATTTCATGGCTTATTGTTGTATGTCTTTTTAAACTAATTCCTCACTGAAAGACATTTGAAATTCAAAGCTTTCTTCAGTTTCCCACTTTATTCTGGAGCTGCATACACTTGCCTTACTAGATCCAGGGAAAGCCTGCTCTGAGAACTCACTAAATGGAGCTTAACACTTTAGTAGTGTGCAGGCTGTTGTTCTTGGGAGGAAGAAAAGGGAGGATGGGTGCTTATGTTCTGCTTTACTTTGTTGATAAACATGATGAGATACATCTTTTGTAAGTTTTCACCACAGAGTTTTAAGTGCCTGTACTGTTTAATTTTCAAACTACTTTTTTTTACAGGTGTGAACTGAGTGATCTCTTTGCAGTGATTAAAGCTTGGTTGTTTATTAACTAAAAGTGTGGCTTGTACATGCTAGCCCTTGAATTATTGTAGGCTTTTATTATGGCTCCATCTTTCATATTTTAGGGAGATTTTTCTAATTTCTTCCTTATGTGCTGCCTAGAAGGAAATCTAGTGTGCAGCTTCATGACCATTGGACTTTTTTTGGAGTACCATGTCAGACTTTCTCATGCTCCAAAACTCCTAATGGAGAAAAGAAATCCCCTGAAATCCAAATGTGAGCATTTTAGTCAATGTTTCCTCTACAGAGGAATAGAATACTTAAAATACTTAAGGGAGAATTTAGTAGTGGATGATACATGTAAATATGTGAACTTTTCCCTTAGAGCCAAATGTTTTGCTTTTGATGTTGAAATATTTTAAGTGGAAAACACTGCAGGATTTCTCAGTGCTACAAGGGCAGCTTAAATGGTAATGTATTCATCTTTCTTCTCCCTATCAGATCTGTCAAAATGGTTTGTATCTTAATGATTTTGTAAAACCAGCAAATCTAATCCTTACCAGACACCTGGACTTTATACTGCAGTGTTGCATATTCCTCATTACGCTGCTGTCTGGTCATTTTAATACTTGATTATCATTATTATACTAAGCAGTCTACTTAGCTGAACTTTTAAATGAACAGAAAGGTGGTCAAAAAAATTCAGCAGAGCACTGCAATCTTCTTTCCTAAGTTTGGTAGCTTTACTCCCACAGAAAGCATGTTGCTGTTTAAACAGCCCAGAAAAGAATTACCTGACCAGAATAAATAACTACTGCCTTAGGGCACGTTCCCTCTTGCATGTTGATTTGAAATTGCTGATCGAGTGTTAGATTAACTAAATTATTTACAACTCTCAATTAATAAATACCAAAGCAACTTTGCTAAAAAACAAAAACCACACAGAACATTAAACAAAGAGAATAATGGCCATGTCTGCAAAAATCACTTGGAAAGGTTTGTCAGATACCAGAGCATTACACAGAGAAGAAGAGAATCATCTTCAGGGCTAAATCAAGGAGAGTCTGTTATTTCCCACCTAAAAGTCTAGTAAATGACTCAGAAGGATTTAAGGACTGTTGGGCCTACAGGAATATCACAAGTAACTTCAAAGTCAAGAGAACACTTAGCCTGAGATTTATGTGTTGTATCAGCAATAACGGAAAGCCCAGGAGAGACCAAGGGTTCAAGACACAAACCTATTACGTGTGTGTGTAGAGTGTGGAATGTGGGAAGCTTAGGGCTACCATATTTCTGTCCACATTTTCCCAGAGAAAATGAAATGCAGTGAAACTAATGTGTCTGGGATGCATCCTTGATTTATACACATGCACTAAGTCCAGAGTGAATTGAACTTACTGTGCTCACACAGATCACCTATTCAGTGCACTCACATTAGATCCCATGCATCTCAAATGCTTGAGATCCATTGTTCATATAGCCTAGAGCAGATGCAACAACGTGCAGTAGATGTATCTGTGAATGACCTTGATCACCTCATCAAAATCCTAAGCAGACATCCCAATACTTCAGAAAGCATCTAGGTAGAAGAAGAGGAAAAGGTTAGATGCAGTTCTTGGTATATGGCATAAGTACAAATTTCATTTACTATGCTGACTGGTATCATTAGAAAAACATCTGAGGATATCACTCAGATTAGGTCAGGAAAAAGGACCTGCATCAATAGATATTTGAAATGGAGAGTTCCATTTTATTGCCCAGAATGCTCTGTGAGAGAGATTAGAAAAATACATTACTGTCCACTCTTGCCTAAAGAGGGACAGAAACAAATGCTGATGTTCAGGAGGCAGAGATACATCTTGAAATGTTAAAAATCCAATAAGCCATATTCTCTCCAGTCTAGTAGATGTGTTTGACCACATACATTAAAAATCTTGACCTTAAATACAGATTTGATGGATTTTCGTCACTTTTGGAAAGTGTATTGAAGCTTGAATGGGCTCTGAAGCCCCAAGATAAAGGAATAGCAGGCTTTACATTCAGCATAATTGAAATGTTTGGAACTCCAAAATGTATGTTAGATGGTTTTCAGGGCTCCTTCAAACTCAAGCCATTCTACATGCATGCATGCCTTGCCATGAACAGTAAAACTGGAAAGTCAGATATTGAAGTAATTCTACTCTCTGCAGTATACCACCATTATTTTGTATTCTGGAGTATAAATGCATTTGGAATGCATAGTGCAACACGCTTCTATACTGCGGCTGACAGCAACTCAAAAAGCTATGTTGTCTGTAAACCAGCTTCTTTGAACCCTGTCTAATGTCACTGTACCATGACCCATGTTCTGCAGCTACTTAACAACTGGCAGTTAAGAAACACTTTAAGACAAAAGTCTGATTTTACTTGGCAATATACTATGATGATTATCAAGCCAGGATAACTCATGCAACTCCGATTCCTTTGGATTTAAAAAAAAAAAGAAAGGCTACTTTTTCCCAAAATCTACTTAATTTTGGAACACAATGGCAGAGAGACACTCAGTGTTCAACTCTAAGGTATTTGTCTAAGTAGCCTAACTCACAGTGTGACCACAAATATTTTCCAAAACAGTATGAAAATAATGCTCAGCAAGTTTTCTAAATTCCAAGGGCAGGACACATGAAATCACAAACCCTAAAGTACTTATCTTATGACTTTTGCACCCAATCCCTCTGCATGCCCTAGCCTGAAAAGCTGACAGTGTGAAATGGACTTGCTACACACCTCTGAAGGATACGCTAGACCTAGTGTGTGCATAAAGGAATTCTGTTCTACACCACCATAACATTTTATACCCTGACTGCTGCAGGTCAAGACAAATTCCCTCTGTCAGTAAACCTGAAATTCCATCCAGCAGATGTCAGAAGTGAGCCTTGCACACTCACCTTCATGTCCCACAGTGTTCCCTAGTTCTTTCCATGACATTTACTGAACTTTATTTACATATAAAATGTAGATGACATAAAGACATTGAAACATAATGCAAGTTATATTTTAAAAAAGCATGAATATTTCCATTCAAAGGGTGATTATGTGGGAGACTTTTTGTTTTCTTTTAAGAATTTCTGACTTCTGTCTTTTGACACTCAAGCTGAAATGCTAATTAAAGCTATCACTTCAGCTTATAACTTCCACTTTTTTTAATGTCCTGTTTCCTTAGATCTGCTGCTATCATTGATAGCTGAGCTTTGTAGATTTTTTGTGCTGCCATGTAATTCTGAAACATGGAAATTTTATAATACCAAGGCCTATGTCACCAAGGCATTATAATCTCATCATCACTATGTCGTGACAGGCTGTTTTCTACAATCTCTACATCCATTGCTCTACTGAAACTGAAGCAAAAGTCCGTAAATAGCAAAAACCAAATACACTGTCTTTCTCATTTAGAGAACCTTCCTGACTCTATCCACACAACTGACAATTGTTACAAAATTCTCCAGATCTCTGAATGTATGCCAACTGTTGAGTCACGGCCTGAACCACTGATTGAGCACCTGGGGAAAGGACCAGTCAGCCCTGGGAGCACAGGTGAAGGCAATTCAGCTGAGTGACCAGAAGGGCTGCAGCCTGGCTGCACCTCTCTTACACCTCATTTAAAGGCTGACTGACCCCTTGGGAAGGAACTTTTTCTGGAGATCGATCCTTGGTGAAGTTTTCCCCTGTGAACCTGGAATCTTCTGGTACAGGTGAGCAATCTTCTTCCCTTCCTTTATAGTACCTTTCCATTGTGCTGGTCCTTCTGTCATCACAGCTTTGTTGTGACACCTTTCCCATTGTATTGTCTTGTCTAACTGCTACACTTCTCAGCAAAAGTAGTTGTAGTAAAGCTGGGTATTGGTTTACCAAACAGTATCAATGAGACTTCATAGGCTCCCTGCTGTGTACAAGGGGTCAGATTCTCTTAAGAGTTTCTGTTGGTGAGAACTGGCATAACTTCACTCAAGTTGTGTTTCCCTGACACTTCATGCTAGGCAGGGTTTCAGCCAGCTCAGAGGGTGACAAATTGGCAGTGCTGGAACCATAAGCATCATAGCAAACTTTGGCTAGGGAATATAAAGCAACTCAAGAAACCTCTTAAGTCAGTCTAGATGTCCTATATTGTGTGTGTTCCCAAACAAACTGTAAGACTCAGTCCAGCAGCCAGAACTCTCTGAAGGATAGAGAATGCTGCCTTTCTGTTAAAGGAGAGAGGAGTGTGCTATCATAGCTTTGTACAGCCTGCATATGGAGAATCACTGCAGTGTCTCTTAGGAGGTCACTATGAAGGTACATCAGTACATTTGGGAACAGCTTCCAGGAAGACCTGTAAGTAGAAAGGAAGATAATTAACCCTTTGTGAGTAAGGATATTATCCAAGTATCTAGCACTTATGCTATGGCATCCAAATACACATCTGTTTTCACAGGAAGATTTTGCTGGAAAAAAAAATTATAATACAGGAAACTGTTAGTGAGGATTTTGTTTTGTAAGGCAATGTGAGACTGGAGACTACTCTAGTGTGTCACCTACCACAGCCTATCTATTGCTCCTGGAGGAGGGGAGTTCTGCAGAGATGTTCCAGGAGAGACCTGAACTTAGATGACATTCCAGAGGAGCCTTCCTTCCCCAGCAATGGCAAAGTGCTTTTCTACCATAGTAAATATATAAATATATGTGTGTAGGTTTAGGTTTGGCAGTGGCCTCAAGATCAGCTACATGATTAATGTTTGTTGAAACCTTTAATTGGGACCAAGTCCACATGTACAAACCTGGGAGCCCTACTTGAGTATCTATGTTGGTGGTAGTTATTGTATGAAAGGAGGAGAATTTGTTCTGTTATCTTGGCTTCAAAGAATTCTGGTTGTTGATTTTTGTTTTTTAAAAAAAATCTCATTCCAAATTCTAATCTGTAGTTATCTGTTGTAACTCTGGAGGTTAAACTTATAATTTAAATTCAAGAGACTTTAAAACTGTCTGGACAAATTAGATATGTACTTAGAGTACTTGGCACATCTCCAAGACAAACAGTATCTGTTATTATCAGCAGTGCTAATGTTACCAGAATAGTTAGGAAGCTTTACAAATCAGCATGACAAATTAAAAAGAGGAAAAACAAAAAAAATCTCTGAAGGCAAGGAGTTTTTAGCACTCATTTAAACTTAATCTTCATGGCTAGATTTGTTTCCACAAACATGAGTTTGTTGTAATTAGCTACTGAGACTGGAGCTTAATGAGTTTAATAAATATTTCAGGCTGTTAGGAGATGGAAGTGGCACTGCGATGACTGGAGATTTTCTGCAGTTCAATGAAATATAAATGAAGAGTAGAAATTAATAATTAAAAGAGAATTGCAGTGACTGAATCGCACATTTCCTAAGGGCACTATCCAACTCTCTGTGGAGTGGAAAAAGTCATTAGGAACAAGGCATGGACCATAAGCTTCTAAACACTTGTCCAGCACAAGAACAGAATATCAGGCTGCTGGAGGTACACATTAAGGAAACATAACCATTATGTACAGTGCTGGCGGAATATTTTCCCTGAGTAAGAGATTGAAGAGTGCAGCGGAGGTTCTGTCATTAGTTTCAAAGCCATGTTCACTGCCAACACCTGCGATTATAAGATAGCAGCATGCTGCCTTGTGTGGGAATAAGTATCAGGAGCTGCAAATTGAACTACAGGGTGTGTGAATCTTCAGACAACATCCCTCTTCACATAGATTTTCGAGCAGTAAAGTATTTCTCCTTTTCATTTGTTCCTTTGTCTTAGAACACGTCTTTAAAATGCTATCAGAAACCTTAATTTCCACAGTTTGGAATTTGTAACTTTGAGATCTGATTTAAGTGTTTCACCTGTATGTAGTGTTGTATATGTAATAGAACTAGCCCACCACTCACAATCTAGATACTTATATTACCAGAATTTAGAGGCAGTCAAAGCCTATTCTTATCTCTAGCATGTCTCATCAGATGCATGAGAGCTGCCTGCAAAATCAGGGTAGGAATGTGCAAGTAATGTAACTGGAATGTACTGATGTTTGCATGGAGGATTATGCAGTAGAGGTCTGTTGTGCATAGGCTATTTGCTTCAGTTTCATGTAGCCTTTGACCTTTCCTTTACAACTACAAGGTAGGGACTCTTCCTTTTTAAATGAAAGCTAACACCCTTGTATTACGAAATAACTTCAAAGAACCTGGAATATTACCACCTTTTCACTACTACCACCAAAGATAATAAACACCAAGGGTTTGGACATAGTTCCTTCCAAATGCTAAGGTGTTACTCTTCCTTCTAGTAATGACTGACTGCTCTTACAGTAAGGACAATTTTTGCTTTTAGATGATGAAATCACTCTTCAGAGAAAATGGTTAGATAATAATGGCTCATAATCGACCTTCATATGACTAGGTCTAAAGATACTTCAAGACCAGCCAAGGACAGAATACTTCCATCATACTGGAGCAAGCACTAACCCAGACCCTGAAGCTTGACATAGGGTGTTTGCCCAAGCTCTTGAGTATCTCATGTTTTGTGTTGTGTAGAGAGTAACCTGTGGATAATCTAGTCCATATTGTATAATAATTCACTACTTTAAAGAAAACAGAACCATGTGTATATCAGATAATTGTAACGTCATGAAAGACTGAAGGATATAAGATTATTTTATATTTCTATAGTTAAACCTAGATATCTAAATACTAACATGGAAACACTTGTGACATCCTGTAAAATATATTTAAGACTCCGAAAATAGAAGAACACACAAACAATGGGGAGCTGACTTCAGGTCTGTTCTCAACTGCTATTTCAGTCTGATCATGTGTTGTCATAGCAAGCAGATGGCATTTTGTGATGCAGTTTGGGAGCACTATTCTCTTAGCTTGATCCCCAACAAATACTAATGTAATTATTTTAAAGTGGTGTGAAAATATCTTGCCAAAGGACACTTGTGAGGCTTTTTCTTCCTTTCTGGCTCTTGAAACTACAATATTAATTTAGCCTGACTCTCAGGTCAGACAAAAAAGGTAAACAACCTGAACTTTCATTTGCAGTGAGGGGTTTTTCCTCTATTCATTGCATCTTTCCATTTTATTCAGCGGTCCTGAAAATGGAGCAGTGTTAAACTTGTTTTCCTGGTTTGACTCATGCCTCATTTCTTATGCAGAGGCAGAAGGAAAAGGGGATATCTACATGGGTTCAGCATGTCCTAAATTATCTTTATTTTATGTAGTTCAGACAGGCGCTTCCCTGGTTTAAATATTTTGCAAAGTACATATGTCTCAAGAAATAGATCATCGTGTTAACCATGAATACACCAACCACAAAAATCAGCTTATCTCAAGCTGTTCATGGAGACTAGAAATATGAGTGATGAAATTAGGAATCAGCTGTCATCACTTTATAATACTTTCACCCCATATCTTCTCATAATTTCACGTGGTTATGTCACAGAATTCTTTAATGATTGTACAAGTTGTGTGTTATGAGGTGGAAAGATTCAAAATTGCTAGGGAGAAAATGTTTCTTTTTTCCTCATGGATTTGTCAAGTTTGCCTTCCTATTAGCAGAGGGAGAAGCAGTTGAAAGCTTCTAAACAGTATATTTCAGTAATTACTTCCAAAGAATATGAACATGGATGAAATAATATAGACTAATAAAAAAAAAAATCAGAAGTGCAAATAATGAAAGCTAACCAGAAACATGTTGGGCATTTTGCAAACAGATCTTCAAAAATCAAAGCTCACAGAAGTATATTCTCATGCACTCAAGTGGAAAAATGTGATCTCAAACCAAATGTTTATTTTTCAAACAAAGGAAGAAGTAACCAGTCCATTTTATTTCAATGTCTTCACTGTGGTCTAATTAATCAAATCAAAATGAAAAAAAAAAATGGTAACAATTTGCCAAATGCATAAAAGTGATGTCTGATGCCGATGATTACACAAACAGCTCCCCCAGACAGTCTGAATTATTTCTATAGAACGGAATTTTAGGGTCTTATGAGCTTTCTGAACTTTTCTCATAAGTTACTTTCAGAAGGTAAAAGTTTACCATCCATCAATCATATTACATAGAGAACTTAAAAGAGAATTTCAATTCTTCTTCACTTGAATTTCTGCATTTACCTAAAAACAAAAAAAAAAAAAACAAAAAGCAGATCTCTTTTATAGAAAGGCTCCAACTATGAGTAACTTCACTAAAATAGGTATGACTACGAAATGAGCACAGATGCAGGTGTTTGATACCTCATTTATAGCATGCATTCCTGATGAACTCAAGCAAGTCATTTCTATTCATCTCTCAAGTAGAAAGCAAATACCAATGCTTTTATGAAGTGCCTTCATTATAAGAATTCAGAGTTTAACAGATGCTTGTTTCTTGCCATGTTTCCAGCAGCTTGCCAGGGGCAGCCTTTGTGCCTGATGGCAATGTACTTAACATTATTTTACACTTATGGTGACAGATCTATCCAGTGACATTCTCTTTTTTATATTAACGCCATGTTAGAATTATACTCCTACGTTGCACACATGCAACTCAGAGACATTCCTGAACAGGCTTCCTACAGCTGAAAACTAAATCTATCAGTTACCAAATATAAAATATCCCTGAAGCAAAAATGTGTCTCAATAAATAAGAAAGTGAACATAAATCACTGTTAGTTTGCTAAATGGCAGCTTATTCACTCCAACCAGAGAGAGAGAGGGAAACTATAAACGTAAGCATACTGGGAACGCTGCATTAGAAAAACAATGAGGATGTGCAAGTGAAATTTCTCGAACAGTGCAGCCATGTGTTCCCACTCAGAGCACCACGTGAACTGACTCACTGGGAATTTTAAACAGCCTCCTTGTGCCCATCTGCAGTATGTAGGAACAGTTTAATCTGTGTTCACACATCCTATGCGTGTTCTCACCTCTGCTTCAGCTTCCTTGCTGGTTCCTGGTGGTGTGAATACCTTTTTCTCTGCCAGGCTGAATTAATGCATTGAACATCTTGCAATGCTCTTGTGCTTAAAGCAGCTGGTGCAGAAACAGGCCTTGTGTGCCCTTCTGCACCACGGTGGGCTTCAGCTGTTCCAAAAATTGGTGATAACAAGTGTCAGAGAAAATCATCTCAGTGTGCTGTGACTGCTGTTATGTAATGGTAGCTGCTGTGTTTCAGTCAGAGAAGGGTATAAAATATTTATCTTATTTGTGCTTTAGTTTCTATGCACTATAGGTCACAGCTGTAAGCCATCTTTGTGCTTTTCTAATAACCAAAATCAAATGAGAATTTGCATACTTATTGAAAAAGCAGTCCCAATCTCAAAACCAATTTAAACAAGAGCTGACAATCAGCTTAAAGGGCAAAGCATGGAGAAGATACACAGGGGCGTTTGAGGGATGAGCAGATGACTATCCCAAACAATACTACCTACTGAAAAATGAATTGTGTAGCCCTGAATGTGTAAAGTTCTAATAAAGTTTTGCTATGGTACAGTGAAAATACATTTCTGATAGCATAGCTACTATCTGTAAGATTTTCCTAGACATGTCAACACAATGAATTTTCTTAGTTATAGCATTACTGCTGTTCTGTAGTATCCCAGACTCTGAATTGTTTATATTTATGGTCTGTTTAGAAATAATTGTGAACACCGTCTTTTATTGGTGAACTGATCAGTGCTAATATTTCCAACCTAGCACATGATCCTTTGTTAACTGTAATTAAGACTGCCACCAAGTCTACTGTAAGATCACAATACTGCTGTGTGCATATACCCTGCAGACAGTCCATTCCCAAATGACAAACAACACAGGAGTTTTTCTCCAAGGACTTGAACATTAGTTACAGCAAGCAAATCAGTTGACTGACTTAATGATGAACCACTAAATAGTTAGTGGTTCATCTCAGCATGCTATGGTCCTAAAGGACACGAAGAGCTGAATAATTTCTTAAATCAAAATCCTCTCTAAACTCCAAGAGCTTTGCCCAGGCTAATCTGCAGCTTTATGGTTTTTATGCAAGGTTTTGGAAATTTCACTTTTTTTTTTTTGGGGGGGGGGGGGGGCGGGAGGGAGGAAAAGAAGAAAAATGGCTTTTGAACATTGACCTGGCTGGCTGACAAAGGCTGAAATCTACCTGCCCACAAAGGATTTTCAAAGAACACTGAAGGCAAGGAATAGTGTTGAGTGAATCTGTAGTTGCAACGTACAAGTATATAAAGTATTTTAACACTCTATTCCTGAATTTCTTATTATGGAGTTGTTCTAAACTGGTATGGAAATAAAAGCTCCTCAGCTGAGAGAACTGTTGTCAGCATTATGTCATTCCCTTTTCCCAGGGTACACAAATGTAAAGCTAATTGTTCCTTTAGTAAATTAGCGGAGGCTACTGAAATCAGTAGGAGACTTTTCTGTTCAGTTGTGCACTTGTTAGATCAGGTTTGTACATATTGCCTTGCTGTAACACAGTATTCTGATAACATCCAGAGAATCAAGTCTCCTTTGCTTCTGTGGTAGCAAAAGAAGCCTTTCAAACTCTGCATAAAGAACCTACTCTGGTCTGTAGTCAGAGGAGCACTCAGGATCACCTTGCTTTTGAGACATCAGTCTGACTGTGGTTTGGGATAGGTGCATCACCTCATCCCTTAAAGAGACTGGGCTTTCAACACCATCACAACATTTTCACACTGTCCTTGCAGTTCTGCTGTGGAAGTTCAAAGAGGAATAACTTTTCATCTGATTATGGCCTTAATATCTGTTATTACTATTGCTTTTGAACTAAAAATGTGTGCTTCAGTCAATATGTTAATAGTTTTCTTCCTGCCAGGCATTGAAGTCTGTAAAGTCTCTATAGCAGAACCAAAAGGACTTTTCCTCTCCACAGAAAAGAGCAGTATGTTTCATGAAACAATTTATTTAAAGAACATCTGCTTGAGTTTTCAGAATGTTGCTGTAGGATACAGTTACATTAAACTGTAAGACAAAAATGTCTGGTTTTACTGTGTTCAGTATCTCAGTTATTAAGTCGATTTTATAGGACCACTTATGTAGGCTGAAAGTTTTCTTAATAAATCATTATAGGATATTTAGGCCTCTCTCTCAGTTTGTGGTCTTTGTTTGTTTTCCAGTAACCACAAAACATCTGAATTAAATTATCTGGCAAATTTGATTACTTGTATTCCAGAAGTTGTACATCCTCAAGATATGTGGATGTTGTTGCTACATCAGCAATCTTGTTTTCTGACTGCATTTAAATCACTAGGTTTCTCTTTCATTGTATTGCTATCACAGAGGTGTTAAATCACATACAGCAATGTAGCACAGCTTCAACTTCTTCTAAAGCTGAACATATAAATTAAAAAGGAATACTAATGCTTGGATTACATTGCACCCCCTGTTTGACCCTAGTTAGCCATGACCTGCTGCTCCTCCAGCTGATGAAGCAAAAAAAACCACCTCTCACCTTGTATAATGGTACAGACTGTGTGGTTTTATCAGGAATAGTTCTGAGAAAAGGTTTGTGACAATACCTCTGTGACAATGTTTTGTCCATTTCTCTAATGAAACTAGAACAGTGACATTCATAAGTGTCAGAATGATCTGTTTGAATATGCTTCGCCTTAGAGTGACTTGATTTTATTGAAAATTTTGAAACAACATCTTGAGGAGAACTCAACTTCTTACTTTTCAGAATTTAGATTCCTCAGAAAAAAACTAACAGCCTACCTTTTCACCTTGATTTAAAATGAGCTTCTCTTCACAATATCAATATTTTTACCACATATTTATGTTCCAGACAGCTATGTTTATTTGCTTGCTTGTTCATGGATGTGACTAGCACAGCAGGGATGGCGAATGCCTCAACATGGGACTGCAGACAGTAAGAACTAGTCCACCTTAATTTACTAGGATTATGATATCTTCACTTAGACATTACTCGAGAAAGGAAAGTTCAGGGAAAAAAAAAAAACCTCTTTTCTTTATTTTGCTTTTTCTGTTGATAGTGAGCTATAAATGTATGCAAGAACTCTTAAATCTAAAACAAAAATCATCATTTTAAAAGCAACTTAAGCTGCTGGAGGACAAGCATAACCCATGAAATCCATTTGCTATAGCCTGGGAGGTGTCTTTCCATGTTATCATAGGGAATACAAAAGCTAAGTAAATTAGTTATTAAATTAAGCATAGTTTTAACACAATACAGTGCACTGGAATTTCATACAATAAGCTCCCGGAATTACTCGGGGTCAATAAATAATTACCTCGGCAGTCCCCCATGGCACATACATTGTCCCATCAGGCAAGAGAAGAATGCTCCATACATTCCACAGTGCAAATTGGGCTTTTAAATGTTTAGATTTTTTGGGTGGGCGACAGAGAGAAAGAAAAGGAAAATGAACAGTCTTTCAACAAACAGTTTGATATAGCATAATAGGAGCAAAGAGCCTTTTGACTCTACTTTGCTCCCCTGGACCATACTGCCAGACAAACGGGCTTTCAGGCACTCTGTCACACTCCAAGTTACATTCCACATTCCCTTGCTTTGGGCACCATCTGTAGTTCGTGTATTCCTTTAGGACACCAAACATCCCTGGGAAAACAATGACTAAAAACCAGTTGCACACAATGCGTAGCCCATTTTCGCACAGCAGAAAGCCTCGGTTGAAAAATCTAGACAACAAAAGCTTTAAACAAAAAATATTATCTCTAAGCAGAACTGTATTTATCTGGTCCCCTAGAGAATTCTTCTCTTGTTTCTGGCTTTGGATTTTTTTGCCAGTGGGTACTCTGCTTCCCTGTTGTTTGAGGTAAAGAAATCTACAACAATGCCTCTTTCTCCATTAAAATGTCCCTGCAAATGTCTAGAGATAAATTCACAGGATTTTTAAAAGCCTCAGTGGATGGAAAGCTGGAAAGCTGATGTTGTTTTACTGCCTCAGCAAGGATGTTACACAGCATCAGAAAACCTAATGAATCTTTGTTCAGAGCACACAGGTTGGTTCATGGCAACGCAGCTTGCCTGCAAGCACAAAGCCCAACTGCTTTGTCCTCATCGATCTGCCTGTGCCAGGCCGAGGTCCAGGGGGAGGCTTTCTTCTCATATGCTCAGTGTTTGCAGAAGCTTTGGCTACTTTCCCACATACATTTGACAGCTGTTTTATCTTACAGATCACTTGGTGCTTTCAGAATAAGGGAATGTTTCTATGGAGGAAGTTGGTGAAAGAAAGCAGCAGAAAACCCTTCCTTAAAGTGTCCCCATTTTCATGCAGTTCCTGAGGTAAACTGCTGAGTATTAAATATAATATTCACCTTGTTCACATCTCGGGGTTTCCCAAGCCTTTAGCGATGCTCCACGCTGTGAGAAGTAGAATTCCTGCATTTTACATGCATTCTTTTTTGTTATTATTTAATGTCCATAGCATACAAATTGTAGAACCTGTTCCTGTGGCAGGTCTGAGCTTCTGTGGGTCACAGTGAGATGTTATTGCAGCCTAATAAGTCTTTCCTTCAGAATAGAAACAGTGTGGGACTGCTTGAAAGTGGAGTTTTCAGAATAGCAGTAGACTGTAGTGTGACACTGCAGTTACTCTGCTCTTCCAGGGAAGCAGCAGCAAGGAATGTAGATCTTTTTTAGCAATTCACGAGGACCTGGAGGTACTCGTTCTGAACCCTTCACTATTTAAGCATGGTTCAATTCAAGGCTTGTCATAACTGTTTCATTAGTTGTCTTGTTTGAAAGCACGATCAGGATCTTAGTTCTTTCATATGGTCCTCTGAGGTGCCTTGCACCAGCTCTTTCCATTCAAAGATATCTACCAGAACAGTACAAGATAACCTGATCTCAGCAAGGGAGCCAGTACTTGACACAGGAGGGGTGTACAGATGGGTGTATTTTTAACACCCAGGATATGTGCACTTTTGCTTTTCTCTTCTTATGGGTGTGCGTCTTAAATCGTGCTTTAAAAGATTTACCTCTTGCAGGAGAGACATAAACGAGAGTTAAGAGGATTAGAGGAAAAGGAGTAGTAAAAATCTGTATTAAGTCTTAACTTCTGTTGTTGCTAAGAAAAGTGAATATGCATAAGAAAGCAGTCTGCTTAGTTTTATCTATCTTCTTTCTGAAGCTGAGCTTCACTTTGTACTTCATTCTGAAAGAACTAAAGAGGAGGAAAGACAAAGATCTGTTTTACTTTGTCATGTATTTGGTCTGGCTACAGCAATAATAGCCCCACAGAAGAAACTCAGTCCACTGACTTGCTGCAGACATGGCTCTCTGTTTACGTGTCCTACAGAACATTAGGGGGTTGCTTTGTTCGATTGTTACAGAGTTCACCACAGCCTAGTTCTGAAGCCCACCAACATCGGAATTTTTGTTTTTCAATTTGCACCAGGTTTTCCTGCAGCTCTTTGACTTGTGTGGATTAGTATTTCGTTGTTTTCATTGGTCAGGAAAAGCACGAAAGGATTTCATAGGGAAACTTAAGAAGGTCTCAAGAATCTTTGGTTTCAAAGATATTAGTAGGACAGTTCTATTGAGTTTTTGGGTGGCTCCAGGCTCAGAGCCCTCCTGTAGTAGGCACCCTATGGTATATTACTGGCTGTTTCCAGTGAACTAGTAGGAGGTGATTTATTAAAGAAAATAGCACTGTAGAAAAAGATGCTGTCTTGTGATGACTAAAGGATCTTTAACCTGTTCAGTATCAGTATAAATCTGGGGCTGAGCAATGTATTAACTAATTGCAGCATGTTAGGTTTGATATGGGACAGGAGAGATCGCTGTAACACATCTATGAAATACACTTTTCTTTGAGCTCCTCTCACACGTTTTTATATCTCTCCATCAGGTATTTTGTTATATTTAAATTACAAGATCATTGGTCAGGGATCTGCCTTTATTAAAGATTTGCACGGGGGCTAGTGGAACAAGCTGCTACCTTTGGGGAGTTCTGCAGTGCAATCTAGTGATGGCAACTCTCCTAAAACCTGGACACAAAAGGACATTATGTTTGTGAAGGAAGGATTCAACAGCCAGGCTTGAAGTTTCCTCATATTTTGGCATGCATGTCTTATGGTACAAACTCTTATTACGATCTCACAGGCCTTGTAGAAGAACAGGCAATGTTCACTACTTGACCAAGTCCCTTCCATCGTTGCATAACCTCCTACATTCCCTGCTGCACCTCATCCGTACTCACAGTGCCAATTACACTGCCTTGCTTTGATTGCCTGGTTTGACTCTTAAAAGCAATTATGTTACCCAGTCAGAACAGATGGCAATGCAACAGACATCTTGTCACATCTGCAAATCAGAAATATTAGCTTAGATATCTCAAGTTGGATACCCAGAAAATGAGGAAAACAGCATTACCATCTCCCAAACCCTAGTTTAAATCACTTACTTGTATTAATTACATGACGTGTCTGCCAGACCTTGAGAATCCAGTTCACTAGACAAGCACTGAATTGTCTTACTACTTGAGTCCTCTGTCCCTGTTACTGCAGCCATGACACATCTCCTCAGAGATCTCTTTGAGCTGTCAATTACTAAGTAGCTTCTTCTCAGGGCTAAAAGCTTATTTTAGCCTGTGTAAACTGAGCAGCTGAAGATAGGTGCTCATTAGATTCCTATCTGGGAGGAGAATTTGGCACACATTTACTGCTTTGCCTCATTTTTCAAAGGAAGTACCTGTGTGATCCTGCCACATTCCTAGTCCAAACAGATTGGAAAAACATGGCCTTAGAGCAGGTTCTGTCCCACACCTGTGGCAGGTCCAGATATAGCCTCAGTAATAAAATCAACTGCAGCACTCTAACATTAAGTTCTCATAAATTTCTACCACACAAAATGCATAGGAGTCCTCATCAGTCCACGAGAGATCGATCTTTTATAATTCTGCACAGCTCTAGGACTTTGGATGTTCAATCTCTTTGACCTGAATTTCAGCCTGGCATTTACCTACTTGCTATATTCTCCCTTTCTGTTTCAGGCTGTATGTGATGATCGCATGGTGATGTTACTTAGAGATCCACAGAGCAGGGCTCTCCTACCAGCCTCCAAATGTAATCAGCAGTTCCCTTTCCACAGTGAATGTACAATGCAAAAGAAGCATGATATCTACCCTGTCTGCTTTCATGTCCCATCCTTACAAAACTTTTCATTTGCTCAGCTACTTTTTTGCCCTTGAGCTCTATATTATCCAAAGCTGTCAAGCCAACTCTGAGGACAAGGAGAAAAGAACCACAGTTACAAGCTAAATTGCCTGTGCCTGCAAAAATAATACATATGGGCAAAAGAGTGCTTATGTTTTAAAGCTTATGATATTGAGACAAAGATTCACTCTCCCCTGAAGGAGATGGAGATAAGAGTATCTTCCCCTGAAGTTTCTCTATTAATTAAAGAGAAAATAGTGCTCCACTGGAACAAATCCTTTGTGTTACTTCCTAATCATCAATTTACAAGAGCAGTTTCTAAAGCGAGACCACCCATGGACGGCTCTGAGATCATTAACAAGATATAAATCTTTTAATAAATAATCTCATAGGCATGGAGTTTTAGGAAGACCGGTACCAATTTCTGCGCTATGTTAAAGCCTGCTGTGAAGTTAGGCTGGATGCCAGTGCTGGAAAAGAACAGCCTGAAGCTTGGCATGGCAAACTTCCAATGTGCAGCTTTAGCCTGTGCGTGGTCATATTGTGCTCTTCTGGGGCACTGCTCTGCGGATGTTATCAGAGGAAGAGGCCCATATATTGTAGTGGAGTATTTGTGATGTGTAAATCCAAGTGTTTTCATGCTGTCAACTGAAGCCTACTTAATACAGATTGTGCGCACAGCATGTACAATAACAGGGTGAGCATTTCCCTTCCCCATGTGCTACAGGCAAGTCCTTACAGCAAGAAGTGGGAAAGAAAAATATCTCCCCTGTCAATTTCATTTGAATTTTTCAATAAAAATATGGTACATAGTGTCTTCAAGGGCACGTCTGTCTGTAGCAACAGTAAAGGAGAGAGAACTTGCAGAGGGAACATAATTATGCCCGTGCTTTCCCTGCTTACACAGCTTTAAGCGTGATGGGTGATCTCAGAGGTAGCTGAATGCAGTGCCTTTCTGACTGGAATGATAATGCTAACAGGGAGATAACAAATGAGATGGAGTATCCAAAATGCCTTTCATAGGGTGCGAGTAGTTGCCAGCAGAAGCAAATATGTAAGATCTGCCTTTCTGCTGCTTTGTGTACGGAGCAGTGCTGGAGCAAGGTGATGGGTGTGCATACATTAATTCTCCTGCAGTGTGCCAGCGTAGGTAGAAAAGAAGCCAGGGGGAAGAATTATAGTAGTCTCCCTTTTATTTTTGTGATTTCAGTTGTAGTCAGCCTTGTTCTTGCAGTCAGTTATTTATAGTTGTGTTGTTTGTTGTATTTACTATTTATACTAGGCCCATCGTCAATGCATTTTGCATGGGAAGTGTATTTTTCTGATGTCTTTTAGCAGCCTTTCTTTTCTCTGTTCTAAACTGCTTGGTTTGGCTATTAGGTTTGAATAGTTAACATATAGTTAGTCTATTATATGGACGCAAGCACAAGGCCTAGAACAGCTTATTGGGGTGTATTACAATCAAAAAAGACCTGAAGCAACTTAAACAGGATGCTTTGTGTATTCCCTGTTCCAGCTGACTTAACTGTTGGTTAGGACAGAAGCACAGCATGTGGTCAGCCTCTTTATATGCCTCACATTGTCTTCCTTGAGACTACGCTAACACTATATTGCTGAGTACAAGGGTTCATTTGTTTATGCTCTCCCCCTCACCTCCGCCCTGGGAATATATATAATGGAAGAGAAGTACTTTGACCTATTTTTACGTTTCCCAGTATTCTGGCACCAGCCAACCTTCCACATGTAGCTGTTATGGTTACAAAAACACTGTTAGACCAGCACCTCAGCAAGTAAAAGAGGTAATGAAGTGCTGGTTACTGTAAGACGTGCAGTCCCTATGCAGATGACTCTGACGAGCCCAGCTGTAAAAGATAATCAGATTCTTTTATTAAGGAATATACGTGGAGCTCTCTTTAGTTCTCTGACTTTGGAACTTCGATATTTTGCCTGCTATGGTAGCTAGAAATTCAGTCTATTACATTTTTTATGCTGATAACACTTTTTCTTTTAATGCTGATCAGAGATTTGTTCACAATGTTACAAACGGGTTTTTTTTCAGGCAAACACAAATTCAGTGGTTTAGTTCAAATACTGTAAGACTTAGTAATGGATGTGAGGCTTTAAAACTATAGGAATTTAATTTTCAAGGGAACGAGACACGGAAATCATATGACCTGTAGTCTGTGCTACATGTTACAAAAAGACGTCCAATTTTATCAACAGGATGCTGAAGTTGAGTTCTGAAAAGGCCTATGAGTAGTAGCAAAAAAAAATACTTCTTGAACTTTGAGTGTGCTCTCTTGTTTTCTCAGCAGATAGCAAGTACATTCATTGTTTTTATTCTTTTGAGTTATTTACATTCTTAAATCTATTACATTTATTGGGATGAAAAAGGATGGACCTGTATTCATTCTTACTGATAAGTTCATGAAATGGCTCAGAAATGAATGGGCACTAAAAGCGTGTTTCCTTATACTAATCTCGTCAGCCATATGTCTCCTGTCCTACAACACTATGTAACTGTTCAGCCTTTGGAAAATCAGTCATTTCTTATGATGAGTAATTTAACCGTTTTCACCACATGCCCTCAAGATAATCTCTCCAACAGGATGTGCAACTGATTTCGTTTAAAAGCAAAGTAGTCATAAGGAAGTATTCAATAGTGATGCATTACAGGAGTTGTCAGAGCAGAATGAAAGAAAGGAATAAATGCAACTCTTCTTATACGTATGTGATTTAGTTCAGTATATTCAGTAGCTATAAAGAATATCTCTAGATTCATTTCATGGACTCAGAACTATGAGTGCAGTCTATTTTTCACCACTACCTGGATGGACAAAAGTATGCAAACCTTGTCTTAAAACTGGTGTTTATTTCAGGGAATTTACTTCTGTCCTTTGTAAATATCCTACTAGTTTGAGAGAGGATAGAAATAAAAATCATCCTGTATATTGTATAATTTTTCTAATTTCCTTTTCCTTGCAGGAAGCCTTAACAGAAGAGTTTGTAGAAAGCATGACAGAAACCCACTTGAGAACCTTTTCTCCTGCAGGTGTTGTCATCCCAAGGGTAAGAAAATTTCAGGAATTCTTTTACCATCCCATGTGATTATGTGACAAGCTTCTAAATGCATCTACCTCAGTTAACCCACAACTGCTGAAGCATAAGATAAGAAAGATGAGTTTAGCTGAGAGCAGACACAATTTGAGGGTCTGCTTGTATACTAGTCATTGGTTCTGCTAAACCTGTGATAACAAAAAAGTCTTGCTGCGTTGCTTAAGATGTACTACAATCATTGCACCTGCATATGGCAACATACTGCTTTTCATTGTAGTATTTCAGCAAAAAAGCCTTTCAAATATGAGTGGTGTTGTAAGTCAAGTAAAATAAGGGTTTGTGGGGAAACAAACTTGAAAGTCTAATACCTTCTTGTGCAGTGTTACAAAGCTTTCTGGCTGGCACCTGATTTAGGCCAACTCACTTCATAGTTAAGATGTATTAGGTAAAGATTAAGGAGAATTATGAGATTTGAACATTTGTTGTAAACTGAACTTGTCAAAAAATGCAAATTATAGTTGTTTAAATTCAGACTGTGGTCTGTGATGTCATTGACTTTGACTTTTTTTTTTTGCATAGGCTGACATGTAGATAAATAAGAGTGGATTTGCATGTGGAGGTTTTTAGCCCAGCAACCATAAGTTATTTTAATCAGCAAATTTGAACATGATTACTCCTGGAAGCCAATGTAACTATTTTCAATGAGCCATCATTAGCTATTTCTTCTTTCCACTCATATCTGATATTCTCAAGTCTGGGCCAATACAGTCAAGACCCATCAGACCATCCTGCTTGGAAATTTGAAAGTGAATGAGAAACTTGCAGCTTCTTTGCTCCCATCCTTCTCCAGTAGTCAGGTTTTTTGGCTCATTTCCTCTTTGAATCAAGAAAGCAGGATTCCTTTCCTAACATCCTATGGCCGGCAGACAGAGCAATCATGAATCCAGATGAATGCCAGAACAGAAAAAGACCTGGTTCTGCCCAGACTTCTGCCCAGAACTGCAGGAGATGAGCAATGCTTGTAGACGAGTTGTGGCACTTGGTGACAAATGTTTCAATACTCAGCAGGAGGTTTTCTCACTGGCCACCCCAAACCACAGTGCTAGCAGAGGAGAGTATCCTCCTAATCATTAGTTCAGCCTCTCATTTTTTCATTAGATATAAATGATAGGGTCCTTATAATTGAATTAAGGATTATTTTTATAGGATTAGAAACTAAGATGATCTGTGATATATGTATTCACATATATATATATGTGAATATATATATATGTGATATATATATATATATCACACATATATATATATATATATATATCACATATATATATATATATATGCACTCTTATATGCCAAATGCTTTAATACCTATGAGAATCCCTTCTTTGATGAAAGATTTTAGCTATATGATCTCTTCTGAAAAATTTGAACAAGCAGCTCCCAGAAAAAGTAATTGACAGGGCTTGTTATAAGGAATTTTAACTAAGTAGAGTAAGAGATAATGATATGTGGTTAAGAAATTAAGGCAGGTTATCGGAAGAAAATTCAGAGTGAGATCTGTTAGACAATGAAAATATTGTTCTCAGGAAATGACAAAAGCCACATCATTTAAAATATTCAAGGCCGGTTTGTTTAAAGCTTTAAAGAGGATAATTGTATTGAAACAATCTCCATTCACAAAGAACGAAGTCAGCTTCCATCCAGGGGCATGAAATAAATTACATGTCTGGCCTAGTCTCTAACTGAGGTGATTCCATGCTTTTGCTTATCTTCAAGGGGTGCTGCATCATTCTGTATCTTTGTTTTCACATAGGAAAAATACTTTAAAAAAGGAACAGCCTCCTAAAGCCACTACAGTAGTCCAATGCATAGCACATGGAATGGTATAGTAAGACCAAAATGAGTAAAATAAACTAATCCAGTGCTTCTGATAGAAACTGATCAAAATGACCAACATAAAAACTATTAGAGATTTGTAACCGAATTTTTACCTCATCTTCAGTTTTTACTGGAGTACAAACAGATGGCTCGTACAAATATGTTGGTTTGTAAAGTCCCACTCTGCAATATCTGAGTGATTGTCTATGGCAGGCATGTCCAACCTGCAGCCCACAGGCCACATGTGGCTCAGCACAGCTTGCAGTGCAGTCTCTGAGAGGTGCAACTACCAAACATCACTGTGCTACTAACCTCATCTGGGCTGAAATGAGAGCACGGGGGGCAGTGCAGTGCTAACTCAAGTTACGGTGAATGCGTCTATGCGTTTTGTTATACTGGTTAAGCATAGTCCTGTGAACTACAAAAAAATATGCAGCCATGTCTTCCATTTTGATAAAGGAATGTGAGAACAGGTTTTATAAGGGTTGCCCCAAAAGTAATGTCTCCTATTTTATGATGTAATACAATAACAAGAGGCGGATGTTAGTTAAACCTTCCTGCCAATATCCTGTTACAGTTCAACAGATGGCAGCAGTGAGGCAGTCTGACACAATGATGTCTGACATGAGACTATGTATGAAGCAAAGGGGTGGAATTGAATTCCTCCATGTGGAAAAAAAAATGGTGCCCATTGACATTCATTGATGCTTGCTGAATGTTTATGGAAACCAAACAGTAGATTACAAGTGCAGCATGCATGCTCTTGTTGGGGATGCTGCTGGCAAAAACGTAAAGCTAATGGTGGCAACTGTCTTGAAAAAAAATAGTATTTTGTAGCTGAGAATTTGTTCTATCAGTGTTACTGTGTTCATTCGCTCTGTTGCAGTTTCTGTGGAAATAAATAGGAGACATTACATTCAGAGTGACCTACATATATATATGTGATCTAAGACAACTCCTTTTCACTCAGTGGGGCTCAGGCAAGCTGAAAGGTTAGACAGCCATGGTCTATGCTGTGTTATCCTTCAGTAAATTTCATAGGCTCATCTGAAAGCACTTTTTGCTTTTCCATAATGTTAAGTCTGAATTCTGCTAGATGGATGATCACAAATTAGGACCACCATGTCATTATATCACTCGCTCACATCATAAATTAGCCACAGATGGAAAACATTGAGGAGTAATTTATAAGTTTTCAACTCTAAACCTCATTGAGATGTGCTGTAACTGTTTTGCAATTATTTGTTGGAGGAAATATGTAAGCACATTCATAGCTGGGGCATCAGTGTGTTCCTGTCTGAGAACAATGAAAATTATAATTAGTATACAGGAGTTGTTTGTATGCTGTAATAGAGACTTCATATTGAGGGCTGATATCCAAATGGAGGTTTTTGATGCAGGCATCTGTTAATGTAATATTTACTACTTAACTTTGATATGGAAATAAACCACCAAGTCTGGTTAATCCCTAGACAATTCTTAGGGCAAAAAGCAAAACAAAACATCCCTCCCGCCCCTCAGTATTAACTAAAATGAACAGTTATACAACATATTAGTTACAACACGATTTCCACTGTAAAATCATTTTCCAATGGCCTTAAGTGCCACGTTGCAAAAGGATCAAAGTTTGCTAGAGTGTGATCGAATGTTCTCAGTAAGATGCACATCCATTCAAATAAACGCATATTCTTTATCATTTAACTCACACATATCCCTAATTCCAGATGTGCATAGGCTCGTATTTAAATAAATCTTGGTGGCAATTCATTGATCATAAAGAGTGTATCCACAGTGCAGTGGCTTAAGCATATGCAAAAATATCTACAGGAATGGAAAATTAATTTTCTGCATAAATCTAATCATATGTTATACAAAAGTATTAAGGAGAGTAGTTTCACTTTCCTAAAAATTTGATTTTAAAAGGATTCTATGTCATTTTACAGAACTCTTAGTGTCTGCATACACACACATATAAGTATATGTAATATTACTTTTTTAAGGAGAGATGTGTTCACAAATGCTAAAATAAATGCATGTGTATCCACATACTTATTACTTAACTACCCAGCAATTAAATACATAGCTGTGGCTTAGTGCATTTTTCTAATACATATAAAACACACATAATATATATTACTATAAAGTAATATTAGAAGGAATTGGGTAGAAATAGGAGAAGATTAGTATCATGAAAGAGTTGGCACTAATAAGGAGAAATAAATAGCTGAAAATTGGAATTCTTCCCTAGCAATAAAGGGGTGTAATTTATTCCCACTCTCTTTTCCATGTTAATGACTGTTTAAATTCAGAAATTCATGTACAAATATTGCCACAAGGCATTGGTCAGTATTTCAGTTTTGCAAGCTAATCTAATCCCTCCCACCCATACACAAAGTCAAACTTCAAGCTTTACTACTTCTTCATGTCTCTGTGGTACCACAAGCACCACACAGGCTACCTCCTGACAAAATGAGATAGCTAAATTACAAGGAAAATATGTGAAAAGAAAACGGTGCAGCAATTCCAGTTGTTTCACAAGCTAGAGATAGACCAGTGACTTCTACCTGCTCTGTAACATTTTCTTCTGACAAAATCTGGGATTAGCTATTCAGATTGTATGCACTGTGCCAGCAGCCAGCATGCAGAAGCAGGTGGTTTGTGTGCAGGGGGATAAAAGGCTGAGGAGAACAAGACATATCTAACTCCCTACTAGGCACAGAGCAGCACAAAGAGCTATCCTACCATCTCAATTCGAGAACTGGCCTCAAAGCTTGGACTATTTCTCTGTGCTGCAGTATTAAAATAAGTTCTCTCCAATCCTTTTCTGCATGGACGGTGCTGTTGTGGCACACTTACACCTGGATGCAATCAATGATTCAGCTGGCATTAGTTATCTACATGATCTTTCTAACATCAGTTTGTTTTGGAAAATATACGTTATCAATTTGAGTGGAATTCAGCCTACACAACTCCACTGGCTTCAGAAGAATTCCAAATATAATTTCTTTCATAGCCAATACAATTCTTTCATAGTTAACGATGTACAAAATTTGCTTCCCAGTCTAAATTGGTAATGGTGCTAAAATAATACACAGCAGATCCCTGTATGTGATTTCTGTTGCTAATATTATTGTACTCCTGTATCTCATTTAAGATGCAAATACGCCATGTACTGAAAGGCAATATGATTTGTCCACATTAAGACAGAATGTTTGACTAGGAATCTGATTCAAACCCTTTCAATGTGCTCTAGGTCCTAAACCGTCATAGACTTTTTTTCTTGCAATATCTTCTGGCACAGCAATTACATCACATCTTTAGAGAACATTTTGCACACAACATGAGTATTTATTATAAATAATTGCATAGCGTTTCCTCCAATAATTGCCTAATTTTTTAAAAACTAATTTGTTTCCACAGCATTTGGGGAAGAACAGAAGAGCCTAACATTTCTGGCCTACAAATTAGAACAAGATGCTTGAAGTCTGATCATTTAATAAGCCACGTTAAGCCATTTTTAGATTTTGGCATACAGGATTGGGCTGAACTATAAATTTTCCTTTTCTTTTGAGCTGCGTTTTTTGTCAGTATAAGGCCACACATGTCTGTAAAAGTCATAAATTCAAGTATGGCTCTGTGTGTTATTTGGAGGAGTCAAGAAAGATAAAATAATATGTAAAAAGGGACAGGACACTTGCTCTTTAGTTCTAGAAAACACTAGAAATGCGTCAAAATATATATGACTCCCAATGCTTTCTGCACATCAGTGTGAGAAATCCAGAGCTCCACTATTATCTGTGCTAACAGGCACTTGCTGTTTCTTATTTGCATAAAATTTATGTTTGATTTACAATTTCAAAACACAAAGGGTACTACTGTTGTACAGTTTTTCCATTCCATATTTAAAGGAGTTAGATATAAAATCCAGTATGAAACAGCATTAAAACAGGACTTCCTATGGAACTTATTTCCAGCACTCCTTAAAAGTTGCAGCTGAGTTTATTGAATTCACTAAGGAGTACGGTATTACCTAATATGAGAAAGTGGGTGGGAGGGGGAGGCAGAATCTAAACTAAATATCTGCCATCAGAATAAGCAGTGGTAGGTATATAATATGCAGTTAGCTTGTATACAATAAAGTACAATCTTTGGAAGATATATGTGCCACACCCACGGGATTCTCCCCCAACATCCCTTCAAGAACGCTGTCCTTTTATGCACATACAGCATAGCCTCAGTGTTGTTGTTGTATCCAACCAGGCTGGTTCTCACATGCTATGAGAAACCTCATGGATGCCTACAGCAGTTCTCCTTCACAGGGTGAAAATAATTACCTGGCTGATATATGGGCTTCTGTTGTGGTTACCAGCACTTCATTTTTCCGTGAAATCATAATTGCTATTTCCCAAAGCACTTTGAAGCAAATACCTATCATCAGCCAGATAATTATATTTGTTTCTGGAGATTGCTAGGCTTCCATGTCACTCACTATAACTGCCAGCCCTGGTGGAAGATCAGGGTCATGAGAAATCTATGCAGGGAGGAATAGCTGAATTCACTGTTTAACAATAGTTCTTAACAGTTGGCTTTGGCTGTGTCTTGAAATGCGCAGCCAAATGCAGCTCCAAGAAAACTCTTTATAAAGCTTCCCCTTTTTCAGACAGGTGGCAGCTGCAATGCAAAGGCTCCTTTTTCAGCTGAGAAACAGACCACATTGGGAGCATATATTTAAAAATTTTAGATGTACTTTTTCTGCTTTTGCAGTTTCTGAAGCAACAGCTGCTTCAGCTGAGCTGCTGTGGTCGAAACTCTCAACATCCTTCTCACAATAACAGATGCGTTATTAAGCAATATGAAAGACTCTCTCCAGGGGAAGGAGTCTGCTCTTGAGGTGCCAAAACCCACAGATATTAGTAAAATGATTTGTGAATTTGAAACTGCTCAGTTCTGTCTCTCCCTGTGTTAATAATGAATTCATTACAGGAGAGCTGTAGTTCTCTCCACTGTCCAAGTGAATTGCCTTTCTTTGTCTGGCAAGCCAGCAGTTCTGAGCAGAAGTTCTGAGCTGATACTTAAAGAGGTTGCAGAGACGTTCTCTGTGCAAGCAGCCACCAGGCTCCTGTGCAACCCAAAGGCTTACAGTAAGGTTTCAGTGCTAGTGACCTCAGGTGGTTTCAGATTGTGCCATCTGAGATGTGGACAGAAAATATGCCCATATACTCCAAATGCTTTGCTATCAAGCACTGCTTCTAGCCTGAATTAGGAACAAGGACAGTCAGACCAAAGAGTAAAAGGTCAAGGACTGCATTTCTTTTTGGTCCCGCCCAGTGGTACTGCACTTCAGTTACTGAGTAAGACTACTGCTTTATACAACTTTAAAGTAGCTTGTCGGTCTATTAGAACTGGACATTCCTAAGATTTATTCAGTGAATTGTCTTTGTCAGTCTCATTACAAGTGGCAAACAGCAGTCTAAATAGTAAAAGTTACTAAAAGACAAAATGATCCAACATAAAGAAAGGGATCTGGCAGGGATGCATTTTGTCGCTCATTCAGCTGTTCAGATCCTACAGCGAAATGGTAATATACACTGATCATTAGATTATGGATTATGAATCTAAGGAAACAGATGGTGTGGTCTTATAGCATGGTGGTGATGATGATGATGACATCCTTCCTTGTTGCTTACTCAGAGGAATCAGTTGGGATCCTGGTCATTGGAGTGTCTGAGTTTTAGTTTTTCTGAACAACATATATGTGTGATGTTTTCTGTTTTCCCCTCTCTAAGACTGGTAAAGTCCAACAACAATAGGCACTGGTAGTGAAACATCTGGGAAGGAATTTTATTTATTCATTTTTCCAGCATCAAGATAAGGAATTCACCAAAATATCTGTGAAAGATTAGTAATGGCCCATGAAAACTAGATAGCTGTGAAAGGCAATATGGACAGTTACAGAGCTTGCTCTATTTTGTGGTTTCCTTGATTTCCTAAAGATAGAAAAGGTACAGGCATGGCAGATAGATAGAAATTATATTAATCAGAAGGTAGGGCATTAAATAAATGGTGCAATGAACCCCATAAAAGGAGCTCAGTGGAAAAATATAGTCACTTAGAAGTTTAGGTGAAATACTAATCATAGAATCATCAAATCACCAAGGTTGGAAAAGACCTCCAAGACCATCTAGTCCAACCGTCCACCTACCACCAACATTTCCCCTCTAAACTATGTCCCTTACACAACATCTAAATGTTTCTGGAACACCTCCAGGGGCAGTGACTCCACTGACCTCCCCCTTGCCACAATCTCCTTTCAAATAGTTATGACCCAAGTGCAGGATCCAGCACTTTGTCTTGTTGAACTTCATCCCATTGGCCTCAGCCCAGCAATCCAGCCTGTCTAGATCTCTCTGAAGGGCCTTCCTACCCCCAGGCAGATTGACACTTTCTCCCAACTTGATGTCATCTGCAAACTTACTGAGGGTGTACTCAATTCCCTCATTCAGGTCATCGATAAAGATATCAAACAGGACCTGCTTCAATAGCAACTCCTGGGGAAAATCAATGTCTAACGTAATGAAGCAATCCCAAACTATAATCTGTGTTGCTAAGGATATTGTAAATGGTCTGCAGCTGATCAACGGATCACCTGTCTTCCACACACAGAGCCCCTCATCTGTAAATGCATCATAACATCTGCAGATACCAAGGCTTGCAGACTAGTGACCAACCCTATGACAAACCCCTAACACCATGACATCATGTGACACAGGCTGCATGCTATCATATCTGTGAAGAATATTCAGTGCAGCAGCCCTATCCCTTCCCCGTAATACATTTGGAAACAGATGTTGGCTACCATGTCTAATTGCACCACCTTATTAATTTAATGAGATTAAATTATTTTTCCTCTTAGAAAATATTCTACAATCAACTTGTCAAAATACTTAACTGCTTACTTAATGGATATGGTACTCAAGGCTATACATCTGTGTAATTTTCGCACATTTCTTCTGCAAGAAATAAAATAAAATAAACTGACCTGACCAAAAAAGATGTTATATTTCACTTGTTCTTCTGACCATTTAAATCACCATCGCCATTCTGATCATACGTACTAGTTAGATATTAAGAAAAAAATACATTTGGACCTGAGTATTACTAACGTATAGCCAAATACGTACAAAATGTGCTGTGTTGTAGTACCACAGTTGCAATGATGCTCGCTTATTACATTTTTAAGAAATAATAATTTATTAGTGCATAATTTGTGACTATGAAAAAGTATTCTTTTGGGATGTATGGATAATATTAGGAAAATGCTATGTTAAGATCAAAATGATAACATGTATTATACTTGATATTTTGCATGCAGCGATGAAAAGTTTTTATTCTTATTTTTACACAGATATTCTCTTCTCCTCAAGTGATTTTCCTAACTCCTTTTGAAGGTCAGACCAGCATGGAAGCAAGTTGGCCTGAGTCAGCACAGATAGTAGCTGTATCATTCTTTACACTTTAAAGCCTATCTTGTGTATTTTTTCAATTACAGAAAAAGAGTTTGCAACTGCTTTTTCAACATATTGCATTTCAGCTTTCAAAAATAAGCCTTCAGATATATGCCCTTTTAAAAACACAAAAGGGAGATTTCAGTTCAAAATGAAAAACCCATCATTCCAGTTAATAAAAAACACTTGTTAAAGCAAAGATGAGACTTGGTGGAAATGTAAGTTTAAAATTATTTGGACTACATGTATGTGTAATAAAAAACCTCCCAACAGAGAGGATACGTTTTTACAACATATTTCTGTCATTTCTTGTTTTGTAGAGCACAGAAGTACTTGTAGAACTGAACAGACAGAAGATCTCCTGGCAAACTACTACATGGAATCATACTGAAAACTAACGTAGCAACACAAAGTTTGCTCAGAACTGAAAGCATAACACATTTGCAGTCACTAAAATAATAAGCAATTTATTGCCATTTTGCTAATTAGAAATATTTATATTTCTATGATGACTAATGTGAATGTAGTTACAAAAAGCTGCAGTTGCTATTGAGAATAACTGGGTTAATTTATTGAGGAGATTTCTAGCAACTTCAGTTCAGTTGAAGTGCTATTGTAATAACACAAAGTGATTTACTCAAATCTTTATGCTGGCATGCTATCTGTTAATATGCTTTCTCAGGATTTGACTCATGACAGTCAGAAAAACTGTTTATTCAATTGACTCAATTTTTTAGAATGCTTAAATTTAAGTGGCAGCTCCTTTACAGTACCTTCAGTATTGTATTCAATATTTACCCTTTTTTTCCCTTCCAATTTTCTTTTCTTGTCCCCATTAAATCAAAGTAACGCAGCAGAAAATAACAAGGTCGGTGATGGCTCTTTCCCCAAAGAGTAAGATCTACTCTCTTCTTGAAGTACTGCTGGCTAAGGACTCTTCTCAGTTAGTGAGAATGTTTTTAGGCATCTTTCATTCTTTCCATTCTAAAAGTGGAGAAAAAGACCAACTGCCCTTGAAGCAGCAGGAAGCTCCGTCCCAGCTGCTAAGACAGACAGAGATAGCAGCAGGGGACCCCACTCACTCCAGCAGCTGGGAAACATCTATTTGGGTGTGTGGATTGGACTTGTGTGACTATTTGTGGAATCTGTCTATGTGCAGCTTATGAATCCTGCACTGATATTTTGAATCTGTTGCTATTAAATTTCTTGAGAACTGGAATGCCATGGTGGCCCACATCCAGACTTTAGGTGGGCTGACTTGAACTCTGATGTCTCCCCATTATCCATGCAGGCAGCCTACATATATGCAGACCTAACTCATAAATACAACATGGTTGCCTCGAGGTAAGTAGGAAAAAATTGTGTCCTCTTTCGTTGCCAGAGTTTCTACCACAAGATCAGGAACAAAAGCATGTGACTAACCTGAATTTTGACGGAACAATCAGTGTGCTAAGGAGATGAGGCTAAAAATGCTGGTGATCAGAGCAAATAACTGAAAACAAACTTTTTTTAGTTCAATATTGCACTGGAAAGCGTAGTATCTCTTGGAAGGTAGGTACATGCATGCTCTATGGCATAGGATTCAGAGAAAAGATGATAACATATTTCCCATTCATCAAAGAGTTATACTTCATAGTAGAGTCATATTAGAAAGGAGGGCTTTATCTTGTGCTCAGTCTCTCAACATATACTCTCATCAGAAGAGAATTTGTGGCATTCAGGTAAACACAGAGATGAGAAAGGGCAACTGTAGGTGAGGGGCTGCTATCACTCTCAAAGCACACATTTTGACTTTGAATCTTCTGAGGGATTCTTTTTCTATTAAAAACTCTGTTTCATTCAATCTCCACTTCCAGATTAATTAGGTGCAGCACTTATGTTGATAAGAAACGAATTACAACTTAGTTATTTATCTCTTTTCTTGTCACTCCACATTGTTGCACACCAAAGCTGTTGATTTATTCAAATTCACCTAGCTTAGTAGTTAGCTTTGTATGGGTCTTTCTTTCTCTTGCCTTTCAAACTTCAGTTATCTATTTATCACTCCATCTCAGTCTCCACTCTTTCAATAAGAACTCTGTTGGGCAGAAACTATTTTTGGCTCCATAAAGTGCTGAACAGTCTAAAGGTGCTTGAGACAAGGAATTTTTGATTCTCTGGGGGTCGTGCTGTTACAGCAATATTATAATTTATCAAAATATGAGATCCAAATCTCAGTTCGTAAAAATAAATAAATAAATAAACAGCACAGATACCCAGTTGTATGAAATCTCTCAAACCACTTATGAATTACTTACAGGAATATGTACTGACCTGTCAGAATAACATTGTATTTAAAATGATGAACACAGACACATAAGTTAGATCTCCCTATTTATTGTACCTAAACATCTCACCTATTTACTTCATCTTCACAGTAAAACATAGGTTGTATCATTTTATTGGTGAACTGAGCTTCTTTCTGTAAGAAAGTTTTGGCTTCAGTCCCATGGTGACCAACAATAATTCCCCAAGTCACAACTCTCACAATGTTCCTCAATTTCAAGGTTACATTTTAGACAGGAAAAATATCAGCCCCATCTTTATTCAGATCATCTTGAATAAAAAAATATTGTAATCAATCCTTCTTTGAGCTCCAATCCACAGTTTTCAAAGGAAAGGACTGTTTTATATTTAAATATTTCAGATTTACAGACATACTGAAAACACATTTCAGAGATTTACTGCTCTTTTTTTCTTGCTGGTCTTATGAAGATGGGTCTGTGTTGCTGACACCACAAAGATGTAAACACTCTGGATAAGAAATAAAGAGTAACCCCCATCAAGAATGAGATCCAAGCCACAAGACCTATAAAATGGTTTTGGGTGTTGCAATGCTGAAAGCATGCTTGCTTGTAGACTGCTAAACTTGTTTTAGCAAGAATTCAAACTGGACTTTCAAAAGTTTGTTGTATGATGTGTACAGTACATAGTTCTGTGCTCATGCTCTGTGAAGATTATTTACAAGTTTTTATAAAAAGAATAATACGTAGAAACTAAATATTACATGGCTGCTTATTTTCTTTTTGTTTTGTGGGTTTTTTTTTCCTATTAACATTTTCCTCTTTCTTTATTTTTTCTTCATTTCTTTCTTCATTATCCTTGCTTTTCCTCTCCATCTTAAAGTATATCTCTTTACTCATTTTTCCCCTTTTTAGTGTCAGCTTTGAATCTGTGCCTGGCAGAGTGACTGAAAGCAGAGTTTCTGTGCCATGTGTGATGGCTATGAGTACAGAACAAAGATTCTTCATAATTTCAGAAAGACTGCGCACTTCACCTTGAAAAATGCATGAACAAGTACTCCCCAAAAGATTATTTATGTTCGATTTTTGCTTTATGAGTACTGAAAACATTGGTGAACATGAAGATGCCTGAGGCAATGTGTGCAATGATGAACAGAGATAGAAGTAAGGAAAAAAAAAAACAGAAAGAAAAAAAGAGGAGATCAGACTTGCTAACTGAAGTCAACAGGGTGGCTTCATGAAAGCTTGTCTTAAATGTCTTTTGGATAATCTCTTCAGCACTATGAACATTAGTACTCTTTCCCTTCAGATAGGGCTATGCATTACTTCTTCACCAATCTGGTATAGTCCTGATGCTTCTAGAACTGCAGAAAATTCAGTATTTTTCAAGAGCAACATTTAATTCCTGTGCTAAAATACGGTCATCTCTTTAGCTTCAGACAAACAGCTACTGCCCAGAACTTTGATTTCCCTTCAGTCCACTGCAGCATGAGAACTAGCACACTGTATCCAGTTAATGCTCTGTTCCTCCCATGCTCACATAGTTCATTTGTAAGGATTGCCCTGTATATTTTTCCTGTACCAAAACTGGATGATTTGGCTCCTGCTTATGAGCAAAAAGAGTTTTCTTGCACATACCAAGGAAACTGAAAAGAAGATAAGCTTCAAAGACGTGGTTAGCTTTAAAAATGTCTAGCTGGTAGTGAGGATGAAAGGAAAAGCCTTTACTCCTGCCCCTTGTGTTTGAGCAGGGAGAGAAACTGTCCCTTCAACCAAACATCATCACCTGCCCCAGCCTTCTTTAAACAGTACATAGACAATTCTGCTTGATGGAGTCGCCTACAACTGGAATTAGAATTGGTACCATTTGAGCTATTTTTTTTCCTAGTAATGAACAGCTTTTCTTGCAAAGCACAGTCTAATATTCTGTGTTCAGTACTGTGCCTATTCTTGTAGCTTAACAATCTCTTCTCAAGATTTATGTAATCAAATGGCATCTGCTACATTTCAAGAACAAATATGGGCTATCCAACACTTTAATTTAAAGATGATGCCTTCAGCTGTGTAATACTAAATAATGTCATGTGTCTGACATACCCGTTAGAGCATGTGGGATACACCCTATAAACATGTTTTAAATTAATTTATGCTTATGGAGAAAAAATTGCTTCCTTGCTTGTGAGAATTTTTTATTATTATTAAGGAATTTCCTGGGCCAGCCTGTTTTTTTAACTGTAGAGCATGCTCAGTTGCCTGTTGTGGAGAGAAGGTACATCTGACTACATATTCACTCTGCATGTCAATAGCATGCCAAGATCTCAAAAGGCAGGATAAGGCAGAGAAAGAATCAACTTACTTCAGATTTTTGTATTTTTTTCTCATGACATAGCACAATTTCACTTTGGTGCAACATTCTTAATACAGGCATCAGTAAATAAGGATTAAAATGAAGGTAGAGTGCAAAGCAGGAGTTGAAGTAAATTTAATATCAGTTCTTTATTTATCCTATGTAGATTGGAAGTTCTTTTAAGTAAAGATACTTATCCATTTTCACAATCATGGGGTTAATGCAGACACGCTTTTGACTCTTCTAGGTTAAGTATCCCCACAAATGGGAGCAGAAGCCATTGATCTTGATTTTCGAATGCCAAGAAGCACAAGGAAACATTTGAGAAGATGGGGTGGCTGTTGACTACCAAATTCAGTCTACTTCTGATAGCTTCTCAGAATACAACTCCTCAACTATTTGCTTACCCCTTCAAAGTGTTGCTGTAATATAGTGTAACACAGGTACCATTGTTCCTGTAATCTCTAGGATAAAACTATTTGAAAACTTCAAAAAGAACACTGATTTAAAATAACAAAGCAAAAGCTCTCAATCCCAGTACACTTTGGGAAACGACACAAGTTGATGTAGGGTTGTTATCACAAAGTTACTTCCTCTGACTAGTTTTTACAGTGCATGCCTGTGATATATTGAATTATTCATGTAATTGACTTCACTCTAGGGTACTACAAGGTTGAAAATTACCCTATTACCCTTTTACTTTGATCTTTAAATGTTATTCTTTGTAATCATGAGTAAAAATGCACTTGCAGGAGCACAGAGTTGGTAAGACCCTCTGGACTGGTTTATGACCCCTTGCACTGACTTGTGAACAGGAACTCTCCCGTGACAAAAGTTGGGTGCAGCTGTACTCAACAGCTTGCTTAGCGAAGATTCTGGTTTTGTATGTAGTTTAGAAATGAGTTACTTGTGCAGCAGCAACCAACAGTATTGTGTTGACTGTCTTGTACCTACTAAGGAACTAATTCAAATATATTTAACAAATAAGAGTTGAAATTAGAGTTCTGGCTGAGAAAGGAACAACATAACCAGGCTCAAGAAGAAAACCGTTTCCTTTTCATAGAATCATAGAATACTCAGAATTGGAAGTGACCTTTGAAGGTCATCCAGTACAACTCCCTGCAGTGAATAGGGACATCCACAGCTAGATCTGGCTGCTTAGAGCCTGGTCCAGCCTGGCCTTGAAAGTCTCCAAGGATGGGACATCTACCACATCTATGGGCAACCTGTGCCAGTGCCTCACCACTCTCACTGCAAAAAGGCTTTTTTTTTACATCCAACCTAAATCTACCCTCTTTAAGTTTGAAACCATTTCCCCTTGTCCTATTAGACACAGACCTTGATCAATAATGCTTCCCCTCTTTCCTGTAGGCTGCTATCAGGTCACCTCAAAGCCTTCTCTTCTCCAGGCTGAACAGCCCTAGCTTTCTCAACCTGTCCTCATGGAGAGGTATTTGATCCCTTGGATCATTTTTGTGGCCTTCCTCTGGATGTGCTTCAACTGATTCACGTCTCTTCTGCACTGAGGACTGCACACCTGGCCACAGTACTCCAGGTGAGGCCTCACCAGCACAGAGTAGAGGGGCAAGATCACCTCCCTCGCCCTGCTGCCCACGCTTCTTTTGATATGGCCCAGGATACAGTTGGCTTTCTGAGCTGCAAGGGCGCATTGCTGGCTTATGTCCAGCTTACCACCCACCAGTACTCCCAGGTCCTTTTCAGAGGGCTGCGCTCAATCCATTCATCCCCCAGCTTGGTAGTGGAGGTTGCCTCGACTCAGGTTCGAGACCTTGCACTTAGATTTATTGAATCTCATGAGGTTTTCCTGGGCCCACTGCTCAAGCCTGTCTAGGTCTCTCTCAAGCTTCCTTTTCAAAACTTCCCCATACCCATGGGCTCTGGAAGTGTCTGTCAGTTTTGAAGACATACTTTGCATGGAACTAGGAACACTGCTTATATCCCAGAGTTTTATTATATTGGAATAGATTAAAAACAATTCTATATTTTGAGAATTAAACTAATACTATTGTTCTGTCATTACTGAATAATTACTGATAACAAATATAACAGTCATTAGGGACTACAGCTTTTATGACACACATGAAGCAGAGCAGAATACCCTTCCCACTGGGGCCATTGTAATAGCATAAATAATTACACATCTGTAAACTGTAATAAAATCAGTAGTAACAAAGTTTGAGAAACAAAAATAAGATTCTGCAACTGATTAAGCAAAAAGAATGGCATTGAGACTATGATGTAAACAAAATGGAGTTCCAGCTTTGTGACATGACTCAAATCTGTACATAAAGAGATGGCTGAAGGTTCACATTCTTTCCCTCATTTTTTTCCTTTTGTGTTGTGCAGAAGCATAAAGAACAGTTTGGTTCATTTGGAAAAAAAGGGAATCATATTATATTATCTTTTCTATGATAATCTTAAGACCTGGGACAGGCTATCCCAAAACTTTCTCAGCATCCAAGATGCAGATGGATTTGTATCATTTTGCTGTTAGTAATCACTACTTTTGTTTCTGATAGTTCTGAGTTAAGATGGCAGTCTTATTCAGAAAGGACCAAAGATTTACTTACATACACTTGCCTCTTTGTATCATAAATGAGCTAACTGTAATGACCAGACTGTTTCCCACTGACAAGCCTAATCCTTACACATGCACTTTAGCTTGCCCATCAAGTCAATCCCCATGAAACCCTGAGTTATATTTTCCCATCAATATCAATGACATGATCAAATCTTTTCTGGTACTTATCTTTGCAATCAGGTTGTCATTCCTGAAATGTCTTTCATACTTTCCCACAACAAAGACAATCAACAAAGAAACTCAAAAAAATTCACTGTTTGATGAGTGCAGATTTGCCTGTATCTTTTAAAGTTAGCTTATCCACTAAAGCTGTAATTAATTCTTATACACGATTATGTTTTTTCTTCTGATCCCAGCTTAAAGCCAAATCTGTGCAATAGGACCAGCCACATAGAAAATCCTTCAGCTATTAAACTAAAAACACACTAAATCCACATCTTAAAAGATGAAATTCAGAAACGTGTAATGACTACTAGATGAACAGCAATCCAAGTACATTTAGTTTCGAGTGCCAGTAATTTCAAGTAACCTAATTACGCTGGACTTTTTAGCATGTATTATTCTCTGACCTTTTTGATTGGACTAGGAAACATTAGTTGTCAGAATGTTAAATACTAAATCACACTGGTGAATGATGAGTCATTCTGAAAAACGAAAAGTGATACTGGTGAAAACACTAAAATTCTTGAACCCCCCAAAACTGTCTAAGAATCTCTCACACTAAAACTGCACAGTAAAATATTCAGGTGTAAATATAAAAATCCACCACAAACAAAAATTCCAATTACATTTTTAAATATTAGACACGTTAGGTTTTGCTAAAAGAATGCCAGTCTCTTTTAAGCCACTCTGTGAGGAAGAAGAAAATTAACTGTAGCTTTTGTTTTACAATTTGTACCGGAAGAACAGAATACATAAATTGAAAAACCATCATATCAGGACTCCAGTGTTTCCTGAACAGAGTATGCATTTTTATCCATGGACTTGAAACAGCATGTTAAAGACCTGAAACCACGTACATCAAGAAATAGGCTGCAATGATACGACTGGGCTGAGAATTTTGCTTGAGTAGCTCTGTCAGATTAGTAGGACAGTTAGGTTATTAAGTTATCACCTCTCAGCTACTGTTTTCTCACGATTTACACATAAGTTTATGTTTTACAAAATAAACACAAAATGTAAGGTTAAATTCTGAGTAGAATTATATTCAAGAGGTCTCTTGGAGACGGATGAAATCAAACCTCATTAACATTTCCTGCCTCTGAACATAAATAGGGAGAGGGTTTCAAAGAAAGACAGATGTTTGAATGAAAGACTACAATAGCTATTGTCATCTTTCAAATGTGCAGAAGCCATCTTGAAAATTGTTCAAAGTATAGGGAAAAAGTTTATACTTTCGCAGAGTGGACACTAAGGCTGAGAGAAGCCTGTGTTAGGCCCTTGTCTCCAATTTTCTGCCCTGATTAACTACAAAGACTGCTAACTGTGTATGGATGTTAGTTAAAAGCATTTGGTATTTGGTATCTGTCTAGTCATGTCAAAATTAAAAACTTTCCGTGTAAATATTGGGTCAAGGAAAGCACAATAGTGGTTTTTGCTCATTCATTTTTGTTTATAAATCCTTTCAACTACAAGTATTTGTATTTATATCATATCAAATGTGAATGCAGCCAGTTAATTGTGCTTAAGAAAGCACAAATTAGAAAAAAATCAATTATAAAAATACTCAGTGGAAATGATGATTTCTAAATGTCATTAATCTGAGGCACAGTTTGTAAACAAACAGGGGATCTGATTTTCAGCAAGTTGAACAGACCATTATTCATGTGTTGCACATCTAATTTCTGTTTGCTGTTATTATACATCAATACACAAGTGAGAAGCTAAATTCTGCTTTCTTTTCCTTTCCTAATAACACTGACTTTCTTACACAGAGCTTCCCAGACATGATATAGGCAGTATCCTGCACACTGACAGGACCATCTTTGTGCCTTACAGCCCACTGAATTTCAAGTTCCAATTCACATTTTTATATTGTTTGCCTTTTCATTCCTGCTTTTACACAACCTGATTGATTGGATGATTATTCCACAATGGCTTACACATCTGGGAGTCCAACATCTGGATATGTTCCCATTTAGTGCATGTTCCCAAGAGCCATCTTACATTGTCAGTGGTGAACTGCATTTGCCTCCTTCTAAATTACATGAAATAATCCAGAAGCTGCTGAGTCCTGGGGGTGGTACCTCAGTAATAGTTTTACCTCCAAACTTAGGGTTTAATTTAGTGCCACTTGCATGATTGCAAGTCATCTGAATGGGCATTAAAGCAAGATATTAATTTTCTTACAAGATTCAGAGATCCACCACAATTACTTGTGGTGGAAGAACAGCATATGAATTTGGTCCATAAACTTTAAACCTACCTGGAAACTACATCTATGCACAGTAACTGTTTAGTAACCGTTTAATAACTGATGTTTTAAAGCTTTAAACCGATGTCTTAAAATCAATTTTAACAACCTTTTTTCCAGTGCGACAGCAAGGAATAGTCTACTGCCTTGAAATTACCACTTGAAAATATTCTTAATGCATTGCACAATGAAGTCCAGTCTCCCTCACGATGCAGTACTCCTGGGTGACCATGTTCAACTATTGAGGACACAAAAAAAATGTGAAACAAAAGAGCAGAAGAGTTCAGCTAAATAACCAGTTGACTGGTTAAATAAAAGCCATCCTCTCAAAGTTCTCCATGTCCTTGAGGCTCTAAGGCACCATCACAGCACGATTTGTCTGCTCCTACAAAGTACTTGCATTCTACTAATTTCTTTTCTTTTCTTTTCTTTTCTTTTCTTTTCTTTTCTTTTCTTTTCTTTTCTTTTCTTTTCTTTTTCCTTTCCTTTCCTTTCCTTTCCTTTCCTTTCCTTTCCTTTCCTTTCCTTTCCTTTCCTTTCCTTTCCTTTCCTTTCCTTTCCTTTCCTTTCCTTTCCTTTCCTTTCCTTTCCTTTCCTTTCCTTTCCTTTCCTTTCCTTTCCTTTCCTTTCCTTTCCTTTCCTTTCCTTTCCTTTTAACTTACTGATTAAAATGTTCATTTGGACTTAAAAGAAAAAGATCTGAGTTTAGCACTCCTATTTGTGAAGTATATTTTTGGACTTTGTAAAATGAGCTTGTGTTCTGACAGTCCCAAAGGGCACTTTCACACATCCCTTTTGCTCTCCACCCCTCTACACTATTCATTCTGTCATTTAGAATTGATCCTTTTAACTTTCTCCTACTGCTAAAATAATTTCTGCCACAAATAGACGTTACATTTCCATTTGGGTCCTTTTGCCTATGCAAATTAATCTTGCTTTTTAGAAGAATCAAGACATGTTTTTCAGGTTTTCACATACAGCTGCTTAAAGAAAGGGAAATGAGACCTATGAGGTTTACTGAGCTCCAAATTATATGATTTCTGGAAATTCAGATGGAAGGGAGGGTTTGTATTTGTTATTTGCTAGTAATATTCTCATGTGTTAGGAGTTCTTTGACTGAATTTGAAAATGATTAATTGGTAAAATAAAAGTAAAATCTTAGAAGTCTCTATCAATGAAATGTGCATACAGTACCTTACAGCCAGGCTGTATCCGCTTCCAACAGCAAGGACAAGGATTTCAACGCAGTTGCAGAAAATTACCAGCAGCACATATTGAGATCAGAATACTTGTTATCTGAGGACAAATCAAGAATAACTTCAGAAAGCAAGGCCAAAGATATTTGAGTTTAGATGGCTGAGAGTCTTACGGTCATCAAAACTGTTGAGCTCTGTTTGAGATAAAATACAAGTATGAAACTGTAGTGTATCAAAGCAAGTATAATGCCAACTCAGATAATTATTTTTAATGCCGTGGCAAGGAGGCTGAGAGCATTTAAATGAGTTGTCTCTCCCTATTGTATCGGGAGTCATTGCCAGCAATCTGCAGGAGCTATTCTTAGGAGAATTCTTAGTCTTAAGGAGCATTATAACAGCATTATCTGAAAATAATATAAATTCCACTCTGAATTCTCTTCAACTACAGTTTGTTGTCCTGAATATTAGGACAGTCACTTAGCAGCTTTCAGGTAAATATCAATCTTACATCAAGGAATTACTTTTTCAACAAAACAACCAACTGAAGGCAAAAGACTTTATTGTTTTAAAGTAAGCCAGGTTAATTGAGTAATGGGATGTGGATTACACTTCATGTCTCACCAAAGTACAGATGAAGAAATTCTGTTCCTTTAGTTCCAAATATACATCTCCCAGGATTACAAACAAGGATTACCATTTACCACAGCAGATATGCTAACATGGCATACAAAAAAATGCATGCTTAACAAAAGATTTGGAGTCTATCAAATTCTAAAGGGAAGTCAACAGAATATATAACATCGACAAAACCTTTGCAAAACTACTCTAAGTAACTTCTTGTGACTACCTCTGTCCAATTCCTACAGATTTGTCTGTCTAAGTATGACAAATATGAAAGATTATTGAAGCATAAAGGGATTTAATTTCCAAGTTATCTCTATATTGTTTTATTAAACTTTTTTTTTTCCTCCCCAAGATTCACTGGGGAACAATTCAGATAAACAGCTCATCTATGTGTTTTCATGCTGGTTTTCTTTTTTTTTTAAACACACAGAAATAAACAGATCAGTGGGATGTGTCCAAAATATACCAAAAAGTCTCATAAAAGCCTAAGAATAGAGCCACACACACAGTCACACACACAAAAGCTCCATTTGACACATCTAAGCAGAAGATAAAGGGGCAAAACTAATGTAAGCCACCATTGTTTTCCCTCAGAACAGGTGAGGTCCCCAAGGGGTTCCCAGAATTATTTAGAAGAAACTGTAGGATGCTCTTAATTTGTCTGTTAGACTCCAGGGCCACACCTGCTTCTAATGGCCTGCAGCACAACCTTCCCTTCCCTCCTTCTTCATGTAGTGGCATAAGAGAGATGTTGGCAAGGAAACGTGGTTAGAAAGCTGCTGGAGACAGGAACTGCTGGAGTGCAGCCAGGCCCTTGGCCACAAGCTTTGTTCCACACACCCAGCACACCTGAGAATCTGTTACGTTGACAATGGGAAGAAGCTGTTGCTGGTGGAGAATGCTGCCAGTGATTTGGAAAACCTTATTCTTCTACTTTCTACTTTTATGCAACACAGATCCTTACTCCTGCACAGGACGTGCAGCAAAATTCTAGCAGCAAGGTCATTGTTGGTGTCCAAAAATAAAAACAAAAAGTGTTTTTTTTACATAATTGCCTTCTTTATTTATGATTCTTCAGCAATCCCCTTGCAATTAACTGCCAGCTCATGTCACTTAGCAAAAAGTATACCCTGGAAGCAAAACATTTTATGAATGTTCTTTATACCATTGAAAACATGCAGAAGCTGGCTTAGCGTACTCAAAAGTCTAAATGAACTATTGTTCACATCGACTCCCATGTTACAATAATTTAACGGATGTCTATGGCTGAAATGTGAAATTACACCTAAAACACTGTAGACCTCATTGCTGTTCAGTTTCCATCTGTTCAAATGATATACAATTCCAGACTCCATGATCATGCTGTTTGTAACACAGTACGTGACAAGAAGTGCATTTAATTGTTTGAGTGGAACTGAGCAACCTGTATTGATTGCTCTGACGTTTTAAGTGCAAGTTGATATCAGGGACTGATACATAGACAGGCAATCGGGCTAGACTGCCATGCATGCTGGTTACCTGGGGAGACAACAGACACTCAGCCCACGTTCAAGCATTCCATCTTTGGCCCTGTAGAGACATTTTAAAATGAGGCACAGATTGTTGCCTGTACTATTACTGGACTCGATGATCTCTGGAGGTCCCTTCCAACCCCTACGATTCTGTGATTCTTTGATTCTGTGCTTTTGTAATTCAGTTCAGATACATACACACAATAGCCTATGGAGGCCAAATCTCTGTTCTAGCACTCCTGGACTTTATTTGGCAATATTTGGCAAAAACCTCTATCAAGCAGGACATGATTTTACTTTATGCTATGATAAATTCTCTAGCATGCCATTGCATAAGTTCTTCATTTTACACTTGCCCTCAGAGATGCTAGTGGTACTAGAGGATCTACACTTAGAGTAGATGATCTTAGAGTCTTGGCCAACCTTAATGAATCTATGATTCTGTGATTCAACAGATAAAATGTGGAAGCATGCATTACTTTCATGTGCCTGTGTGCCCTCTTGAAGGCAAATGGAAGTCTGCTTGCTGAAAATGAGAGCATAGACTTTTCACTGTCCTTTGATTGGAAATGTTGTTCGTCTAAAATGTCAGTGTTATGATTGTTCTTCTTTCTTGATACTTAAAAATTCTGAACAGCAAGGAGATAACCATCATGCCAAGAGGGTAATGGTGTTTGTTCTAGCATTAAGATAAATTTGAACTAGAAAAAAAACTTCATTAATAAATTAATGTGGTGAAAGACATCAACTCTATCATTTTAAAGGAGGTTCATTTAGCAAGTATAACCTCTACCCTAGACATATACCTTACATCTGTTTCATTTAATCAGAAAAGACAGACAGTGTTAATTACTTTCTGATGGCTGTTCTGTACTATGGCTTTGGCAAGTGAGAAAAGACAAATTCCCATGGCTTAAAGCTAAAGGAAATGGTTTCTAAGGGATAAAAACCACTTAGGCTGCATGGCAGTACACTATTTAAAGTGTGAAATCTTTGGGGTTTCTATGTACAATATGAATGCTATGATGCAAAAATGTGCTGAGATAAGCAGTACCTATTTCTTCATTATATTTTTGTATGAACTCTGATTTAGGGGCATACAGCAAAGAAAGTATCTGCAGTTCTGAAAGGTGTTCAGTTTGACTACAACTGTCAGAAGTTTGCCACCATTTAAAATAAATCTTCAAGAAGTCATATTTGAATGAAGACTGGCTTCTGAGTTAATATTGCAGAGAGATTTGTATTTAATGCATTTTGAGTTAGTAATAATGGAGCATTCATGCTGGTCTTGTTTCGAAGAGTCAGGCTTACCAGGAAACAGAAACATACTATCTGTGCTATGTGCCAAACTAAAGCAATGTGAACTATTAACTGTTCACAAAGACTCATTTGTCAAATGATTTCAAATGAAATTATCCATAATCATTCCTGTGTCTCACAGGAATTTGGGTCTATTGGTACTTTGGGTCTATTGGTAAACAGAGTTCTTCACAATTTGGTCTCTGCAATTTGTGAACAAAACAGGACAAAAAGAATGAACAAAGAACACTGAACGAGGACTACTGATGCCAAGACTCTGCAGTATTTCCACATGTTGAAATTTTACACTGCAAATTTAAGATTGCATTTGCTTTAGTCACTACAATACGCAGCAGTTGAACCCTCCTAATCCATCCTATACTACATGACTATAACCTGTATAACAACTTAAATATATATATATATATTTTTTTTTTTTCTTTAATGGGCATTAATTTAGATATGCCACCCAAGAAGACACTACAGTCCCAGATACAAAAGTATGTTCTGTGATGATGTTGCATTATTTGTCCTATGAGCACCATGGATAGGAATCTGACTTTTCCATCTGGTTCATCTGGAATGCTTTTATTGTCTTACAAGTTTAGGAGTATATGAATCAAATAATGGAAAATAAATGGGAAAATGGGAACTTCTGTGAGGAACGGTATATTTATTGTCACAGATTGTATCCTTAGCAATCTATCTGCTACCTTCATGAACAACTAGATAAATACCTTCTGATGCATAACGCACTTAGTATATGCAAAATTCTGATTCAAATATAACATTTCCCCCTTATCCCCTGCTGAATACAACACATTTGTTGTCCTGCGCTTTAATGGAACATATTTAATTATATATTCATTTCTGATGAGAAATTACAGTTTTCTAGTTATTATTTCTTTCTCTCCACACTGGAGTTGTGTCCCAGTGATGTAAGAGTGTTTTGATGGTGACCATAGCAATGATTCTCTTCACAGGAGTAGTGTGAATCAGAAAAAAATTGTGAGTTTTTCTGCACGGCATCTTGAGATATCAGTTCTTCAACAAACTATGCTATCATCCATTTCAGTATTCACTATTTAGCTCTCAGCCTTCAGAAAAAACAAAAACAGCTTTTTTCCATAAATTTCCCAGTCTATACTTTTCTTCTCACGAATGAAACACTACTATTTAATCCTTTAGATCCAGCTGCAATATTTGGATTTGCTAACATTACCGTACTCTCTTTTTTTTCTGACTGCTGATCACATGAATCCAGATGCTGTGTTGAAACATCCCAGAGGAGTGACACTGATTTTCTTTTGTCTAGCCTTTCCCTTCAGCTTTCCGCAAAAGGTTTTGCTTAAGCTTCTAACTCTTATTCTGATAATTAGGCTTTTGTGACATTAGGATCCCACCCTAGTGAACTGCCTTGACTAAACATGTACAAGTAAATCCAGAAATTTACTGATTCCTCATTGATTTGAACAAAAATCTATCCATTCTGCAAGTGCCAAGAAAACTAAGCATGCTTTAACTGCTGGTTAAAGGAAACAACTAATAGGCAGAGATTATGATATCTAAATGTAGGTAAGTGGCCAAGGACCTGCACAGAGCTCACAGACGTGACACAGACTTGTGGGAAGCCAAGTCTGTGGCAGTTTAAAATGCTATTTGATGCTTATTTTTAGACACTGAGTCAAATTCCAAACCATTTAATTTTTAAACTTCTGTTGAGTCTTCATATCATAAATGGATTTCAAAATCTTTTCTAACTACTTCTGTCATAACTCAAAAGAAAACTTTAGAAAAAGAATAGCTGATCCTATGGGTAGGTCACACAGAAAACAATGTAGATTTGTAACCTGTTGCTGCTCCAGAAGTTTGTTAATCCTGCTGCTCTTTATCCTGCACAGGGTAACCAGTTATGAGATATGGTACTATACTGCAGGGTACTGTAAGAGTAATAAGTGTTGCATTCATTTTGAACATTTCCTTATCTGCATCATAGAAAAAGGCTTTGTAAATTCACAAAGGCCTTGACCATCTATCTCCCCTTCAAAATTGTATGAAAAAACATAATTGATCCAGCTGTGTGTTGCATATCAAATACATATTAGCACATCATCTATCCCCCATGTGGCCACAGACCAAGAAATGACCATCAGTCATTCTTTCTTTGCATCTTCCAAATGTGGAAATAGCCTGATTAAAGAGAGGTCATCTGTTCTATTTCCAACACAGGTATGTTAGACTTTTTTTGAAAGAAAAGTCTCTATTTCACCCTTAAACAGAGCAGCATCTTTCACAACTTTCATTCTGGCTGCCTTGCCTTGCCACTGCGAAGTGTGCACAGGCTCCTTCAAACAGCTACCTTGCTTTGCATTCTTGAGTATGTGGGGTCTCCTGTGATACAGAAATTACTTTCTGACAGACATTTGTAGTTTTAGTAGGCTTAAAGGCTTGCTGCAGGTATAATGCAAACTTGTATATAGGCAGATTGGTCCAGTTAAGATGAAACCACTGACTGACACTTAACTTCATGTAATAGTGTTTACTTCTGTGTAAGTACCTAATATCCAGTAACAGTAAGGAACAAACCCCAGATAAGGCAAGGTGGCCTACCTTTGTGGAACTAAACAAAATCAGCGTGGCAGTAAGAATTCATGAGCACATAAGTCTCCACCTAAGAACACAAACACATTTTTTCCTGAATTCACACAGGGTTTAGTCTTTTCAATTTAAATACCTGGGGGAAAACTTCTATTATAGAAATACAACTACAAACACGACAAATTTGTGTTAAAAAGACATAACAAAAAAACTATTGTATGTCAGAACATGAATACGGAGGTTTTCCTACTTGCAGAACCAGGTCAACCCAAATCTTAATAGAGAAATGAAGAATGTCTAGTAACTTCTGTGATAAATACAAACAGGAAACTACTTCATCATGCCAATAAAATTTATGCTTATTTTGGCATGTTCTACCATCGCATTCAACAAAACAGCATTTTCAACAGCCACTGGCTTTATGAAATCTGTGCTGAGTCAGAACTATTCAGAAGCCAAATACAGCTTGTACAATACATGGTATTTATAGATTTCTTCTGGCTGACAAGATCTATTAGAAATACAAAGTGAATGTTCCAGAATGTAAATGTCTATACTAAAAATATTTAAAATATGCTTAGTAGAAACATTTTAATGAAATCAACAAGACATTTTTTCAATACACATGGGAATTTACGACAGAAAAACATAATAGTGATAAGATCTGATCCTTAAAAAGAAGATCAAAAATGTGGCTTTCCACACTTTTTAAATTTGCAAAATAAACCACATTTCAGGAAACCTTTTTTTTCTCAAAAAAAAAAAACCAACAAAAAATCCCACTGCTTTCCAGTAGATGCCAAGACAAAATTGGCCCTTGTTCAGTCCTATGATAAAATATACGTTAAAGCATATAATCCAAAATTGAAATAGCATAAAGCAAACTAAAAGCTTATCTACACTCTAAGTGAAAAGTACCTATACAATTAAGTTAGTACAGTGTAATGTCTAGAAATAATCTTGACTAGTGAAAGCAAATACAGAATATGTTGAAACTGCTTAATGAATAAATGATATTGGGTAAAGTTCATTCTTGCCTCTGTTCCTCTTGCTTAACTGGACCTGATGCTCATAAATTTGGACTCTACATAAAGAAAGAAAAAGAAAGTAAGGTATAGAACACGCCTTTTTAAAATGTGGAAATGAAGGTATCCTGAAAAATCTATATGAAATCAAATTCTTGCAAAGAAAACTCCCTGAATAAACGCAAAGGTGAGAGACTGTCCTTAAACTTTCACTGTAATACTTCATACACCACAGTGTACAGAAACAACTCATCAAGATATACTTAAAATTTAGCTGTTCTGTTTTATAAGCCTGGTTTAAATTAATATGGTGTACACTGTAAAATATCTGAACTCAAATCTAGCTAATGAGAAAGAAAAATCCTCCCACTAAGTTGAAGAAAATTATAATTCTGTTTTGTTGTATGGGAAATGTTGAGTCATGGCCTGAACCACTGGTTGAGCACCAGGGGAAAGGACCCCATCAGCCCTGGCAGCACAGGTGAAGGCAATTCAGCTGTGTGACCAGAAGGGCTGCAGCCTGGCTGCACCTCTCTTAGACCCCATTTAAGGGCTGCCTGCCACTGGAGAAGGATCTCTTTCTGGAGATTCCTCCTTGGTGAAACTTTTCTCTGTGAATCTAGAATCTTCTGATACAGGTGAGCAATCTTCTTCCCTTCCTTTACAGCACCTTTCTATGGTGTAGGTCATTCTATCATCACACCTTTGTTGTAATGTCTTTTTCATTGCATTGTTCTGTCCAATTGCTACGGTTGTGTATTACATACAATAGTTGGAAGAAATGTGCATTTTCCATACACTTGAAACCCACATGTTGTTTGGTACAAATCACTTTAGGAGTTGATATGTGAACAATAATCTCTGAGGTGGTATTTATAGTAGGGGAAAAGGGAACATATTCCAGTCCTGGATGGAAGGGAAGAGTTGATTGTTTTGTATAAAAAATGCTCAATAAGCAAGAATGTGATCATTAAATATACTGAACTCCTGCCACTTCCAGTGAAGTCAGTGGGAGGTCAGCATTTCTTGGTGCAGTGATCAAGACACTCATCACTCAGAGGAATTTAAACAGCTCTGTGGGCTCCCAGCTGTGCCACAGCATACCTGATAATCTTGTCATGCCAGAATGCCATTTATGAGCGTTTGCACTGCTGTGGGATCATTTCTGCTGCACACAGTGTTCTCAGTGGTCTTCCAACCACATCAAATGCACCCAATAACCACGTTAGTTATGGGCTACAGACACAGGGCAGGCCTGACTCAAAATGTGAGCCAGTTCAGAGCGTTACATTGAAGCTGGGCGAAACTAACAAATGGTAGGTTTTTTTTTTTCTCAGAAAAAAAAATAATAAAATTACTTAATTTTAGCTATTGCTGATTCTGATATTTTTCATTCACTTGAAATAGTTTGCAATAAAATATAAATTATATAAATATAAAAATTCTTGATAACTGTAAAATTCTTTTTTCTTTATTTCCTGTTTACGCAGAATAGTTCAGATACTACTAAATGTAATAAACTATATATTCAGTTATTTCTACATTCATCTTATTTATGATACGGAAGTCAAGACAAAATATCAGTTATTGTTTGTGGACTAAAATATGCAGTGCTTCTAGTGTAACTTTACATATGGGGTATTGAAGACTGTTTCTTTCCTTAAATATGGAAAAGTAGCAGGTAATCAAATGGCTAATGTCTGGTTTTTGTAACCAAAGTAGAACTAAACAAAATAGTTTGCTGAGCAGTTGAACTAATGAAGTCTGGATGTCTTTAGATTCCATTGAATTTGTACCCCAAGGTTGATGTTCTGGGTTTATTTTCTTATGTTTAATATGGACTGATCTTAAACATTTGATGTCAGAGTTTTTTCTTATACCTGGTGTACCAGTCTCACAAAGCATGTAAAAGGGTTGTCTCTGCTTTTCTTCCTACATTTAGCTGTAATAGCACAAAGCTCAATGTCTGATAGCAACTAGGAACTTAAATATGGCCAGTCCATTAAGAAAATGGATTAAGCTATAAGGAAGACTATTTGTTAAATATGGAATGTTATGCTTCTCATTTGGCAACAAGACTGTTAGCATTAAACAACTGATATTCCTGCTATTTTTTTTCCTTTAACCAACAGTCCCTTGGCTCCTTTTATTTTGACACAAATATTTGATCACTTTAAAATTACAGTGGATAATATAAGACACGTGTGAGAAATTCACCACGAATATATTCTACCTTTTCAGGCTCAATCAGTAGCATTTATTTCTCAAATCTGTCTGCTTTTTGTTGTCTCCATTCTTTGCAATTTGTCAACATTTTTCTTTTAATCAGTCACAAGTTAAGGTTTTTGCAAATGTTCTGACTCGAGAAACTTAAGATATCTGGTATTTATTAGATTAGAGAATTTCACTGAATTTGATTTGATTTTAATTTAATGCAGCAATCTGGTATTACATTATTCTCTTATGTGTGACAATGAGCCATCCAAAAAATGAATTCATTTTGGAGAATGAAACTTTCTTTAAAATTAATTTAGCCTTTTGAAATGTAACTTTTAAAAATAATGTATGTTTGTGATGCACATTTGAAAGCAATTTTAAACTAACGCACAACCAAAACAGTAGTGTGTGGAAGCAAAAACACTGTAAGTGCCCCATGGCATTAAGTGACGTGACAGACCTGCATGACTGGAAGCCAAATGAAATGATTCATGAATTCAAGATTGAGGACAGTACACAGAAAAAAGAAAAAAGGGTATCTTGACTTTAAGATATCCACATCAGGAGGAAAACAACAGTGTTAACTACATTACTTGATTAATTAGTTGGGAACGTTACATGTGTTCTTTTATGCAGCTTCACAGAACTAGACTTCAGAAATCATGCTTTGGTGTACCCAGTTGCTGACAACGTTGCAGCACTTCCACTATGTTACTGACATCAGTATATGAGAGGTTTAGGCAAATGAGTTTATGCTCAATAATTCCAGATTCTACTTTATCTTTTTCTGCTCACATCAGCAACTATTTTACTGAGTAGCAAGTTCTACACCTTGGAATCTTGTGAATGTGCCGAACGTGCCAGTATTCAAGAAAATTAACTCTGAAATACATTTTCCAAGATGTGAAGAAAAAATTAACTGAGCTTAAAGATAAACACAAACAAGCACCTAAAATATTCTAAAACGTGCCTCAAGCTGTACTTCCTATAACCTCTGTGATAAGTGATAACACAATCTTTCTACATATCCCTTTACATTTTCCTACCTACTTCATGACTGAGAAGTCTGACAGTCAGATATACTCAAAAGAGTAATGGTTTACAGGACTTTCTTTTGAAGGCAGGTGTTTCCTTAAGTTCTAAATACAGGCATAGAATTTGTGAGACTTGCATGCAGGGTTTCCACCAGAACAAATAACTGATTATTGAAAGTAAAAGTCATTTATTTCCTTTTTGTCTTCCTTGGCCTGATTTCAAGTGATATCCTTCTCCATTGGACAGGACAGCCAATTGCCAGAACATCTCAGTTTAGGTCCCCTCATCTGCCATATATACTGCTGTGTGAACTCCAGCTAAGCAGGCAGGTTCCTGTGTTTTAGTTCCCTCTTAAAATAGATACACATAATATTCCTTGTTTGGTTTATTTAGTCTGCAAATCAATCAGGACAAGGAGAATGTCTTGATCCATTTTGTAAAGTGAGTGTGAATACACAGTGGTATGTACATGGTTGTTATTAATAAGAAATACTTTTAGATTTGGGAGTGAAATCTGATTTTCTTGGCAGAACTGCAATTTCAGGGATATTGCATTCTTTTACTGTATTTCTAGAGTCAGCACCCCAGGATAGGTGATATCCCTTTGGGGAGGGGCAAGTCACGATAGTTTTGGTCCTTAGTAAGTTTAAATGGAGATGTTAGCAAAATGCTTCAAATAAATGAGCTTGATAAAAACAGAAGATGGCTTGAACTGCCTGGATTTTGCAAGCCTTTCAGCTCTTCAGCCTAGGAAGGTGATTTACATATCCCATTCCACAGTGTAAAATGGATAATGATATGCCCTAGTGGCCTTAAATTCTACATTCAGCACTCTGGGGCATTCCTAATGCCCCAATTGGATCCCGCTGACCACTTCTTGGCTATAACAAAGCCAAAATTACTCAACTCATTCCAAAAGACTAAACTGAACTTTGATAAGAGGAATTCACCATCTGGATTTAAAAATGGATTTATTGTGCTTCAGAAACTTCACTGAATGTTCAGTGCTCCTGCTTTCTGAATAGCCAACTGCTGCTTGTGATTGAGTTTTTACTTGTGTGCATCTCTGGGGTTTGGATTTACTTTCATTTTTAATACTGACCCTATGACATGTTTTAGATCCAACATGTGATTTTGTTTAAGCATGATAGAAGCTATGTAAGGCTGGCCCACTCTAATTAACATACTCCTCTTCTGTTCCAGAGGTTCACGCTTTTCCTCAAGACTAAAAAACAGTTATTTTTCAAATTGTATAGAGTCTAATGCTCCCCTCAATACGTACTTGGCATACACTGAGTTTGTCTTTTTGTAAAAGATGCGAGTCGACTGAATGAATAAATACTCCATAGCATTTCTCCATCTGGCCCTACCATTCTGTTGACGGGTATCCCAAAAAATAAAGTTTCTAGAAACTGGCTTCCAAAACCTGTTGACTGTACCACAAATTAGCCGGTTTCTGAGACTTCTGTTTGAATATGTCCTGTACACGTGTGAAGAATAACAGTCTAAAATGATGACAAAGTAAAAACATAACTGAAGATGCAACAGGTCATCTATAGCTGTCAGCATGTGTAGCTGCAAAGCAAATGAGAATCTTCATAAGTACACAGCTCTTGATTGAAAAGAATGTGCAGATATGTTTAATTTCAAAGTCCCACGAATCATACTTCTTTCCTAGCAGCTTCAGACATCTTTCTTTATTGCAATCTGATAGATAGTGAAAACAATTTCATATTGTTTTCTTGCTAACAAAATTTGGCCTCATACTTAATTATAAAAAGCCTGAACGAATTTAATCTCTCTTTCTCTCTTTCCCTCTCTCTTTCTCTCTTTCTGTCTTTCTTACTTTCCTTCTTTATTCTTTCTTTACTTCCTTTCTTATACCCACTCCATATGTCAGGGCAGCACCAGGGAAGTAAATAACACAGTTTGAATACTTAACATTGGATCACAGTAGAAAATTGCTGAAAATTAATCCACTGAAGTGAAAGATTGATCTCTCACTTCAGAAATATCAAGGAGACATATTTCAAGGAGACATAATATCAAGGAGAAATATGAAGCATCCACCAGCAATGCAACAGGCTTTCCGTGCGATATTATTTCCTAGGAATTATTTTCTCAGGTTTCAATATGAATTTGGAGTTCTCTTCTTGTACTTAGGTGTTACCCAATAAACTTCCTCAGTACTGAGGGTGGATCTTGTAAATTACACAAACTGCTGATGACTTCTGAAAGAATGTAGAAGAGGAGATTGGCAGTTGAAACCACCAAATAAGGGATCTGTGCCATCTCTCCTAGAAGCCCAAGAAAAGGGTTTAGAGCAAGCAGAAATGACCTGAAAACAGACCTGTAATATGTAGTTGCTTGTCATTATGTAAGACCTCACCTGCCTGACTTGGTTTACAAATACATGAAGCACAAGCACTATCTCAGAACTTAACTATGCCCTGAACTGAGTTCACAGATACTTAAGATCCTTCAACTTTTTTTCCACATTCCCAGCTTAAGAGGGGGAAAAAAAAAAAAAAAATTGAATCAGTAGGAGACATTAAAATAGTGAGTTTAACTTTCTTTCCTCTACCATAGAATCCTGAATCTTCCTAAAATAGGAATGAGAGTTTTTTGCACAGAATCTCCAACTCCTGGTCATGTAATTCCATCAAACCTTTTGTATATTACTTGTATAGGATATTTGTTTCTAAGGTGTACTGTGGGGAATATGGCCTTTCACATTTAAGATTAGTGGGATTGTTCTTAATGATAATATTAAAATTAGCAGTAATTCTAAAATGAGTAGCAATTCATCAAAACCAGTATTTGCCAACTATTTTTCCCTATCAAAATGTGTATGTAAAGTACATAGGGTACAAAACAACAGCATGAGATCCATTATTCAATTACAGGACTGCCATTAAATCAGGCAGATAATCTGAGATTTTCAGTTACTGTGGGAATTTTCAATGTAATTAACGGGTTTTGGCCAATATGACATCATTGCAATGACTGACATTTGGTTGAACTTAATATGTCACTTAGCGTTCACTGCTAAGCAACCAAGCTTCTGGTATGCTGAACGTCTGAGACATGAGGTCAATGCCTAAAGTGTACATGCAACACAATTACAACTCCTACCCTGTAACAAAAGTGCTCTGACTTAAGTTATTTCAGTAATTCTCCTGTTTCAGAAAAATTGAATCTTTAAGATTGCCTTTCATACAGACAAGTGCATTCTCCATAATTTATAGTTGAGTTCTTGTTTGAAACTTAGGTACCTTTCATTTATGATCTGCGCTGATGCTTGCTGCTTAAATACAGCAAGGTATGTCCTGCAATTAATAAAGACAAAGCAAGATTAACTACTTTAATTTGGATGCTAGTTATCTTTAAGTTTACTTTAACTAACGATTGAGCTATTGACCAAGATGGATTTTCAGGAGGAAAAGGAAAAATCCAGTGTTTGGTTTGATGTCAAGCTTCCACAATGATGGACTGAGGACAGTGATTTGGGCCTGTTTGGTAAAAAAATAATAATAATAATAATAATTTTAAACAGACTCCATAATGCAACAATAACTCCGATTGTATGATCAGAAAGTCATTGTATTTATTAAGGAGCAAATCGGACTTACTTCAGCTTAATATTCCAAATAAAGAGCTAACTTTGATGGATTTTCCTTATGACATTTGTTCAATCTTTACTTCTTAGTCTGCCTAAGAGAAAGTCTTCCTACATAGCGCTGCCTTGTAGAAGATTAGTGAAATGTTACAGCTTTTCATCAAATAATTTTTTCCAGTCACAGCATGTTGCTTCAGGAACTGGTCTCACCTTTTCCGGGAGTAATCTGGAAAAAGTCCCACCTTGGCCAAATTTGACCTCTGACTGATTGCTTCAAAACCTACACACCCCAAATGAGAAAAACTGTCCAGGATAAGACATGTAATAATGATCTCACCTGACAGAATGAGAATGATACAACTGAAGTAGAGGCCAGAGTAGTGGGAAAGAAAACGGATCATTTTCTTACTTGCTTATTTTCTTTGCCAAATAAGCTCAAACAGGAAGGATAATATAACAGATGATGGTCTGAGCTCCAGAAGCCAAGGACAAAAGTATGTGATTCATACATAGTGCAGCTAGTTAAGGAGAGATATATTAAGTAATTCTGGAAGGAAAGCAGCACTTGTCAGTATCGTTTTAGTGCTCATACAAGAAATCAATAGCTCTACTTAAAACATATGAGACAATTTGTGTGATATACCTTCCAGTTAGTTATGTACTTCTTTTTCAGCAACATCACTATAAACTGCTAGATATTTTTAGCATTTGGTTATTATTAAATTATACTTCAACCATTTTAAAATATCTGTAAATGTCAACTTGATTCATATATAGCTGTCTGGCTTAGCTGCAGCTAATACAAATGCATCTATCATTTTAATCTTGTCAAAAAACACTGAAGACATTATTTACCAATAGCCTGATCACCCCAGTAGTACCTAAAACTGGGGCAAATGCTAAGGTACTTAACAAGTTGCAAATGTAAGAACTTTGCATAGAAAAATGTGGATATAATATGCACATTTCTATGTTCTTCATCTTTACATGTAGTCAGCCCTCAGCTACAGAAGAATCACTTATGCTCCACTGAGCCTTAAGGACTTCTAGGTCTTTAACAACCTTTCATCGTACAGGTTTATCTTAATCATACTACTGACTTTGAGTATTGTTTTTCATTTTCTGAAAATTTATGACCTGAATCACTGGCAAGATTCTTATGCCCAAGGTGGATCTCAAACCAATTTATGGAAATCTATTTCACTAAAATTGATTCAGTGAAAAGACTGTGAATTTATACATCGGTGCTATCTGAAGCTGAGTGGAAGACATTCAAGATCTCTGTATTTATTTTTGAAGTCAATGTATTTAATATCAATCTTAAAATTAATTTTAAATTGTGTTTTTGAAAACCTCAGGTTGGTATTTTTCATATTGCTGCTACATGAGAACCTAGCATTCCAGGCTCTATCCAGCTCCCATTACATTTAGTGGAAGACTGATAACAATTTAAGTAAGAGTTGGATATGACCAGAGGTTTAATTTTAACCTCAGGGTTGTGTCTGTTTATCTATTTTTTTTTTTTCACAGTGTAGTTGCTTTTCATTGTTAAATACTTATTTTAAAACTATTTTAGACAGCATTATAGCCCAGATGAAAATTGGGATGCTTACAAAAGGTAATAATAGCTAAAAGCAACTACAGAACGTAATTTGGTGTTTTGATGTCTTATTTCCACGCTTCCTAATTTTAGGACTTCTCATTGTAAAGATCTATCTATCTGAAAGACGGGATATGAGCAAAATTTATGTTCTAAGAATAAGCGAGTTTCCAACAGAGTACATGTAGCTCACTTCAACTTTCAGGCCTTTATTTTCTTGCAAACCCTCCTTGACATCCATTTCCATTAAGTGCATAGAATTTGCATTGATAGGGTAGTACCCAAATGAGCATCCAGTCATACTCAAAGCAAATGGCAAAAGGAAGCCAAGAGTTATTACCTTGCTAAGGATGGCCAGTTCTCAGTTAAAAGGTAAGGAGTTGCAAGGCTTTGAGAAGGCCTTGGAATCATGTATTTGGGTCAAGCATGACTGATGTGGCTGATTAATCTTTGCAATTTTTTTTAATTTTTTTTTTTTTAACACTGCCACTTCTCAGCATAAAGTAACTTCTTAATGGATTGAGAATTGCTTTCAAGCAGCCAACCTTCATGGGATGGGTTTGATTTCAGTTATTGCTCATCTTGTTTTTAAACTTGCTGGTTTTAAACTGGATTCTTAAAAGAAAAAATGTTTCATGTGGTTGGACTTTATAGGTCATATTGCAATTGCACTTTTAGTACACTGGTTAGAACATAAGAGGCTCTCTTGTTGCATACTCTGCAGTCCTCGATGAAAAAATGTACTCATGGCTTATACAGAATCAGATCTGGGATTCAGGACTCCTGGGAACGCTTCCAACTTCACTCCATATAGGCCACATGGTTCCACGAAGAAGATGACTTGTGCCCACACAGCTATGCAAACAATTTTGCTATGATTGTTGCAAAGGCTGTCTTGTAAGAGATCATAAAAACAACCATACATTCAACAAGTCTTTTCATAGTTGACTGCCAGCAGGGAGGTTTTTTCTGCTCTTTAACAATGCTTCCACTTTGATATTGCTCTCTCAGTTTTCCACACAATGGAAGGTTCTTATTCTGTTTGATTTGCAGCTCAGTATTCACGTTTACTTGTTACAATTCTCAAACATGGGAATATTACATTTGTCAATAACTGCAAAATGTTGAAAATCATGAAAGCCCTGCAGTTTTGGGACTCATTTTACCAACTACGGTTTTCTTATATCACCTGCTTCATTTCTGGAGGCACTTCAGTTGGACTGAGGAAGAAACCAGGCCTGTTTCATTTTAGCAACTCAGGAAAAATGTAGTTAAGTTTATCAATAAACATTTGACAGCTTGACTGAAAGTGTCCTCTGCACACACACAGAGGATTAAGGCTATGCACCAATCTTAATCACGGTGATATGAGCTGCTCACACCGCAGCACCCTGTGATTAGGGAAGATGTTTAGACACTAAACAGTGTGGTCAGAGTATGAACTGGTCTTATAAGTAGAAATAATTGCATGATATTTGTAGGGTGATAATCTAGGCCTACATGTTTTGCTTCACAAAAAGGCTAAATTATAAAACTGATTTTAAACTCTACTTCAAAAGTAAATAGCCATCCCCCTGTCAGTAGTTTTTAGAAGGCAAGCATTTTCTGTTTCCAGCCAGCAAAGTCACATGTCAGATATCAGCTGATGCACTCTGGACTCTTTTCATTACTGAATGAAAATGAAAGAGCTTATCCCATTTTGCTTGGTTTCAGGTTTTCCCTTCAATATACATCTGTACATATATAGTCAAGGATGTTTTAGTCTTCACATTCAGCGTAATATTAGACTGGGAGGTTTGTTGTTCACTGTCCATTGCTCTCTTTTCCAAGGTACTTCCTTTTGTCAGCTATTTGTATCATTGCTTAGCTTTGTAAGACAACCGGTGTCAGTTATATGCACAACTGAGCAGAAACGTGAACACTTTGAACGCTCTTCTTTCACAGTGAGTTGTTTAATACCTATTACGTTGCTTTTTAGCTTAATTAGGTAAAGTTCAATACTCTGCTGCATTTGTTTGGGACAATGGGGACATCTGCTGGTCAGTGGGACAAACAGCCTCACATCCCCGCAGCTTTCACGGGAACGCAGAGAATCACAGACAATTTCCGAGTCGGAAGGGACCCACCAGAGATCACCCAGTCCAACTTCTGGCTCCACACAGGACTGCCCGTAAAGCAAACCCCACCTCTGAGGAAACTGTCCAAACAATTCCTGCAGCACTTCTGAAGCACTTCTGAAAGCAGGTGCATCACGGCAAGCATCCCTGTCCCCCTCTTGTTTTCCTTAAGATTTCAAAAGATCTACCTTGCAATTACTGCCTATTTAAAAATGAAAGATTTTCAGTAGAAGGCCAGCAAGAGCTTGCAGTAATGTAAGCCAAGAAGCACACCTGAAGGAGGAAGTCACTGGCTTATCACTTCCATCCCAGTGGGTACCACTTGCACAAACACACAACACACACCATTGCTTTCAGCTGCTGTAGCACATGTGGTTCTGCTCATAACAGGCCCTCAGTGCTGCACAGCCTCCACAGTTCACTCTGCAACCAGACTGTCCCATTGTTAGTAAAATAGGCTTCATTCTCACGTATTCTTTTCCAAAGAGAAACTCAAGAATCAAAATCATAGGCAAAAATTCACTGCAATGTAATTTAGAAACTCACAGTGATGTTTCTCAATTTGCTGTAGCTGACACAGCTAGCTGGGGGCTCCTGAAATTATGCTAACCAGAAAATCAACCACAGAAGTAAATGTAGAAGAAAATGTATCTGGGTTTGGGGTCACTGACCAGTAGCTGATGAACACAGCTGTGGCCATGCTGAGCAGAGCAAAAAAAAGAATAAGAACAGAAGGATTGTAATTGTGCAATTTTAGCTGTAGTTTACCTATACCTTTTTGTTTACTCTGATGGACATTTCAAGAGCATAAAATGAAGACAACATGTCACCTTTGAATGCAAATGTATACAAACTTTTTAAAGTTACAAATCCATTCAGGTCTCAATCGCTTACAGGATTGCTAGGCAAATCACTACTGCAAAATAATACTAGAAGTATCTTAAAAATCATTTGAACAAGTATATTAGTAAAAATCAAGTTTATACAAGTTTATCAAGTTTATACTGCCAATGGAGGGAGTTGGCAAACTCTGTATTCAGGGAAGAAACTTGAAATCTATCAAGCTGAAGCCTTATAACTTCCAAACGAAATAAATTAATTAGAAGAGGACAAAATGTGAACAGAATTGTCTGGAGTAGTAACAGCAACCAAAGTGTCATCGTAGACAGCAAAAGGTATAAGAAAAATGTCAGAAGAAGATCACTGACACGTTACACCCATCCTTGAGCAGCTCAAAAGCTTATTCTTTAAAAGTAGCCATGAATACCCTTCATCAAGGAGGAAGGGATTGTTTTTCAAGGGATTGCTGTTATGAATCAAGACTGCTGGATCCAGCACCTCATTTACTGTTGTTACCAGTAGCAAGAGCAATCAGAAAGAAAGGAAGGCAATGTGCGTACTTTGTCTTTTGGATAAAATGGCACATAACATTTTTGACTTGCTGTACTATATCATAATTTCCCTCTTGACTTCAGCTGTCAACATGTCAGGCTGTTCTGATCCCCTTTCAAGCTTTCATGACAAAAGCCCCCAAGAGATTAATTCTTTTCATTCATCAGTTTTCTACTTTAAAGTCTTCCATGCCTTGAGGGAAGGAGAGCAAACACAAGGGGGTCAGTAGGGGGTTAAACATTCTTCGACCATATGAAACAAATGTGCAGGCCTACTAGTTGTCATAGGCTGGTAGAGGGGAAAATTGATTAGCAAATGAAAGAGACAAAACGGCTAACTAATTCTGCACATTTATCTGTGAGAGTTCAACACTGTAGGCTACAGCTTTCTCATAAAACATTTCTATGAGCCTTTCTGGTTTTAACTACTTTGACACACTTTCCACCAGTGCTTTGATTTTCAGCTAAGTGATTTTTACTTCAGTGAAAAAATCTCTCCCTATGGAACAGCAGCAGGTGTTTTGTTACTGTTTTCCATGCCTTGACCTGCTGGATAGTTTTCTTTTGATTTTCATAGTGTAAATGCCTCAGAAGCGTAATGCTTCTCACAGTAACTAGTGCTCGGAGGAGAAAAGGAAGGAGAAAAGGATCCAGGAGTTCCTACTGTTAAAGTGTTAAGTTTTAGCAAAATACATCAAAATAATCTAACATAAGTCCTACCTTAAACTGCTCTGAAGGTTAGACGTTGTGTGTGAAACATTTCACACAGCTACTTTTGGAAATGTAAACTGCCTACAGTAGCTCAGAACAAGAAAACTCAGGGGAATATCCTTTACCAGGACTGAATTGAGAGCATTTTCCTTTCCAGACGACTGAAAATGATAGCAGTTTGTATTTGGTTTGAACTCTTGTACAAACTGAACTAGTTTTTGACATGCAGAAAGATTTAAGTCATTTCTGAAAACTAGCACCAATAAGGAGCCAAGCTTCACACAGCTTTCTGATTGATTTCCATTGGTCACAGGTTTAGAGAAGATCGTTACTGTGATCTAACAGGTATTTGACTCTTCAAACCTCCGTCTTGACACACATGTTCTTAGCAACTTGTGCATGACAACTAAACTTCTACTTCAAAATGAAATCTACTCAGAACATTGGAAGAGTGTACATGATCAAAGTAAAGTGGAAAGTCAGAAAAACAGAAGACAGAAAAGACAGATCAAACCTCTTTCTTCCCCACAATGCCTACCCAAATAGTAACTCAGCATAAATACAGCGACAGTCTTTTTAGAGTTCTTAATGTATTCTGCTAAGAATGTGGCAAACATTGTTCTTTGCTCTGTAATCCTTTTTATGGTCATTTGGCATTATCCAAGTGATCTTGGAGTGCAAGCTCTTGGGAAAACCAGTATCACGTTGGTTCCCTGTTCACTTAAGGTCAGATGTTTAAGGAAGACAAGCACCTGAAATTACAATTACATAGGTGGTACAATTCCAAAAAGTGCCTAAGTTCCTAATAATTTTCTCTGTATTAGATACCATGGCTGGTTTGAAAATTCTATTAAATCTGTAATAGAAATTTTATATGCCTTTCAAAGCTGGAACTTTAAAATTGGGCTATTAAAACATTTAACTGCTGTTCTCCTCTATGTCTGGAATGATACTGCATGTTATAACTCATTCTACCCTCTGAAATCTTACAGAATAAAAAGAATGATGAGTTAGGAGGAGACTCTGAATGCCTCACCTGGAGGTACCCTATTTTGTTATGAAGGAGCAGCTACTTGGTAGCCACTCCATAGCATTTTTCATTAGTGAAAGTATGAATGGGAAAGTACCACAGGCATTGAGCATGAGATTTTAGCATGTGCAGCTCCAGCAATAAGCACACGCTCTCTGCAGTACCAAGCTGTCAATAACTTATCCACCCATAGATAACATCTTTAAACTTTGCCTGGAGAATCCCACCTGAGCTACATTTGCTCAGTTCCAAGCTGCCATTGGCTGAATCTGTCCCCAGCGAGGTTTATAAAAGCATTTATCTGTTATCACCATTTCCCTTTTGATGTACATTATAAGTGAGACATTTATGGTGCTTTGTGTGAACTTGCAAAACAAGAAATTCTGGAAGTGAACTGTACAAACATTTCACACATGCATAACTGGAAAGGCAATAATTACAACAAGTGCTGCACTAGCAGTCTGTATGGCTGTGTGGACTTCCTTTGAATAAAAAGGATTTGTAATAATGATGACCACCTGCATACAGAATAGAACTAGTATACTCTTGGTATGGGAACCCATTCAGTATGCTAAGATATGAGAAGAACAAAATTACTTGCTTGATTTTCATGTGCACTGTTGAAAATAATTATCACAAAATATTAAATTGCACAACAGTAGCAGTTGTTTGATTTTCTAACTACTACCTTTACAGAAACATACAGCCTATATACCTCTAAAAGTTAAATATAAGCCAACGTAATACATTTGTTTAACTATCTGTACAGAACATACATAGATGTGGAAATGCAATAGGTATTCAAAGCCCCAGGCAAGCAAAGCAAGCTCTGTGGATGGCTATGGCACAATGACTGTAGCTTTTCTTTTGTACCATCTTGTGGATTGTAATTAAAACCGCACCAGCACTCAAGACACCATGGGTGAACGAATGGCTTTTGGCATCTTGAACTCTCTGAATGTCAAAATAGTTTCTGGCAAGATATGAGATAGATAGGAATTTGTTTATATTTTTTTACAACAGAAGTGTAGGATGTTCTGTTTCAATTAGAAATGCACCAGAAATGGGCAAAAATAACTTTTCTCTGTAATTGGCAAATCCTTAAAATTCCAAGATAGTTCGGTTTGACCTGTTTGTATCCATGCAAGTCAGAAGACCTCTGCACTCTCCTGTACTTCAAACCTTAGAGGTCATCTGTCGCATTATGTTCTTACTTATAAGGACTCCAGGACAGAATGTAAGATAGAGATTCATTCCTGGATTTGGAATAAATGATGAGCATACTATTGTCAAAAACATTCAGGCTCTTTCTGTGCAGAAAGGTTTGCAAGTGGATATGTTAATATATTTTTAGATTCTGCTTGAACAGCTGACAAAGACAAAATAATTGACAACAGATGCAAAGCTAGAAAGTGACAACTGAAAGCATCACCATAAGCCTGGAAGACTTCACATGGGGAGTTGGAGGAAGATGGGCAAAATAGTCTGATTTCTGGGACTGAGTTTCATATGTATCTGATTGTTATATGAGTCAACCTCAGACTACTTTTATTTCCATTTAACACCATGTGGAGTGCTGGAACCATGATAATTGGTTCTGGCTGAATGATCTTTGTTGGTTAAAAGGCTAAAATTCAAAGCCTGGAATCAATGCTTTAAGAAAACTAGAGGTTTTACTTATGGACACAAAACATTAAAGACTTTACAATTTTTTTTTTAGTTTAAGAACAGGTCAAATCAAGTGACAATCTGTAACAAGTGACTTTTTTTTGAATGCAGAAGACACACTCAAGACAGACAGACTTAATTTTCATGAAAAGTTCAGATGAGATGACTGTGGTTACTTTTAGTCTTGGGAAATTCCTCTTATGCTGTAAACATTTCATAGAGGAACATTCATATAGTGATCTTTAGTTTTAATATATTTTTTGGCAGATCATAAATGAAATATATACTGTCTAAACATGTATAGGTTTCTAATAGCAGAAGAGCCTATACAGATTGCCTACAGCTGTCCTAACCACATGAAACAATTGAACAACTTCCAGTAACCTTATTTTGCTGTAAATTCATTCATCAAATGTTAGATGTTGGGCCACGGATAAATAATGAACAGTTTGGCTGTGTAATATTGTCTGTTGGTACAATCTTTCACTTCTACAGCAATCGAATCCTTTCTGTAGGATGTAGAGGAGAAAATATCAAAGACTTGTTTTCTTCAATTGCTCTTGAACTTCGTAAATGAAGATCATGTTGTGGAAGAAAATGCCTTTATGTGGACTGATTTTCCAATCTTCGTTTAATAAAATTCTATCATCAGAGCTGATATTGGCAACAACATTGTCTATGCATAGGAATCAACATTACCATCCTTAAGTGATAAGTTAAAAGCTTTGTTTGGTTTGGATAAGTTAAAAACTTTGCTTGGGAATTATTCTATGTAACTTAAATCTGTATAAGACTTTTAACTGTCTTCACAGAGAACTCTCACAACTGTGTTAGTTGTTAGTGAAGTGATTACTGTGTCTCAGACTTGAAAACATTTCCAGCAGTTCAATATTTCCAGTCTCAAGTTCAAAACCAAGAACAAACTGAGAGCCAAATTTATTCTGATGTAATTCAAGTGGAGGATAAATCTGGTCTCAAGATTCCGGATCATGTTTTGAGCAAGTTTGGAAATGCCCCCATTTCTTTCAACTTACATTTGCTTATAATGTGAAGCAGGATAATGGGCAGTGCAGTTTTTCAGTGTAAACTGGAACAAAATTGCGTATTACTCTTGATGACTTTTCATACCATCTTCAACAGAAAATATATAAGGCACAGAATGCACTGTTTTACCACAAGTTTGATTTACCATTTGTTTTAAACCAAACTAATTCTATTGTTGTCATGTTCCACACTAGTTTAATATTCACACTAGTGAGAAAATGTTATAATAGAATGGGTTTCACCTGTACTAAATTTTTGTGATGATCTGGAGAAGTTTCAGAAATGCTGACATGGTAAATATGCATGACTCATAACTGCACCTATGTATGAAGCCCTTTATATTTTTGCTAATGTTTGATAAGTTTGAAATAAAAAAAAAATCAATGGTCAAACTTTCAACATGTCATTTTGTGTTGCTGTTAAGTGTGCATGTGTGGAATGGGTGGTCAAAATTTTATCCTAGGATTGTCTTTCAATCAGTCAGAAAATTCTTCCCCTGTAATCAGGAGTGTACAAGAATGCAAAATGATAGTGGATAATTGGCCTGTCCATGCTGTAAGAGTGCAAAATACCCACACAGTGCACATGTACTAGACTCGGGACATTCTGATTAAGTTTTCTAATTGTCATGAAAGTAAACTCAGTTCATCATATTGTAAATGTTGACACCAAAAAAGCTAGCATGCTTTCAACAATTTCTTACCCATTTTATCTACTTATAATACCCCAATTCAAAATTGAAATGCACAGATCTCTTACAGTATCCAGAAACTCCAGATGATTTGTAGCCACAATTTGTAGCAAAAAGGATGAGCAAAAGGGGATCATATTTTATCCTTTATTTATTCCTATTCTCCTTATCTCCCAGTTTGCAACTTACGCAATCAGAGTTCTCCTCTCCCATATGATGAATTTTTTCAGAAGTGTTTATCAGGCGTGCTTAGAAAGTGCTAGAAAGTTTTCAAATGTCGTATCTCACTTCATCATGTGTTTCACTTCTGCCCTGCATAATAGTCATCAAATACTTAACAAAAAAAAGCCAGTGTGCTTCATTCTTTCAATGGGTTTCGTATCTCTTCTGCATGATAGACTGCAAGATTATGTTACAAGAGGAGAAAGCCAGAATGGCAGACACAGACAGAGCAGACAATTAAGGAAGAATAATTTGGGAATTGAGTGGTGGATGAATGTTATGCATTTTTTTAATTCATATAAGGAATAACTTACTGGGTCTGAATGAGGTTAAACACAGTTTGGGATGGAATACGTATAACTGTGTACCCTTTCTTTTCAGCATGCAATAATTGTTAAAAGGACTGAAATATTTTTTCAGAAAATGATTATGAGTTTTAAGAGGTGACATTTGAAAGAAGGGTATAAACTATAAAGCAAACATCTAAATGTTTTCATAATGCTGAAATGGTTATTGTCATAAAATGTATTTGATATAACAGGAAGCATTTGTTTCATTAGGCTGAATGCACAGAAAATGTTCTCTGTAGCCCAACTGCATAATCATTCACACTAAATATATGCCATTCACCTCACAGCATATGCTTACATGAAATCTGGTGAAATGCAACTGTATGCTAATACAAATTTAGATGTATACATTTCACAAGCTCAAAGCTCACTTATGCCACTGAAGCCACATCCCCATTATATTGAATCCAGCAATGTCCAATGGTCCCAACTGGAAATCTCTCCATTAAATTCATTTTGTAATAATCCACTCGAGTCAAGTAATATAACATTGAACTCACAGCACAAGAAATCGAAGAGGATTTTATCAGCAACACTTACACCAATCTATCCTTTTAGCTGGGATGATTTAGAGTTAAATGTTGCTTGCGCTATCCATTTATATCTCTCACTGATGTCACTCTGCCAAGATAATATGGCCTGACCTCTACAGTTAATTCATTGTGTACGATGATGAAAGAGATTTTAATGAGTTTACAATATATATTCAGGTTACCAACAAAGCATTTTAATAGCTATTTGAAATATGCTTTCTTAGAAAACCATCATTCACAGAGAGAGAAACATACAGCAGCCCCTACTGGTTTACACTGCTTTATTAATATTGAGGTTATATGTGCACCAAAATCTTCAAAAAAAACCTAAATAATCTCGATTTTTTTAACTGATGCACCTTTGCGAACAACAGCATTAATGTAGGAAATATACATATTCTTCTGTCAGGGAAAAATAAGTATCTATTGTGACATATTGCTGACCCCATAAGGGCTGCACAGAAATTATCTACTTTGGAGTCCCTTTAGTGACTGATGCTGACAATGAGGATGGCTACATTAATGCTGGTATAAGTGTCACTTAGGGCACCACGCTTAATTATGTAAAGACATAATTTTTATGAAGCAACAGATTCACTTTTAGCATGAATTGTTAAAAAACGAGAGGTTCAAACATAAAAATGCCATAAGGTGAAATGGAAAAGATAATGCTTTAAAAGAACATCATGGATTGAGAAAAATAGATGGAATCCATAATGAGGCAGTCTGAATGAAAGTCTGGAAAGCAGAAGAGAGTCCATTTAATCACTCAACCTATAAACATACAATGATCACAGAACATGATGAAATGGCTCTACGCCAGTCAGCTTAGACTGAAAACTATTTAATTCATCATAGCACTGCAGTACTTGCAAACTAAGTATGTGCAGATAATTCTATATCCACTGTCTTCATTGGAAAGATTTTACCATTATTAGTGAAGTTTTCTAGCCCATGAGTTAATGATAGGGAAAAAAAAAAGAGGGATAAGAGATGAAAATATTCTAGTTCTGAGAATTCACCAGGATAATCACATACTGAATCTATATAAGGCTTTGATTTCATGCTATCTCCTCTCCCACTTCAACTAAATGGTCTATATAGTCCACAATCATCTTCCCTTCTTCCACTTCTATTATCTGCAGCTGGTGACATTTTCTTATCCTAATTCCCAAGACATCTTTCCCAACCCAATTCTTTTCTGCCCCTTTGACACTCTGATCATCTCTCCAAGAACTGAGTTCAGAATACATTCAGCATTCTATTCATCTGTGTGATTCTCAACAAGACACAGAATTCTTATGTTTTATTGTGATATTATCTTACTGAACATAAAAGAAAGAAGTAGCAGAGAACCTTGCATGTTAGCTGGTATGAAGCAAGGACACAGAATGCTTATTAATGTTTGAGGCCATGCCCCGTGTCTTTTGACAACATGAGAAATGTTCTACAAATCACCGAGTATCCATATTTTTCCTCATTTTGTTATTGTGTAAATACTTTTCTCTGACTATTTTGCTTTCTTCCCAATAAATAAATAAAATCCCACTATTTTTCTTGCATTTATATCATTAATCAATGTATATAACATTAATCATCAAGTGGACAATAATTTAACCTATTTTTGTCCTTCTGTCACTTAATAATGCATGCATGTCTGCAGTAGAAGCAAAAAAGGCAACAACCCTAGCGTTTCCCACCACATGATTTTGAACAGAATTTATTCTTCAAAAATAGCTTTCACAAGATGGTTCCTTTTAATGTTGTTCTAGATTTTCAAAGCCCTGGTTATTACTTTACAAATAAGAATGTACGAATGAATTCAGAATGCGGCTGTCACTAGAAATTCACCTCCATTAGACATAACCATTCAACATATCTAAGTAATTATTTTTGCAGCTGTTCTGTAAATTAAATAATAGCTGATTCATCAACTCATAATAAACAACATTTTTTTTTGTCTCCTGAATGTTAATCTTCAAAACACACTTATCATTTCAATAATCTAGGTCAGGCCGGTGAAGTTAGAAAAATGCAAAAGATTAGCACCAACAGAAGATTCCTTGTGAATAGCCCTGTGAAATGAGGTGAACGCATCTTCTTGTTGCTTTTGAAGGAGTGCAGGTACTAAGTGATGATATAATTTAAAAGTTGGTCTTGCATACTTCTGCACAATTTTCACACAGACAGAGAACAGAAGGGACCTCAGTTACTAACTGGAGGTACTCCGCAGTTTTGAGGACTGGTCACAGCACCACTGATCTCATCCTTTCTCAAGAAGTAGAACAAGCTTTCAAGCCAGGAACCATTTAGACAGTTTGCCATGACATTTCAGGCCTTCTTTGAAAAGCTTTGTAATTGCATCTCCTACCTCAACATTTCCATGCTTCTATTGTCTATTCAAGAGATATAGAAGCTCCTTGAAATTCCTGTGTCTGACATTCATATGCAAGAGTAAGCATATTGTTCTTTAGTGAGGACATCCAAAGCAGCATGAATGTCCCACTCCACACCCTGTCTGCCATAGAAAGCATTACCAAAGGTATCTGGAACTGAATATACGAGCTGCCCAAACTTAAGTTATAATCATAAATGAGAACTATGATGAGTCTCTCTGAAAATCAGTGCAGATGGAACCTGGAATGGACATTTGCCAATGGGGTAAACAGCTCCTGCAATAAGTAAAAACAGAGCAACTCTTCAATTACAGGAATAAAATGTGATAGGCACACACAATTCGCTATTACTTTGGCATCTCTAGCCTACCATTTTACTTCTCAGTATTTTATTGTAAGCTACCTCTGAGCCAAACCTGAAACCACACTGATTATTTTACATTAGAGAGTCTCCTTCATTAAAAAGTGGTAATGATGTCGGTAATCTGTCATTTTGTTAGGAATATTTTTGTACTAAAAATGAGCATTCCCATGGTGGGAAACAGCTTGTGGGCAGCAGTTAGGTGAGGGTGCTAAGTGCTGCTGAAATAAAGCCAGAGTTGAGGAAAACTGCCACATCACATACCAAAACTAGGTCACTCTTTTTATTTGGAATATGATCCACCTAACAGCCAGATGTCAGGAACATTTTTTTTCCATGAGTAATCTTCTGCTGAGAAAATAAGGGGAAAAGATGATTTGCTATTCATGATTAGAAGCAATTAAAACAGGGAGGAAGCAAGGTAGGTGTAAGGCCTTTAAGAAGAGTTCTTCAGATATATCACAAAGAATTTGCCCTGACAAAGCACCTTCTCAAGGCTTTATGATCTCTGCACAAAAAATTACATCCTAAATGTATGTCATGAGGATGAAATGGAAGTTACATCCTAAAGAAAACAGAGTAGAAAGGCGGAGTTCTGTGAAATGGGATAAATTTCTATACATACTTGATCCAAGAGATACCAAAGAATAATGTAGCCTAAAGTGCTGCCTGGACTCATACCCATACGTTCCTTTTCCCACTGTCACCAGCCAGAATGCAAACTTTTTATAGAAGTGATCTCACATCTGAGCTTCTTTATATTTGTCATTTGAAAACACTGTGAAATGAGACAGAATAGATTAGACCATAGACAAGGCACAGTCTGCTGAGAAGTACTGCCTTCACTATCAGAATCATACAGTTAAAAAGTTCATTGGTAGACTAAGGAGGTTAAAAGCACAAGGTAATCATATATAGACTAGTCCAGAGGAGAGCCGACAGGTCTGCAGGCTCCAGTTTTACTCATACATTTCTGTGTCTTTACTTCTGATGATGCTGACATCATTTTAAGTTCACTTGGAATATGTGTAGGTGTGCAGGTCTGGAAAGAGACGGCTATAAGTGTGACCCCTTCCCAGTATAACAGTTTAGAAATAAAGTTAACAGGTTTGTCTTATACATACATAATACATAATACTACAATATATACATGTTCAGCCTGGAGAAGAGGAGGCTCAGGGGAGACCTTATAGCTCTCTATAACTTCCTGAAAGGAGGTTGTGGTGAGCTGGGGGTCGGCCTCTTCTCTCGTGTAATCAGTGATAGAACTAGAGGGAATGGTTTCAAGCTGCGCCAGGGGAGGTTCAGGCTGGACATTAGGAAGTATTACTACTCGGAAAGGGTAGTCAGGCATTGGAATGCACTGCCCAGGGAGGTGGTGGAGTCACCGACCATGGGAGTGTTCAAGAAACGTTTGGATGCTGCGTTGAGGGGTATGATTTAGCTGGGAAGTATTGGTAATGGTTGGACTAGATGATCTTCTAGGTCTTTTCCAACCTCGATAATTCTGTGATTCTGTGATTCTGTGATACAAAAAGGTAAAAGAAAGAAATGCAATCCTATGGAGGATAAGAGAAAATGAAACCAGCAGGCTTTTGGGCTGACGTCATCTGAGCCTGTCACACCACTACACAGATTGGAAGATTTTATTTTCTTCCTTCCTTCCTTCCTTCCTTCCTTCCTACCTATCTATCTACCTACCTACCTACCTACCTACCTACCTACCTTTTTTTCCACCCTTTCTTTCTCTGTCTTTTCTGATGCTAGGAAATAAAAGGAACATAGGACAATCTTGATTTTTGCCCTTCCTCTGATGCTTCCCCAAAGGCTCAATCCTGATTTCAGAGATTAACTGTTGTCCTGCAGATGTAGGTCTGTGTTTCCCTGTGGTGAGATAAAATATGTTCCTACCAGTATACAAAGCCATACATACAATAGCATGTTCCAGTCACCAGGGAAAGAAGATTGTGCAGAGGGACATCATTTCCCCTGACAGCCAGACAGTAGTGCTCCAGAAAGCAATACAGAAGTACTTTCAGCTGAGAATGGCAATAGTCATAGGCTTAGGAAGGTTTGCAACTACATCGATCCATTTGCTCAGGCCTTGAAGATAAGGAACTGGAGGATGACAGGCATTACTGCTTCAGGCTGCAGTAATAACAGCAGGAGACAGTTCCACCACAACAGGTATTTATTGTCGCCATCCATCATTCTTTGTGAAAAACTGCTGAACAAATTAAGTAAAATCACCTTCGACAAAAATTCAGACCTGAGATTTGAGTTCAGATTTACTCCAACCTGTCCACTTCATTACATCAAAACTGATCCCTTAATAAAGGAACATTTATTCTCCAGGAAATGTTTCCCTGAAGCATTTACTGTTAAACAAATCAAGATCAGCAGCATTGCTCTAGAAAACAGAGCTATGAAATTGATATAAAAATTGCAAGGGAAAGTGATACCATGTTCCAACAAAATAGCACAAGGTTGGGTACTGTTCTTAAATGGTATTCAGTATGTAATAATATAAATTATGATTGGGACATACATCTGCAGAAAGTGAAAGCAATTTCACAAAGTGAAAGCAATTGCTTGGGTTTAGATTCAGCATTTAGTAGGGCAAAGACCAAGCCACTTTTAATTGCTATGAGGTCTGCTTTGACATAGGTGGTTTTTTGTTGGTGGTACTGTTTGTTTGTTTGTTTACTAGAAAGCAGCTCCTACAAATATACTTTCTTCTACATGTATGGTAACTGTAGAGCCACGGCCTGAACCACTAATTAAGCACTTGGGAAAAGGATCTGGGAAAAGGACCTGGGAAAAGGACCCGGTCAGCCCTGGGAGCACAGGTGAAGGCAATTCAGCTGTGTGACCAGAAGGGCTGCAGCCTGGCTGCACCTCTCCTAGACCTCATTTAAGGGCTGACTGCCCCTAGGAGTGGATCTCTTTTTGGAGGTTCATTCCTTGTAGGGTTTTCCCCTGTGAGTCTAGATCTTTGGAGACAGGTGAGCAGTCTTTTTTCCTTCCCTTATAACACCTTTCTATTATATTAGTTACTCTGTCAACGCGCCTCTTGTATCACCTTTTCATTGTATTGATCTTTCTGACTGTTACATATATCATTCTTCGTATCATATGTCTTTCCAAGAGAGCTGACAGTCATCGATCCACATAATGCTAAAATGAGCATGTGTCACTTATCTTTTGTTCAGTTTAAATGTTACTTCAGATCTGGAGTTACTACAACTATTTTCATCTCTCCCATCTTAGATCCTGAGAGATCTAAGAAAACACCAAGCAACAGCATTAAAAATAGCTTGCTACATGTGACTACTATATTATTTAGCAGATCAGCAGGAGTTGCTATTATTTTGTGCATGTTCTTAACAGGGAACTTTCTAACTACTCACAAAATATAGCCAGGCAGAGCTGAATTGTGCTATGGTAGGTAGTTGATAAAGAGCTGCATGCCTTGTCTTCTCTTCTTTAAGACTTCAGTGTCTACAGCATATTTCCATTTTTTAACCTTAAACATGTAATAATAGGAATATTTATTCATACTAGCAGTCTTTGTTTTGACTGAGGAGTATAATTGTTTGCATGATTGATTTGTCTGTTGACAGTAGACAGAAAACAGGATCTTTCTCCCATTTTCCCAGGGACTGTATTTCTCCACAAGTTAGTCAGGTTCTTGAAACACCAGTAACAGTCCTGTCCCCTACCACTATGTAACAGTGTAGCTGTTTTCAGGGACCCTGAGCTATCTTTCACTCAGTGCCTCCAGCCTATTCAAGGCATCCTATTTCATATTTTTATTTAGTTCACTGGAAAACTAACACTTCGAAATTTGAGGCAGTAAAATCTAATTCAGACCTTGTTTGTTCTATGTAGAGCCTTTAATTAAATTACTTGAATAATAGCTACTTAAAAGTGCTGATTTTTTCACTTGTAAGTGAAAGAATTATTACTGTGCAAGGATATCTATGATAACACAAACTTTCATATGGTTAATGGAGACAACTGCTGGAAGTTTCTAATTCTTGAAGTATGACGTGATTTAGAGCTCACAGCATCAACTCCATACATTTTACTGTCATAATGGGAGATTTTTAGTATGGCTTAAATTCAGTATCCAAATATGGCAAACAACACACAATGCTAACAACTGCGTTCTTTCAGAGGACTGATTAATAAACTTGGAAGAGGCAATGAATTTAAAGACCAACACAGTAGCCTTCTTCTGGAGATGTGTAGCTTCTATGAATGAGTTGTGCTCAGCATCTCTTCTACATAATGTGAAGTGCATTTCATCTTGTTTTGCTTGACGATGAAGTTGAGCCACAAGATGTATTTCTCTACAGCTATCTTTTTATCAGCAACCACTTAGAAACTAAAGTAAAAGATGAAGTTTCATGAAAACATGCACTGGGGCCAAGAACTGGTTGTACTTACATCAGTTATCAACTGGAGGGGGAAAAAAAAAAAATAGTGGAAGTCTCCATTATGATTGCATGATGATCTTATCTGACAAGAAAGAGTTATTGAAAAGATGAAGTTCACTTCTGAACTTGCACCTCAAAATTCCTCATTTTGTAATTAACAAAGGCTGAAAGGTCAGAAGGGTAATGAGAAATTACACTCCATTTGAGATTCATCTAGCTCACAGCAGAGCTTCCAAGATCAGAAATGTCTTGCTACCTCTGATAATAGAAAGGTAACCTCTTCCCCTGTAGGTAAGGGGATACAAAAAGGAGGCAAACAGACTTAATGCAAAGGAAATATCTGTGGAAAAACACACCTTTGTCTTTTTAGTGAATCTTTTCTTTTTGATTTCTCTAATCTAGCTTCCAATTTATGTAAGTAAGGGGAAAAAAAAACCCACTAGTTCAGGTGGATTTGATTACGAGTTGCAGGAGGTGGCACATTTCCAACATGCTACCGAGTGAACTGACATCCTTGCTATTCATGAGTTATTCATTTTGTGGGATCTTATCATTTGATTTATAGGTTGTTGGAGTTCATAGCTTTTAGACTTATGTTCAGGTTTGTTTAGTATTTCTTTTCCTTCTATGCTTTGGCCGCTATTTATAAAGTCAGAGATCTGAGTAGGATTTGGGTAGCATTCCTGTATTTTAACAATGTCTGGGGAACATTCTCAACAGCACACACTTTTTGCTTGCAACATGCTAGTGAAATGTTGTTTTCCTACAAACATGATGAGGAATAGACAAGGGGGAAAAAAAACCAAGGCTTATCCCAATAAAACTACAGCTGTGGAACAAAGCGAACCTCAAAGAAAAGAATACCACAGTCACCAAACATTCTAAAAAATGCTGACCTTCATCCTGTGGTTTCTTGGTAAAATCAGTTCTTAAAAAGCCTCACAAAGTGAAAGTCAGTCACTTAAATACATTAACTAATTAGCGATGGCATAAACATTAAAAGAATCCCTATATGATTTAGCTTGGTCAAATCCTGGACTGTCTGGCGTAGTGTAAACCAGAGCAGATTTCACTGAGTTCACTGTATCCTCTCAAATTTACTCTAGCTGAGGTCTGGCCCTTTTTATTTACTCAGACATCTTAGTGGTTTCCATGTCCCTTATCTTCCTTTCTCTTTCCATCCATGCCAAACCAGAACTGTCTCAACTCTCCTGATCCATTCATTCCAGTCCTGTGACTCCTAAATGGCTCAGAGTTAAGCTATTTCAGAATTTATACAGCCAGCAGAATTTGTTTTTCCATCACTTCAGAAGTTAAGCTGTAATTTCACTGGTTAATATGGGGGGGGGGGGGGGGAGGGGGAACCAACTTTGCAGAGAATGCCCTTCTTCCTACAGATAACTTTGGTTTTGTGAGCATATTGATGCAACTACACTCAATTCTCTGGCTTAAACTGAAGAAGCAGCAGTTAAATATCTGTATGTGTTTATGAGCCAGGATTTAGGAACGTGTTTCTGCTGCAAAACAGAAGCAAAGCATTTTATCAGGACCTGAAAACAGCAACTCCAGCTGATGGGCACAGGAAAAACAGTAGTCATTCACAACAGGCTGTTTTCCCAGTGGGATGTCATTGTTATGCATGCCGTAGGCGCTGTCTAAACTAGAGAGCAGGTAACTTCTGTTATCTGCAGAGCTAGTGTTCTGAAAACATTTCAACACATACAATGGACATTATTCTCACAGCCTGATCCCATGACCCCAGTGTACATGTTGCCAGAGGGCAGTGGATGCATTTTTCTCTGAGTCAGCAAGCTGAGAGTGAACTCCATGTCAAGACGACCATAGCGCTTCCTGTTTGGGTTGGCAAGAAGCAAGACCAGCCTGCAATTGAGTTTACCTCTGCTTCTGTGATATTTCTGCATGAATTTCATTTTTTGTTTCTTCTTTAAGTACAAGCTTGCCTCCTCTAGCATACTTTATACAAGGGAAAAATTATTCTAACCCCACACTACTTATAGGGATTGCAGTTTAAGAACTATTTGTCTTCTGAAAGTGCTTTGACCCACTTTTAAACCATGTATGATTAAACACAAGGATAACCATATAGCAAATGTTCACACACTGTCATTCGCAATGAGAACTAATTTTGACGCTGTCCGTAATGAGCTATGAATATCCAAAATGCTGAAGCACAGAAGCCTACCACTGTGATTTGACATTGTAAAATTTCAGTGAAATAATGAAGTCTCAGCTCTGCTGAAGTCAAGTGGACTTGCTGCTGATTTCAATGAAATGAGATTTTTATGTGTGAAGTGATGGCAGTTCTTACTATCCTAACATACACATTTTGTTTGCTTTAGGAAATAAAACCATTAGCTAAAATGAAACTGAACATCTATTGTTGCATTGCAGATGGAGGTAAGGCTGAAGCCAAGGCTGACATTAGAGATTCTCATCCTGCTGTTGTGGCTTGGATGTTCACCATCTGGTACACTTAAAGCATTTAAAGGTTAATAAAAAATTACTTGTTTTCTATAGCTTTTGGAGCAGAAGAATTTGGTCAGCTTCTATCTAACACCGCATCTCATCAACAGGACAGATAAATTGTTCCTCAGACTGAATTTTCAAGCTACAACTAGATACAGAGTCCTTGTATACACAGTTACAGACAGATTCAGTGAGTATACATGTTAAGAAAACTGGAGTCATCTGTAGTGTCAAATAAATAAAGGAATTAGAACGTGGCCCAAAGTTATCACTATGACTAAGGCATATTAGGTCAGTCCCTGTATTACGGCACAAACTTGTCAGTGAAAACATGTAACTGAGTTGTCTTCTCTTTGGATAGCAATAAAGTCTAGAGATGTTCAATAAAATACATAAATTAGTATCTATGCACAAAACCTGAGAATCAGGTGTGCTTCAAAAAGGAAAAGCTTTTTATTGCTTTCAAATCAGTACTGAGGTAAACCAGGGAAAAGAAACAAACAAAAAGAAAACATCATGTCATACATGGTGACAAGTTACATTTAGAACTGACAGAATAATTGGTTGACACATAAATTATTTATTGAATATTTTCTTTCGTTTCTCTTCTTTAGATATCAGTTTTGAAATTCTATTTTGTGTATATTATTACTCAGAAGGAGCTATTCGAAGTTTCATGTGTAAGACTGCTTCAGTGTTGGAGTTTGCACTGTTCTGGTAAGCTGTAGGGGGCATTAAAAACCTCCCATATTCCTGCCTCCAGCAGAAATTTTTCCCATGTGGCTGTGTCTCTTGGCTGGCAATCCAATAAAAAGAATGGAATTTTTGCACTCCAGGTCTGAACTAATGAGAGCCCTTAGAACTGGAGATACACAGTGTAGAGACCCCCAAAGGGGTTGCGGAAAGCCCAGAACTGCCTGGCTATCACTTCACCTGACCTGTGGATCCGCTGCTTGACTTGAGCATGGATCTCTCATGACTACAACCTCAGCTGTGATCCGGACCCTTTGTTGACCTGAGCTGCCATCCACAGGCCTGCCTTGTCCTCCTCCCTGAGGTACTGTAGGATTAAGCCCTGGCTAGTGGGGCCCCTACCCTGCCTGTTATCACTGTGCTTGGCTCCTTGTTCTTTGGGCACCTGCTGTCCCTTGCAGCTCCCTGGCAGCCTAATTCTCAACATTTTCTAGATAGAAAACACAACTTGAGATCATGATTTTTTTATTTTTTTTTTAAATATAGTTAAATATAACAATATACTGTGTGTTTTAATTCAGTACAGAAGTCTTTACTTTGAGCCTACTGACACAGCTGTGTAAGAATACTATTACATCTCCTAGCTGTCCAAACCTTATTTTTCTTTTAATAGATTGCCATGTTTTTTCTGGGTGGATTCACTATATGCACCATTTTATCCTCACAGAAACCTCAGTGTTACAGACTCTTACTAGCAAAGTCTTTATTGGTTTAAATTATTATACCATTTCAGATGGACTTTCATACCCTTTTCTGAATATAACCATAAAGATTAGAAGTAAATGCCCTTCTAAAGCTAATGGACTGAAATGATTTCATTAAGACTAAATACTGTCAGCAATGAAAAGCCTGAGTGAGCAGTACGATCACAAACACTCCCTATCTCACAGGCTCCTTTTTTCTACTGTTTGCTAGTTTATGTCCTATTATAAGAAACATTATTCACAGCTATAACATCCTGAGTCGTTGCCTAACATTTAATGAATGTCCGGTTTTCACAGGCTGTAGAAAACAAACTGTTGCAAAAATTGTACCAGTCATGTTGCTACTATCAGGTTATAAAATAGAGATGTTCTGCTTGTGTTTCAAAGCATAAATTATACGTTGATTCAAAGCAGATATCCTGGTAACCCCTCTGCTGAGGTCCGAGTATGCCATGTGCAAGGAAGACACATCTCCTGTGAATGGTGTAAAAGTCATAACCCACCTTGTTTGCCAACTTAAACCTCCAACAAGCAGTCTTGCTTCAAGCTGTTCAGAAATGCATAGCTACATTCTTCATAGACTATTTCTTTGAAGTTCAGTCAGATACTGAACCTCTAGATTTTTACTGGAATAGTTTTATGCAAATATATTTGAGTTTAATGAAGCCCTATAGAAGGTCTTCAGTTCAGTCTAGCTGTCATAAATCTTAAGTAAAATTCCTACAAGAATGGCCACGTATGCAGACAGCTGTATTTTATATTACGGATCTTTGGTCTTATTAAAACTAAATCAACATCTTCAGACTATGAAATCTGTGTACTGACAAAGCTGTTTTGTCCTGTAGAGTGTGAAAGGATCCAGAAGCTACGTTAGCCTTCTTCTGTCTTTAAACATTGAAAATCTGAAATTACACTTGTGGCATCAGAAAGCAACTTGGTTAAGATCTAAGAAAGAGGTCTTCTAAGAGTATTAATGAGCTATTTCTCATGCTAGAAAAAAGTATCTGAAGACAAGACATAGTGAGCTCTAGAGGAAAGCAGACAAGATAGTCGTCTCCACATGTGAGGAAATATTGGAATCGGTGGCTCACTTAGAGGAGGAAACTGATGGATATTTTTATCTGAAAATGTGAAGATGGTCACTTTTCAGCTCCTACTGGTGACACCCAGACAAACCTACGCTCTACCACTAAACAGTGCAGCTGTCAAAGAGGTGCACCAAGGAAGGCTGCAGGGCTACATATGAGATTTTTTTTCAGTTCAAATTTACTCTAAGTCCGAATCGCTTAAATGCCTTTAATTCAAGGATTGAAGCAAGACTCAAACCTTAATATCTGCTTGAATCTAAGAAGGGTTATAGCTATTGACTTCATCAGCAACAGACTTACTTAAATACATACTTCTGTGCTTTTCTGAATTGGACCCCTGCTGCTTACAATAAATTTTTGAAAAGCCAGTCATGGTGGATGTTTCAAAATGGAAGTTGTTGAAGATGATAATTAAAAGAATAATTGCTGCAATGAAAATTTAATGCATCTGGACGTGACTTAAATTATCACAGCTGTCTTCCATGAGTTTAACTTTCTTCTTTTTTGTTAGTAAAACCGAAGAAATATTCCAGCTTGATCATACGGTGGTGCATTTTAAGATTTGTGGCTAGACTGAGTGATCTTCAGCCAGCATCGGAGCCTACAGTCTTGCATTCTGCTTTCTCTTGATTACCACTGAGCCATACTTTTGCTTTACAAAGTCATCTTTTTTTTTTTTTCAGTTAGTCCTAAAAGTCACTTTCTAAAACGTATGTTAAGAGCAACAAAGCTAAAAGAAGTTGCCACGTCACATAAGGGCATCACACAATGTTACATAATCTAGTTTGTTCTTTCCTATTAGTTTTGCCAGTTGTGGCATATACATACAAAATGTAGAGATGACTAGTACAGGCACAAAGAACGTATGCTACTGGCCTTCACTAATAGTTATGGAAAATTTTAGATGTGGTTTTTGGTTTTCTTGTGACATTCTATGGGTGAACACAGCCAAAACAGTTGCTGTGTCCATTATGCTCTAAGAAAAGTTGAGTGGCTGTTTTTTGTTTGTAAGATCATTTGGATGACATACAAGCCTTTTGCTCATAGTCAAGGTGCTTCTAGGAGAACTGAAGGCAAACCTGAGCTGTTTTTACTGAATATGCTTACATACTCAACACTTATTATGAGAATGAACAAATAACCAATCTCACTGAGTTTAAGATGTATAAGAGCAGTATGAAGCCTGCATTACATTAAAACTTGATGAATACTTTTAGTTAAAACAAAGCTGTTTATAAATAAACAATTTTGACCTCATCAGTATCTTTCAAATAAAACAATTGTTATTTTTATATAAGCACACATCGACTTCAGCCATCACATTTTAAATTGTATTATTTAGGGACTCAGTATAATCTTTTATTTATCCTACTAATGTCCGTATATCCACAAAGCAAACCCATTCTCCAAATTCTGGTCAGATTAAAAATGACATGCAAGTAATTTAAATCCCTAGGTTTGAAAATCTAAAGCATTATGAATTGGAAATAAAAGTTGGATGTCAAAAGGTTGGTATCTCCAGAGATGTGAGTTGTATACCTAATTTGCTTAAATTCCTTAAAATCCTGTTTGATTTCAATGAGGTCAAATACCTGATTTGCTCCCATGTAAAATGTATTGTGTTGCATAGAAAAAAAATCAATATTTCACATACAATTTTTCATGTGGGAGGACTTAACGTGTACCATATTTTACATATTAAAGAAGGAATATATGACCTTGCAGGTGGGTTAGAATGATGACAGCAAACAGAAAGCAGAGCTGAAGAGGTTTTTGTTACACTGATGATTGTTCTCTTGTGCACTTTCTAAATGTTAGCAAAAGGTTTTTGAAAGGGCATATAAGTCAGTTTCTGAAATATCAGTGCTGACAATTTACCCTGTTTTAGAAGTAGTAGGTAAAAAATGTTGCCTAAGGAGGCTCTGTAAGAAATTTATATTACTTTATTAACTTGTAAGCATTTACTGGAAAGAAATCCAAAACTAAATGCAGGCCTCCAGTGTAACATCTTCACAGCCTTGTCTTGTTTCAATAAATGTCTGTCAAGTACTACAAACAAGGCATGTTTAATTTTTAGGCTGGCAAAACATATGCATTAAATACAAGAAACTGTCAGTTTGGAATATAGGCTGTTAAAGGGTGAAGAAAAAACAATTAACTGGATTGGAGAATATGTGCAGAAGAGAAATGTGGTGATTCTGAACTACTCGGAGCGTCTGGAAGCTTTTGCTTACAGAGGACTCTAGTAGAGATAACTGACTACAGTAACTCCAGTAGACTGTATTTCACTCCATTCACTGCAACACTGAATCAAAAAATTAAAGTAATATATCAAATTAATTAATTACAACTCTGTGATGTGTATGGAAGGATAAGGCATGCATTCCAGTAAAAGAAGGACTTCTTATTTGCTCTAATGTGGATAAATGTGAATTATGTTGGAAGTAGACCTCTTTGGTTTTCTGCTATAGCTTTCCTATATAGCAGAAAATAAAGTGTGTTGGAAGAGATTGGAATGTGTTGAGTGGAAGGAGATAATGAAATCAGAAGCAAAACAAGGACAAGTGTTCAAGGAGGAAGATACTAACCAAGTCAAAAACTGCAAAGAGAGTAGAATAAGCAAATGAGAACTCAAACATTTGCCTGTGGAGAAATGGAAAGGTGAATGGAAAGAAATTAAAGTGCTGGAATCACGGAAGCAACTGAAGTTACCTTGAGAGAGATTGCTTTTATGATGCCATTTGTGAGCTGCAGGAACCAGATGGAAATGAGTTCAGTGAGTAAGGTGAAAAAGAGGGTATGGATAAGGGAAGTTCTTACCTCATTACTAGAATAAGAAGGGACTTACAGGGAGAGTGAAGACATGGAACCTGAATGCTGGAAATGAAAGGAGGCAAAGTCTTCAACAGCATGAAAAAGATTTCTATAACATTTATTGATTTTGCAAGAGTGCAGGCCCCCTTAAAACAAAGTAAACAGATTCTGAAGAGTCATCTATGCTATCAGCTTGATGGAAGAAGGAATTCAAAGCATCAAAAATCAGTAATAGCAGCTTTCTCTTGGGTTGTTCCATTGTTATATTTCTACAGAAAGACCAACACTGAATTTCCTTTTTAGACTGAAGATGACACTGAGCAGCCAATGCACACTAGCAGTGGTTTTTGATGCAAACTGCCAACCATAGGAACTGCTTATACATAAACAGAAGTAGTAGCAGAAAGATCTTTCTAAGGGCGTACAAAAGTGTCATATCATTAAATGAGATCTCAACAAAAGGCATTGGCAACGCTGAAATGGCTGTTTTTTTAGATTGAGATGAACTGTCTCTATTTGAATGTGCTAATTGCATGGTATGTTAGAAAGTCTTTTTAAACTTTTTTTATTTTACCAAAATGCACAGTTTACATTTTTCTTATATGCTGTTATGGGAAGATGGTATTTATCTTTTCTAGCAGTCTGACATTGTTTTGCAGAACAGAATATTGTTAACAATTAAAAATAATGATTAGATGTAAATAAAGGGAAGAATTTTAGAGTATTTTTAATTGTGACATCTCTTTGGTGTATATTTCTGCACTGTGTTTTAAGGTCTCAAGTCATAACATAATCATAAATGGGTAAGACGAGTAATCCTAAATCAACTACATACAGTTCTACCTTCTTGCAATTCACATCAAATTCTTTCACTGCACTAAGAATGAATTCAGGAAAAAAAATATCCAAGGGAAATATGGATTTAATTGTTATTGCTGCTACACTGCTAAAAGAAAACAGCTGTAATCACACACTCAGCCATTGTTCAACAAATATTTCTATTAAACATCTCTGTAGTGAAGATGAGTCCAGCTCCCCAAGAGCCAAGCAGACCACTTCCTGGACCACCCATTGCTCCCTAGGTAAAACAATTCCACCAGCTTTTGGCAAGGGAGATGCACTGAACACTATGGCAGCTCTGGAACAACTCATATTTGCTCAATGACATATTAAACTAGAACAACCATTCTTTAACGTTCAAGTAAATAGAACACAATCTTTTTCAAATCATTAATTTGACCACTAGCTAATGACAGCAATGTTTTTTTTAAAATGGCAATTTCCCAAAAATAACTCTGACCTTTGCAGCACACAAGAGAAGTATCAGAAAACTATGGGCAGCTCATTACAGGAGACAACAGGGGAAAAGCAGGCACATAGGAAGGTCAGAGGTACAACAGAAGCAGTCATGAAAATAAACTGGCCAGGGTCATACAGCAAATAAACAGAGTGTCAGAGCTGTGAATAAAACCCAGAAATCCTGACTCTTTGTCCCTGTGCTCCATTCCCCTTGTCCTAACCAGATTCTCTCTCAAAATGGCTTTCTGATACAGACAGTCCAGGAGACTGAAACACTTTATCTACAAAACAAATGTGGCAAAATATATTTAAAGATTTTCTCCAAACAGTCATACCAACATTTACTTCATGGTTGGAAAGATTTGGTCAATAAATATTGTGCATTTCCTCCATGTCAGCAACCAAAATGTCTGAGTCTTCAGAACTGGGATTGAAGAAGTGATGCTGGGGTGTTCGTAGTAAATATTCAAACTTAAATCTGAGTCACCTTTTACTGGGGTGTTTCCTTCAACTTCTGCCATCAATCAGTCTGCATTTCCTAAACATTAGAGTACTAGAGGAGCTGCAAAATCAGAAAACCTCTTCAAACATGATATTTATAGATATTTAATATTGGCCAAGACCTAGATCACTTTTCTGCTTTAATAAAATAAATAACCTCATATGTTTGCCAAAAGGAAAACAGCCAAGGAAAGTAGGAATGTTCATACCAATCAATTTTTTTATGTAAAGGAACTATATAATCTATAGTAGTAGAGTACAAGAAGTATAAGAAAGACTTAATATTGTGAAATTGTTTCTGATTTCTAACAGTAAATGTGCACAGTTTGGCATAGATCTGCAGTGTGTTTCTTCCAAGCAGCTTTTCAGCAAGCTGGTTAAGCAGCTGGTCTTATCTATGACTTAAAGCGTGCAACAAAAACAGATTTAGGATGGGGTCCAAATTACTGAAATAGAAATATTTCTATAGCATATTAATCGGTTTGCTTAATAATACATTGGTCACCAAATGAAAGTTCTCAGCATTAATTTAATGCTTTATCAGCCTCTTATAGTCTTGGGTTTTTTTTAATACTTTTTCTTTCCTCTTGGCAAGTACTGTCTTCTGTGGTAGAGGCTTCCCTCTAGTGGACACTTTCCCTGATGTTTTATTTGTAAAGTTTTAGTAAAATAATGGAACAGATGTAGAATGCATCTAGCAACATGAATTTGCTTCCCAATTTAAAGTAATTAAATGGAAATGCCTGTCTGGACTTAACTTGTACCCGTTTAGTGAGAAGATTTAAAATTGCTGCAGCACTTAACGGTCCCTTCTAAGAAAATGTAGAACAGTTTAGCAAACTTACAAGTATGTAAACAGCAAATTAATGTCCTCAAAAAACTACTTATTGAATCAATAGTTCAGGGTATGAATGCAAAGACAAAAGCAGCGCTGTTCTGCATTGACTGGCTGTTGTTTTACCAAATTATCAGTGCTGATATAATTAATCTCCAGTCTCTTCGTACAGGCTACAACTACAGGCTGAACTTTTTACCTGTGAATTTAGAATGCGATCATAAAAACATTCACAGTAACACTAATTTCCATAATGTAAATCTCTGACCAATAACAACTGAGACCACTAGCACATCTTCTGGCATTTCAAGTAATTGCCCAATGGTAGTGTATGCATTTACTGTTGGGGCACAAATAAAGATGACATGAGAAGTAGTTTCCCCAGTTTCAGAGTAAGCAGAGGATTCTTGAATCAGCTTTAAGTGTAATGAAAGTGTATATTTTGCCCAATGCTAAACTTTTTTATTCCAAGCCTCCAAGAGTTTCCAAGATCTTTTCTTTCCCCACACAGGCTGTCGACCTGACTATTTCTTATGAATCCGCTCAGAAAATACTGGAGGCCACATGGTTGCCCATTCGGCACTTCCCAACCATGCGCATTTGAACAGAATAGACCTATTTCCCCAGTTTAATGAGGGGAATCTCGTTCCAGCTGAACAGCTGTCCACATCATAAAGCAATGTCAAAACAATACTCTCTTCGGTTGCCATCCCAGGTTTTTGAACCCAAATTACTACCTGTTAGAAAGGAGTGTCTTAAACTAGAAAATAGGAAAGCGTGGCTTTTCACAAGATAGGGAGTTCACTTACGTCAGGTAGAGAAAATGACACAAAATTCAAGGAAGGAAGATAATGCTAATTGTATAAAAATAGAGGCCAAGTAGTCTCAAGGCATGAATAATTCCTCAGTAGTGCTACTATTTAAGATATCAATGAAAATTGCGGATATGCCCATTAATCCACTTCAAAGACTGCTCCTGCAATATCCCAAGTGTTATCAGCAATGATCTAAAGAGCTTCTGCAAGAAAGACACAGACACAACAAAGACACAGAGAAAAATCTTCCTTTGTTACCCTGTTCTTCCTCCCCACCCCCACCAAGAAAACACTCATACAGTTGAATTAATAAAATGTACTCAATCTGGTAAGAACATTCTGTAACACAATGCGTGCAAGCTGCCTTTAGCTCATTTTGTTAGTAGGATTAATTTTCAAAAATCTAAGACTTTCATGTTAATCCTAGATAATACTAGGTTTGGTACATTAAAATAATCAGATTACAGTGAATGTCAATGCCATTTGATTTAAAATGTTATGGAGTACAGAGCTGGAACTATCGACCTCTCTCCACAAACTGATGACCTGGGTTCACCATGTCTCAACAGACGTAGACCTCTGCTTCAAGTCCCTGTTAAAAAGCTGGCTCTGTTTATCCAAATATTAGTTTTATATGGCAAGTAAAAAACAAATATGTAGACTTTATTAAAGAAAAATGACAGTAAAAATATTGTATAAGAAATTGGTATACAAAACTATCTTCTACACATACACCACTGAACTGCTACCTGCTACAAGCAATTAGCAGATCTGTGTTTTCAGTTAAAAAAAATGCTATCCTACCCAGTCGTTTTAACTGATTTGATTCATGTGCTTTCCTTTTGCATCTCCCTCATTCTCCATTATATCTGCTCTTGATTGGCTGCAGCAGGACTAATGCCCATTTTATTTCTGGTTAATCTAATTAAGTAAAAACCTGGGATTGTGATGTCAGTACATTAATAGAAGGAAGTAACGCTTTCTCTAGGAGGGATAGCAGTTCTGACCTTGTCAAGAAGCAGGTCATGATCTAACCACAGGATGAAAATAAAGCGAGACAAACTGCAATAACAACACCACCTTATTCTCTGGTAATACAGTTTAAAGTGAGATTATGGCTTGTGGATTGCAGGTAAGAAAACATGATGCGTTCATATTATCATCTAAGTGAAGAGAGCTTTGAAAACGGGGGGAAGGTTAATTACAGCAAAGAAAAAAAAAGTACACTTTTAGAAATATTGACTGATTAAAAGCATTATTTTCTACTTTTACTAAAAAAAAATAATCTTTTAACGGCTTTTATAGCAGATGTATGTTTTAAGCTCAATTATTTACCAATGTGACAATCTGTATTTAACTTTAATGTACTTACACTTGTGTTTTTTCATCCTGTGCTGATGAAACAACACATACTTATGAATCCCACTGCATCTAACTGTTGTAGCTTGTCGGTTTCATTTTTTCCCCCTTTGTAACTAAGAAATCTGGCTACATCAGTAAATGAACAGAAAATGAGAATGAACCCCACTCAAACAACTAATTCCTTGAGGTATAAGCTCATGATTAAAAAAATTCAGACTTTGTGTTACGGCTTCATAGGCTTCTTTATTATAATAGGATGCTGCTGTACTGTTTAGCATGTGCCAGGATACAAGTGCTTTTGTGAGCCTGTAAGGCATAGGCAGCATGTTGCTATGGCGATGTGGTACTCAAACTGAGGCAAGTCTTAATGTTCTGTTCATGAACCTTTCAGTAGACCTTACTTTCTTTAGACGCAGTAGAAAACAGAACATTACTGTAACGATTGTTTTCAAAAAACTGTCTTAGTAAGCACAATTATTAACCAAATTAAAAAGCATTAAACTGTGCTGTTGGAGAAGATGTAAGCAACTATCACGATGCACACCTGTATGCTTCAAGATTTGTTTTGTTCCATAGTTACACTACCACTGGCAGTGCTGTACAGTTGATACCAGTGTAACTGCCAGTATCTCCCGCAAGATTAATAAGGCATAAACAAACTTGATTTGCAAACAATCCCTCATCTGAGCTTTCATTTCACTGACTTCAGGCATGAAGAAAGCAGTAACTAAAACAGGCAAAATAGTAGCACTGACATAGGTTGTGATCAACTGCAAAAATATTCTTGTAAGTTTAACTGCAAACATCAAGGCCTTTTAATTTCGAGTACTTGCAGAATGCTTAGAATCTTATCATGGCTGAACAACGTGCATTACCTTGAATTACGACCTTCTAGTCTTATGAAACTTTTTGAAACAACTGTCCACCTTATTTTATCCATAAGTGGATTTGTGGACAATTCAGAAGATGGTAATTGATTATCTCATTGAGACTGCTGCAAATTTTGCAAGTAATACACTACTTATGCTCCCTACAGTGCATTTTTTTTTTTCCCCTACTTCTTAAGAACTCATCTCTCCTATGTTCAAAAAAAGCAGGTGTTAACTTCATGGCTCACAGTACTTCATGCTATCACTTCCAAATTCATAGCTCTGTGCTGTCCATTAGCAAGCCAACAAACATTTGGTTCTGAAGTTTGCTTCCAAAAATGAAAGGATGCTCAGGTGGTAGCAGAGCATCGTGCATGCAAAGTCTGACTTACGGTCTCAGCAAGAAGGCAGACTGCCATCATTACATTAAAACTTCGTGGTCTCCTGAAGTAGATGTCTATTTTGTTGCTAAATAAAATAAGCTGTTGGGAACATGCTGCTCCTGACTTGCTTATCTCAAAGTTAAGCCTATTCATATTGCTTCTCCGAGTGTTTATCTTGCTATTTTCTGCCTTCAAGCAACTAATCTGTAACTTTGAGTATGTTTAAAATCCAAAGCAGGCTAAGACTGTGCAGAGTATAGAGGAAGAGATGAGGTGGTTTTCTTTCTTTCTGTGCTAGACTGGAAGGCTTTTTTCTTTTTCTTCCCTTTGAATGGCTCCATCTTCACTCTTAGTTATTCCCTTTTCAGATAAAAGATGAAGACAGTGGCTATAACAAAAACCTGTTCTGTATTCCTAAGCATTATGAAGAAGATATAGAAAGAGTCTTCATTCCTCATGGACTAATCCTAGACAGGTATGAGAATAACAAATAGCAGTGATATTGATGGCAATGACTAGTTTCCCCCTAAATGAAGAGGCTGCTGCTCTATCCTGTCTGTATAGCCCACAAGAAGTATGGAAACCCTGTGGCTCTAAAATTCCGTTCTACTCTGGAGTTTAATACAACAGATGTTTTATGGAGAGGACTCCTCTATAACCTCAGTTAAGTTTCTGTTACCTCAAATATCTGTAAGCTTTCCATTTCCATGTTATTTAGATATAACTTGAATGAACAATACTTCAAATAGAGTAGTTGTCATTTGGTGAACTTGTGTAACTAGATTTCCAGGGTCTCAATGTGGTCACAGTTTTCTTATTTAAAAATAAACAACACAGCAAACACTTGGACATTGTTTAACAGGTGGACAAACAAACAAATACGATGTACAAAACACTTTACAGAAATTGGGGTTTGTTTTTCCTTCCAGGACAGAACGTTTGGCTAGAGATATCATGCAAGATATGGGAAGCCACCACATTGTTGCACTCTGTGTCCTTAAAGGAGGCTATAAGTTCTTTGCTGACTTGCTGGACCATATAAAAGCACTAAATCAAAACGGTGATAAGTCTGTGCCTATTACTGTGGATTTTGTTAGAATAAAAAGCTACTGTGTGAGTAAGTTTCTTTTCCTTGGAAACTTGATTCTCCCCATATGTTGCCGTTCTGAACGCTAACTATTTATATGGAAGTTCCATGAAAACTGAATTTATCATGTTTAGAGCAATTTATGTACTGAAAAGCAGTTAATAAATTGATTTACTGATCTGCCCAATGATCAGAAGGATATTGTAAGTTTACTGGAATGGGTGTACAGATGGACACTTCATGTGACAAAGTCAGGGTCAGGTCTTTAATGTCCTCCTCTCCAGCCTGCGGTTTCCATACAGATTCTATCCTCTTTCATATGGTATCCTTTCTAAAGAGGGAGAGTGGAAAGGAGCTTAGCATCAGAGACTTGCTTACTTTCTCTAGCTGCATTGCTTGTCATTCCTACAGAGATTTGTTTTTGAAATCCATGTGCTGGGGAAGGGGAAGCTTGCTGAACCAACCGTGGCTGGCCTGAGCTAACCACTGAAAAGCAGTGACTTACAGTATTTTCTCTATTTCACCTTCTCCTTGCTTTGAAGGCTTAAGCCCTGTGCACGGATACAAACACATCCCATGCTAAATACAAGACTTTACAATATATTATAAATATTTCATAAAACTCTAAAACAAATTGGCAGTAACAAAAATAGCTGAAAGCTATTCCAGGAACATGGATGTATTTTTGTTCACAAGCATTCTGTGCAAACATGCCTGCATTGATATTTCACGTCCTTGTCTTGCTCCCAACTGCTTAAAAGCTCTTTTACTGAAGAAGTGCTTTGTAGAGCTGCAAGTGCCATTTCACAGGCGAACAGACAAAGCAGTACATGTTTATATAAATGCAGTGTGGAACTTTTGAGCATATTTTGTGTGAATTCCCTTTTCTCCTTCTAGAACGATTCACATACAGAGAAAATCAGTATTGTTGGAGAAGAACTGTCTGCCTTAAATGGAAAGGTATGAATGAGGAACTTCAGTTTTTAAGGAGAAGGAGCGGTTCTTATGCATCCTCCATGAAGTCTACCCTTAAGATTTCTGTACTATATAAATAAGCTTTAAGTGGCTGTTTAAATTAATAATAATTCACACTTTTAAACAGAGTAATTCCCAGTGATCTCAGTGGAAACTTAACATGATCAGCACTGAAATACTTCTAAAAGTCCTGTTCTATGGTGTTATTTTTCCCACAACCTACGGAAATGAACCATCTTAAACTGATTTATGCAATATGTTCTCAGAATGTTCTTCCTATGCACATGATACTATAAAAGACCTGATAAGTTTTCTCAGTATTTTATCTTTCTATACACAATTTCATAAGGACTCTTATGAAAGCAATAAAATCCAAGTATTTAAGTAATTCTAAGTAGCTAAGTGGTAAGCTCCTTTGAAATCTGATTACATCCTACATGTAAGTGAAGTTTGTAATACAAACATTTTTTGGCTGTTTAATTTGCTGAAGAGCTTCACGTAAACACTTTATCTTCTTTCCTTCCCTATGTGATTCTTTTTCTAGAATGTGTTAGTAGTAGAGGTGAGTAAAGACTTATTTTATTTTTTCGGGGGGGAGGGGGAGGTGTTGCTCTGCCTACTTTGCAAGGTTAATATTAATTACATTTAAAACAACACTTAATCACGTTAGCTAAAGCACGCATATCATCTCAATGTGTTGCCAGGGCTGCTGTTTTTTTTCTGCTTTACATTAATATACTGAAAACACGCTTTTTCTTTCAGACTGGAATGATGTATATATATATTTTTTTTTATTTCTTTGAGGATATTATTGAGACTGGTAGAACAATGAAGGCACTGCTTTCAAAACTGAAGGACAATGAGCCAAAGATGATAAAAGTAGTAAGGTATAATCACATGGTTATTTATTAATGTGTGGTAACAAGATATAGGAAAATCACTTGTGAAAAATCAGGATGTGCACAAACACATTCATTGTTAAAATAATGAATAATGAATAATGAAGAAGTTTCACGGCCTTTTTTGCTTAGTCTATAAAATCTGATGGATTCTGTTTATGTTAAAAAAAAAAAAACAACCCAGCTCTTTCCATAGGTTCCCTAACGCCTTCTCAGCCGCCTCAATACTAGAATGATAACAAGACTTATTGCGCCCCCCTCCCCCCCCCCAATATCCATTCTTAATCACCTGAGTCTGTAAAATCTAAGAGTTTGACAGCAATTACAAAATGAGTTTGAGAGGCATTCTAGACCTGCTTTTGGGTAGTATCTAAAAGGAATTATGTGGGAATGTCCACACAGACCCACTTCTTGGGTCTAATGTTCTTGGGTCTAAAGCATTTAGGCTCCCTGCAGCAAACTTCCAGGTTCCCAACATCTTCAGAAGTACACAGGAAAATAAAGGATGGATATGACTTTGTGGCAGAAACTGGAGTAACAACTCATAGCTTGTATTTGTTTCTATTCTCTCTCCCCTAAAATCTTTAAATGCTGCTTGAATTCCCCCATCTATCAGTACTACCCTACTTTACTGATACATAGCTATATGGAGGGGGGAACAAAAGATCTGCAATACAGAATTGAAAAGAATTAAAAGTAAAGCAATAAATATGGACTTTTTTTTCCCATTTGGACTTTTTGAATGATCCTAGATTCAAGCCTTCAATTATCTCTCTATTGTAAGGCTGAAAGCTACTTCTACATCTGTTCAAATAAAACAATAAAATTATTTTAACTGCATTACTATAGAAGCTGATTGGGGAAGGGTGGGAGAAGCGAAGAACAGAGCTTGGAGTATGACATTTTAAAAATCTCAACCTTCTCTCCTCTTTATTGCAGCTTGCTCATTAAAATGACAAACCAAAGTCCCGGTTACAGACCAGACTGTAAGTACTGCATTTGGTTGTCCAAAATAGGATTTCATTTCATGCATATGAAAACTAGTATGTAAATTTCAGGAAGACCAAAAGAAATAGAGAGAAAATATACAAAAGCTTTAAAACTGACAATCAGGACTTCTGATTCTGCTTCATAAGTAGGCTTTAAATGTATTCTAAGAAAAAATACACATATAACATGAACTGATAAAGATGGCATAGATTCTAACCTCTATCATCAATTTTCAGCTCTGATTCTTAAGTGTTAAGCGTTCTAAGTACCTTGAAAGCAGGATGAAGTATTTCTTAGTATTATGCTTAAAAAGATGAACCAGATGTTGAATGCAAACTGTGTACCTAAAAGATATTTCTACTACCTAAAAGAACTTGTGGTGTGTGTTTGTTTTACAGATATAGGCTTTGAAATTCCAGATAAGTTTGTGGTTGGATATGCCCTTGACTATAATGAATACTTCAGAGATCTGAATGTAAGTACATACGAATGTACCTTGACTGTTACATGCTTGTTAGTTACCTGTGGTAACAGCAATGAATATTACCTTATAGTAGGTGCTTCTGGACAACAAATAAAACTTCCAATTTGACTAGACACTTTCATGTCTAGTCATTTCAAAGGGAAACACATTAATATGATCAGATGATAATTTAAATGTAGGACTACTAGTCCGTGTCTTATCTTTCTATGAATCGGCTTCACAAGTGTAGTAGCTCAGCCTTGCCATACAGTATCCTGAATCCTCCATGATGGTTGGCAGCACACAATCTGCACACTGCATCTAAAAAGAAATTAATTTGTAATTTGGTTTTGATTTCATGTTTGTGAAGTTTTATGCTGTTCTTATCTAGTACAATATTCAAAACTGGCAGTAGACTGGCCTATGGTATGAAGGTGTTTCCTATGCTGCAGAACATGTCCACCAGGACCTCATCTCCTTTGTTCTCTTATAGCCTCCTTAGGCTGCACTGCATTGCAGACATATTTGGACCCTGACAATAAGAGGTTTTCTTTTCCCCTCTAGTTTTCAAAAGCATTTTCATAAATCTGTTTCAATGGAAAAGTGTCTCACTTGAAAGTCCTCAATATGACAAACCAGTTCTATAATAGATACGTAGCGAGATATTGCAAAACAGTGTGAAGGACGTTTCACAGCTAGCATAGTTTAACTCAACTTGCAAAACGTTGTGTTCTAGTTCCAACAGGAGAATGCAAGTAGGAATATAACTTAAAATAATCTTTATATTACCTTTTGAAGGTTAAGTTTGACGTAAGTTGTACTTTTTCTTATTATTATTATTTTTTTTCCTTTTAGCATATCTGCATTCTCAAAGAGAAAGCCAAAGAGAAATACAAAATCTGATACAACGAGTCTTCTGGATTAACAGCTCCCTGGCCTGTACTGTGTGTATGAATAAGTGATCTAGTCATGCTCATTTCACTGAAGCATGAATGTATTTCTAACGACATGCTTCTGTATGGGTTTTTTTTCCCTATAGTTTTGTGAAACAGCTTAAGGATGAATGACACCTGGTGTTTCAGTGGAATGGGACCAGACCATTGGTCATAAGCTTGGTATGGTCTTCCACTGTAACATGGATACAGAAAGGATGTACCTGTAAATATGCCTGATTTTTTTATTTACTGTAATAACACGTGCATTATACATAAGCTACTATTTTAAGTATGTAAACATATACGTACGTAGTTAACTAGGCTAAATAACAGTGAAAAAAATAATCATCCACATAATTAGAGTGAATTAATACTGATTATCCCCAGTGACACGGACTGTGCAGTTAGTCTGGGATTTTTTTTTGCTTTGGTTCAGGTGTTGCTCATGCTGCTGTGCTGCGGTGAGCTAATGACATTAATTGTTAAGCCTTTAGGCCAAGCCCTTATTGCTTCAATCAGCCACGTTTGTTCCCAGCCTTTCAAGCAGCGCTGCGCCGCAGGTTATCAGAGAGCACGCTGTCCTCTCCAGTCCCTGCAGCAGCTGCGGAGCCGCCCCTTAGCCCGCCCGGCGCAGCGCCCTGCCCCGGGCACCGCTTTTCCCCTCAGGGCGCTGTGGCTGGGGGTCGATACTAAGCCGCTCCGGGACTTTCTGCTTTTCCCAGCGGTTCGCTGACACCTAGCGCTACCCTTCCCCGCTTGGTGGCATGCGATAAGGCTGCGGTCGTTCGTCCGCTCCCTTGAGCTGCTCCGTGCCCGCCCGGCTTAAGCCCCTCCTCAGCAGCCGCCTCAGTGCCGCCACGCGCCTCTGGGCGGGAAGGTCGCGTGCCGCCCCACTTCCGAGCCCCGCCTTACTCCCGCGGCTCGGCGAGCTCGCGTGCTGATTGGAGGAAGCGGTCGTCAGTCTGCAGGGGAGGGCTGTGGGAGGCAAGGGGAAAAGCCACTCTCGTGTCTTGGGTGGCAAAGATGGCGGCAGCGGAGCGGGAGGACGGTCGGGAAAGGGAGCGCTCCGCCCGGCTCGGGTAAACCACGGCTCGAAGGACGGCGGCCGTGGGCTGGAAGGAAGAATGGGGCCGGCTGCCGCCTTCCTGGGCCTGCTGCAGGGGAAGGCGGCGTCGCCGCGTGCGTTCTCCTCTGGGTACAGGCCGCGGTGGGGCCTGCTCATCTTGGGCCCAGGAGCAGCGGGACGAGGGCAGCGCGCTGGGGGCCGGGCCGCGGCCGTCACCTTCTGTGCTCCGCTGCGTCCCCTCGGGCCGCGTACAGCGCGGGGCGCCGCAGCTCTTGTTCCGTTTCCTTCTAGAGAGAGTATAAAAGGGAAAGCGAAACTCCGCTTGAGGGAGTGCGATGTTGGGGACAAGTTTTCCCATCTGCCTCTGCGCAAGGCCTCGGTGCTGCTGCCGTTGCTGCTGCGGGACGGGGCGCTGTGCCTGTTGCTCACCGTCCGCTCCATGCAGGTGCGTGCGGCCGGGCACCGAGGGGCCGCTCCGGAGCGAGGCCGGGTCCTGGGAGTCAGTGTGGCAGCGAGAGATGATTTCCGGCTCTGGAGCGTTAAAGCAAAAGGCATAGCATGAATTACGTGATGTTATACAAGCATCTAAGTGCATATTTCTAATAGTGAGGGCCTGTGGATTAGTTCTATATAGGCCTAGTCTGAATGAAACCAATACATTCCTGTGTAGCTCTTGACAAGGCTTGTTTCTTCTCATCTGCAGAACCCTCTTATCGCAGTGTCTTCAGGAAGATAAATCAGGCCTGAGGTGGTTCTGTAATGTTAGCTGAACGAGGTGAAGCAAACTTATTATGTGTAACAGTAGTACTCCTTTAAATTCCAGCTGAGAAGATCACCTGGGGAAGTGTGTTTTCCAGGAGGTAAAAGGGAAGAAATGGATAAAGATGAAATTGATACTGCTCTCCGAGAAGCCAAAGAAGAAGTGGGACTGCAGCCGGAGAAGGTGGAAGTCATCTGTAGGCTTGTGCCTGGCATTGATAAAGTAAGCAATAAACTCAAGTCAGTCAGTGTGTCATTAGAAAGCAAGTAATGTCCTTTTATATGTTTTATAGTGGCCTTTTATAACCTGTAACTGTAAACAGTCACAGGTTCTTAACATATACAGCCTGTGCTGCCAGCAGAGTGAGGGGAAGAGATTCTCTTTTTGGAGTTTGTGAGACCACATACGAAGTCGATTTAGGGAGTATCAGGAAGACACTGGTAAATTGGTGAGAGTCTAGCAGAGCCAAGGAGATGCTAAGTGGGCTGGAGAATGTGAAATAGGAGTAGAGGCTGAGAGAAGCAGGTTTGTTCAGCTTGAAGTTAGTGGGGATCTCATTGCCATCTTCAAGTACCTCCTGAATGGTTGTAGAGAAGATGACTCAAGACTTGTAACGCAGTGGCTACAAGCAGCAACAGGTGATGAGGCACAAAGAAAACATTCTTCACCATGTGGTTAGCCAAGCAGTGGAACAGATTGCCATGACTGTTTTAAGAGACAGGAGAATTTATCCAGGCACAGCCCTGAGCAACGTGATGTAACCTCAAAGTTATCTGATTCAACAACATGCTCAGGGCAGGATGAATTTAGTATGAAAGGGACCGCTGGAAATTACATAGACTGATTTTTTGTATGGAAATTGAGATGTCATTGGCAGTGAAGTCATTGTGCGTAAAATAATAGGCTGCCAATTTCAATAGTGATATTTAGTATCATGTGGGACCAATTTTCCAATAGAGGGGAAATTGATTCAGGAGACTTGATTTTTATTCTTCGGGGAAGTTTCTCTTCTTATTAATGCTCCAGCGATTGTTTCTGTTAGCTGCTTACTTCCAACAGAGTGCTCCTCGCGTTTAAAAAAATACTAAAATTGCATTGCAAAATGCTTTACTTATTTTTTTTTTTTTTTAATACAAATAACATAAAAACCCACACACTTCAGAAGCTATTTGTAAAAAGGATCCCTTTAGTTTTTAGGTTATGTAGTTTTGGACTGCAGAAGTCTGAGCTTTTAGATTGTGCTGTGTCTTCTCTATGCATACATTCAATTTAATTTAAATGGAGTTCCTCCAGACTTCCATCAAATAGCACAAATCTCGAGCTTTGCCATCATCACAGAATTATGGTATCCTGTTTATACAAGCTCCTTTTTTAATAGATTGTGCCTGCCTTTGAAAGAAGGGATGAACATAAACAACCAGTTCAAAAAAAAAAAGTGTATATATTTTCTAGTTAAGATTCTTTCCTGTGCTCCTTCTGTAACATCTGAAATGTTTTTAAAATAAAGGAATTTCTTTTGCTTGGTACAAGCTTAGTGTTTGTTTTCTGTCATTTTTTTTTTTTTTCTTTTTGTTGTTCTTCTAGATGAATCATTTGGTAACACCAGTTGTAGGATTTATAGAGGATACCTTCCAGGCCTCTCCTAACCCAGACGAAGTGAGTGATGTTTTTGTTGTGCCATTGGAGTACTTTATCAAGCCCTTAAATTACGTGGCCTTGCCGTATAAAAACTCATCTGGTTACTTAAGCTGGATGCACTGCTTTACATATGATGACCACGAACATAAAAAGTCATTCAAGATATGGGGACTTACTGCACATTTTGCTGTATTTCTTGCTATTGTAATTTTTAGGATGAAACCCACCTTTGAAGTTCATTATGATCTTGACAACTTAATTACGTCTGCTGAGAATAGTTTTTTGAACTTATATGCATCCATAAATGAAAGAAAGAAGAGTAGTCTGTAGCAAACTGGCCTGACAGCCTCTGTTGAAGGAGGGAAAAGGTTTGGGTTTGTGTTCTTTGTATCCATTACTTGATTGAATTTCACGTTTGCATTCCTGCTGAATTGGAAAACTTTTTTTAATAAAACCAAGTTGTCAAACACTGACTAGATTCACGGATTTTATCTGGTTGTGAGTTATCAAAAGCACACGGTATTTTTTTATGGACTTGTCATACAGATTTAGAAGGTCAGGTTCAATTTCTGCCTTTGTTTTGTGTGATTGAAGACTGACTTTCTGTGCCTTTCTTCCGTTTAATGAAATAAAACTTTTGATTTTTGCCTATTTGAAATAGAACATAAAAACTTACTGGGATCTGTTCACATCTTACCTTATGCCATATTGCATATCTTCAGTGCATACGCTATTGTTCGCTGTCTTTAACCGCTTGAAAAAATGCATAATAAAAATATAAGAGGTGGCAAGTGCTTTCACAGTTTATTTTGTTTTGGCTGGGGTTGTGGAGGGAGGGAAGGAGGAGGTTTAATGAGTTTTATTACTCTTGCCCTATTTAATATTTCTCCCTGAATTTCTCGAGGCCATGGGGAAGCTTAGTGTACATGTCATGGTACTGAACTTTTCTTCTCAGCATTGTTAACATCATCCTCCCAGCTCCAACAGTCATTTAAGGAGAGAGAAGTGGCATTTGGCCTTCATGAAATCTTATAATGCTCATCAGTGGTTGAATCTGGACCAGTAGCCCCGGCATTCTTTACACTGTGAATCCATATTTGCTCACTGTTGGTGAACTAGAAGCTTATTTATAATGGTCACAACATTGTTGGCAAATGGTTAGTTCTTTAGAAGTGGATTTGGCTGCTTTTGAGGTGCAGTTGGGAAGTAAACAGGTTGCCAGTCTATAAATTGCAGATCTTTGAGCAACAGGGATGAAACTCCTGGAGAAGCAGCAGCTGCATTTTAAAAGAACAGTTTTTATTTGTCACTATTAAACACCTGTGAAATTGGTGGAGCCTTTATAAAAAACAGTGCAACTTTTAAGCACTTTATCACATTCACGCCTTTGGAGGTTTCTCTCAGTTCTAGTATATGTAGGAACAGAAACGAACGTTCTTCAGGCAACCATCTGAGTGCCCAAACACCCCCTTTGAGCACAAAAACAATAGAAGGAAACAATTTCCTGCGCTACAGCTGCAATTCTGCAGGTCTCACCGAAACTAATGGGAGATTGTTTCTTTGGGCAATCTTCAGATAGATAAAACTGCCTCAGTTCTTGAGGCAGAAGTGAGGAAGGTTCCATCCTACACAGTTCTCAAACCTAATGTGTGTCCTGTTCATACTCAATCTGCCTTCAAGGGGGAAGGAGTGTGCCTCAAGCAGAGCATCGTGAAGTTCATTTTTTTCCCCAGAATGACACAACCTATGTTCCAGAACTGAAAGCATGTTTCCCTCATCACGGGTAAGTGCTCTGTGTAGGTGAGTAGTGCATCAAAAGAGAGCTTGCAGCTCTTCCGCACTTCGTATTTGTGAGGGAGAGTATGACTGTATGTTGTATGAGATCAAACTTGGAAAGAAGTGGTTTCCTGGGGGAGATGGATCTTTCCCTGTGCCTGGTGCCGCAGGGAAGATGTGTAAACTGAAAACGATCTGGCAAATACGTTGTTCTGAGAATTTCCTATTAGAATGCACTCTGTGCTTTGAATTAGTTCACAGCCTGTGTCAATTCTCCACTGTATTGTAAATAAAATTTTAAGCATCTAAAAAGGGCCTGCTTTTTGTTCTATGGAGCAGATGCCTTGCAGTTTAACACTGAATGTTACAGTGCCTAAGTTCTCTTTCATCTCTGTCTTTAGAGTCACGTAATAAAGCCCTTACCAAGAACAGGGTGTCCCACTGTTCTCTCTTGTATCATAGCTGAAAATTATTAAAGTAGACATGTATTTTATTTTGAACATAGTGATTTAAAGGACCCCTTTATTTTGAGTAATTGCAAATGCATCTGTCCTGTGTAAGTACAGTATGTTAATAACATAGCTTCCAATCTGAAAATGCGTTTTATATTTATTTACCCTCTGTGTTTATTCTCATGAACTAATCAGTAAGGTCTTTACTCGACTGAAAAAAAGCTATTGAAAATATGTTCCAGAGTACACTCTCTAATTATGGGTAAGCAATGCTAACGTGACAGTAAAATGAGTGCAAAGCCTTACATCACGTCAAGAAAATTACTGATATAAAGCTAACTAAAAATAAGTAGCATACAGTTTAACGTGAGTTGTTAGTCACTCTTTTAGTTAAGGTGCAGTGATTCAGCATTTAACATTGCTATATTTTTGAGTGCTCGAGTAATCAGACTTTTGGTGTTTCGCTTTCATGTGAAGATTTACCATGTATCTGTATTGGATGTGTAAATTAGTATTTAACAATTGCAATAAAGAACATCTAGTGAAAATAGCTTTAAAAGGGCTATATACTGGGTGACAGTGGTTTTGTGTCAGAAAAACAAAACATTTCATTTCAAGAAGATGGGTGTATGCAGTTTAATTTAAACGCCTGTCGCTTTTGCATGGCTAGAGTTCATGCAGGGTTAAGGCTTTTACAGTTAGATGAGAATGTAAATATCCAAGAAAGAAGATTATTTATATTCAGCCTATGCCTAAGTCATATAAGCAATGAAAATTGGGAGATGGTTTTGTCTTTCAAGCACAAGCCTATGTGAGTGCTTACGTGCCAACGTGTGTGATGTACCTACTGAGATTTTTTTAGTACGTTGCCATAGTGATGCAGCTTTCAAAACAGTACGTGTTGAACCATCTCCAGTTTAAAAAAATAAAGAAATATCATAAAAAGGGTCAATAGGTAATTCCTTCTTCCCTCTGACCTTACCACTTCTAAAATCTAATCTAAGAAATAAGAAAAACAGAAGGAGGAATCACATTTGTTTCTCATTTCTAGCAGAAGCTACAATTCTGTAGCCAGAATGTTCCCTGTGTGAGATTCTGAGTTGCAACTCAGATTTCTTTATTTATCGACAACTAAGTAGTAAAATAAATGCTTTATGTTTGTAATTATATTTCCTATACCATATGGTTGTCTGTTCCTTTGTACTTCAGATGTAGGCTAGGTTCTGCTTGTTGAAGTATGCTAGAAAGGAAAATATCCAGGTAATAAAGAAACACTAATGGAGAATAATCATCCTGTTTGTCAGAACCTGCTGAAGGGGAACAGTTGTTCACTAGCTAGCGAGAGACTCATTGTTTTGGACATGCTTACTTCTTCTAAAGGATCGCTGCATTCAGGATGAGTAAGTCCAGCTGTGGCCATTCACTGACAGACATCTGTAGTTGAAATGCTAAGTCATGGCCTGAAGCAGTGATTGAGCACCCGGTGGGAAGGAAGGGCCAACCCAGGGGAGCTCAGGTGCTTGCAATGCATCTGAGTGACCAGAAGGAGTAGAGCCAGGATCCACTGCTTCCCAGCCCTCATTTAAGGGATGGCAGTGAAGGTGAGGACATCTCTTGCTGGAGATCCCTGCCTACCTGAGGCCTTCCAAAGGTAAGCAGCTCTTTTCTTTCATTTCTGTACCTGTGTCTGCTGCATTTGGGCTTGTTCTCATTTGCTGTAGCCAAAGACTTTGTTACACTGCTATTATCATCCCATTAAGGCATTGCATACATCTTTCTTGATCTCCAGTCTATTATAAACCACAGTTGGACATACAGTATTAAAGATACACCTCTATATTTCATCTTACAGTTGCTGCTGTGTTTGTCTGCTATCCCAACAGCTTTAAAATATTTGCTTGAGGAGTTGGCATTCCCTTTTATGCCTATAGTAAAGCCAGAACTAATGGCAACAAACATGGGAACTGCTCATCAGAGGAAAGCTAAATTTGCCTCCGATATCATCACGGTCTTCCAGAGCCTCTGCAATAGTGGTACCAGCTTGTTGAAATGAAAATGAATAATCTTGGACAGAAAGCTCAATATATATTGGAAGGATTAAGGATATAGAGATGTAAATCTACATTCAAATAGATTTGTAATGGAACCTAACGCCTATAGGATATGACTTGACAAGCCAGACATTTAAATACTGTTTATTTCATTCTCCATTTTAAAGAAAACGAATGGAAGAATTTCTAGTAATGTAATTGCAGCTGGTCTGTATTTGGCATAAATCACAATAATTTCATTGATTGAGGCACAGCTGTACCAAATTACATGCTTCAGACTTTAGTTGGTACAGCATATCTACTTTAAGTGATAATGTATATTATCACCATTACATTTTATCTTGTAACTTTCATTATTTTGTCTCTTAACATTGGCACAATCATCCTGTTTGTTTAGAATATGGAAGCAGTTGTTTTTAAAGTATTAGGATGACATTCTAAATCTAATAAAAATGTATTTTTAGATCATCTACAGTACTGATTGGCTGATATTTATGGGAACTGAACTGAATAAAATGGGAGCGCTGTATTTCTGTGCCAGCTTTCATGCTAAAAATGGAAGCTATATGGAATTCACTGTTTACTCTTGTCTACTAATCAATAAGTTGGAGGTAGAGTAACTAATGAATTAATAACAAATGTAAACAAGATTATGCCAATGGTTGGAAAATTCGGACTACTGTTATCAGAAAGGAGGTTATGTTAAATACCTGGTATCAAATTGTTCCTTACTTAAGTAATTCTCTACCATCATCAGGCACAAAATGCCTAAAAGGCAGCGAATCTTACTGCTTGAGGGTTGGTGAAAGCCTGTTAACCTGGGCGAAGATAAAGGCTGCAGAAAGACAAAGAGATCATTTGGAGGTAAAAGCACAGGAGTTCTGTGGCTTAGGAACAGGATCTGCCTGGTGAAGGGAAACAGAAAGCATTGGTCTAACTATGATTAGATTTCCCTTCCAATAAGGGAAAAAGATTTTTAAAAAAGAATTTGTAGGATGCTAAGGGCAGGAGAGCAATGTGCATCTGGAGAAAAGGGATGAGCAGCCAGCATTGCATGCGCGCCACGAGAGGGTGCCAAACTCCTAGGTGCTGCACAGCAAGCCTGGCTCAGCCAGACCAGGTAAGCCTCACTTTGGAGAGCTCAGAACGACGGCCTTAGAATGGGCTTTTGTGGTCTGCAGGCAGCCAGGTATGGAATTATCCAAGCAGTGTGATTTAAAGCTGTCTGGAGCAGGACTGTGTAAGTTCATCTCCTCAGCAGCACGACTGACCACGCATACCTGCCTTTCTGTGTTGCTCACATTATGACATTGGGAACAGCATCAACCCCATTTGCTAAATAATTCTCCTGGAATATGTTCTATCATGCTAGAAAGAATGATACTCTTCCTCTTTGTTCAGATGAACTGTACAGCAACGACTGAGCTAGATGGAGATATGCTGTAAGCCTGGATTTGTGCTTTTCCTCCAGGCTGAACAGCAGATCTCTAATATCCATAGCCTACCTTGCTCATAATGTCTTATTACTGCATTATAAGGCTGTTTAGTGAAGCCATGGAAATGGGTAATTGATTCTCTTAAGCCCTAGTAATGAGCAATAAAGTGCACTCAACTAAGAAAAATGTTTCTATCAAGCAGGAAAAAAAAATCTGTTTAGTCTGAAAACTGTCTTCCAAGTATATTGCTGTTATTTAAAATTGTAATACCGATTTTAATTACTCAAATTGGCTGTTGTTCTCTCTCTAGCTGTGACTAAAGATAACTGATTACCACACTAGTTTATGTACTACGTTGCTCTGAAATTAGGACCATCAGTCAAAATAAATACTAGAGTAAAAGCTTATGGAATAGGGTTGTTAGATTCTTCCCAGGTAGTTTACAAGCTGTATTACTACCTTTTAACAAAATATGTGTAACTGTGTATTTGATGTCTTCTCTCTAGGTTGTGAATATCCTGCCACTAAAACACCAAACTTGTTTATTTTCCTATGACTTGATGAAAAATCACCTAATTCCCAAGCTTGTTTTCTCTCCTCTTTCATTTCTTGTGGTTTCAACCTTCTGAATGAAATCCTATTTACAAGCTGGGTTTCTGAAGTTTAATTTCCACTGATTGCATCTCTTTCAGGCCCACGTGAGCATTCAGAGGCTCTGCTTGAGATATGAACACAAATACAGGAGGAGTTTTGCTCTTGAACCTTGCTCATTGAGAAATGTTAATTTCAAAACCGATTGGTGTCAGAGGAGTTCCTCAGCAATGTCTGCAGAGGCAGAAATGCAGCTGTGTACATTCTGTTGACCATTTTGCGCTTGGCAACTGTGCAGCCTACAGCCTGCATTTTGTAAATATTTCATTTACTTATTAAACATTAAGCCTAATTAAGCAGGACAGAGACAGATGGTTCACAGTTTCGCATAGGGGGCAGTTATATGGCTCCTGGAACTGTTTTGTGGAGCTCAGGATCTAAGGATGTTTCAGTCACATTTAGGTGCTGTGAGTCAGATCTGCAGCTGGTGGAAATTAGTGCAGTTTGAAAGATGCTGATGATTGTCTACTGAGTGAAGCCGTCCATTAGGAAAGTAAGCATGCTAAATTGTAGCTTTATTCAATACAAAAATGTGCTTTGTTCAACAGCTTGAGAAGGTTTTGCTTGCTTTCAATGAGACTGATCAGATAAGTAGGACCAGAGCTCTTACTGAATTAGAAATCCAAATTCTCTACCAAGTGTCCCTCAGAACGAGGCCCTCTACACTTGAACAGAAGTCAGCCTTTCAGCCACCAGCACTAAGCCTCCTGGGCTACTTCACAGAGGAACACTGAATTCCCTTACACCCTCCTGGGCAGCACAACTAATCCTTTTTGCAATTTCTCATAACATTTCTGGAATTCTTCAGAACAGTCATCAGTCTTTCACTTCTACTCTATATGGTTAAACATCCTTGAGCCTGAAGTCCTTCAGTGTGGCACTTCCTATTGACTTTCAGGTATATGCGTCTTAGAACAACACACCAAATCCTTAGGTTTTGAGCTTTCACTGTGGTACAGTGGGGTGATGCACCTTAAAAACAGTCAGAATGTATGTCTGCTCTCCAAAAGTGAGGCATGCATCTTAAGTAAATGCTTAGTCCATCCATCTTTCTCTGCTTGAATCAGACCGCCCAGAAACATGGCACTGCAATGTTAACTTCTGAGGCTATAGTATTTAAGCTTTATGTGGGTTCTTGGAGGTGGTTAACAGTGGGATTTCTGGGGAAGAGTTTTGCGTTTATTCTCTATCTGTGTGTTATTACAGGAGGAAAAAAAAAAATACTAAAGGTAAAATTCATTCTTTTTTGTTATGAAAAAATGTAATTAGAGCTACTCCAGGTAAAGTTACAGAGCAAGCCTGTTAAAAACTTTACTGGCTAAATTGCTAGTGATGATCTGAGTCAGGAAAAAAAACTATTAAAGCAAGAAAGTGTTTAATTTTAAGCATGAAAAAAAAAGCATTGCAGGCAAGGAGGATGAAAGTAGATTGTTAGATTGCTTTCCTGAGTGAGATCCTCTGTTCTATTCTTTAAAATTTCCACTATCCCATCACATTCGATGCTGGATAAAATTTACCACGGTGAAATTGGTGCAAACTGTTCTGCACAAAAGAGTGCGCACACATTAAGGGGTCACTTCAGCCTCTTTTAAGGTTCAAGTGTGGTTTAACAGAGGATTTCCCTGGTCAAAATAGATCTGTCATATATTTGATACTTCTTTCAAAATCAGAAAAAAATGGTGATGGTGCAGAGTCTGTCGGGTGCTTTTTTAAGACTATGTCATGTACCTTTGTGCCCTGCTGTGTTATTTCTCTTCTGTCTTCCATTTTATGCCTTATTCACCTAGGCTGTTTATCGCTGTTAAGGCACGCCTTTTCTGACTGATAAATACGCAGCAGGTAAAAGATGGACCATGGAAATAGATGCTCTCAAACACTAAGAAAAGCCATTGGTGACAGATGATTGTAGATGGATGCATCTGTTCTTTATATTGCATTTAGTGCCTCAACATGTTGTAACCTCAACAACTTTCTCATAAGGAACCCTTCATTTTCATCTGTTTTCTTCAGTGCTTTGTGCTTTGAGGGAGGTATTGGAACAGTTATTCCTTTACAGAGCAACGTTACATTCCTTTGTAGTGAAGGCAATTAAAGCTTAGTTCTGACCTGAGCTTTCCTTAGGTATGTCAATTATTCCTGAGTTCATACATCTTTGGTGAATGGAGGTATTTAACTAACTTAAGTCACTATGCTATGTATTTATAAAAGAGCCTGCGTTACCCAAACCTGCTAATTTAAAGACAATCTTAGACTATCATATTTGATTGTGCTAGTTCAATTGGCAAGCAGGTTGTTTAGTGTGTATTTATCTGCAAACTGCCTTTATTTCTTTTAATTTCAGTGGCACTAAGAGGCAATTCTGGAAAGGTGACCTAACTGACTGGTCTGGTGGGTACACTGGGGAGGAGGATGATGAAAAGGAAGGTGACAGTGACTTGGCCTGAGTTCCTGCACTGCCAGAAGCAGCAGCACTCCTGTTATGATTCTATCTATCTGAGATGCTCAGGAGAAATGAGCAGCGTATGTGGTTCCACATTTTCATCATTGTCCAGCTGGGAGGGGAAGAGGAAAGGGAATGGGTTTGTGAGGGGGAATTCATTTGCACATCTACTCAAAATGCTTTGTGCTGAGGTAAAGATGATGCGGAGGACATGAGCTGCTGCTGCATACAGATATGTTTGTTTAGTTAATTGAGTCGTCATGGCAACTACTTCATCTTAACTGCCACAGTGTATAGGTTGTCACTGGCACCTGATGAAGCAAACCATTATACTTCCAACAAAATCAGCAAACTCTGTTTGGCTGGGTTACAAGTTAAAGAACATCATTTTGAACCTCCCCAGAACACACAAACAAAATCTGACTTACTTTTTAAGAGCAAGTCACCACAGCTTTGCACTGGTAGAGTTTTTCTGGCTCATCCAGAAGAGCTCCCACATCATCTTGTAACTCGGGAAATATGAAACAACACAGTTATCCAAAACCTACAAAATAAGTCAATCTTAGAGAATGATGATGCTCAGATGAATCTCTGAATACGTAATATAGCAGACTGCTCAGGGTTAAATATGCTGAAACCTGCAGAAAACATAGAACGGTTTAAAACTGAGTCAAGCCCTGAATTTGTGGTAGAGGACTGGCCCTGGCCAAGCGGTGTTCTATCACAGCCCTCTGTTCCTCTCTGTGTTAGCTGGAAGCAGAAAGGGGAAAACCGCTCAGAGCAGGAATCTCACACCTTTGCTTGTGCTCAGCTTGGCACACAGACTGACAGATGTGTAAGAGAAATAAGGGCTGTGGTAAATGAATAGGTCTGGGAAAGAGATCATTGGCTAAAAATGGGAAGAATCTGTTCCTCTAAGTTCTTGCTGGATGGATGTTTATTTCCATGTGCCTGACACTCCGGGGTGTTCTAAGCCACAGGGAGTCCCTTGTGGGTTTCAGTGTGGCCTTGTAAGCAGCTGGGCCAACACAGCTGAGGCAGCAGCTCTTTGGAATGAGCAGCAAGCTGCTAAGGAAGGGTAAGTGGGAATACCAAAGTGCTGGAGACTTTGTCTCCATGAGTTGCAGATTGATTTATAGTTTGTCAGTTCCTGACAGATTGTCTCCCATAACTCTTTGTGGACTAATCTGTGTACTCTTCCTACCCAGCTGTGAGATAAAATGTATTAGGCTAATTGAAAAGAGCTTTACCTTGCAATTGGAAGGTTGTGGAAGTGCAAAATCTGCTACAGCAGCTCAGAGGATAGGAAGTAACTCAGCAAGGCATGACATCGATCACATACGTAAATCAATGAGCAGAGAGCTGCAAGGTGTGACCTACAGGTTGTTCTAAGCTCTGTCACTGACAAGCAGCAAATGCAAGTTGTGTAGGTGGTGATCCTGAGGTCATCAACACTGGATAATGTATTGCAAGTCCTGCACAAGAACTTCCTTCTTAGATGGCACTGTTCAAAGCAGAGTAGATTGTGAAGCACGTCCTGTAATTGCATCAAGAAGCAAGCACATACATTAAGGGTAGGGATATGCTGTTATTTAGCCTGGGCTGACCCTCTCAGTTGGTTTTTTTCCTGATAAAGGAATCTCCCGTTCTCCATGCTGACAAAGAAACCTATCTCCTGCCTGAGATAACAGGAGCAGAAAAATGAGAACCCAGCAGAAACCTATTCCCTGATTGTTGCTGCCTACAGAACCTCAGACCACTGAACTTTCATCCTGCTATGTTAAAACTTATTTCCTGTCTTAAAGGAATGTTTTATTTGTACAGGGCCTATATTTTCAGAAGTGACTCACTTTTTTTTTTTTGAGAAAATTCACATGGCTTTCTCTTTTGATGTACTTGCTTCCCATGAAGTGGTACCAGATTCTTTTGCTTAGGTGCAGTGCCTACCCTCCTCACTCCTTCACGTTCTTATCCGTGCTTCACTCTCAAAATGGAGCAAGCTCAACCTCCCCCAAGCATCATGTTAGCATTTATTGCCAGAAGAGAAAAATCTTACAGCGCTGTTTGGAGCAGTGTTCATCTCTTGTGAACCGAGCTATACTTTTGTATACCGAACTATACTTTTGTATAGGTTCTTGTCCCTCTTCTAATTTGATTAGTGTAACAGCAGCTTTATTGTTTCTAAACTGGTAGAGCTTGGAAGTAATTTAAGGCTTCTGCCATCCTCCAGTGAAGGGGGTAACTCCAAGGTGACTAAAGGTTTGGCATCTTCTTAGGAAAAACTCCTTTCATGGTCTTTTGGGACTATGTGTGCCAACCCCATTGATTTCAAGGACTCTGAGGAACTTGGATGACATTCAGCAGCAGTAAGTCTGATGCTGCAGCCCAACCAAGATAACACTGATATTCAGTTCTGATTTAGTAACTCGATCCTTTCTTCCTATTGCAAAGCCAACCTACATCACCTTTACCCGGGATTCCAGATACTACTCAGCATCTCCGCATTTAAAGATGGATGCTGCCTAGTTACCCACCACAAAAGGATGCTGCTTAGCTCATAGCTAAAATATTAAGCAGAAAAATTTGTGCATTTTTCTTACGCAACAAAAGAAGGAAGTGCTTTTCTCTTTGATATTACAAAACGCTCACTTCCCGAGAGATGTCCTTCATTCTAACTTCACTCTCTACATTAACCCTTCCTGACTTTTATTTTTTACCTGTAGATGTAGACAGCATTTTGAATTCTCACTTTAAAAGAGTAAGACAGATGCGCTTGTGCCATCCACCTGCCACGAACTAAAGCTTCCAGGGGAAATACCCTTTTGTCAAATATTCTAAGCCCTTTAACAACAGGAGCACTGAAGAATCATTTATCTCAGTTGTAACTAGACCACATATTCTAGTAGAAATACAAGCCCTGGGAATGGTGCACTTACTGATAGAACAAGCTTACCTACAGTACTTCATAGTATGCTTAACTTTAGTCTAAAGCAACGCTTCCCCAGGTGGGAAAGGCATTACAATTTTTCCGACTTGATTCTCACCTTTCTAATGTATTGGTTTTCCTGAAAAATTACTTGAAGAAGCTGCTTTGGCTCACAAGGCAGACATCTGCCTTCTGTCTGTGCTGCAGGTTAGCCCTGGCAGGCAGCGAAGTCCCACAGCTGCTCGCTCACTCCCCCACACCGCAACTGGGAGAAAAACAGAAGGGCAAAACTGAGAAAACGCGTGGGTTGAGATAAAGGCAAAGCTGTGCACGCAAGCAAAGCAAAAGGAGGAATTTATTCAGCACCTCCCAGCAGCAGGTAGATGTTCAGCCACTTTCCTGGAAAGCAGGCCCTCAGTCATAGCCCCAGATGTCCCCTCTGCTCTCTTTCCTGAAGCTTTCCTTGCGCAGCACACACCATAGGGCGTGGGGCATCCCTTTGGTCAGGGTGGGCTGTGCTGGCCGTACCCCTGGCAGCTCCTTGAGCACCCAGCTCCTTGCTGGCCACGCAGCCTGCAAAACAGAAAGGCCTTGGCACTGCAAACACTGCTCAGTTAGAACCAAAACATCCACACCTTATCAGCGCTGTTTGGCCACAGACCCAAAACACAGCACCACACCAGCGGCAGTAAAGAAAATTAACTCCAACCCAGGTAAAACCAGCACTGTTTGGAGACCCTGCTTGCAAACTCGCATGCTTTCATGCAATGATTGCCTGTTCCAAGTGGAGTCTAACCCAGCAGCTTCGTAGCAGACAGTTCCATTAACATGAACAGTGCTCAAAGCAAATCAATCTCCTAATAAGCTGGGGATGAGGGCTTTTTAGGGGTTTTTTTGTTTTGTTTTTTGAGTGTTCCCCCCCCCCCCCCCCCCCCAGTATCACCCGATAGAGAATAGAAAAGAGTGACATGCGTATGGAACTCAGGAAAAGAGATAATTAATAGCCTGACAACACACTCCAAAGAAAGCAGAACGGGGCCAAAGAGCATCCTGTTCCTCTCTTCAAAGGCCCATCAGAGAGGGCACAACTGAAGTGGTACTGAAAGCTGCATCACGAGGCTGTGGGGTGAAGAGTTCTTTGTGCTGCAAGCCCAACAGAAACTGTGCTGTGAATTAGTAGAATGCCTTCAGGTCTAAATCCAAGCCAGAAGCACTACTGCTTTCAGAGCAGCAGCGCTTACATCCTGTGCCACTGGACCGTAACTTCAGAAATACACAAAACTGCTCAGCTTAGTAAACCTAAGAGATCAATTCCGTTGTGGATTGCTTTGTTTTGTTTTGTTTTCAGCGTACTCAGGAGGCACCTGCATTACATGTATAAGTACTTGTTGAAGAAAACTTTAATCAGAAATACAATGCATTATTAGATGCAATCAGTCTGGAAGACAACAATCACAGATGGATGCTCCTGACGATAGCGCTGTACCATAACCAAGGATACCACCTCCTTATATCCAGTACTACAGCTGGATATTCTTTTCAAACACAATCCCATGACGGTTGAATTCTCATCCTTCTGTGCACTTCAGCCCTGTTGTACGCTTCAGAGACATTTTTTCACAAGCTTCTAACAAGTTACTTGGGTTCCATAATTACTGAGACCGAACTGAGGCACAGTGCCAAGTGCGATTACTCTTTCTCAGTGCCTGGAGCCACACAAAATAAGTGCATAATGCACTGTGTGCATCCCCAGATAGCTAAGTGGACGGTTACTGACCACAGTACTTTCATGAGAGGGTCTAACAGCTGCAATGATTTTTTAGCTATGAATTACCTTAAAGAATAAAGTCTGAATAATGCCCTGAATGCATCTGGTATTCCCAGATGGCACTGTAATATCCTGAAAAAAAATCTAAGGCTACGGAGCATTCGAACAGTACTACATGTGATCTGTAAATGTCTGTGACTGGTCATTATTCATGTGGGGTAAATAAACAGGGAAATAAGTCATACAGAGTTGAAATGATGGAGTCAGGACAGGACAGCCAGTCCGCTCACATTCTGAGCGATGCTTTTAGGCAGTGACAGTCCTAACGTACTCATCTCCCTTAACCTTGCTCGTGGTGATTTACCGTTCCTCTCTCACTAGTTGCACAGACAGCAAGAGAAGAGACCAGGTGGTAATTTTTCCCTGCACCAAGTACTCAGTTAGTCAAACAAATGGATAGCGTGGCTCTAAAAAAAAAACAACTCATAAATGAAGTGCTCAGTTTATTTAATCTCTATTGCATCCATCACTGAATTATCTGAACACAATTTCTGTACAAGAAAAGTGAAAAAATCACGAAGAAATGAAAGTCAGTGTGGTCACAAGATAAGTCACATTAACATACCTTGGCCTTGCCAGATCCTCTGTGACCATTTTGTTTTGTTGTCCTTCTTAATTTAAAATGCAACTCCTGATGACTCTGAGGAGCTTAAAGCTGCTCCTACCTACTGAAGGAAAAGGCACAGTTCTTTTCAGTGACTACAGACAGAACTGCTTCTTTTGCCTTTATGATTCATACATAGCTGTACCAGTAAGAAAAAGCCCCCAGCCAATATAAAATAAAATAGATATCTCATTGTGAATAAACATTAGGAAACAGAGGTCTCCCTTGGTTGCAAAAAGCAGACAAAGAAATAAATCTAGCATGCGGTATTCTTAGAGGCTCCTTTGCAAAAACACCTTTGATAATACAGTCAGCGCATGGATACAGGGGGAAAAAAAAAGTCAATAAAGCCATTTTCCTATTGATAAGAGATGTTGTGGACTACAGGTCGTAACAGCAGCTGAAATAGGTATTCGGAACATGCTCTCAAAGCATAAAACACGAGATGCATCTTCTGTCAAGCAAGATGGATGCTTTACAGTGCACAATGCTATAAGGAGAAGATGTTGAATAAGATGGAAAAGTGAAGAGAGTCCTGAGGATTTGGTTTTTTATCCCTGCACTAAACAGACCTTTTTTTTTTTTTTAAACAGAAGATTGTAAAGAAAGCAATATTTTAGAACACAACATAAAGACTGCACAATTTTTACATTAAAACAGACCAAAAAAAAAAAGCCCCACTGTTTTATTTTACTGTTTTCATAAGAAAATGCATCACTCATCTTAAAAATGTTTTTGCTCCTTTATAATTTGAAAGAAAATGTAATTTGATTTATGTCTCAATGAAACCTCCAGCACTCTCCATTCTGGGGGGCTGGTTCTGCCATCTATACATTACTTCCTCTGAGCAAAGCAACGAGCCATTATTCAGGGTCAGAACAAAACTAAACCTTGCACTGAGCTACTGCAGTTTTTGATTGATTTCCATGCGGTCTGTGTTTCCAGTAACAAACATCTCTTAGCCTGTCTTAGTCCAAAAGTATGGTAGGCCTGCAATTACAGTTCCCCTGCAGGGCAGCTCCCCTCCATGAAATCCAGGCATAAACGCTCAGAGCAGCGTCTGTGGTGAAGGCAGGCTTGTCCCTGACACAGCCACACTTTGGACCTTTCGCTGAATAGATGATTATGTTCTGAAAATACAGGATTGGGATCAATGAGAACTACTGATGGTAACCGCCAGCATTCCTCTGCAAGTATGCTGTTCCATTTTCCTGTGTTTTCTAAAGTCACCATTGCAAAGAATGACAGCACTTGACCAGCAGGTAAGGATGGTGATCAATTTATTAATCACCTTAATTGCCTTTTGCTTAGCATTGCTGCAAAAATATGAGTTCTGTGTTTCCTGAGTTGCCACAACCAGCGAGGGCAAGTCCTGCTCCTGTCTCCTGAGCAAGACGTTCCAACTGTGGAATAGCCATCCATCCTTCAGGCATACTGACTGACAAACAGGATAGGATTAAATAACTCAGGATAAACTGGTCCAAAACCAAAGAGGAAGAGAGACAGCTTTAAATCGTTAGTCGGGGTCAATCAAAACACTCCCAAGTAATGAGCATATAGTGGGACTACGCAAGCAGGCAAACCACTGCAAAATAAATACCACCTCAATGTCCAAATTCACCTGGGGATGTTTCAGACCCGCGGAGCGATGTCAGTGAGCTGCCCCACAACCTTGGATCACTTGGGATGCCACTCGGCTGACATATGCTACCCATCTTACTTTCCCACTGCACTTCACCGCCTGAGCTAGAGCTGTAATAAGATGCCAGCTGAGTGAATCATCGGGAATCAAATGCACGTTATTCTTTATTCAACTGCTGCCTGCCTGGCCGTGCATTCAAATAGCCAGATCTAAAGCGATAGAACTTTGTTTCCTTTTTACAGCACCAAATTAGCTGCGTATAGCAAACAGGGAGGGGAATATTGATGCCATTACGAGGGGAGCAAGGGAAGAAAAAAAAAAACACTTCCTGACCTTTAAAGTAATGAGATGCCTCCACACGCTGCTCAGAGCAAAGGGGATGGCATCATTCTCATACGTCACAAGAGAGAATTCTCGATCGTGTTAATGAGCAGTTTTGGAATCCTTGTCCAAAAAGGACAATGTAAAAGACATTTAAGGCATCAGACTTCACTTTTCATCAAATCTGCTCGAACTTCTCGAGGTAATGAAGGCAGCAAAGCTCCCCTGTGGCTGGCATTCCATCTCCTTTGCTCCTGAGATGTATTTGTTTACTGCTTCATTTCTAGCAGACTTAGATGAAAAATTCTCAGAAATAGGCTTTAAAGAATATGATACCTGCAAACTTTCTAAAGAGTAGGCAGAAAATCCCAAAGCATTACAGACTAAGTACAAAGAAATGCGAAAACACTGTTTTTCCTGTATCTCACACCACTCATTAATGTGAATGAAAATGTTTTACCCTGTTACTCATTACAGTTGTAACTAAGGAACTTCTTAGTTTTTCCCGCATTCCCCAAATACAACATGAATGCCAAGATGAAATAAGTGCATTGTGAAAATCAGGAATACTGATCAACTCTGATTTGCAACAAACCCACGGGGCAAAGAGACAACCCCTATCACAAGTCAGAAGGGCCCCGACAGGTCTCAAACAGAACTGAGTCGATGCAGGGGGCTGGCAGAAGCACTCCATCCACACCCAGTTCCATAGGGATGTTCCCTGCATACACTGCATGGAATTTGAGAAGAGAAGGCTCCAGGGAGACCTGAGAGCAGCCTTCTGGTACCTAAAGGGGCTGTAAGCAGGAAGGGGACAGACTCTGTAGCAGGGTCTGCTGTGACAGGACAAGGGGAAATGGTTTCATAGTAAAAGAAGAAAGATATAGACTCGATATGAGGAAGTTGTTTTTTACAATGAGAGTGGTGAGGCACTGGCACAGGTTGCCCAGCAAGCTGGTGGATGTCCTGTTCCTGGAGACATTTGAGATCAGGCTGGATGGGCTCTGAGCACTTGATGGAGCTGTGGGTGTCCCTGTTCGTGGCAGGGGAGCTCGACCAGACGGCATTTAATAGTCCCTTCCAAGTGGTTCTATGATTCCATGAAATATTCATCACAACTGCTGCAAACTCAAGTTGCTTGCTTACAATGCTTGTGTCAACTGTGTGGCACCTGTCCACCCGGACGCTGAGAGCACCCACTCAGCTGCCTCTGAGAGCTGCTGAAGGATGAGGAATTGCTGAAGAACACCTTGACCTCCCGGCTCTTCAGAGATGTGAGGGCAGCCCTGGGTAGGAGGTGGTTTGCAGTCCCTGACGGAAGGGACAGGTTGGAGTTCAGGTGCCAGGCACTTCAATTAGAGACCTCGGCGTCGTGTCCTTGGTGAGGAGGGACCAAGGTGTCCATCCCCAGGGCGTTGCAGCGAGGCCAGCCGCATCCCGTTGACCTCAGGCCTTTGGGCCGTGAAGGCAGAGGAAGGCGGGAGATGCCAAAGCAGCTCTGGCACACGAAGGCACGAGGGCCGATTCCAGCAGCTTCCCCGTAAAACAACGCACACGTGTGGCACAGCGCCTGGGAGCGCCTCGCTGGGCACGAGCTCACGGCCGGGCAGAGCCGGGCTCCCCATCCCGTACAGCGCACGCAGCTCTGAGGAAACGCACGGCCCGAGGGGAACTTTTCGGCCTCGCCTCGAGAGGAGCTGCGCCCGGGGACGGCACAACTGCGGTGGGGCCGCGGCGGCGGGCTCCTACCTGGGGCCGCCGGTACCGTCGCCAGCCCGTGAGGAGAAGACCCCGCGGCCGTCCCCTTCTCTGCGCAGCCTCCGGGCGCGCCCGCCCCTCCCTGCCGCCAGGTGCGACGCCGAGCCTCAGCTCCGCTCCGCTCCGTCCCGCTTCTCCGGCCGCGGGGCGCCGCGGGGTCCCCTCCCGCCGCGTGGAGGCGGATGGCGCTGCGCAGCTAGTCGGTGCATTGCGGCGGCGGGCGGACCCGCGCCGTGCCCGCGGCCATTCCACACGGCGGCACCGCGCCTCGCACAGCCGCAGCCGGCGGGAGCCGCACCGCAGCCCCGCCATGGCCAAGGAGGGAGCGCAGCGAGCGGAGGAGACGGAGCAGATGATCGAGAAGGAGGGCGGCAAGGAGGCCGCCGAGGGCAGCGCGGGCGGCAGCCTGCGGGCGGCGGACACCAAGGAGATGAGAGCCGTGGTGCTGTCCGCCTTCGGGGGGCTCAACAAGCTCCGCGTGTCCAAGAAAGCCATGCCGGAGCCGCAGGAAGGGGAGCTGAAGATCCGCGTGAAAGCCTGGTCCAGTATCGCCTCTCAGCCGGGGCGGGGTGCGCGGGGCTGAGTGCCGGGTGGGGCCGGGGCCGGCGGGTCCCTGGCGGGGGAACTTCCCCACTTGTGGCTTCCCGCGGGCCGCCGCCCGTGCCCGGCATCCAGCGGGGGAGCGGGGCTGCGCGCCGGGCGGGCGCCGAGCGGAGGTGCGGGCGCGCTGTCAGGAGCGGCGCTGAGACAGAAATCATCGATTTTCGTGGTGCCGTCAGGGAGATACGGGGAAAAACTGCGACCGGCCGCGTTCAGGGTTTTTGTTTTGCTGAGAGCTGTCGATGCGCGCGTGTCGCGCAGCGCCGTCCCGTCCCTGCGGTGCTCGGTCCGCCGGTCCCGCTGCTGGGTGCCCGCACGGCGCGGGCTCTGCCCGCTTAGCGGTCTGCAGGCGTCCCGCAGCCAGCTTTCCTAGACGGCTTTTCTGTTTTCCCCGGACAACTGAAGCAGATTGTGCTTTCTAGAGAGCTCGTTCTCGGTGCACGTGTTCCTTTATGAAAATAGAATTATTTTCTTTTCAAGTGGCAGGAGACGACGTGAGGGCCTTCCTGTACAACTTGACATCTAAGAGATCGGGTCGATTTAAGCCGAGGCACAGGTTGGCTGCCCCTCTGTCCTGTTCAGTTGGGCGGCATGATGCTTCCAGAAGGCGAACACAGAGGAAGGCTGAGTTGTGCCACAGGGCAGCGTGCTCATTGTGGGTGATTGCGCCCTGTGGATGTGCACCTGTGGATGTGCCCTAGATCTGGAGCACCCCGGTGGGTTTAGGGATGTTGCAGCCTGAGAGGTGCTGGCACCAGGGGATCGTAAGGGTTGTGCGGAGGAATTCCGCCCCACAATCCCAAAGCATAGCCCACAAGAAGTGAGATCCATAGACCTGAACAGGGAGAGATAACTAGGATTTCTGTGTTGTTTACTTTTTTGACTGTTACTGGCTGTAATGAGAAATGCAAGTTCCAGGCTAGAAGAAGTAATGGTGGCCCATTTAGCTCTTGGATAGCTCATTCTGCTGTCAAGCAGGGCTGTTACTCCATTGCGGAACAGGTTCTGTTGTTTTCTTAGTGGCTATAGGGCTGACATGTGCTCCGGTCACCAAAGTTTGCTTCCAAACAAAGCAAAATCAGTCAGCTAATCTTCTTCATTGTAAATACAGGAGGTTGGTCAGGGTGACGATGGGCTTGTGGTCTAGTCTGGGACACCAAGTAACAGAAGGGTCTGTTGGCTTTGCCCAATGTGGCATCCACCTGTTAATTCACGCAGTGCTGAGCGTGTCAAAGATGAGATTCCTCTAGGTTCTAGTGTTGCCAGAAAAAGCTTAGTGGAACAGATCTGCCGTTGACTTTCATGGTAGAGTTAACTTGTGGAGAATATCATTATTTTAAGACAATAAGCGTATGCATGATAGATAATACAGATAGTAAAGGCAGTTAAATTATGTGTGTATGTGTATTTTGTAGTATGGCACTATAAATAGAGGTGATGGAGGAAACGTTGTTGCTAGCATGTTGACTTATCCTTTTGAAGGCCTGGCATATTGGTGATCCAATTGAAAATGTCTCGGTTGTGATGAGTCATGTGTTAGCCTCATTCTGTGACTAATGGATGGAACAGCCATCGATGTCCAAGCTGAGTCACAGCTTCTGCACATCTCCTGAAATAATTTGACAGAGCAGTTGAAATTGCTCTATTTGTTTTTACTGCCGTTTGCAGCCTACAAAATATTAGCCTACGTTGTTTGATAGATGAGACAAATAGCTCCAGCAATCCCAGACAGGCATTTCAGATAAGATGTGTGAGTAAGGAGTGGTGTCCTGCAATTACCTCCTTTTATTTTCCTTTGCTCTGTTATAATTATTTCTTCCTTGTGCCGTTATGCATGTGCGTCATGAGGAATGAAGCAGAAATGATCCTTCTGACCTGGTGATTTTGAGATAGCAGCACTTAAAAAAAATCAAGAGCAAATAAAAGAAATCCTCAGCGTAGCAGAGTAGGAGACAGCGTATCAATTTCCTTTGTAAAAGGAGTCTTGTTCGTGTACTGTGTCTGTTTCTGGATGAAAAGCATGTGATTTTCAGGCAATTTACTTGCTGGCGTAAAAGGAGACTTAAGAATGCAGAACTCAGTGCTCTTCTTTGCTCTGTTGTATTTCAGTGACTTCAGTGTTTAATATCAGTTGAATCTGACAGTGAAATAAGAAAGATCAAAAGCAGCTCCCGTCCAAACCAGAGTGCTGACGTTGGTCAGTGTGATCTGATGTTTTGTAGTGGGAGTGCTGGGCGTCCTGCAGTGCGTGGATCAGAGCAAAGAGGACCAAGGTGACCACTGCTGATCTGATGATGGAAGAAGATGATAGAGTAGAACACTGCACACACAGGAGTATCCATAGTTTTTAAAAAATGCAGAGAAGTTAAACCTCAATAACAGAAGTGAATATTCAAGAGCCTCAAAGGCTATTAAGGCAAAGCATTGCAGACTTAGAAAGTCAAATTCAAAGATAATTCAATTTTGATAAACAGTGGCTTCGGAGATGAGATGGTCATGTAAGTCAGTCTGTGTAGCTCACAGCACTGTCCGTGCTGTTTTGCTGAGAGCTCCTTGCAGAGCTTCTGTGTCAGAGTACTGATGCTGGTAATTTATGTGCTTCCCTATCTCCATGTGCACACAGCTTTTCATTTAGGATGTAGAGCACACGATTGCAGGAAGCTGTGCGCTGTTCCTCACTGGGTCACTTACAGTTTACTCTTTCCCCCCTGCGTATGCATGTACGGAAAGTTCAGCAGTCACTTTCTTATGTTACACACCAGAAGAAGCTATGCTGATTTGTGCTGATGCAAGAGATGGATGGTATTTATTCTTTAGAATCTCTGACATTTTCTCGTGATATTCTTTGCAGCCGAATTCCCCTTTTCCTGTATCTGCTGTAGGTTGAATCTCAATGAAGGATTTGACAAGGTTGGATGTCCTGGAGATAGTTACTAAGATAGCTACTCGTTTTTGGGCTCTCCATATGATTAGAAATAATAATAATTTGCTGGTTTGATCACACAACCCAGTTGTACTTTCAGCTTTGTTGTGGATAAGACTTGTTCAAATCTGGCTAATAGCAACTCGTTTAAATGAGAGGATGCAGAGGAATGAAACCAAATGCATAAATGAGAATAACAGGGACAAGAAAACACATAGGCCCATAGGAGACTAAAGGTGATTGCTTAGTGGTTTGGTAAGGGTTCTTTTGTGGGGTTTTTATGTGTTTCTTTTGTTGTTGTCATCTTTTTCTTTTCACACACTGACTGCTTCACAGGCATTTTGTTGTTTAGAGGTTCTGTTTCATGTATCAACTTCTCAATGGCAACGCAGGGCTGGCCTTGGCCACTGGATAAGAAGTGGTCTTCCCAAATTAATTTCAAAGCTCCCAACCCAGTTGTGCCCAAACCCTCCCACGCTTCCGTATGGTAATATGATGAGCGTTGTGGGTATGCATATGGTGCGTTTGTGGTTTTTATTTTTTAGTTTTCCTCCTGAGTTGGTCAAGCCGGGTTGTGATAGCCATGTTTTCCAAAAATAATCAGTAATTCTACTTCTGGAGCTACAGGCGATGGGTTCAGGTCATATTTAAACTGTGTCCCTCAATTACAAATATTTGCATTTGGTGAAATTTTTCTTTCTTTCTTTCTTTCTTTACCCTTCCCCTCTCCCCGTTGACCTACATCTCATGAATGCTGTCTTGTCTTCATGTGGCGCTGTGTGTCCTCTTCTGTCTTTTTGTTTGTTGGGTCTGTTCAGTGTGTGAGCGTCTTGATTAGTGTCTGGCTAAAACTCCATCTCATAAATACTTGCACACATCAGTAATTTTATGTATCAGAGCAGTTGTTGGCATCGTATGCATGAGTAGGACTGGCATTGTGCATAGCTTTGTAGACATGGGGGAGTTAGTATGCAGCAATTCCAGCTAACAATAAACACAGGGCCGTGTTTTACAAGGGTGGATTAGTTCTGAAGCTATTGTTAGAATGTTGCTATAAGTGTTAGAAGTTTTAACTGTATGTACAGCTTTTGTTCCAGGAATCGGTATGTACACATAGTAGATAAACGTGGGCTCTTGTTGTTGGTTTTCTTGTTTGTTTCATTTTGTTTTGGCGTCTATCTAGGAAACTGCATTTTATGAAATGAAACTGGAGAGCATGCAAAAGACAAAGCAAAGGTGCTTCAAGATTTTTTGCAAAGCTCAGGTTATAGGGGAGAACTGTAAACTTCCTATGCAGCAACCCTGAGGATTCCAAAGATCTCAATAACCATTGTAAAACTGTGTAGAAGTGGTTCGGGAGGAAGTTTTAAAACAGTGGCCTGTCTGAAACTGAACAAGTTCTCATCACAGTTTGGACTCCTGCCCGATGAATGCAAGATTCATTCCTGGAGTCAATTCTGGATTTAGGACAGTTCCATCAGGTTACTTTTGGACCAAAACACCTACAGTGTGTGAGGGTTCTTTTGTTTGTTTGTTTCTCAAATAGAACTGGTTTTATTTGCCAGCTAGTGATGCCTTGGAATGCCATGGAAATCATAGTGTTTCCCTGTTACAAATTTTAAATGACCCCTGTCACTTTCTCCATGTGACTGGTAAGCAGTCGGTATGCTTTGGAGCTCTACTTAAGGATGGATATGGTTGCCTTGTGCATGTTCTGCCCACAGCCTGTGCAGCGCTGCTGTAAAGTCAGTCTGCTCTGCATGTGAAGGATGGGAATGTCCTCTGGGTCACTCCTGTGCTGTGGAGCCCAGGTTTTTAATGTTGTCCAGAAGATTTCTGGCTTTGTCGTCACTCAGGTCAAGATTTTCCTCTTTGATGTATGGCAGTAGCTCTGATTTTGTTTGTTTGTTTGTTTTCCTGTGTTTTACAGTGGTTTGAATTTTATTGACTTGATGGTGCGACAGGGGAATATTGACAACCCCCCTAAGACGCCGCTTGTTCCTGGCTTTGAATGCTCCGGAATCGTAGAAGCTCTTGGAGATAGCGTGAAAGGATTTGAGGTAATATTTCCTTTAATTTCAGGGAAAGACTAAATAAGTACCTTTTCACTGAGATAGTTATTGCTTGCTTTCTGTTCTGCCAGTGCCAGCAGCCTTCATCATCATATTGAGATCTGAAAGGGCAGTTTTTCCTTTCTGCTTCCCAAGCATGAGAATGACCTCTTCAATTAGTTTCTAAAGCCACCACTCCAGTCTTGTTCAGATCCTTCCTGAAAAGTCACCTGTGCTGTGCACATATCTAGATAGTTTTGTAGGAACTGCTGAGCTTTAAGAAAGAAACTGAGTTAACTTTTCTTGGCCATGTTTGCTGCCATTATAGTTCAGTTCCTTGAAAGCCATGCACTGCTGATGCTAGTTCCAGTTCTTGATCTTGAGTTAACAAGGCCCCATCTATGATAAGCATTTCTTACAGCTCCGTGCATTCATATAGTGTGGACAATAATGGGATCCTGATTCTGGGTATGTGACTTAACTTCTTCTTGAGTGATCAGAGTCTGTTTTGCCTAACGGAGTAATGATAAATGACAGATAGTTAATGTGTGTAATAAAGCTATCAGGACTGGTTGGCGTTATGTACTCTTCAGTGTGTTGTGTATAAACAGCCCTGCGTTCTACCTACTGTTTTCATTACTGATATTAAACACCTCTATTCCCTCCAATCTTGTACTCTGTTATTTACATTAGATATCAAAGTTCTGAAATAGGAAACAACTGAGTTAATGTGTGTCAATCTTATATCAGCTATTTGCTGATTCTGTCATGTCATCAAGTATGATTGCATTTCTAAATTCTTACTGTGTCTTAATCTTAAGAAGGCAATTACCTAAAATTTATTTAAAAGTAATAATTTTGTGGTTCCAGAAAAGCTCCAGAATTTCTCTGTTGAGTACAGATGGCCAATTTAGTTTCCAGTAGGGTGTCAGTGATAAGCTGCTGCTAGGACATTTCTCCATTTCCCCCCTCCTGCCTTGTCTCTGCCTTGCAATAAATAGTAATCTTTCAGTGGTTTTGTGATAAACAGTAACCGAATAGAAACTCATCTATTTGAAAAACTCTTCTGCTTCAATTGCTCAGCGCTAGTATTCTGTTAGCTGTAGTCCGTATGGAGGATTGTTTTATGAAAGGACAGTAGGAAGTTTTCTGATCTAGATCAGTATTCTTAGGTTAAATGTTCCTGCTATTTTTAAAGGGCATCATATAAGGCTACATCATATGGTTCTTGTCTGAGTAACGTTGCACCTGAATGAATATACCGGGTCTCTGAAAATTATTACTTTGTTCTGACCATAAAGCATGTTTGTACCCTGGTATACTTCCCGAAATCTAAACAAGTCATGGTATTTTACTTCTTACATGTAGTCTGATAGCTGTGGTGGTGTTTTAAGTAATCTTGAAGAAGATCTGAAATTTGAAATAATGCTGTGCATAGGTATGAGCCCATCGCCAGGGGAATGTTCCAAGATGAAGACGCAGTAATGCCTTGTTGGCTTCTTTATGGAATTTTTACACTGAATAGGAGGATGCCAGATGCTCGTTGTCTTGTTGACGTATGCTGTTACCTCTGTTTGTAGTGACTGCAGGAATTGCTGAGATTGCACCCTATATTTTCTGACCTCCTTTCCCTTTGTAGATCCTCTCCAGTTCAAGTTCTGTTCAAGTTGCATTGTGCTCGGGCAGTCTTACAATTGAGATATCACCAGCTACTTATTGTCTTCACTAGCTGTGATTGCATTATTGTGTGATATGATGAGTGGCAGTCCATTTTGATAGAGATGTGTAAGAACATGCTTTACATTGAAAGAACGCCCTTTTTTTTTTTGCTTAGAGAGTAGTCGAGCAACAGCCTCTTCTTCTTCCTACTGAAAGCAAAAGCTGATTTGTGCTGAGCTCAGATGTAACAGGTGTGATCTATAGTTGCGGGGATGGTTCTCAGGAGCTGAGGCCCAATCTGACGTGATGTACACGTTCTGTATAATGTTCATGGTAAAATGTGATCTTTATCCCTCGGGAATCACCGAGAGGGGTCTCTCACCTTTGCATTCTTTTTGGTAATCAGTTACGTTTGTTTGCAAGGATATAGGACTGTGAACATACTAATTAATCTGAACAGATTTTAGATTTTATACACTTTGCTAACTGCAAAAGGAAACCACGGAATGCTCACCAGTGGTGCATTGCTAATTTGAATGTGAATTTCAAACAGAGGAGACGTCTCAGGGAAACTGGAATTACAGTTCTGTTCCAGTATTTTCATTCTAAGAGAGATATAAACCTTTCAGGACTGTCAGCAGCACCTTAGCATTTTGCTAACCCGCAATATCCCAAAGCCAAAGTGATGACAAGTACTTGGGAGATCAAAATGTGCCTGTTCTGTACTGCTGTGTTGCCAACAATATGGACCACCGATATCTTTACTATGTGTCATTCACAGCTTGAACAAAAGAGTTGCAGATCTTAGAAGTTCCTAACTACAGTTTTAGTTGCACACGTATCCTCAGTGTTTGTTTTTTTTGTCCTTATTTGTAGATTGGAGACAGAATCATGGCTTTTGTAAACTACAATGCATGGGCTGAAGTTGTTTGTACCCCGGCAGAATTTGTCTACAAGATCCCCGATGACATGAGTTTTTCTGAAGCTGCTGCATTTCCCATGAACTTTGTAACTGCCTACATGATGCTCTTTGAAGTTGCTAACCTAAGAGAAGGCATGTCTGTGCTGGTTCACTCTGCAGGAGGTGGGGTGGTAAGTTGGGGCTTCTCTTACTTTCCTGTCAAGTCACTGAAATAAGCCAGATGCTGCGGTTTGATTTGAAATTAGTCCTTCCTATGTGAGGGATTGTGGTGCAGGAGCTACATCAGAAAGTGATGCAGGCTTTTGGTGAAATAAAAATGCTCTGACAATCAACTCTACCCCAGAAAGCACCAAAAGCCTTTAGAAGGGTCTCAGAAATCAACAAATAAGTGTTACCTCAAACTTTGTATCCCTGCCTTTCTGCGCTTTGTAGTTCTTCATTGTGAAAGAAGGCTGTAATGAAAGGATTAAATAATTCAGCTTCCTGCATAAGGGCTTCATGGTAACTGTAATTCTCCTTGCAATAAATGGCCCTATTGGAATATTCCTGCAGATTGGGACTGACGGCAGTGGAAAATGAATATTATTGTGCCAAATCTGAGGAAAATGCCATACAAATGCAGAATTTGAGTCAGAGGTAGCTGCTGCCTGCCATGTTTTGGGTTGTCAGTAAAGAGGCTTTGTACTGCATAAGCAAAGCAATGGCTGAATGCATTGGGTGGAGCAGCAGGGCGCACAGAGACACAAGAAGCCAGCATTTGGTGTTACCGATTGCTTGAAATACCTTTGGAAAAATCTCTCTTGGATAAAATATTAAGAGACCTACAGGGAAATATGTTTATGTTGGAAATTATGCAGTCCTCTTCCGTAAGACAGATTTGGTGACCTTAGAACATGAGCAGATCTCAACCTTTTAAATTAGAGCACCTCCTCTGTTTTACAATTATGCCTTATTTATGCTAAATTAATATTTTATTGTCTACAGAAGTCTCTGGTAGGCAGCCCCAAACACCTTTTCTCTGATTCTGTGCCCTTAGACCTTCTTTTAGTTTCTCATGTAAATGAAGTCTGTAATCAAAGGAATAAATTCATCAGTTCCCTGCACAAAGTATTTTTAGCTAGCAATAATCCTACTTGCAGTAAATGATCTTCTTGGAAAACTTTTGTAAATGAATGGAATTTATAATCTTATTATGTTTCAGCACAGTACAACCTAGAGCATTATGGCTGACTTTATTGTTCTATAACATTAAATCTTTTCATGTGGAATTTAGGACTGTTAAAACAACTGGAGGCCACGCGCTGGGGGAGCTGGATATTTGGTAGGACTTTAAGGCTCTGTGTTTACCTGTGAGGCCACTAGCCCAGCTGACTCTACGTGGACCCAGGCTGAGCATACTGAATTAGCAAAACACCCAAGAGTGTGTGTGTGCATATGCATAACTTTAGAGAAAATGGACTATTAGAATCGACTGTCTAGACTGTCTCTATTAGGATAAAGTGTCCTTGCTACATTTTTCTTTTTTTTTCTCTCTCCCTTTTTTTAGCTTCGCTCATCTCTATTATTTCTTCATCATCTTCCTTAAGCATTGCTAACACTCTACTAACCTACACACAGCCTTCTTCACTGGGCAAGCCCTGTGCTGGGCTGTTCTGTTAAGGTGCTGCTGCCTTTCTTCCTTTCTGCCGTTGCAGATGCCCAGTGAGCATCTTTCTTACAGCCTTCTGCTGTGCTGCTTGTGGGCCTCCTCTGAGAGAAGCTGAAGTAGGGAACGTCCTGTGTGGCTCCCAAGAGAACAAGAGAAAAAACACATCCCTTGTGAAGTAGTTAAATAACAGAGCTTCCAGAGGAAAAAGCAGAGGTGCAGGAGGAGCAGCCAAAGTGGGCAGTATTAGTGTAGATTTGTGTGATCTGGGGAGGGCTGCAGATGAAGTGGAGTTGCACTGGTTAGCCTGCAGGGCAGGATGCTGTGTCATGGGGGCAGTGCCTCATGCAGGCTGTTGGGTTTGGTGGGGAGAGAATGTGTCATTAGGACCAGAAGGGAGAAGCTTTTTCCATTCCTTGGTAGGTCTTACAGGTAAAATCTCATACTGCAGAAGTGATTTTCCACTCAAGATTTCAGAGGAAATGTGCTGAAGGCACGTATTCCCCCTTAAACCACTCTTATACTCTGTCTGTTAATCCTTTCAAAAATATAACAGCCTCAACCGAGCAAATTATTTTCATGAAGTGCTTTGCTAATAAAACAGAAAACTGACACTGGAGTCACCATGGGAAGAGATTTGTGTGTGTGTGTTATTGTTTTAATAGATACCAGGTCTGTGAACATTTTCAGCATGTAGAAAACCTGTCCAGTTTGTTTTTAAATGCCATAGAAATTCCAGAATACTTTAATGAGACAGTGGGCTCCCTGTGAGACTAGAAGCTTGTAATTTTCTTTTCTCATTATACACGATCATTATTTTAGCCACTTCAGGCAGTTTATTTAAAAAAAAAAAAAAAAAGGAAAAGAAAAAAAGAACTTGTTGCTTCAAAAAGCTTTTGTGAGGTTCTTTGCTTTGGCTCCCCGGCTCCCTTCAGGAGAATCTTGCAGCTTTCTCAAAAGGCAGAGTCAGGGAGGATTCTCAGGGACCTTTATTTCTGTGTTGTCTCAATGTGTTTATGCGGCCTTGTTTGTAGGTATTTTTGGTAAGGAGGAAACTCCCAGACTGCTTTCCCATCTGTGCCTCGAGTATGTTTAGTATGTGGTTGGTATCATTTGGTATCTGACCCGGTGTTTAGTTAAGGTGATTTACTTCTGGAAGTTTCAGAGGATGTCGGAAGATAATGCAGAAAAAAGAGAAAATGCTCATTGCCTCCCACTCAGCTAAAAGGTCAGGGAGTTGAGTGATCTTCTTGGTTGGAAAGATAGCTGGCTGTGGGGCAGCATCTTGTTTCTGAAACAGGAGGAGAAATACGGACAGTCACAAACTCCTTGTAAACTGCATATTGTGGCCTTCCATCTAATGAGAAAGACCTGCTGCAGTGTTTAGATAAGGGGATTTGAAAGAGGAGATTGTGTTTACTTTTGTTTCCCAGGGTCAGGTTGTTGGTTTTGATTGTTTGGAATGGGAGCTGCAATGGCTGTTTTGGTTTTCCTGTCTCTTTTTATCTGTTGAGATGGGAGAAATTAAGAGAAACTGACTGTCAGCTGTCATCCTGGAAGGTGAAGTAGGCTGGAGAAATATCAGGGGCCTTCTGGCTCACGTTTCTCATCAGATGTAGATAAGAAATTAGTATCTTGCAAAGCAATCTCTTATCATTCCTAAAAACAAGGCTGGTCATATGCTATCACTTAACACTTCTGTTTAAGTGGACCATTACACCGAGCAGCAGGGCAGTTCAGCAGTTAACAAGATAAAACTATATACCATGTAGGAGGTTTAAATGCTTAAAGCTAAGGAAGTGTGTAAGTGCCCTTCTGAACTGACTGCTAAAACAGTGAGGTCAGCTGACAACGAACTTTAAGAACTTAGGATTATACACACACAGAAATCAAAGCTCAAAAGCATGAGGGGTTTGCAAGAACACGACTTACTGTAGGACAAATACCCAGATGAGAAAGTGGCTTAATTTAACTGTAAAACTCTATAATTAATGTTTCAAATGTCTGTAAGACAGTGGTAGAATAGGCTCCATCACAAATATACTCAAATGACATTTTTTTCAAGGGTAGCTGAGTGGCAACTGAAAAAATAGAGCAAGGAAGAGGAGCATTAGCATGCACTCCCCTGGGACTGATCTGTTGCGTGAAGCAATTACTTCTTTAAAACTAAGACTGTTCAAGTCAGTGCATTCAGTGTAAGTTTCAGTACAGGCTTGTATGAGATTACATGAATAATTTGAAGAACAACTTCATAAACTTGTGAACTGTATCCTGGATTAATTGAATTAGTATATTTTACAGGATTACTCTACTTAAAAAAAAGCTGGGGGGGGGGGTGAAAAACCATTATCATCATTTCTAGCTGCAATAAATCCAATTTCTCTATTATATCTGCTTGGAAAATGAATTCTGTCGTGCGTTTAGATTTGCTAGAGACTGCCATTATGCCCATTTGCTCAACTGTTTAGTTTTTATATACTGCCTATTCCAGCTGCTTAGAGCACAAAATATTGGTCATTTACCACAATCGTGTAAACGCTTCAATTTCATTGCTTAACCCCTCAGATACAAGGCAGAATTACTAGCCAGTTCGTTCACGTTTCAGTCTTCCAGGTGCTAGAACCAGGCTGCAGTACTGACTGCTGTCCTGAAGCTGTGATCTGACCTTCCTTCCACGCTCAGCAGAAGAGGAAGTAGGGGAAGATACGGGTGCAAGCTCTCCTGTTTGAATTTGAAGGATAAATCTGACTTGGCAACAGATTGAGGTCATCCTGGCAGGATAGGTTACTGCTTGGCAGGAGCCCTTATTTTTATTTTGTCTCCCCTCCATAAATTGCAAATATTTGAGGATGTGTTCCAAAATGAATCACCAAAGTGGCAACATCTATATGACAAAGAACTGGCACTCTTTCGTAGCTGATCTCACGGTATCACAGGAACTCCTTCAAAAGAATGATCAGATTTCTTTCTAAAGGAAAAGGAAACAAAACAAAACTAAAGAACTCTACATTTATCCCTTCAAATTTTCCCTGCACTGTCTCGCATGATGAGAAGCCTTCCTCAATTTCCAGATTTGATTTGTACCCAGTTAATGTATCTCTGTATCTATCTTCTCTGTCCCCTTCATTTAAATTAGCTGTTCTTTCATCTTGAGGCAGTTCCTTCGTATTTTTTTGGTAGTACATATATATGGTTAGAAAGTAGATGCTCAGAATCAAACCTTTCCTGGGCCCGTGTTTTTCAGGTTGAAAGCAAGTTTGCTTGTGCACGCTCAGTTTCTATAATAAGGTCAGATATCCGTTTCATTGAACATCCTACACACAGTACTCCACACAGCACTATTTCCTGGGCTTTGAGCTGAGTGGCTACAAAGCAGCAGTGGGCAGTATGAAAGCCAGCCTTCTAAAACAGGTCTCCCAGCATCCCTGATCCTTTCTAACATTGTATGGGCTGACTGAATTTAGGTCTGTCTGCACGTAGCAGATAGGAGTACATTAAATAGCACTCTTGATTTGTATTTGAGTTAGTTCTTCTTGAATATGCGTTATTGGAATTTACTCCCTTTTTCTGATGGTCTCAACTGGTATATTGCACAATGGCATTACAGCTTCCCGATCTGATAAAAATTTTATCTAGTACCTTCCAGAACTGCACTTGCTGTTTTCTTCTTAGTAGTTCATAGGCATTCTGCACTTAATAAACACACTCCAAGTGCTTTTCTCCTATTTCATCTCTGTCTGAAAAGGAAGAGAATAAATCAGCCCACACAAAGCTGTGCGTAGCTGCTTTCAGTGTCCTAGCTGTTTCATCTGAAGCCAGACAGGTTGTCTTTACACCATGATGCCCTGTGCCATGTGAGTGCCTCTAAAGCAATGGATATGCTCCCTCAGCAGCACAGGAAAGTCCCAGTGCCATGCCTGAATCTATTTCCAGACGCTGCCTCAGAGCATAATCTGTTAATCAAACACAAAAGCTTGGCAAGCCATACACAAAAAGCAGTTTCCCTGACCAAAGCAGGCTGCGGTGTCTGAAGGCCTTTCTTTCTGCTCTCTCCAGAGGACATGTCCTTTTCCTGAGTCCCCTGCTGAATCACCTCACAGGCTGCCACTGCTGAACTTTTCCTCAGCTGTTCTGCCTTTTCCAATTGGATGCTGGCGTAGCTCCCTTGGGTGCAGAGGGTTTACACCAGATGTAGACACAGCCATGAGTTTTGGTTGCACTCAAACTTCACAATTTTTCAAGGGAGGAGGAGAAAGCATTCCCTGCTGATTTTTGCAGGAAGTCAGTCTTAGGGTAAAAAGAGCTTGTTACCTCACCGTGACCCTCCTGCTGCCTCTCCTCCAAAACTTACTGTGGTGCACTGAGTGTAACAGATGCTGCCTTAACGCTTGCTCTGTTTGTCCACTCTGCAATGTTCACTTGAGTTCTTGGTTTCCAATTTCCTCTGCTGTACCAGAAAATTAACACCCTCAGGAGATGGAGTACTGTGCAGTTGGCTTCTCCTGACGCCACAAAAAAGGAGATCTGTAGATACCCTCTCTTGCAGTTTTCATACTCTTCGTGTACTTTGTACCACCTTCAAATATGGGTGTGTGGCATCAGTGCATTTTGGAAGCGTGAGTTATCTTCATGTTCAGTTCCAGACAGCTTTTGTGTACAAGTATAAGTCTGAGTGAGTTTTGAAATGCCATACTACCTCAGGGCTGCAAAAATGCACTCCAGAAGTGATCATTTCTTACTGGTGCTATTGATTCTCATAAATGCCGTTTTGCTGGGTGTTGTCTTGCAGATGGTTTGTTTGTTCCTGCTGTAAGGCGAGGCTCAGGTTATATCATAGCAAAATATATAGAGCAAAAGGAGTGTGTGGAAGACTACTGATGTGTGACTGCTGTACATCAGTGCTAACTGGTCTGTCTTGTGCCTTTTGGTCAGAACCTTTCAGAAATTTGGTAGTTTATTAATGTCAGCCATCGTTAAGTTAGTCTTAATAAGCTGATTAGGTGAGTAAATTTTCATGTAGTCATGCTTTTCATAGTGACTTCTCAGTGCCCGTGACATTTCCATGTTTTTGACTTTGAAATTGCTTAAATGAACAAAGTGGTCTGTGTCATTTTTATTTAAAATCTGCTTTTCCTTTCTTTTATCTGACTGTCTCAGCATGAGAAGTTTCTGATCCTGCAGGTTTAAAGTTGGGTTTTAAAGCAAGCAAACGTACAAAAATGTCAGTCCTTTTACTGGAACTGAAACTGATAGAATTGTATCCACTTAAAATAGATGCTGTAATAATCGTGTGTTTAGATGAGGTTCAACAAACTGATGTCATAAATTGTCAGGATCCCTTGAAAAGGAATCTGTCAGACAGACTTCGAGGTGAGATGGAAGACTCCTGTGCCAAGTCTGGTACATGAGACATGCTTTGCTTCCATAGAACACTGTAACCCAGGCTGCTTGTCAGTGTGCAGTTCTGTATGATAAACAGTGTGCGTGTGCATGTAGCTGGATTGCTGTGAAGGTAATGCCTTCTATTGATTTCCATGGAAACTACAACAGGTATAAAGAGCACAATAACACTATTAATAGAGCAAATTCTCAGCTACAAAATGCTGTTTTTCAGTGTAGTCACCACCATTAGCTGTGCATTTTTGCCAGCGATGAACAAGCTCCACTGTCATACCAGCAACATCCATTTGTAATGTCATGGGCCGAGATGTTAAAATAGGAGTCATTACTTTTGGAACAGTCCTCGTATATAGATTTTAAAGCAGATTACTTCCCTTGTAAGGAAACAATTTGTGATCATGTCTATCACTTCAGTGAAGCAACAGATTAGTTTATTCAAAGGCAGCTTAATCTCCTTAAACACAAAAGTAAGTATTCGTATGAGAATTACTTTTTTTTGCCCTGTATCAGTTTTCCCTCTTTCAGGAAGTATCTACTTGATAAATTTGAAAGGTTGGCCCATGTGAACCTAAGGAGGTTCAAGAAAGCAAAGTGCAAGGTTTTGCTTTTGAGTCTGGGTTATCCCAGAAACTTATACAGCGTATACAGACTGGGTGAAGAACTCCCTAGAGATTCTATCTGGGCGGGGGGCTAAGGAAAGACAAACAGCTGCCTTTCTTCTGTCTACCACAGGGCAGTCTTGGGGAAGGGAATGTCTTTGGAATGCAAAGAAGAAGACAGTGGTGCCCTATGGACAGGGCGAGTACAGTGGGGCAGAGTGAGCAAGGATAGCCACCTGCTCCTCCATAGCCCAGGGAAGAGGATGCTTTTCCTTCCAGCTGCAAAACTCCTTGTGCGTGTTTCTTTTGTAAACTGTGGGCATTCTGAACACTGGGGCCCCCCGCACTTGCAATTAACATGTATAGCCCTCTAAAACGAAAGCTGCTAATCCAAAAGTAGCTAAATGACTTGAAGGATTAGAAAAGAGACTTAAGAGCAACTTGCATAGCTGCAGTGCTGTTCTGGAGCTTAGTCGAATTCCACAGAAATTAGTGAAACATTTGAGTTCATAGGGTGAGTTCAGTCCTCCTGTTTAGGCGAGGAAATCTTGCTAAGTCCAGTATCTGCCTTTATTCCTGTATTTTTGAAATGGAAATATGAGGAATGCTTTGCACAAAAGTAAGTGCAAACCAAGGTCAGCTTCAGAAAGCTCTAGAAGAATGTTTCATGGAAGTGCCACAGAATAGCTCAGAGATCTTGTTCATCCAGTTATAAAAATACTGGTCATGTGAGTCAGTTTTAGGGTTTAAGTATCCACAGAAAGCTGGAAAGCGTTCTCATGTAGGGTCTTAGATAAGCTTATCTCTATTGGGGGTGAAAGGAAGAAAATAGGTTATGTACACTGTGATGTTTTTTATGCATTTCTCCTATTCATCTGACGGTCATTTAGTTAAACGTTAATCAGGATAAAAAACATTTCCTACTCTCATATTTGACCTTTTAAAGGTACACTGTCTTTCATTCAGGATACATTCGTTATCCCTTGTATTCCCGAGTTACACTGAAAATGCAGAAAACTAATTAAAGAGTAGATCAATAGTGTCAGAATTTCACTCAACTAGCATGTGTTATAAAATACTAATGTAGCCATGTAATTTACTGTGGGTAATGATTTTCTGGAAGGCGTAGAAAATGAGAAGTTGATTACGGGAGAAAATAGCTGAGAAAAGGGGGGATACAAAAGTCAGATCTCTATTTCTTGTCATTCTGTATTTTTGGAGGCTTCAGACTGAGCTGATAAGAAATAGAGAAAGGCAGCGTAAGAAGAGCGAAACTGTGCTGCTAGAAAACATCTCATCTTGTGATGTCTTCCCCCAGGAAGATACTTGCCTAGGATTTCTATTAAATTAAGGATTCCGATCCAGGAAAACAGTGGATGATTTTTAAAAGGGAAGGTCATTTATGTTTGGTTTTGGATTATTGTGCTACAAATCTACATTCAGATCTGGGTCTGAATTACTGCTGTAATTTTCTCTGAGCTGCTGGACATGTTGTTCAATTTGCTGCACTATTTCCATTTCTCACCTGTAAAGAAGGAATTAGAATGCATCCCCTCTTGTTCCCTTCTCTTCACCTGTTGGTACCTGCCCAGAGGATCACAGAAACTGCCCTTGCTGTAGAGCTGTTTACTAACTCTATTTGCATGCCACCATGTAAAATAATACTGTTGTCCTCTTGAGATGTTCAGCTTTGATGATTGTCACTAGCAATTACATTCGGCATTAAATGGGAAGATGCCAAGACCCCAGGGTATGCAGGATTATCCAATTATTCTACTGTAAATAAAAGCCAAGCACTGATTACTGGTATTTACATACTAATAATCAGAGTTTCTGGTTTGAATGAGCTGAAATGTGTTTATCCATGGATGATTTTACTGGTCATGCATGCTGTTTACAAATGACAATAAGTCATAAGGCTGTAAGTGTAAGTAAGAATCTGCTAAATTCAGCTAGATGTTATTTTCTGAATCAGTGCTGTTTCTTGCTTCTGGGCATATCCATGTAACCCTACTTTTTCCAGTGAAATAATGTGGTTGCAAGCAGAGGCAGAATTTGGCTACCAGAAATCTGTCTTCTGTTTGTTAGTGCTCTTGTTCCAGTTTCTGTAACTGAGGGATAGTTATATAGTTTTACACCTGTGTGTGCCTATGAATGCACGTATATGGGTGTGTAGATAGAAAGTCAGGCGTGCCTGTCATGAAGCACGATGAACTTCTCCTTCTCAGTATTGTAATTTCCATCATGGCAGTAGCAAGAAACCGGGGTTCTGTTTCAGAGCTCAGAAATTAAAAACATAACATGAAATATGTGTTTGATTTACTGCAAGAAATTCCTACAAGCTCATTTAAACATAGGCACAGGAAAGCATAAGCTTACGTTGTGGAAGTCGTGGAGCTGAGAGGATATACTAGGAGGACGATTCCCCTGTCTGTGCTCTAGGCTGTTTTCTCCCCTTCCCAACTGGTTAGCTTTGAAGATGGGGCCCTGAGCTTAATGAGCCTGTTATTGTGACTCATGGCTATTCCTGCATTCTGAAACATCAGTAATAATAAGGATTGTTATTAAGAAGAGGGAAAACAGATTTGCTATACTGTGCAAGATTTACCACACCAAACTGGTATCTCCTACTGAAACAAGAAGAAAATGTGATCCCTTAAAAAAAGTAGACTATATGTTGTACTGGGACCACAGGAACCTGAGGAATAAAAGCTGTATCTAACTATCAGAACCAGTTATCTGCCATAAATTTTGTTGTGGCATAAAGTGCTGTGAGGCCTTCTTGTGAACAGAGGGGGTTAGAATCACATGTAGAAGCAGCCACAACAGTTCTGAGGTGTGGAGTCCCATAGGTCTCTGGGAAAAGTGCAGAGTAGAAAGTGTGAAATATTTCTGATGTTCTCTTCCAGCAATCGTTTTTTATGTTCCTTGTAATTCATGCAATTTCCGCTAAATTACCCTGCCTTTGTTAAAAGAACAAGAACTCCTTTCCAATACAATTCTTCATAGAATGAATTCGTTTAATCTTTGTAATTACTTTGTCTTCAGGATATCCATCTGATTTAAGTGGGTTTTTTTTTCCTATGACTGAATTGCGCTACGCTGGTAAGAAATTACTTTGGGAAGCGCTTGCACATTTGGTGTTGGATTTTGCCCTGTCATGAATGAATTGGTAATTGCAAAGTCTGTCTACCAGTTTCCATATCAATGAACTAACATAATAATGTGCTTGCAGGGTCAAGCTGTTGCTCAGCTTTGTTCAACCATTCCCAATGTTACTGTTTTTGGAACAGCTTCATCTTTCAAACATGAAGCAATCAAAGACTCAGTAACTCACCTGTTTGACAGAAATGCAGACTACGTGCAAGAAGTAAAAAGGTATTTTTATTTTCTCAAGTAAGCATCGTATGCTGTCCAGCAAAATACCATGAAAAACACTGGGCTGATCATGTATATGGGAAGAGATTACACTATTGAGTTCAGGAGCTGAAATTATTCAAGAAAACAGCTTAGATCCGTGCACTGCAAGGAACAGAATAGCAAGTGTCTCCTTATTTCTTTACAAGCTGTGTAAGATTTGCAAAGTAAATACAGTGGGAAGAAAAATACAGATGTTAACAGAAGGCTCCACAGTTATCTGTGTATGTAGTAGCTCACTGTAACTTAACAGAGTAAGAAGTTTTTAGTGAATCTGTAAGTTATCCTTGTTTTAGAGGTGTTCTCTAGTGTGACCCCATCTGCCTGTGCTTCTGTCTTCTGCTAGGGACTGATAGCAGAGCATGTGACGTCCGTTTTAGTTTCAGATCCTCAGGTTTTGTTTGTTTGCATTTAGATTAGAATCATCCTGTTGCCTTCTGAAATCCTGTATGCTTTGTGTGCTTCTGTTTCCATTTATATGCTTTCAAATACCTTCTTTTGTTTCAGTTTGCCTAACTGCTTTTAGATAGTGATCTCAGTAAAGGTGACAAAACTGTGGAATTAATAACAAAATCTTAGGGAAAAAAAATGTCTTTTTTAGTTTACTTGTCAGATAAATAAGAGAAAATGCTTTTTCCTGTACCTTGTATCTGTTAAAATACTGACTTATTTAGTTGGGCATAACAATAAATTTCTCCAAGGATCACTGCAAGGCTTAAATTCCTGTGAATCCTGTTGCAAAGTGAGGTTTCTTTGTTGTTTTTTCAGAATCTCAGCAGAAGGGGTAGATATTGTATTGGATTGTCTATGTGGAGAAAATACCGGGAAAGGCCTCAGCCTTCTCAAACCACTGGGGACTTATATTTTATATGGTGAGTGAAAACAGACAGGTACATACTTCAAAACTAAAACTTTGCTAAGCTTGAAATCATCCAAGCCAGTCATTCCAAAACTGGATATCAATATGGGTGGCTACCATGTGGTATTTTCTTATATTTTCTTGATTCAACCATTTCCAGTCAAGGATTTTGGTGTAGATAAGCACAGACTAAATTACTGAGAAACAATAGCTAATTCAAAGCAATTCTTAAAAATAAAAATAAAAAAAATCCAAAAGTAAATGTGTTTCAGATAGTTAAATGCTGAATTCTGCAAGAGGAGCTTAGGAGCAAGCTTGGTTCTCTCATTCTTCGCACCACAGGAATCACACGGAGGCCTAACAGCTCTAACACAGAGCAGGAGGGAAGCTTCGGGGAGGCTTTCAGAGAGTAAACTGTCATTTCTGTTGGCATGACTTTGAGGAATTCAAGCCTAGGTTTCTGTTACTAAATTCCCAGTCACACATTGAGTGCTCCACATAAGTGTGGAGTGCTCCACATAAGCTCCACTGAGTAAGCGCTTCTTGCCTGCAGTCCTGCCAGGTTGGCTTGTTGTTTATCGGTAACGTCACCACGGTCAGCCTACAGGAGTCAGCTGAATTGATTGCTCAATTCCGCAAATGAAGAATATATCTCTATTGTAGTGGAAAGTGCAATGGCATCACCAATAAGCATTTCTGCTTCCTTGGTCTCACATCCAGTGGCAGTAAAAACGAGTGAACGCTGTCACTCAAGTATCTGCTTGGAGTGTACAAGCCCAAACTGTTTGTAATGTAGTCCCTGCCAGTGAATTTCCGTTGTTTGTTAGCAGGTTAAAGTGAACAATGTGTGTACGTTCAGACTTGTAGTGGTCTGACCTTTGATGGTCAGATGTATTTATCTATTGATGGAAGAGAGGACATCTCTGTGGTGATCAATGCTGTGTATTTATAGAGATGAATGTTATTGTATTGGGAGATGAATGTTATTTTAATGGAGAGCTACAGAAGAGAGTGGTATCAGAATGACTAGTAGCACTTAACCTGTTCCTGGCTTTGAAAGAAATTTTCTTGGAATAGGAACAATTCTACTTATAATAAATGGTTTGATTGTCAGCGTGTAATAAGTTGTGTCTGTGTACTCATCTTTTATAGGTTCATCTAACATGGTTACTGGGGAGACAAAAAGCTTCTTTAGTTTTGCAAAATCAGTAAGTGTCCCAGCTGTGATTCCACTCTGCTTTCCTTTAACCTCAGTCTTTCCTGAATGATGTTGCTAAATAGAAGTTTTATGGCTGCATTGTGATCTGACATGTTTAATTCCGATATGACAGCTATACAGGAATTGAATCTGTGTGCGATGCATATCTAAGTTGTTATCTATCAGACATACATCTGTAAAAACAAAGCTGGATAAGCAGTGTATACTTTCCTTGTTTTGAGAACAGTCAGGAGCTGCTTGCAAAGGGTGGGAGATCCATTATTTCTAGTGCCAAGTCCTAAAGCTTGACACAAAAATGGGTTTTATTTCTGCATGTCAGTCATTACCTACCTGCTTTTTAGCCTGTTAAATAAAATCCTTACCACTTCTCTTGGCTGTTGTTTGAGAACTGACAGATGAGTCATGTAGCGTATCTGCATAGATAGCTTTCTTTGTCAACTTTTTAGTACAATTTCTGAGGATTGTTTCTCTAACCTTGCTGCTGTTTTTCCCTTTCCAGTGGTGGCAGGTTGAGAAAGTGAATCCTATCAAGCTGTATGAGGAGAACAAAGTCATTGCTGGATTTTCTCTGTTGAACCTACTTTTCAAACAGAATCGAGGTGGCCTGGTCAAGGTTGTGATGGACAAACTCCTAGATCTATATAACAATAAGAAGATCAAGCCGGTGGTTGATTCATTATGGGCTTTGGAAGAGGTAGGAGAAAAAAAAATTTCTACCTGTTGAGGTGTTTGTTTTTTTTTAATTATGTAGATGCATTTTTAGATGCAGAATTGGTTTTAAATCTACGTTCACAGGTTTGGAGGCCAGCTTGCTGATTATTCAGGTGGCACTGAAGAACCTGTGATAGATACAGGGAAAGAATACTGGGCTGTGTAGGGACTCCATAGCTTTAGACTGTTCAAGGAGCAGGATGCACTGCAAAGTTCACTGGGGCTTCAGGTGTTAGGAGAAGAAGGTGTGTACTGCCTCAGGTCATGCTAGTAAGGGAGCTTGTGGGCATCTTCATCCTATCTCTGCATCTGCTCCTAATGTGCCCCAACATGGCACTTCATGTTTCCCAGGAGATGCAAATAATCTAGCAGTGTATGGACTCTGTTTGTTCCTCTCCAGCAAAACAGAGAGGAATTACAACCTCACCAGGAAGCCCTCATCTGTATCTTTCCTGAAGAATCTGTTACTGTTTGTTTAAAATGTCTGCCTGCACTGTCATTAACAGCAACTAAGTTGTGCCGTAGCCTTACCAGCCAGTGGCATGAGCAGTGACATTCAGTTTGCCAACTGCACTAAAATGGCTAACTACTGGAGAGAAATCAGATGTTGTGGTTCAGAGCAGCCGGCTCAGAGCTCAGGCAAGACAAAAATGTTCTGTCCTTGTCTGAATGGGAGAACGCTTTCAGAGCCCTCTAAAGTAGAACTGTGTTCACATTTTGGTTTTTGATGTGGTTTCCCTTATTTACTTAGTAAACAACCTTACAGAGCATTTAAAAAATTCAAGTGGCACAAGGCTAGATAGACGTTCTGCAATTTCTCGTTCATATACTTCTCAAATTTTGGTAAGAGAAGGATCGTAAGAATATTAACAGTGTTCTTGATCAAGGTATTTCACACTAGAACATGAAAAATTACACGTGGTAGGCTGATCTTAATAGCCAACATGATGAGAATTTGTTGGGAGACTTTTGTTTGATAACATTTCATCTCACATTTGGCAGTAACATGCACCATCCCTAGCATTAGATTGCAAAATGTGTAAATACATCTGTTAAAGAGTGCAGTCTAGAAAACTAGAGCTCATTTATCATGTCTGCTCATTTTTCATGAGCTATCTGGCAATTTACAAAGAAATTACTGGCTATATCTTCAGGAATATAAGAGTACCAGAGATGTCCTCAGTCAATTGCGAAGTATTTCTGAGTTATTAGTCATTCTGGGCATTATCATTTGGGGATAAATTTTTGTGGGTATAAAAATAACTTGGGTCATGTTCTCAAGATAAAGTTAATATGATGCACAGAAAAGTGTGTCATGGCTGAGGACTAATTGGAACCAGAGTTAGGAGGGGTTGGTGTGTGTTTTTGTTCGGAGAGGTTTCCTTTTTCTTTTTCTTTCTTTCTTTTTTTCATTTAACGTCCTCTGGCCCTGCAGTCCGACATTTGGTTGCTTTTCCTTTCCTACTGAGTAAGCCTGATTTTCTTGAAATATCCATGTTCTTTTGACTGCTCTCGGTCTTGTTCATTAGACAGTAACCAGTACGGCCACGGTTTTTTACCACTGCTGTTTCCTGAGGAAATATCCTGACCTTAGGAGCGCTGGGAATAATTGTGTTTGAGTGAGAGTGGCAGACGTGCACTTCCAGCACGGCATTTGGAAAGGAATGATTTGAATATTTTTTGTGGCAGAATGTCACCCTCTCTGAAGGCTCGTGGAAGGATGCACTTGTCTTCTGACTAGAAATTGACTCATAGAGTTGAGGTCGAATCTATTAACTGACATAAAAAGGAACATACTTTAAGGAAAAACTTCAAAGGAGCCTGAACCATGAGACACCATTCCTAAGGCTTAATATTAAATGCCTAGTTGTGTCATCACATACAGAAAGGTTTTTATCTACATATGAAAGTCTTGTCTCCGTCATGCTTTATTAACTCCGCATCAGTGCTTATTTTCATGTATTCTTTTTCTGCAAATATTAATTCACAAATGAATTGGGTTCCATCCAAAAGCATATCATAATACAATTCCCGTGTCTCTGTCAAATTGTAGAACAGATGATGTCTAGTTGATTGCTGATTAATATTCAAGGTAGTGTTCAAGAATTGTTATAGAGACTTAACTTGATACTATTTGTGTTGAGCAAAGAAGGTTTGTCTGTGTGTCAAGGAGGTAATTCCAATTAGGATATAATCTCTTCCAGTGTTCTCATTTGTCTTTTTGGGCCTTATCCAAATGCTATAGAAGTCAATGAAGGGACTCCTAGCTTCATTGGCTTTTGTTTAGAATGAGAATTACCCTGCCTCTTCAGTACAGTCTGCTTGAATAAATTCAGCAGTGGGACAGAACTTGCTCTGGATGGAATTGGAAGTGACTTAATTTTCTTCAGTGCATCTAATTATTATTGACACAAAGGAGTTCAGGTTCTAGACTATGGACTATTCCTGTGGTGTAGAACTATTTGTGTCACTGCATTATCCGTTGGTGTTGGTGTAGGAAGGCCGCTTTTTTAATCTTAAAAATTATATTCTCAATTAAGCCACTAGGGCCATTTTATGGTATTAATTCAATAAAGATTTAACAAAGAAAAACAATCACAAAATCCACAGATATTTTCAGATGGAAGTCTAACTGAGGAATTATTCATCATGAGATGAACAAAATCATACAATAGATCAGCTGCCGTGTAGAAGCCTTGCTGATTTGTAGCTATTTCATGCTATCGAGTGTTTAAAATACCAGATAATTTATAGATGGGGCGTGTTTAACATACGCTTGTGAAGCAAAAAGCTAAGTGTCTAGTAGGATTGCATTTCATCAGAAACAGTAGAGTTTAAAGCAGAATTAGTATTCAGTGCAACATACTTAAGGTAGAGCAGGTTTTAGAAATAGAAGGTACAAGTGCTTTCTGTAGGACTTAGAGCAGTTAAGAGCAGCAATGATAACGTGTAAAACAGAACTGCCATTCTGTCATGAAAGAGACTGGAAAATATAGGACATGTCAGCACCTTATCTGTAGGCCCCTTTTCCTCACACTAGGCTTCAAAAATTACTCTTTTGGTATGTCAGAAAGTCTTTAAATCTGGAATATTTTTGTCCGTGTGGGTGACCACTGATACTATAAAAAAGCATGCTGATTACAGATTAGTTTTGTGTGCCAGAAGATTCATTGTCTCCTTTTGCCTGAAGCGATGTAAAGGAGTATACTATTCATGTAGTGGTAATGGTATCAAAGACCTAAACTGCTGTAGGGCCAGTAAGAATGATGAAAAGCCTGAGATCTGTGGAACAGAGTTGCTACCTACTCTTTTAAAAAACTAAGAGGATAATCTGATAATATTACTAGGTCAGGCTAGTACCTTGTATTTGTATTAGGCACTGAATGTTACCCTATGTCATGAGTTTGTAGTGATAATGTACTATTAATGTCTTTACCAAGTCCTTACGTAGGAAATACTAGTGCAACAACTGTAGCTTAGATTCAGGAGTATACTTTGGCACTCAGCTGTGATTGGAATCAGAGCACTAAATACATTTCAGAAGACTCTAATTACCGTGTCTCGTGGTCAGTGCATCAGATGTGTTTGAGTGGAAAGGCACGTATTAATTTAATATGTAATGATCACTGCATCATCAGTCTCATTTTTCATCCTGAATCACTATAAGAGATGCTGCAAGTCTAGACAGCTCTAAATATCATTTTTTATACAAGTGGGATTCTTCTGTCTTGGAGCCAGAGCTTTTCCCTGTAGTAAGTTGCTAAAGCAAAATCAAGCTGTGTTTAAGAACCTAAACCTGAAAGGAGGGCAGTACAACTGATCACATTGTGATATCATTACAAAATACCTGCTGATACCATATTTTCCTTTAAAGGAATCATTTTCTCATACGTTTTAATTTTCACATATTTTTCCATTTTCAGCATTAGTTGTCAGTGTCATTAGCATGCAGAGGAAAACAGTAGAAACTTGATTACGGTCTTACCAAGTTGTAATCCCATGGCAAGAAAAAGGACTGAAGAACATTTTCCCCACATACTGTGTTTTGGTGAAGGCAAAGCCATCACAACGTGTTTGTTTTTAGCACTGCCCGGTGCCTTTGGAGAATTCAGATATTGTAAACCTTTTTTTGCTGAATGCATTGTTTAGCACCAATTTCAGGGCATGCTTTTAAATACCAACAGCAGTCTAGGAAAAAAAAGAAAAACTGTATGACCCATGCTAGCAAAAGAGTGACACCCCCTTACCTTCCTCTAAGGCAGAGACTTTAATTTCGTCAAAGACAAATCATGCCTTTCAGTGATCTTAGCTTTAAGCCGAAGAGCCTTTCATGTATCAATACGGGATGACATGGAGAAAACCAACACATTAATTACTTCCAACGTAGTAAGAGGATAATCTGGTAATATCAGATTAGGCTGGCACCTTGTTATTAATGCTAAATGTCATCTTGTGCCCTTTTTTTCCTTTCCTGTAGTGACACTATAATAGTGGCTTGTGCAGCTGTTTCTTTCCTTATATCTGCTATGAGAACAAATCCCTCATTAAAGAAATGACAGCTTCAGTGCAACAAAATTGAAACAAGCTTCCTGCATGCATCAGAGATTACAAAAATTGAGGGAGCTGTGGGGTACCGATGTAGTAGGTTTCAAAGCATGAATGTGGGAAAAGCAAACTGAGAAGAAAAGCTTGAGTAGTTCAGGGTAGCTTGCTTCTGTGTTCGTGATTGAACTGTACTCAATTAATTATATTTTAAAATTCGGGAAGAGTAAGGGAAAGCTATTTCACTTAAAGTTTACTTCATTAACGTTATATGTAATGAACGCAAGTTCTAAATTTATGACAATTGAGCCATGAGTAAGGTGGTTTTGATAATGACTTTGCAAATAACTTTTTTCCCAAGATACCAATCTTAAGTAAATATTAATTAAAACTCCAAATAATTTCAATGCAATATGTGTAGAAGAGTAAACTGTACCTTGGAGGAAAAAATATACCTTGAAAGTACTGTGGATTAATTAGGCACTGCAGTTTTTTCATCTCAAGCATTGTGCATACCTGATTATGGAGTTCTTGCTGCTCTTACATGAATAATTTAATTCCTACCAAATACCTATATAATTTAATTTACTTTTCTTCCCCATGCAGTGCTGTTTAATGGGAGTTTGTATTACTTCCTAATTCCTTCTGCCCTTCCTGGCTGTATCACTGTGTGGTGACATAACCCAGTAGTTCCTGTGGTTTCGCACACTGATGATAGCAGTGTAACATGACCGTGATTTTATTGTGAGCATGATACAGAAGAAACAAGGCAAGACTTAAAGATGGGCCCATAGTAACACCTCACATTTGCGATATTAGCTGTGATTATCACAAAACAGGGTTGGGTGAATGAGCTGTTTTAGGAAACTCGTACTTCACTTGTCGAGTCTGTTAAATATGTATGCAGAAGTCAGTTATTTCCAATTACTACGTATTGTTTATAAACACTGCATAAAATTCTAGCTACATAAATGGGATGCAATTAAAAAAGTAATTTGTTCTAATTTTGTGCTTTTTTAATTTTTTTCTTCACAGCTTCTGAAATTGTTTGCACTGTCTAGCCTGCCAGTTGAATTACCTGTGTATATAAACAAAAAAGATTTGCCATCTAGAGTCTTCATAATGTTGCTTGACACATGCTGAGAATATTAGTTCAATAGATAGATAACAAGGCAGAGCATGATGTCACTTCCCTAATGTTATATTGCACGTCAGTGGAAAGATCTTGGGTGAGCCTGACATCTCTGACTGCCAGTCCTGGCTTCCAACAGCTGAGCCCTGGGTTCTGTCTCAGTATCGCTGAGGGCCTTTGTGGTTCAGAGCATGCACTCGGGGCTCTCATTTCAGAGATGAAATGATTACATGTTTCAGTAAGCTGGGTAGTTGCAGGGGAACAGTATCTTAATGTTTTTGGAATGAAGTAGCAGACATGAAACAGTATTCTGGCAATATTTCTGATAAACATTGATTGTAAACACCTGACTAGTGTGAGACTGAAACTCTTTCAATTAACATAAACGCAGCCCGCAGCTACAGTACTTTTCTAATCTACTTGGTAAGCACTCTGCTAAGAATTAATTAAGTATGGAGATACACAGGCAGAAAATACTTTTCTAGAAGACATGAGACGCTGGAAATTGGAAGTACAGCAGTGAGTCATGGTACGTGTTTTTGGGTCAGGACAGATTGCATTTTTGTTTGCCCTTATGTGCCATGGAGATAATGGCTTTCTCTAATGGTGGGTCAGAAAACAACATCTAGACTCAGTTCCTAATGGATAATGTGAGGCAGGAAAAAAAGAAAAAAGCAGTGAAGGAAATAACAGAAAGCATTGATGGATTCCACTGAGGAAAATGTGCACTATTAAAGATAAACTAGTCACATGCTTCCACTTAATTAAATTAGCAACAGGAGATTGTATGTGTGTTAAACTAGTATGTCACTTCTTGGAAGAAACAAACCTGTTAAGTGGAGCAAGCTGCTGATTAATTATTGTGAAGAAGCAGTATTTTACAAGAGTAGTCTGCTTACTGAAGTACATTAGCTGGCTTTTAAGTAATAAATTGGCACCCGTTCCCTGTGTATTAAACTGACATGATGATGTGGTACCCGTGCAAAGAAGTAATGAGACCTAGCTAAGGAGAGCTTTACCAAAGCACGGTGGATATATTTAGACAACAAGGACAGAACTATGAGAGATAAGAGGATGTTTATTCTATATTTATCTTGGATGTTTGACTCAAACATGTTTTCTTTACGATTCATTGTTACTGTTTATGCCATAGAATTTAAGCTTTTCTCAAAACATTAAAAAAACAGAGTTTCATAGAGTTTTTTTTTCCTGTTTGAAAACAATTTATGGAACTTTTATTTTTCGAAGTAGTAGAGAACGAAAGCTACTTGTTTTATACTCTGGATCCTAATATGCTGCAATCCATTCCTTTTTAGTTCTGCCTAATAATGGCAATGAAAAATCTGCCTGTCTTCTAGCCTTACATAAAGGTTGATTACATATCAGCCAATGCATTACATTCGCCAATAGAAATAATTTTAACTGGAATCCCAGAAGGTTTCCTCTATCTCCAACTCAGTAGAGTTGGTAGTAGCAACACATGTCATTCAGTCACACTCTTGTCATTCAGAGAAATAACTACTGGACGCCATGAATGAGAAACTAAAATGCAGGTACCGAAGGGAAAATATTAGAAAATAAGCTTTCAAAGGCACATTCAGACACTATTTTAGTCTTGTGCTGTGCACTATTAGTGGGCTTAGTTTAAGCCACAGAGCCTATGAATGGAGCCTATGAAAGGATTTTTATCTGTGTCAAAAATTCCACTCTTGCTTATTTGTTAATTAGTTCAGAAAGAGTGCTCTCAGTTGGACTGTCATGGACTGCTATTGTGAGAAATCCAGCTTTTCTCCCAGAGTATCAGGTTTGTGTCTGGTTTATTAGTGACTGTTTTCATCCTTTCAGAAGCTGTACGATCTCTGTTGTCCCAGGTGCTGAGCATTGTCATAAAACTGAGATGGAAGTACTGAAGGTGATACCTGGTGATACTTAGTGATGTTGAGAGAGCTGAGAGGTGTCATCTGTGTATGTGGGGCACAATACAGAACACAAATAATTCAGTCTTCTCTTGCCTTTGAGGCCTTCCCATTTACAGACTTGGAAGAGAATCCCTAATGATGTCAGGTGAGGTTTTGGCCTCCGATTTGCAGACTAGTTGTTTGGTGTTTCGGTAGTGGTGTTTTTTGTTGTGGGTTTTGCTTTTTTTTTCTTGGTTTGGGAATGGTCTTGGCTAAAACTGAGGAGTTTAGTACTGCGTTAACCAAAGAGTGCCTGGAAAGCTTATTTAAAAAACTCAAAAGGGAGTGGGAGATGAGAATAAGGACAACACCTCTCTATATTTAAATGGTCCGTTTTGCCTAAAAGATGCTACGTTGGTAGCGTTGGTCCCTGTGGCCATTTTCCGTGGCTGGTAGTGAGCAGAAAGATTTAATAGAGCAGAAGAAAATGAAATGATTTGTGAGGCCGCAAAATTACCATGGTGATAGACGTTAGTAGGTAATTTGCTTTCAGCATTACTTCTCTATATTTTGCTTTTCTGAGTGCAGTAGGGAGCTTTCACTGGCAACGAGTTTACTTTTCTGGTTCACATAATTTTACCCTGAACAGAATGCAATGATTGTATCCAAAATAACATTTTAAGTTGGTGCATTACAATCATTAATCAAGATGAATGTTCTCACCTAATGAAAATGGCTCATAAATCCTTCTCAACCACTTTAAACATAGATGAGTTTTAAAAGCAAAATTACTCTTACGCTTAAAGACATCTTTTAGAGTAATACAATCCAATTTTAATGTCATAATTGAGAGTTTTATTTGGTATTGCAGTTTTTTAATGACATTATTGCTCGTTACAGATAATGATATCAATTAACACCAAGGCAGCAAAGCGGATGTATTGTTGGTAGTAAAGTGTTCCTACGTATCTATAGCCTGCTGTGAATGATTGAACACAAAGATATTTTGTAGGGAAGATCTATATATTATGATCACTGACTCAAACAAAATAGGCAGCATAATTTAGGGTCTTCAGCTGAGCACTTGACTCTCAGTTTTTAGGTTTTTACTCAATACACTGGTTTGAGTATCAACGTTCAGCTTTTGGATGTGGTGTTAAAGTGTGCATGTTTGGGAATGTAGACTGCATCTGTGAAAAAAAAAAAACACATACAAAAAATAAGAAATCAGGCCTTAGCTCAACACGGGCAGCTTCATGTCTTTGTTTATACACATTTGGTGTAACGTAGTAAAGTTCATCAACCACTACAAAAAAAAAAGTCCACCACACCAATCTTGAGAATAACATGCATTTTACTGTATTATATGTTCCGGTTGCATCCTGTGTAAGTATCTTGAAGATCTTAAACTTGCTTGAAGAGAATGGGTATAACCTTTCAGTTCTCAAGCAGAAGTAACAAAGTGCTGGTTGGTTGGGTCTGTTTGCTTGTAGTTTTTGTTCAGTGTGTGTTTAAAGTTCTTGCCTATTTTCTTGAACTGTAGCTCATGTGCACACACCAGGTGAATTTTTGGTGCATCAACACCTAACTGAATTAGATTAGAAGCTGTCTCAGCTGAATGAGTGGCGTTTTGTTACGCAAACACTTCTGCTTTAGCTTCCTTGCTATGAACTGCGTAGCAATTTGACTTCAATCCATATAATACTAAGCCAAATGAGCGTTCACGCATGGCCATTAAAATTGTAAACTACATCAGTCATGTTGGTACAGGGTTAAAAATCTTTAACAAAGTCTCAGAATGAAACATTTTTAACTGTGCCATAAAAAACATTAACGAATAAAGCGAATGGGACTGAAAAATATATTGTGAAACTCATCGGGTAAACAACAAAATAAACTCAAATACCTTTCATCTTACCTAGATGAATGACTTCAGTCTTACTGTTGGCTGATCCAGCTCAAGCTGAGGATAAGCACAAAACACACTGTCTAACATTACAGCTGTGTAATGATTTAATATATCTGTCTGTGGTTTTTGGTTTTGTTTATGTAGAATTTTGATGAAGGTATAGAGCAGCACCCAATGGTCAGATCTGGCTTAGAGAGCTTCTTGAATAACAGAGCAATATGACTATGAGTTATAAGTAATTAGATTTGCAATCCTCATGGCGCTACTTTGTGAAACCAGAAAATTTAAACAAGAAAGCAGAGAAGAAATATTTTTTTCATTTGGATCTTTAGAGTCCTTTGGTATTTACCTCACTGAGATTCAAGAATCCACATAATTGACTTACTGTCTAGGGACGGAGTTTATTGGAGAGCATCCATTGTTGCGAAAGAACAACTTTGTGCTTTTTTTGACACAAAATTAATGTGCTCTTGTAATCTGATCCTAGTTGGTGGGTTTGTGTGTGGAGCTTCCCAGACTTTGGAAATGATAGCGTCAAGTCATTTTAATGATTACATCTCTATTGTCTAGAAGACTAAATGTCTGCTCTATTTTGTCACCACCGAGTTTAGTTTCCAAGTCTGGGAATATTTTATACTGTAGTTCTGGAATAGAGAACAGTTTGTTCTCCGTACTTGTCTTAAAGGAAGACTCTGACTCTGGATTGAGGTCGTGCAGAAATTTTAAAATTTGTTTTGTTGGTTTGTTTGCAGTCCCATACAGTGACATGAAGCTCAACGTTGTCTGAAGAATACATCGTAGAAGATCTTTGGGAGTGATCTTTGGTCAGTTTCCTCCCTTGAAATATTTAGAAAACATGATTAAAAGTTACAGTGGTAGAAGACATGTTGGTCACAGGTTTTGTGCCTGTCTTCCAAAAGGAAGGAATCATTTACCATTTGAGAAGAAGCACGCGTATTTGTGAGGCAGCATCTTATCATAGCGTTCAAGAAGTAGGAGAAAGCAAAGCATGGTCAACAGCCGTAACTACTGCAAGGCAAAGTAGTGACAGTCCTAAGGGTTGCTTCAACGGAGTCCTGCGGAGAAGAATTTAGTATTTGTCATTTCAGTTGTCATCTGGCATAACTGCATGTATTTACAAAAGTGATAGAATTAGCGTTGGTTCTTGATAAGCACACATTGAAGAATCACGTAATATGGTGCAAGCTGATGTGTTTTTAACCCCATGAGGCAGCATCCATCCATTTGCCCAGAAGCAATTAAGGCATGCATTGACTCAGAGCACCTTGCAGCTAGTTTGCTTTCAGAGGCAATTAGGAATATGGTCAAAAAGATTCTTCTGCCTCTGAAAAGTGTTCTGCAAATGTCTAGACAGTCCGTGTGAAACGCTGTGATTCTGGAAGTATTTCAGACTTGGAGTTCTCACATGGCTGTGAAACAATACAGTTCCAGAAAGGCTGTCTCTAATCTTTCACTTGTGTGTGAAGAGAGATTCTCTGTTTGCCAGCTTCCCACAGAGAAGCAAGCAAACGGGATTGCTGCTGCAAGGCTGTGCTGAGGAAACCAGCAACGCTGACCTTCTGCAGTCTGGGCATTATAATTAGAAAGACAACAATGCACAAAGCGGTGTGCTTGTAATTAAGGGTGCGTTTTCTGGGAGTGAAGGGGGGGGGGGGGGGAATTAATGACTCTCTTAGCTATTAGAATATGCTTATGGGAGAGAGAACGAATGAGACATATCTGTGGGTTGGTGCAGTTTTTTTTCCAAATATTTTTTCAAAGAGATCACAAGGCAACGTGGCTGAGGCGAGAGTTGAAAAACTTACCTTATGGAGCTCGATATTCAATAATAACATAAAGTATCTGTTTTTAATTGCATGGTGATAAATGTCATAAACTGTTTCCTGCTATAAATTGTGAAGACATTGTGATGAAATGGACCAAACTGAACTTCATACTTGAATTCCACTCACACAAGAGACTGCTACATGTTAACCAAATACGAAAGGCTTATTGCTTTTGCCTGCAGCTGCTAAAACTCCTTTGCAGCCAAAGGACTTTTCCACAGCATAAGAACTGCTGCTGCTCCACAGCAAATCAGATTCTCGCTGGAGTGGAATGTGAACTGCTTCACCTTTGAAATATCCCCAAATCAGGAGTGTTTGAGGCATCCTTGTGTGAACAGTTGGCTGCAGCTTAGTATAACATGTTATTGATCAGAATGAGGAAAGGCACCATAAAGGCAACCAGTCCTAAGATCCTGTACATGGGCTTTGGTGTGCTGGTAGAATTTGGGGCCGTGCTACCTTAATTTCTACCAGCAATCCCAGTAACTCAGGCAGCAGCTGAGAGTCAGTGGCTCACAGGTATATAGCAGCAAGCAGAAGCATAGTGTAGAAGGGAGGGATCAGTGGTCAGTGGGTTTGAGGAACTCTTTATCACAATAGTTCTGCCTCTTCCTCGCAACGCTGTGCTCACTTTCAGACTGGTTAATCTCACTCTAGAGTTGATATGATTGTATTTTGCTGTTGACTAGTCAGATGGCTGCAGAAGATCTGCGTTCAGGAGTTGTGGCTTTATTGCTGCTCTAAAAGAAATTCTGCCATTGGATTCTAAAGGCTTCTTGCTGATTCACAAGATGTGGCTTTTCTTCTAGTCTGTGTTCTGGGGAATTTTTTCACCAAATCTCCCTTCTGAGAACACCCTTAACTTTGAAAGTAATAAGGTAATTTTTTATGGTATTAATTGCTGTTGCAAAAGATTTTCTTTTTCTTCAAGCTTACATTAATAATAAGTGATAATGAGAGAAGCTACACTGTACTAGTTCAAATCAATACCTGCTTGCCTTATCATTCCGCAGGCTTTTCTAAGGTAATACACATAGTGTAATAGAGATGTTCCTTCTACAGTACTTCTCTTACAACCAAAATACTGTTGAGGAATTCTCTGTGTTGGTGGATCCAACTTCAAAGTCTGTTTTCCTGTGCTTACTCTGTAGGAAGAACTCCCACCAGATTTATAATCTAGGTCCTATTTGGTAGTTCTACATATTTAATTTGATATTGGTCCTTTCCTTTTTCTGCTTTGTTCCTGTTGACTTCATAAGTAAAAGCTGGCAAGATTTGTTTCAGTTATTCTGTGAGGTTTTAAATCTCTTTTTCTTTGAGTTTCATCAAGGCAAAAACAAATACTCATTGATGTCAGCAGGAGCTTGTTGGAATAAGGCAAGAGTGAACAGTACAGTTGTACAGCTGTAGTTCTCCACGTAAAAAACATATAATGTAACTGATCTCTTTGGTAGCCAAGGGAAGACTTGAGTCAGACTTTGCCTGTAGCATCAGTTCTTACTCCTTTGACATTTTTCTCATCTTGGGTCTGGTTTTAGTCTTGCTGCCATGGCAACATACAGTGAGGCAAAAAGGTATTCCAGAGAAAAGGTCTCTCCTTGCTGACGGGCAGCAGGAGGGAGTGGATGCTGGAGTTGTTCTTTGCAGCTGTGCGTAGCAATGGAGGAATGAAGGGGATTTTAAAATGACCTTCTGTTTGCATGCGTACAGGAAAAGACATTGGTGCAAAAGTTCAGTGTGACAGCAGAAAACAGGTGAGTCAGATTCAAGTCATTTCTGGTTTCAGATGGGTACTAGCAGGATGATGTGCTGCATTAGCTGCAAGGGAGAAGACTCCATAGCCCAAGTTATCTTCTTCCCATGTCAAAAAATTCTGTAATCAGATCAAAATAATTGCTGACTATACTAATTTCTTAACACTTCAGCAATTAATTTTGATTGTATCTCAGTTTTCTCCACGCTTTTTTCCCTGTAGCTGTTGAGCCCCAGGTGCCCTAAGATCAACGAATCTTCTTGCATATGGTCAGTCCTTAATTTCTGAGCTAAGAGCTGACACGAGCAGGAGTGGCACCTATTCGAAGTCCTGTAAATACCAGACTTTTTTTTGTTACAGTGGCCCAGTACTAGCAGCACTCTCCCGCTCGCTGTTTGCTACATGGTACAAGCAGAATGTTCCTCTTACAAATGCAGGTTGTTCCCTTGCAAGTGTGTTGTGGTCAATACTCTCTCCCAAACAAAACAATGCCTACGAGCAAAAGGATGTTTTTGTCCAGAATATCTGTGTCTGTTGTCAGTAATCACACCCAAACAGCTCTTTTACAAAAGCTTGCATAGAAGACAGCCTGAGAAAGAAATGCACTGCAAACTCACCAAAAAAATGAAGCTTAAAAGGAGTTGATATGTTGCATAGTGAAATATTATTTCACTAAATCATGTTGCATTAGCATGGGAGATAGATACATGTCAGGATTAGTGAGGAGGAGGAAATGTGCCAGCAAAACAACAGGACTGCATGTTGACAGAAGTCACTTTGAGGAGCAGGCAGACGCAGTCTGTAGTGCAGGGGAGCCCAGCGGCTGCTCACTGTGTGTGCATTACAGGAGGGCTGCATCCAGAGCACAAGCCACATTAACAGGGCTGTTGCAAATGCAGCCTAAAAGGGAGATCTACTTTTGCTCTCTACATCCCGTGCCCTAGTACTGGCAAAATCTGTATAGGGAGGAATATCGGTTTGCTCTGCTCAGAGCTACCAGCAAGCTGGGAAACTGTTGTCCTTGGTTCCTAGAGCTAGGAACCTACACAGGATTTTTCTTTGTATGGACTGCTGTGGTCAGTGTGGAAGTTCATATATGCCAATGACATGAAGACAAGTTCTTATGGTCTGAGAGGAGCATCTGCCGTTATATTGCAGCTCACAGTTGATATTAAAGACGGCATAGCTTTTAATAGACCACAGCAGCGCGGCTGATAATAGAAATCATGTTGCCTTATGGCTCTTATGAAAGCTGTAGTATGAAATGCTTTGCTTATGGGATATCTCAGCTAGAATAGTCTGCAGCATGCATCTTTTTCTTCATTACTGCATACAAATGACGCTTAAATAAGTACTATTGATATTAATGTTTGTAATTCTAATGGGGATAGCTCTGGGCTCATGAAAATAGTGGCTGTTATGAGCAGCAGCAAGCAGAACTGGTCCTAAAATGAAAAACAGCCAAATTCTTAATTCAGATGATTAGAGCATAAATCTGAAGGAGATTTGGATCATTACCTGTTACACTTGGGTTGCCAAAGTAACCTTGACTAGCCAGCTGATGTTTGCACACCGCATGACACTGTCACCATGGAGATCCTGTCCATGTGATTTTGCAGACATGATGCAGTTGCAGGCTCTGCTGACACACGACAGTGAGATAGAGAGGAATTAATTATTGGTAACGAATGTTTTTGCCAGCAGCTCTTCTTTCTGTCAGAGCGAGCCTGCACGGATGTACTGCAGAAGCTACATTTCTTATTGTTTTAGCTGTTTGTAGCAGAGCAGGATGAGGAAGCTTTCTTGGCTTTCACAGGGAAGATTCTGAATTCTCCTGATGGGAAGTTCATGCTCTCCTGATGGTGGAGAAGTCATCAGAAAATACTGCTCTATGCCAAATAAAAAGGTGTTTGAAAGATAACATCCATTTACAGAATGCACGCTCAAGTGATGGAAGCCAGTTGATCACTGGTAATATTCCTTTATCAGCTGAGACTTCCATCCTCCCAACAGCTGCTCTTCTCATCCACACGCAACTTAGTGATGTCAGGAAAATTATGCCAGTGGAACAGGGAGTGAAATTTGTTCCCACGCACAAAATATTTCAGATTTTCAAATTTCAAATCACGTGGTGCGAGCCAGCAAGTGCGGGGGCACAGGGTAACACAGGGCTGTGGCAGCTGTGAGCTTTCATCAGCTGTTTACTGCCTCCTGTGTGCCCACCACCAAGAGACTTATTAGGAATTTGAGGGTTGCAGTGACATCGCCGTTTGGGGGCTTACTGCTCAGAATCATGAAAACAGCAGCTTTGGAGGTGTCTCTGTTGGACTATCCCTCATGTGTAAATGCGGTTCAGAAGAGATTATGTGGACATTTAATAGGTTTCGGCGGATGAGGGGCATATTAGAGAGCTGAGGGAAACATCCTTAATGTGACATGCTGGCAGGCTTGGATGTTTTCAGTGTGTAAACTGAGGACAGAAGGTGATTCCTTGAGATGATTTGTGGAAATTAAAAGCAATAATGAACCAAAAGGTGTGGAAATAATAAGGGGACAAAAAAAATACAATTGTAAATGATAAACTGAATGCTGTGTTCCACTGTGCCTGTCTGGAAGTGGGGACTGTTCACGTTATTTGGGTGTTGATCTCCTTCACAACAGATGATGATACAGGGGATACAACAGTTGGTGAGTATGGTAGATTATCACTGCTGCTGGAGATGCCCAAGGAAATAATGTGCAGGTCCTTTGCTGCTATCTGGTAAACATGCCTTGGGTGAAAGTGAAGGGTTAAGGACAGCCTGCAAAGATGAGACTGTGACCATGGCAGCTTGGGCAATAAACTGCATTCAAGCTCATGCAGGTAAAAGAATATCCATTTTTTTTTATTGTACTGATGTCTTTCAGTTGCAAATTTTGTTCTCCTAAAGTAAATGCGCAACTTCACTAAAAGTTTTGATAAAAGTTATGATATTGCTGAGCTGAACAGCACCGCATACGATGATAAAACCATCGTGTTTTAATGACCCACTAAGAAATTTGTCCGTGACATTTATTGTTTCTGGCCACTAAACATCTGTATTAAGAATATGGGATTAAAGTCCCCAGTGTGTTGTACTGGCATAGCGAACAGTACAGTGCACAGCTTTGCAGTCTCTCTTATTTTACTCCTGGGTCTGGTTCCTTTTAAGAGCCAAATACAGAAATGGATCATAAATAGAATATTCTCTGACCAACAATATGAAGGCGTTTCTGCTTTTCCTCTCCAACCAAGGTCTGTTGGCACTAATTGTTGCTCTTCTCAGTGTGATACACAGTATAGTAGGACAGAAGTGGCTGCGGTACAAGAGAAGCACTGAGATCCCAGCCATAACATCCCCTCAGGAAAATACCCCTGAATAGTCTTTCTCACAGCAGGCTCTTTGCTGCCTTTGTCATTTTCTATCCTGTGTTTGTATCAAGACTTCTCTGAAGATTTATGTTCGTTGGTAGCACAACATCTCTTTAAATGTGCAAGTGTTTGTTAATAGATGAAATATACAAAGAGATGTTAAAGCTGCTTGATTGCCTATAATGCTGACACCATACAGTGATTCTGTATGTTGCCAATTAAGCTCTGTCATTACCTTTCTGCCTGGGTCTGGCAAAGTGGTATGAGTAAGGAGCAGGAGTGCTCATACAGCTCAGAGAACATGCAGCACTTGGGGAGTTACGGTGGAAGACGAGTTTTGGGTTTCTCACAGGGCCTTGTAACTGTGACTTGTTGTTACATAGATCTTAACTTCCAGATTCATTGTCACTGCTCAATGGGGATATTTAATAGCATATCCACAACTGTGCCGCTTGTAAGACTGAAAGGGATGGGAGAAACTCGCTTGCTCAAAATTGTTTCTTCAGTTATAAAAGGATGCTCCCTAAAGCAAATGCAAATTGTTTCCAACTGGGTTTGAAAATTCCTTTTCCTGTGTTTACTATCATTTTCCATTAGACTGAAAAGATATGGAAAGCTAATTATGCTGCGGAGAATGTTTAAAAATACAGTGCATCAAACTAGAAGAATATTGATGCAGAAGCGTGAATTGTGTTTGAGGGAAATGGCAAACTTGGGATTCCTTTAATTTCTCCTTTGCTATTATTAATCGTTGTCTTCTCTTGCTGCCTAGGAGGGTTTATGTTGGGTTCATGGGACTGCATGGCTTTTCTTTCTTTGCAGCAACAAGTTTGACAAATTTCCTTAGACGACTAATGTGGAAATTCAAAAGCATTTTCTCATTGTCCACTAACATGTAAAAACAGTTCAGAATCCAGTGCAGAGCTTTATTATATGGATCTTGTGAATGCTATGCTTCTCAGGGCTCCAATCTGAACTTCGGCATTAGTTCAGACACAACCACTGTAAGGAGTGACTTAAACTGCAAGGACAATGGAATATTTGTCCTTTATTCCAATAGAAACTCCTTAAATTAGGAAGCGCACCCTTGCACTGTTTCCAGTCCAAGTCTTCTGCTGATGATACTGCATAAGAAGAAACTGAATTCACTCATCTATACAGAAAATGATCTGATTCCTTTAGTTTGACTTGAGATGACAAATACAAATAGTAGCAATTGGTGAAAAGTACTTTCGGGACTTGAAGATGAAGGAAGCCCTCTTGGTCCTTGCCACTGGAGGAGATGTCTCTTTTGAATCAAACTAAATTCAGCACTTTTAAAAGTTCACATGAAGAAGGAAATGCTTTTGGAGTCTGCACAGAACAGCAAACTGTAACCATGCTTGTTTAGTTTTTAATACTCTCTTCTCTATGGTGGAAGAGGGAATGGTCTTAATATTCAGTTGCATTGGGAAACACGCAGTTGCAGTCTTGGTTGAATAAGTGAACTGTTAGCAGCCATAAACTTTAAAACAGAAGAATTATTTATGAAACAGCTCATGGTATTGCACGAGTACAAAATTTGACACACTGGGTAGGCAAGTTGAAAATGGCACTGAAGGATGCTGATGTTGAATCAAACTTGTGTTTTTTATGTATTTTAATGTTCCCATCTGGATCCCATAGCCACAGTTATTGTTAAAACGTGTATTGTTCCTTTTTCCTATGCCTGCTGTTTGCATCTGCAAGCTACTTCCACGCATACTGGAAACCACTGAACCTTTCTCCAGGCTCCTAAACATGATACCATGCTCGTGAAAAATGCAGGGAAAGCACATTTCCTCAGATTTGCCTTGTGAACTGTGGTATGGTACAGACTGAAATCAGCGTCGCAGTGCTTTGCTTTTTACACGATGTTCTGGTAGTAAATTTCAAAGATGGGTAGTCGTGTTTGCTGATTTCTCCAATTTTGCCTCATCTGCGTGAGTATTTATGCTGTGCTGTGGACTCCTAAAAGCTTGATTTGGCTAATAAGATTTATAAAGTAATGTAGCTGCTGCTGCTTCGGAGTCGTTGTTGGATATTCTTAGAGGAATACTGTCCGTATTGCAGAAGTGGTGTTGTAGGTTACTTAGATAGATAGGTATTGTTTAAGTACAGGTTACTGTGGTTTTTGTCAATGTTTAGAGTTGACCTTCTATCCAGTGGAATTCATATGACAGTGTTTTCCAAGGCTAATTTACAGTCATGTCCTAAGTCAGAAAGTATGTTTTTTCTTAGCAGTTTTTTTTCATCATTGCAATTTTTCTTTTGTTCTGTCAGATTTTTTTATTTTTCGATGTCTGGTATTTACTAATTGAGTGAACCACTCGGTAAAATTGAAGTTGTAATATTGAGTTCACTGCAGCCAGCTTTCAGAATGAGGCTGACAGATGGTAAAGACATTCTGGGCCCACTATCCATTAAATTTAATTGAAACTTGAAAGCTGTCTTTGTTTAGTGTCTTCAGAAATGTCATACCACCTTCTGTATTGGACGTTCACTGATGATCTTGGGTGCATGGACCTCAATTCAAGCTTTTAATGTACTGTGGAACCCACATGTTCCCAAGTCAGCGTTTTGTTTCTAGCTTCTATGCCATTACTCTTAAAATAGTCAATAAAACTATGTCACAGATGGCAGATCCTATTAACATAAAACGTTCTTGCCTCAATATATCCTGTTACGCCAGCAAAAAATAGTGTGATAAGGTATGGCAAAGCCTTTCTGTGGCCTTTATTTTCAGTTTTCTGATGCTTTTCCACAATGATAGTGAGGAATTCTTGATATCTTCCAGTTTCCAGTGATTTAGTAGTGGTCTGCATGCCTCATGTTGGATATTCAGTGAAACACACATGCAGTGTCAGTTCATCAACGCTGAGACCCCATGAGTTCTAAAACCTCACATAAAAATAAGCTCCTCTCCAGAGCACTCATAAGAAGTTTTTGTTCCTTTCTTGTGTGTGCTAATTGCTGCCAGTTATTAAACATCTAGCGCTATTGGTAAGACACTATTCATTAAAAGAAACAATTAAAAATGTAAGGATAAAGTTAAAAATCCTCACTCATGCAATTAGAGCCAGCGTGGTCTATCACAGCCACTGCCTGGATATGGCATTGTTTCTGTAGGAAGGCAAAAGATACTAATTAACCATCTTAGGTCAATTAGAAAAATATTTCACATTTTCAATGAAAGTAAAATTTCTTCACAGATATTTTGCAAGGAGGAAAAGAAATTAATCTGATGAACAACCTGTCGAGGTTAATTCCCTGAGCCTGTTTCTCTCTGCACCTCAGCTTTTGTACTGCAATACCATTGCGTAGGTATTACACTACTCAGAAACTATCATTAAGATTTGCATCCCGTTTTGGCAAGCACGAGGCAAAAGTCAAGACTTAAAAAGTCACTCGAAGATGTTTGACCATATTCATTTTGTTTAGAGCAGCAGTTTGAATGGCATTGCTCATAGCATCCTCACACATACTGCTGATTTTGAAGAAAGGCCTTCAGGATTTTCTATAAACGTGTGCTTGTAAACTATCAACAGTTTATCTTTCTTTCAGGTGAAGGAGGCCATGCAGAGAATCCATGACCGAGGTAACATAGGAAAACTAATTCTGGATGTGGAGAAAGCACCCACTCCCCTGGTGAGTGCAAAGCACTTCATAATGGCCTTCAGTCTCACAAGGTCAAGCATGGTAGTGACGTTTGGAGAAATGTCCCTTACAGTTTTCTTGTATACCGTTTTCTTCTAAATCCATAGCACCTAAATAGAACCCATAGTTATATTTTTAACCCAAGGTGGAGCACAGTTGTAACTCCTGCAATCCCAACAGTTAAATTTCTATGCAACATAGCTGTCTCCCTCTCCAGAAATGTGCCTGCCGCTCTTAAATAAGGATAAAACTGCCAAATCTATTTGTGTCCCTGTGACAGAAAACAAATAGACATTTAATGAATACAAAATTCCTGTCTTAATAAGTAGGCTGAACAGGAAAAGACACATTAATACGACTTCAGTGTACAAACACAGAAGTGCTTTCTGATCACCATACAGAAGTCAGGGAGTACCTCTGGTAGGAATTCTTCTCAGAGGATCTAAACACTTCCCATCCATTAGCTGCTTTAAAGAATTATATTGCCTATCTCTGGAAGAGCAGGTTCAAAGGTTTACATACGTTTTGTGAGCTTCCTACAGAGCTGTGTTTCCTTTCTGAGTGTCTTAATGCCATTTTGTGACAAATACACAGAATCGAAGTCCACTTGTGCAACTGTCCTAAAAGCAACTTCCAGATATGTAATTCGGCTGTAATCCTTGAATGAACAGCTCACAGTTTTAGCTGAAAGTGATGTCGTACCAACAAAAGTTTTGTACTGACAGAACGTTCGTTCTCTTGCTGCATCCATGTCTTCTTCCATTTTTAAAGTCACTTTGTGAGATGAATCAAACTGAAACAAGACTGGGTAAAACAATGTGGTAGGCGTTCTGATTTTCTTCATCTTTCATGCTGTAGATGGCCAACGACAGCACAGAGACAAGCGAGGCTGGAGAGGAGGAAGAAGACCACGAAGGGGACAATGAGAATAAAGAGCGCATGCCATTCATCCAGTAACAGCCAGAGGTGATGGAAGCAGAATGATTGATTCAGTAGAAGGGAACAAGACTGGGAAATATTCTCTGCATCAGTGAACAAATGCTGTAGTACAGTGTGTGTTGTATTTGTCTGCAGTCAGCTGAGCTATGAGCTGTTGATCATTGTTGTTTTGAACTCAAGTGCCATTCTCATCCAGTGCAGTATTATGACATTCCTGTGTAATACCCAGTTTCCCTGTAGGAGTCCCACGGATTTTTCTGTTTCAGTTTAAAAGCCTCATTAACTTACTGTGTAATTTTAGATGGGCATCTTTCTCATGCAAATTCCAACTTTTTGCATAAAGTGATTTGGAGGGTTGAGCTTTTTTTTGCAAGTTGACAACCACAGTAACAAAAAGTATCGCCCACTTGCTGTCTTGAAGATTCTGCTAATTGGAGGGAGGATTCTTAAGTTTGTGAATTCGTCAGTGTTAAAATAGTTTTCCTTTTACGAAACACAGACAAACGTTTCAAAAATGGTAAGTTTATTTTCCTTTATCAGGCTTCCTCATTTTATAAGCAATCCCGTCTTCGTTCTCAAAAATACCTCGTTTTGAATTGTGGAATCTGAAATTGTGCAGGACGCCGTTAATTGACAGACTTTGATTAGTGTTGTACAATCATATTAGCAATCAGCACCAGTCGCTAAACACTTCGTTCAGAGTTCCAGCTATCTTGCTTTCCTGTTGATCTGAGGTATCGCCCCACATGTTCTAGGCACCAGAGGTCAGTTAGCCACTCGTTTCAGAGCCAGAACAATTGGCACTGTTACTGACAGTTCAACATCATGTTCTACGAAGGACGCGTTGACTCATCTGTGTCTGAAAGCCGAAACATTTGTAAATTTAACTTTGAAATCCTATTAGTAAGGATCACTCTTCAGTATGTGGAAAGAAATTTGTTGGCAGAGTTTACTACTCTGAAATCACTATGTATTGATCAACTACGAAGCTGGAGCTGAACTTCTACAGAAGTTAACCCTTTAAAAAGTGACTTTTAGACCTTAATCCCGTCAGAAATTATGCATGGGGATAACTTTACCTAGGCGATTAATTCCATTAAAAGCTCTGCTCCATATGTATGGTTATATTTGTGATTATATGAAGGATCAAATATACAAAGACCAGCTAGTCTATCTACCTCCCACTAGTGGAAACTATGTCTAAACATGACAAAAGTCAATATTTTTCCTTGTCTTTCACCTCTCCGAACAGAAGCTACTCAGGTCCTCGGTGGTCTTGTTGAAATAATCGTTTTAAAATAACTGCAAACAACTTCAGTAGAAATGCTAAAAGGAAGTCAGAGACCTTGTTACAATGCCATGTATCTTTGAATTAATATATTTTTAGTATATTTTTAGCAAAAGAAGATATTTCTCCAGGCATGGCTAGTTTTGCTCCTAATTCTACAAATATGTAGTAGTGATAGAAGTTAAAATATAGAAAAGGGGAGAGGGATTGCTTCTCAGGCTTTTCTCAATGTGAAAGTAATTGTGAGTCTGGATTACTTTTATGTATGGTTTTAGAGGATTCTCTTGGGTTTTTTTTGTTGTTGCTGTTGTTTTTTTTTCCTACTTGTTTAATCTTTGCTGCCTGAGTATTAATGTCCATCTCTTCATACTGTGCTCATGAAGTTGCCGTTCTACTGTTCTAATACTAAATAATTGTGCAGAATGTTCATTCTAAGCAAGTTTGCCTTGAGTTAAACAAATTCGGAAATGATGAGAAGAACTAACTGTGGAGGAAAATGCCAAAAAAAAAGCTTTTGTTGAAATATCAATCAAAACAAACTTCAGTTTTCCTTAGATGTTGAAGCAGAACTTCATTCTAGTTGATTTTCTTTCTGTGTTGGACTTACCTAGGCTTCCAGTGCCGTATCAGACCCAAACAGGAACTCAATATGCAGAAAAAATATATATTCAGTGAGTTTTCCATGTGTTGGGATTGCCCAATGAGCTTTTCAGAAAGGCCATTAAGTTCTCACAGTTCAGTAGGAAACATGCCCGATTTTGTTTTGCAGTTAGTGTAACAATGTTGTCCTGCAACCAACCTTAACATAACTAGAAATTTTTGATTTGACGCCAAAGTGAGCAATATTGCTGGTGACCTTTGAACTGGCAGTAAAGTGGCATTCTCAAGGCCTTAAATTAGTAGGGCGAGCAGAATAGCAAATCCATTCTTCTGTTATAAACCACAGTACGGTTGGCTCTACCATTAAATTTCCCTTATAGATAAATAGAGAGGGGTGATGATGGTCGTGGCCACAGGCACCATGGGGACAACAATCAGATGAAATCATTTTGGGTATTCTTTCTGGTTTTGTTAGCAAGGCGAAAATACTTTTCATGCTAATTCATACCAATTTCAGGGCCATTTTCTGATCAGCAGAACGTCAGGTAATCGCAATGAGTACAGAGGACTATTCTGGATCTACCTGAGCACTACACAGATCAGTATTACAATCACTGAGCTAAATTCTACTCTGTGTTTTAGCTGTATTAATATGGCACATATGAAGGTTACTGCTGAAACGAATGGAAGGTTTTTAGGGACCTGTTCCAGAAGCAGGATTTGTGCTAGCAGAATTTGGCCCATAAGCCCTAAGTACTTACTAGAACACCACAAACAGTAGTATCACGTTTGAAGTGGTAGAGGGCATGCTATACAAAACGATGGTGAGACTGTTGTTACTGAACAAGTCTTATTGCAGTAGAAATGAAGGTTTGTGTTTACTACTAACGCTTGTGTTTAAACAACTCTAAGACAATTTGATAGTTTCTTCAAGTGAAACAAATTATTTCTTAAATTGCCTTAAAGGAACTGTGAAAGCTTCTCTTTATCTTAAGCCTGATTGAAGTGAACTGAAACACTGTTTAATTGTATTTGTTGCTTTAGAGCTTTTGTTATATTGTGCCTACAAAGCAAATTATGTTTACATAAAAATATAAATAAAATATTGAGCATAGCATTATCCTTGGCTTACATATTTTATTCTAATACGTTGTTCACATTAGGGAGCTGACTTGGAATGGGTTAAGGGGAAAATTTGTGGTCTCATTTTCCATTTCACTTACTGAAGGATAAACAACTATTTGTTTATTTTATTACGGAATGCATCAAGGTTATTAAAGTGGCTGAGCGTGCTACTTTACTGAACATTAACAGTTCAGTATAAAATGTTGAATGTTACAATCTGAGAACTGCAAGACATTTTATAAGCACCATTTACGAAGTGTCAGTGAAGTGTGTTATTTTGATAGGGATAAAAACTAGTTTGTAGAATTTTTGCCCTCAGATTGCCCTGGGAGGAAGCTTGACACGTAAGTTACCCTCAGAGAAAAAAGTTCTTTTTAGAAATGAAGTTACTCAAAGGGAATAATCTTAAAATAGGCTCCAAAACAGCCACCGCCAGATTAGCTGATAGAAAGCACAAGGACGTGATTGAATCAAAAATCCTATTATTCTTGGACCTCGGACTTAACCAAGGGCTGCAAGGAGGTGGTTCAGTTGACATGGGATATAAGATTATCTCTCTTGAAATAATTCTTACACTTTTTCTTTCAAAGCACTCTTTGTGGTTACCAAAACTTACTGATGACCTCAAGTTTGTTCTTGAGTACATGTCTTTAAAGATCTCCCTGCATGAAAGGAGGAAATCGTTCATTGAACTTCAGTTTAAAATCTGAATGAAGAGGAAATGTTGGCTTTGGTTAATTCCAGTCATGCCAGACTTGTTCTTAAGCCTGTTATGTCCCTGCAAAATCTCGCTGCAGTAGCTACTGGATCAGTCCTATGATCTTAAAGATGGGAACACGTGTTGATTGAGAAGAGGAGCAGGATAAATTTCTGCCCTCTGTTTCCCAGTGCTGGTAAGCAAATAATGGTCAGTGCATCCCTGATGGCAGGCTCAGGATAAAGCTGAAAGCAAACAGCCTTTTGCAGGCTCTCTGTGATTACTAACAATGCTCTGCCTTTTACCAGCTTTTCCACTGGGCCATCTAGGCATAATTGTCACACCGTTTAATACACAGAGGCTGCTGCCAGCCAAGCTGGGATGCGGATTTTGTGTGGTGTCTGACCAGACAAAGTGCAAAAAAATAGTCTTAATTCGCTGAGTATCCCTGATCCTTACTCTGTTCCCTCTTTCTGTGCTTGTCTCATTTTCTGTGAGTTTAGCCATTAATCCTGGTAGCTTTTGCCAAAACATTCTCCTACCGTGATGGTGGCTGCCAGCTCACAGCACAGCAGCCCCAGCTCATAGAGGACTATGTAGGAGAATCCCTTGCCAGCCCTAAGCCCCTTGGTGTGAGCTAGTGCTTTGTTTCTCTAGGAAAGGAGCCAAAACAATCAATACTCCACAACCGATATCTGCACCAAGGCATCTCTTTTCCAAGTAAATTTTAACACCTAGGCAGACGCTCCAATGTTTTCCTGTGAGAGAACAGGTTAGAGTATAAATGCAAATGTGGCTTTATCTCATCAGCCTGCACTGTTGCGCTGATGAATTGCCTGCAGTTGATCCTAACTCAGCCATTGCTTTCATGTCTGCCTCAGCTTTCTCTGTCACGCATTTCTGCAGCAAATGGCATGGCTTGATCTCAGCCATTTCCAACAATGCTGCGTTGGGCACCTCACCACCAGCATGCTGTTCAGAAACTGGAAGGGGTGAGAACAGTGCAGATAATAAACAATTAGAGGATGAATGTAGGGAAATAATTATGTATATCTCTGCCTAGAAGTAACAAATGAGCAGAATTTACAGATTATCTGTTGATTTATTTGTATGTTTTACATGTATTCAATATATGCTTGACTGGATTAATATGCATTTGTGGTGGTTATATTTCTCTTCTAAGGAGGCTTGACCTCCTTCAGCAGTGTTTAAACACCCCATCCATATATTCAGGGATGATGATGAAGAAGCCATTTGTCAAACATTCAGCGCTCTCTCCACTAGTTTCCAGGGTTAGAAAAATTGACACTTTCTTCATCAGCCGATTCCTGTCCTTCATTTGTCAACAGAAACCTTTTCAGGAAATGTAACAGTCTGTTAACGAGTTCAGACTTCCTTTTGGTAACTGTACATCCCAATAGCAACCTTGAATCCCCAGTAAGGAAGGGAAAGGGCTGAGAAAGAGTTGGAATCCCCCCTACATTTTTGCACACAAGCATGCTTTGGACGAGGGCTTTCTTATGTGGAAGTCTGGGCTGCAAAAACACAGGTAAGAGTATGTGTTAGATGTTACAAATATGGGTATTTATTATTTGGGAGCTTCTCCCATTCCAAGTTAGTACTGGGGAGAGTAGTCTTTTCATGTCAGGAACTGTCCATTGCTTATAAATAAGGGCATACTCTCTATTGTTTTGCTTTGCTTTGTTTTTAATTTAAAAAGCTAGTTTATGCCTCGGGGAGATGGTTAGCTGGAGCAGCCCGCAAAGCAGAGCTAATCAGAGGGAAGCTGCAGGGTGCTGTGCGTCAGTCACTGCACTGTCACTGCACACCCCTGCCTGTCAGCCTCCAAGTGTTTCTGCTTTTGCTCTTTTTTACCTCGTCACTGGAAATCTGACTCAGTTCAAGTTCAGCACTCAGTTTTGCTCCTGTCTCTGCATAAGGACACGAATTTGCCAGGCAGCAGAACAACCCAGCAACAAGGACAAGGCAGGTAAGTTGGGCAGCTGCACCATCGCTCCCTTCTCTGGCCAGCCAGGCTTGCACAAAGCTGAAAAAGGGGAAGGCTCAAAAGTTGCTGACTTCTAGAGTGTAAGGGAGTACCTGATGTACTGCTGTTGCTTAAGGCCCTGTCCTCCCTGGAGCAACACTTAACAACCACTGTCTTGCATCAGGTTGACATGGGGGACCCAGTCTACTCTGTGGGGCTTCTGGAGGCCCTGCAATGCTCAGTGATTGTTCTTGTTCTCTGGTATTGCCTCAGGAATATCAACTTTTTTACCTCCTGGAGAATACTGGGTCATGCCCACTTTGATCCCCTGCAGAGAGTGACAGATGAAATCTTTGTGGACTTAACACAGGTCCATTACTGCTATGGGAACCTTGACTCTCTTCCCCCAGGCACTTAGGGTAAGATGAGAAAAGAAAGCCAGGAATAAGCATCATCTGTCTTCACAACAATTGGGATTTAAAAAAAAAAACAACAACAAAGCCATCATACCAGATCAACCCTCTTTTAGAAGGGTGTAGTCTTCACAGTTGTTGGTAAAATCTTGAAAACTGATTGAAAGAAAACGTAACCTAAATAGGCAAAGGAAGAGTCATTTTACTTGCAGTTTCAGTGCCCTCATTATGCTCTGACATCAGGCAGGGACATTTCTAGTCCCCCAGCATCCCTGCAGAGTTGCTAGCTGGCCATCCAGGGATTAAATGCATAGACTAAAAGATGCCACCAGCACTTGGTAGCTTAGGAATCTGTAAAAACGGGAAGAGGGCTGTGGTGTGGCTGTGGCACTCTGTAACCGAGGGAGGGCTGCAGGGACATGGGCCGCCCTGTTTTCCTTCAGAGCTTAGGAGGGCTTCGACTTGTCTGGAGGAGCTCCCAGCACCAGGACCCCACTGCCATCAGTCAGCCCTCCACTACCTGCAGCCTCGGCAGAACTGGGAGTGGGCTGCATTCTGCAAGGCATTAGCTGTGTCCCAGCCAAGCACTGTTTCCCTGATAAGCTGCACAAATCATTTTGTGCTCTTCGTAAGTCTTCGTAAATACATCTCCCGCATGGAGAGAGATGTAAGCAGTGCAGCAGCATCCCAGCTGCTCTGGAACAGAGTGAAGCTGCAGATACATTAGATGCATTATTTATAATAAGGATTTCTGTACTTTCACTGAAATGACTGACCCGTGGGCTGGCTGGGCGATGAGCTAATAACCAAATAATACTGTTTACAAAGGCTGGGGGGAAAGCTGGCTGACTGGTATCTTTCTGCCACTGTCACTGTGTGGCCTGAAGGACGCGTCAGCTCTGTGATGTTTTCCAGAGGCCACTAGGAGAAAATATTCATTTTATCGGTAGCACAGGAGAGAGCTAAGTGTTTTCCTTTTCTGACTGTTTGCTTTGGCAGATTGTTTTTCTGTATCTGCTGCGGTTTTTCCCTTCCAGTGTCCGCATTTCAAAAAAGGAAAGATTTCCCACTGTTTAAAAAAAAAAAAAAACAAAACAGAAGAAGAAGAATGAAACCAAGTGCCCTGTGACTGGTCAAGTGCCTCACTGGTCTGATAAAAGCAAACCCTCCCCAGGAAGGTGGTTGAGACACCATCCCTGGATGTGTTTAAAAACCATTTGGATGTGGTGCTCAGGGACATGATTTAGCAGAGGGTTGTTAGTTAGGGTAGTATGGTTAGGTTGTGGTTGGACTTGATGATCTTTAAGGTCTTTTCCAACCTGAGCAATTCTATGATTCTCAATGGTGCCATTGTGTTCCTGAGCCACTGTAGACAGGAAAAAATGAAATTAATGTTTTGTATTTCTATTTATTGCTGTTAGGTTTAAGGATCTATAATTCTCCAGGATTTAATTCTCCCCTTACTGAAAGAATCTTGGCTAAACTTAGCAGCTGAGCTGGAAGTTTTTCCTTCGTGACTAAAAGCTGTGTCTCAAATCATACTTGTTCCAAGGCAAAGGAGATGCGCAGAACCTTGTGCTAAAAACCTTCAGCTGAGACCCTGCCTGCAAAGCCCCATAGAAAAGTATGCAGTCGAGAGACAGTAGTCAAGATTTTCCTTGCTCTTTCTCATCAAGCAGGTTAGCTCAGAACCTGAATCAGCAATGAACATTCAAAGCATTTCAGTGGGGCACTGCAGGATAAGGAACAACTTGGATTCCTGACCCCAGCCTTATCTGCCGAGCGCTGCCTATGTTAACAGGAGAGTGCAGATCCAGCCCTTTTGACTCATCCTCACCTTGTGGGCAGAATGGGGATTGCTCCATCTGAAAATGGTGTTGCGTACTGGGCTGTAAAAATTAATGCCATAATTAAGTCTGATTGCCAAATGATGTTGGACTCCTGTGTCAGGGGTGTGTTTATGCAGTGTGACACTGAGAGAAGCACTGCTTTGGGAGTCTCAGACCCATCTTTCCCACAGGCATGCAACGACAGATTTACACAAGGAATTGTCTTCAAGTTCCCACCTGAGCAATCAATCTGCAGCTGCACACCTACACATATTGGATGCCGTTGGCTGTGCTGCACAGTACTGCTCTAACCAGTTCTCACAGTTCACATATTAAACGTTAGCCCCACTTCAATATTACCTTCCTTGCAGCACATTGTAGGTTAACTTAATAAAGCATGCATCATATGATTCATATGAGATTTTTGATCTGCATTTTGTTCAACATGACTGCAATGAATAAAGTTATTACACAATGTTCTGTTTGCTAATCATCAAGCAAAACAGGATAATAAAAGGATAATTATTACAAGCTTCCTTCCTTATTCCCATTAAGACAGTAAATTCAACTCAAACTGGAATCTCATAGGAGTCTCACCACTGACTCTGATAGGGACAGCATCAAGCTGATTGGTCCTCTAAATGAACCCAGTCATAGCTCCAGTATTAAAAATTCAGGGAGTAATATTTATTCCATGCCACAGCTTATTAAAAAAGATTCTTATTTTAATCCTTACTCAGTTCTCCATATTAAAATACATTGTGTGCATTGCTCAAACCAATTGTCTTTCTTGAGAACACAGTGCTGTTTTATACTGGTTTTATGGACCCTCTGGAGCAAGTAAAGGAAGGACAAAATGAAAAATGCCTGCACAGAGAATACAGCTGCTCCTCTGCACTTACAGCTGTGCTGTTCCTTACGTTCCACAGCCCCTACTCTACCAGAGGCTGCACACAAAGGCTGCCCAAATTCCAGCATCAAGTGTCAGGTTGTATGAGAACATACAGGTTGGGTATGTAAAGCAAGTGTATCGTCTGGTAGCTAGTTGTTTCCTGGTCACATTATATACCTTGTAAAGAGAGACCATTCACTGCTTGCAACCTGGGGAGCATCTCCTCCATGCAGCACAGTGTGGAGCCAAGATCCTCATGCTAATGGAGTCCCAAGTCATTAAGTCTATGTAGCAGCGTGCAGCACTGCTCAAACCTGCCAGCTCATATCTGGAAGCAGCTTAGCCATATCAGCAGGCCTACAGCTGCACAAATAGAACTGGCTTACTTCTGCCCTTAGAAAAGCTTTTATATTTCCAGCTTTGGTGACATGGCATCAGTTCACTGCTGTGCGGGGAGATGATCCCCTAATTATCTAATGATCTGGCAGAGAGCAAAGGCTGCTGGCCTTACTCAGGCAAAGCTCTGTAGCCTTTAGAGAGGATTTAACTTCTAGGGACAGGGAGCAAGGTGAAGGCTTAGTAGGTCATATTTGCTGCAGGTCTGGGGTCAGTGGGGATCCTAGCCTGTCAAGGAGGGCTCTGAGAACTGCAGAGATTTGTCCTGTGGCTGGAGAGGAATGAAGTGTTTGCATGGCAGCAAATGTCAGATTGGGCAATCCCAACCCATTCATTCCCCCAGTGCAATGTGGTGGTATCAGCCATGCACTATCCTGAGATTCAAACATCTCCAGAAGATTCATCAGGCAGTTTAATCAGGCAGATGATAGTACAACTTGGGAAATCTAGTTAGATGAAGTTGATTTAGTCCATGCAGAACCTGTAGCATTATTTAAGGAAACAATATTGCCAAAGCCACTACAAACAACCTCCCGTTCCCTTTGAAAACCCGGTTATAAGAACATGTTTGATCTGAGAGATGCCTGTCTCAACTGCTCACCCTACAGTAACGAAGCCTCAACAAAATGCATCATGAAGCTGATCCTGACCCTCTGCTGTGTAACTCCAGGGGACAGCCATGCAACACAATGGATTTACCCTGAGCATCAAGCAGACAGGGAACTTGGTCTTTTCTGTTTCATTTGGATGGAAAAGCAGTACAAACTCAGACCTATCCTAATAATTCCTGGGGCACTTAAGACATCTGCTGGAAATGGAATAAACTGCAGTAAGAATGCATGTGGCAATGACTAATGTGAGAATTAAAAATTCTGTGATGTTTACATCTATGCAGTGTCTAAATTACTTGGCAAATGCCAGAACGATCTCCATTTAAAACAACCATTTGAAAGTATTTGAATAAATGTGCATAGTGTGTGGCAGTAGGGCTGGCTTTATTATTTGTCCTGCAAGGCAGGGCCAGCTCCACTTTCCACTGCTTGACTCGTCAGTAGACAAGCAGATATCACCCCAACATTTGCTTACAGATCATTCAGATGCTATTTTTCTTTCCTGATCAGGCAGATTAAAAATTCCTTTAACTTTTAAAAGAAAGGTGTTTTACTTGGACCACATCACACATTTTCCAACCCTGGGGCCTGGTGCATGAGCTGATTATGCCTATGCATGGGGGTAGTGCTGCCTCCAGGACAGGTAAAGCAGGGTCAGCTGTTTGCAGATCCTGTGAAAGCCCTGGGCTGCAGAGCTGCAGTTTGGCTCCTTGCCACAGGTCAGGCTGGCAGCCCCCAGCTGAAGCCTCTTGTCAGCAGGCAGGGGAGCAGCAGCGCTGCAGCAATAGGGACCTCAGTGGTCATACAGACATAGCTGAGTGGGATCACAAGCTTCTGTGTTGTCAAAGCAAGGGGTCTCAGCCCTTGAGCAGAGCATTTGAGTCCTCTGTGAAGCCGCAGTCACCAAAGCGAGACATGATCACACTCCTGGGAAGGTCTGTTTTTCCATCTGCTATAGGAAAATCCTACAAACATCTACACAAGCCAAAATGCAGTCCTTCCTCTGGCCAGCCTTGCTGGCAATAAGCAAAGCCACACTGTTAGTAACCTGCTGTGAACCTGTGAATGTGCATTTCAGACTGTCTTGTGAGCTTCACAGGGGCTAAATTAAAGCTTTGTCCAAACTGCATTGTTTGGCATACGTAAGGATGTGCAGACCTATTAACATCATGTTAACGTGAAGCTGTAAAGCTTCGTAGCAGAGAGACTGTGGTGATCAAAACTAACAAAATTAAAGGGAGAAATTAAGTACTCAGGATGTTTTTAGTTTGTTTCCTGAAAGGCAAATAGGTAGCACACATTGCAGGAGAAAAATTAGCACAACAGGTATTTGAGGTTTACAAAAGAGAAACAGACAGATTCTCACATGCTCCCTGAGGGCTAAACAAGCTGTGATGCCGCCAGCACGGAAACCTTGCCAGGTCCACAGGAATAGCATTTCAAAAGACCCCATTCAACAGTTTTATTTGCACCTGGATTGCAAGGAAACCAAAGCTTTAAATTTTCTCCTAAATTCCCTTATCTTTAGAGATAACATGGAGTCACCTGATTGTGAAGAAGAAGTCTCTGGTTCGTGGGGGATGGCGTTTTGCTTTTTGCATAGCCATTGCACATTTTGCATAGCCATCAAAACATGTAACCCTAGACGAGAAGCCATTTCCTTGGGGTCCTTCCTGTCCAAAGACAGAGGCAGTGGCAATCAACAAAATGCTCAGTACCGCTTATTTTTGCCAGTAAAGCTCTGATTTAAAACAAAACTTGGCAACACTACAAGAAGGCAACTTTACCGGTGCTCAGCGGCATTGGGTAGGTAACCAGAGAGAGCAATTGCTTCCTAACACTGGTTTGTGTAGATTTGGTGAATCTCTTCTGAATTCCGAATCTCTTCTGAACATGATCAGCATTACTTTTTCAGATTGACAACCCATAATTTGTACTCATTGCCACTGCAAGAGAATGAAAGGAATACAAGTGATACAGTTTGGTCACAGATAAGATAAAGATATTTACCTTAAATATGTGTGATAGACAGAAGTTACTTTGCTGCCTCTTGCATGTAATTTACTGTCCCTCGCTTGCTAAGGTTCAGCTTTGAGATGATCGTATGGCAAAGGCTCCAAGCAGAAGGTACAAAAACACTCATTCAAAAACATTCAAAATATTTCCATTTTAATCTTTTCTGTACACCTCTTATTTATATCTTAAATTTCTTCATTTTCTGATGTAGAAATGCTTGGAGTTACTGTGTAGTAAGTGAAAAAACATGTAGTTAATGCAGCTAAGTTTGCACTGAAAAAGCAAACTAGAAAAGCCTGTTCATCAATCCCATTATCAGTGTCAAGGTGAGGACGCGTTTGGGATAGGAGACTTACACTCCTAAGGAAGATGTAAATGCCTTCATTTCAACACTTTCAGTGCAGGTCACTGGTGGGCAGCCTGTTTTTGCAATAAACTGGTAACTTCCTTTAATTTTAACAGACGTAGCAAAGCCCTTATAGCTAGCAAATCTCCTTTTAAAAAGCAAATTCATATGACAGGAAAAAACATTGAACTGATTGTACAAACCCAAAATATCATTAAGAATTTTCACAGAACCTCACATACCATAAGGTTAGCCCTTCCCTTTTCCAAATACACAGCTTACTTGTACAAATTTCCCCCAAATAACCTTGGTTTTGGGATGTCAGCCATAAACCTGCCTCATACCTGGTTGGACCAAGACAAAATCCTTAAGAAAGAGTTTTTAAGACTTTTCAAGGCCAAAGAAATCAAGCACACTGTATTTTTCCAAGCATGACATAATCCACGGCTAGCAGAATTTGCAAAATCTCTTACATTTAATTGAAACAAATGAAAATCAACCCGTGGATCCCGTATACTACCCAAATCATTCATAAAAACTGATGCCTGGGAGGCGATCAACGTATTTTGGCTAGATTGGCTCTTGGGTTTACCCCACTTGAAATTCCTTAGGCTGGCGACGACTCTGATCAGTTCTCATTTTCTGTTTATACTCTGAGTAGAACAGGAAAATAATTACCCATGTACAAGCTTCTTTTCCAAATCCTACGTTGAGCTGAGATTTTTGTAACTGAAATGCTGCAGAAACAGTTACTCAGATTTCAGTAGCAGATACAGCCCTTCAGTTTCCCACTTGGCCCAACAGACCATGATGTAATTAACTCTGAAACCTGGAGGGAACCGTAGAACTCAGTAAGTCACATTCAAATAGCAATTTGTGCTTGGTTCGCTTTTCAAGATACCACAGTATCTTTCTTTTTGCAAGTATTATTTTCTTTGTAGCTCTACTACTTCAGGGGATAACAAAGGACATGATCCCCCTGCATAGATCCTATTCCTCATAACAGGAAATTACTGCTGCAGCCAGACTATTTCAGGATCTCAGCCGAGCGTCCAGTCCACGTCTCACACTGACTTCTCATACTCTGTGCCCAGTTGCATGTTCTTTCCACAAACTCAATGATGGCTGAGAATGGAGGGGAAAAACAGCTGTACAAAGTGTTTTTCTAAGCCAGTTTACAGGAGCATATAAAGGCAGAACTGTCTCTGAGGGGAATAGACTTTTTACCTTGAAGAGACTCTGTGGAGAAACTGAAATGAACTTTTCACCAAAGGTTGCTTAAGCTTTGAATGGTTCAGTTGTCTGAAAGCAAATGGAATGAGGCAGGGAAGCAGGAGCCAGAAAACCACCCAGGTGCCTGTGCAGTACAGCAGCTCTGGATTCTGCAAAATGTTTCTTCTCAAACCAAACAATTCAAGAGAAACTGCAGCTTTGTCTTTATGCGGAAGTTCTACTATACTGAATAATCATATTCAGTAATAATCAAACATATCCTAGTCTGGACACAGCTATAGAAGTAGGAGTATTTATGTTTGTATAGCACATTCTCATACAGAAGGAGGACTAATTTGTCCCAAGAAAAATTACTTTCATACATAGGTAACTTTGTTCACTCTCTGGGCCATATGATATTATTCTAACTATGCTTGCAAAAGACAAACTACAGCTCTAAATGACACTGTTATGCCAGTTTCAAGACCATAAACAGAGCATGTATTTACTCTGGTGGGGCTCTAGGCCTCCTGTATGGTTCCATTTGCTGCTTCCTCACACTAGCACTGGGAGTTTAAATATTCTAAGCAACATATTTTGACTCTTCTATGACTCTTCTGCTCACACACTGTATACAAGAAGTTGAACTTACTTAGTTGCTGTTGATTAGTCATAAATGTGAAACCTATTTCTCAGGTACTCAAAACAAATTCTAGATGAACAATCCCGTGCCCTTGTGAGTTTTCACAACTGATGCAAGGACAGCTTTGTGGTTCAGGTTTTAGGAGTAAAGTCCAACTGAGCTACTTGTATAATAGTAAAATGTCCAAAAAGTCTACTGAACAAATTGGGTGAAGCTTTCAAAACACAGTTTCAGACTGTTCTTTCAGCATTGTTCCTGAGGTTTCTCTACACAATGTAATGTACTTCAATACTTTGAAGCAGAACTACTGAAAACAAGTTTTAGCAAATCAGTGAATTTATGAACATTTTATAAAGCATTAGTTCATGATTAATAGATGTGTACTAGCTATGAAGAATCCAATTTGTTGTTTGGAGGTATCTAAAACAGCTGGTGCAGGTGTGTTTTACATTATGAGAGCTGAAGTGATTTTAGACTCCATGTGGTTAGAAAAAAGCCAGTATGCACTCATGTAGTAAAACAGCATGCCTCTAAATCTCAGCTTTCTTTTAATAAAGTAATAAGCCTCTTGCTGTTACAGTTCTAGAAGAAAAACCCTGATTATATGAGTAGAACGTAAGCAAGGCAGATGGCAAAGAGGGATCTGGAATCATAGCTTCAGAGTGGCATAACCTTTTCCTGCCTGACCCATTGCCCAACGATGACTTCAGTGTCAACATTTTAAACAAACCCTCTTGTTGAAAGTCTCATTTATCCACTAAAGTGAGTGAGAGGTGATACTGCTTATAGCAATCCCAATATAAAGGCATTCGCAGAAAACTCAGTCTCAAGGCAAATTAAAGGGCTCCAAGTGCAGACACCTCTCTGCAGTCTAGATAGCACTGTCCTGCTTCCAATATCTTGTGCTTTACTGTGAGCAGTATCTCTTCCCCTGGTAGTGTAGTGAGGACTCGGGAAAATTTGTAAGAGGGTCAAAATCTTTTGTTCCCCAAACTAGACCCTTCTGGTAGCACATAATGTTCTTATTCAGAAGCACAGTAATATCTAGTAGGTATTCATGAACTCTTAATAAAATAAGAAATGAACTTCTGACTATGTGATCTTATTGTATATTTACTTTGTGTGTGCATGTGGCTGTCATGTTTACTACGGGATGACATCTTTTTGCGTTTCAATGTAAATAAGATCATGACCATTGTCCACAGTTAACCAGCATGGGACAGAGCCATGCTACCCCCACCCTGAGATTGGCATTACACAAGGCATTTTTGAGCATCCACCTCTTTTTACATACCTTTATGCTTCAAAGATAAAGTTTAATCTCTGAAGAAATGGCGTTCATTTGCAGCAATTGGAGCACTGTTCAGTGCCTTTAAAAGCAACCTGTCTCAGTTGAACCCAAAAAAAGAAACAGGAATTTCAGATGAGATGTGAGAACAAGGGGGCACCTTATGCTGCAGCCAGCTTAAGTATTAAACACATTTCGTAAGCAAGGAGTACAGCCAACCCTATCACTAGACTTTTATAAAACTGACCTCAGTCAGTCCTGACTGCGATGTGTCTGCGTGACTCGCTCTCACAGCTGCTGAAGAGAATCTCTTGAAGATTTTTGTAAAGTTCTTTAAAGGAGAGATGGCACAAACTGGATTTATGATTTTTCTACTCATAAGCATATTGCTGCTGGATCAGACCATCAGCCAGGCTTCCAAATTCAAAGCTAGGAAGCACAGCAAACGTAGAGTGAAAGGTACTGGGTTTTAACTGGGAGGAGGGATAGAGGTTTATAGATCATACAAGTTTACTATGTACTGAACATTGTGTGAGGAAGAAAGTAGCACTATTCAAATGTTTATTAACAAACAATAGTCAAGTCTATATTATGCCTGTCTTTGAAATATTTTTATGTGAGTTAGTGAAGCCAAGAATAATGTGTTGGAACGAGTTATAGGAATAAAACTGCACTGCAATTTAAAAATGTCTTGCTCTGTTATGGCTGTTCATCTCTGTTGACAGCTGACAGTATTTATGATACAAAGGTAAAGCTGAGAAGACTCTAGCCAATCGTTCCTAATTACATAGTTATATTGGCTAAGAGTAGAAGAATGGAAATTCACGTACACGTGATGGAAAAGAACAGAATAAGACATTAAATCTTCAAGGGTTATTGTTCAGATTTCTGTCCATTTCCTAATTGTAACAGAATGTCTGCATAACATTTGTGGGATACTATTTGTATGAGAGATGATATGGTGAAATTGCAAGTCAAATTATTAAAAAAGAATTAAAAAAAAAAAAGGATTAAATTCTCAGAGCAAAGATCACAGAGCAAATACAGAACTACTGACTGTTTGGAATGGTCTCTGTATTTAATTTAAAGGCTTATTTCTAATAAAAGTGTGCATGATGGAGGTTACAATAATGGCAAATATTTAAGCACCTTGTCATTAAAAAAAACGGAGCCTTGATAAAGTCACTGTACAACACAGTTATACTGCTTTGGAGCTATAGACTTCTATATTTTTATTTTTCCCTTTGAATCTTTTCAGTTCTTATCTTGATGTCCTAAGGATATGCTGCTTATACCCTTGTGCTGCCAGCACATTTTCCTGTCAGCTTTCCACCGATAACTTCTGCATTTGAAACAGTTTGTCAAAATAATGGGTGTCCTGAGGATAAGTTACCCAAAATTATGAAATTCAGGATGTGGGTGCAAAAAAAAAAAAAAAAAAAAATAGATCTGCATAAGCGTGCCACTACAAAAAAAATTGTACCAGGAGCTCATCTGTTCTGCTTTTTGCCTCTTTCAAAGCAGAGAAGGGTCATGGAGAGATTACTGGGAACTGGGAATCACAGGGAAGGACATGGACTGGGAGTCCTGCCATGGGGAACATAAAGGACAGCTGAGGTCAATCCCCTCTGATGAGGGAATATGGAGAAGGGACAAGCTTTCTGGGGTGGAGATGGAGGATTACGTGATGTAACACAGATCTGTAGGAACTGTGGCTTTGTTAGTTCTGCTGCTTGTGAAAGAGCCTATTTATTCCACATGCTCATTACTGTGGCTTCTGGAAGGTCTGCTTACCGCTGCAATCAAACTGTAAGCTTGTGCAATGGAATCCTGTCTGCTATCTGTATGATTGTGGTGAGCCATTAGAATGATTAAGAGGAAAAATATGCAAAAGAGACCATGAAAATAGAATTATTATGTGCAATTTAGCATCTTATATTGTCTCATCTTCTTACTGGTACTTTTGTCAGTGTCACAAAATGGTGACATGAGCTGAATGTGGGTGACTCAGGTTACCGATGGGGAGGAAGGCTCCTCCTGGGGAGGGGAGATGGCAGCTCAGCAAGCTTGTCTGCATGCATTTAGACATTGAACTTAGATTATATCAGCTATCCTTCGTTGTGTTAAAACAACAGCTGTGTAGAGCTTATGTGATCACAGAATCTTCTGTCCTGCTATTATTTTTATGATAAATACATATACGTAAATGTACACATATATCCACACACCACGGCATACGGGTTCAAATGTAAACAGGGAAATTTTGCTATAAACTAGAGATGAGCAGCTAGAATATTGATGCTTTAAAATGGCAAAATACATCTTGGCAATGCAGAGACCTGACAGTTGTTAAAATAAAAAAAAAAAAAATTAACTTTTTGCATGCATATCTTCTCATTTCTCTATATTTCTTTTATTAAAGAAAAAGATGACCTCAAGACCCAGATTGACAAATTGTGGCGAGAAGTAAATGCTCTCAAAGAAATGCAAGCGCTTCAATCAGGTAAAGCAGCTTACACTGGTCAGTAGCATCCAAAAGTTACCACTGCTTTCCCTCTCTCACACTCTTCAGTCTCACTCATTTTTTTAAGGGTCATCTGAGACTCTGATGAATATGGCTCCTTAGACACACAGTACGATACAGCTATACCAATGAAACAAGAATTGAAGGAAGTATTTGGGCAAAAAGCGAGCGTGAACTAATGGTGTACATATGGTGATTCTTCACGAGGAGCAATAATTATTCTGGAGCACGAACTACCATTGTTTTTGCTATGCACAACCTCTAGCTGTGATTCTTGTGTATGTTAGGCATAATCAGACATAAGCAGCATGATGACAGTTGCTGGGTTTCAGAACTTAAATGGTCAGCAAGTTGGGTCCCTGACTTGGATATGAACACGCGCTGACTATTAAGACAAAAACAGTCATTTTAAAGGCTAAGAATATCCAAAAACAAGATAAGCTTAAAGGACTGAGTCATCTTAAATGACGGGAATTGCAACATTCAGATGTGAATGTTACTCTAAAACCTCAAAGTAGTATTCACTGTGAGTTCAGAAATATCCTGTATCAATGTGCATTTAAGTATGTCAATAGTTAGATGGAAATTTCCAAGCAAAATAAGAAGCGTTAATACGTGCACACCTACTGGACAGTTCTGCTTTTTCACAGCTGTTGACACAAAACCTGACATTTAAAGACATTCAAGAGGACTCTACAGAGGAAATGACATCATTCACATGAAACAGAACATATTTTGCTTGGGGATGGTAATATATGGGTTTGTGTTGTTTTGTATCCTGGGTTGCATAGAGCGTTTTGAGCTTTACTAAATATTTTTCTTTTAAATTTCTCATAAGAGGACTATAGAAATTTCTTAAAAGAGGAAACCTGTGGTAGACAAGTAACTCTTGTTTAAAAGTAGTTCTTGCATTGCTTCCAGAAGGAGCTGGAGAGTTAGTAAGCAGCAGCTTAGAAATGAAACCAGAGGCAGGAGATTTGCTATCCTCAAAACTTATTTTGAGTTCTCTTCTAAATTCAGAACCCACACTGATCAAATGGATTCCAAATTTGGCAAAAAGAGACCTATCACCCCTCTAGCTCTGACTGCATTCATTAATGGTTTTATGATAGTTCAAAAAGCAGCTTTTTTTGTTTTTTTTAAGTTTATAGGAGCTTTCAAGATATACAATTTAATTCCTTCTTTTTCTTTCTGAATTTCCTAGTTCTCCTTTGTACATACTGTGAAATGTTGTCATATGCCATTTAGCAGCGTGAACTTTCTCCCTGAAGGGGAATAGTTTCCATCATTACTGCAGAATTGCTGAAGTAGATAAGGTCTCTCTGATTTTCCCATGAATATAAAGAATTAACAAAAAAGAAGTTAAAGAATTCAAAATTTAGCAAGTGTGTTAATTACTTTTCTTTGACCGCTGTCTAGCTTAGAACTTGGAAAGAATGAAGTTTGAAGGATAAGTCCTAGTTTAAAAAGATGATATTGAAAATGCAGCTAAGGAATGCAATGACTGCTAGAACTGGAAATACTAAAGAACTGAGGCGTATAGGATATGGTCCAAAGTGGATTTCCATATCCTGTTGATCAGATGCGTAATTACTTTTTTTTTTTTTTTTGCTAGAACAGATGACAGGAATTAAAAACAGACTATAGGAAACATCGGGACAGAAGATGTTCGTATTGTTTCATGGCTTTTCTAATTTAAGCACAAGATGAGTTTAAGCAATAAATGAAATGGACTGGAAGCAGGAAGACACAAATAACTATTTTAGTAGTTTATTCAAGCCCCTTGCTACCTTTCTCAACTTAGAAGTAAAACTCTTTTGAGGTGGGTTCTGTTCTTGTAAGCACTTTTCTTAGGAGAGCCAGTTTTTCATATATGTGCATTAGGAGAGCTGGAAAGTGAAGCTTGAAGCTTGACTCCCACAAGCCTGCCCGCACAGACCTTGGGCTGGAAGAACTCTGAGAGCAGTTCTGTAATGCAATTCCAGTTGCAGAGCAGATTCCAAATTCATGTTTTAATGCACTTGTACTTTACATCAGGACTTCCCTGATATGTTCCAGTAGAACTAAATCCAAACACATTTTAAATGCAAATGCTTACGTTACTTGGTTCAGATTGTCACGCAAGCTCAGTATGCTTTTCAGAAAGTTTTTATAGATTTAAGAAGTCACTTTACCTCATTTGAGTTTGAAGGGATACACTTTGCTGGAAAGACCAGAAATGAAGAACTAAAGAGGTGAATGCCCACTTTTCTGCAGGCAGGAATATACTTTTATCAATCAGTCGGAGAGAGATTTGCATTACAATTTTCAAATCAGTATTTTTCTGGCAAGCAGGACATATTTAAAATAGCATTTCTACCATTTCCTTGCTATGAAATAGGCCTAGTTAATGCATAACACTTTACACTGGAACTTGAATACCATAAATATGAAAAGACCTTTAGATCTGCCTTTTTAGTATAATGCCAAGTATAGATTTCCGAATGACTAACTCACATCTGCCTACAATACAAACGTTCGTACCTACCCATTCCACCAGTTTTAGGAGATGAAATAAGGTAAGACATGTGAAAAGAGGACTATTTACAAAAACGAGTGATAAGACACACTGACAACAGGCCTGAGTTATATTTTATTGTTCAGGAGTAGCCAAATTAAATTTAAAAAACCCAAACTCAAAATAACTCGCAAACCTAAATTAAAGGAGGAATCTGAGGCTTAAGATCATGATTCAAGTTCATCAAAGTAAACACAGGAAAGATTTTCCAAAGTACTTTATGGTGTTAAGATCACAACTTTATCTATCCTTTCTCTGAAGTGACTTTTCTGCAGTAGCCCTAAAAGCATGCTCAGCTTTTGGCCAACTCTTAAACCCCAGAGGACCCCTCAGTATGTCTGTGAGCCATCTAGACTTCCCAAAGGCATGCTAGCATGTTGGCTGCATACAAGGTACTACACAAACAGGAGTAGCAGGGAAGTCTGCATTTGGTGCTACTGCTCCTAATTCCAGACCCAATCTTCAGGTGCAAGAGCTTTTCACTTGTTGAGCAACCTGATTGCTTAACCACCAGGATACCTTCAGAAAATCACTGATTTAGGAAACATCATTTAAAGCTCAAGCTTTTACTGAACTTGCAAACTAATATCTATTCACAGTCTGTCTTCGAGGGACAAAGGCCCATAAGAAGTGCTACCTCATATCAGAAGGCACCAAGCATTTTCATGAAGCTAATGAAGACTGCATAGCCAAGGGAGGGACGCTGGCTATCCCAAGGAATAGTGATGAAACGAACACTCTCCGAGACTATGGCAAGAACAGCATGCCTGGAGGGTCTGAGTTCTGGCTAGGTGTCAATGACATGGTAAATGAAGGGAAGTTTGTTGATGTTAATGGCATGGCTCTACAGTACTTCAATTGGGATCGTGCCCAGCCAAACGGGGGGAAGCGCGAAAATTGTGTCTTCTTTTCAACACAAGGCAAGTGGGTGGATGAGGTCTGCCGTACTGCCAAAAGATATATTTGTGAATTTCTGATCCCATAATTCCATATACAAGTGATCATGACTATATTTTGGGTTATTAACGTGCCATTTTTTTCTTGTTAGCAGTCCCTCCCACTTAGACAGTGGTGAGTTAAAAATATCCATCTCTTGCATTGTACTCAGTCTTTCCTGAAACAGAATTTTTCTTCATTAATTTATTTTCTATTTAGATGCTTAAAATGTTACATGTAGTGTGTGCTTTCATCATGTACAGGAATACATGCTATGTTTTGATCCATATTGCATCATATTTCGCCATGTTCTTTCAGCCTGGTGTTCAGGTTACTGGGGTTCACCTTCACTTCTGCACTTTGTATCTCCACAGTAGAAAGGCATTGGCTTGATCTAGTGAATTTATTGAAAGTATACAAAAAGATTGCTGTATGGAGACATGTTCTATCAGAAGATGTAGGGCTTCTCTTTGTTCCAGTGTTTAAGGAGGACATTGGGGTTTATACTGGGAAAATGGCCATCCTCCTCACAGAGTTTAACAGGATGGATTTGTGACCAAGACATTTACCTATGGGATAGGGAGGATAAAAACAAAAAGTCTGATGATAATTTTTAAAGCACACAGAGTTAAATAAGATAGACTGCTACAAAATGGGTGAAGTAGTTATTCTAAATATCAGGTTGAAGCATGGTTGCTTCTAAATGTCTCAATTATGGTTGAATATTAGATGTCACTTGGAACATTCCTGTAGAAGAAACCAACCTGGGACTAGATCATACCGTTAGTATGTAATCCCTTAGAAAGATGTGCAAATGCCTCTCCTGCAGGATCAGAATGAGGCTTTATAATTCAGGCATGAATGGAGAGGAAGGGTCCCCTTTCAGGCAAAACATACCCCCCTCTATCACCTCTCTCCATACTGTGGGTAGCATGCCTTGCTGGTACAGATGAGTGGGGCCAAACCATCACTCACTGGGCCACGTGCAGATTTTCCCATTTGATATCCAACATTTGAGCTGGCTATTTTTTGCTGTTCTTAACATCACAATACATATTTGCCTTCATGTTATAAACTGCAGTTTCTCTGTCATGTAAGGGAATTTCAGTAAATGATTTAAATATATTGTTGCTTGGAGGCTAATTTCTACTTTTTCTCTTTTAATTGTGTAAGATTTTCTTAAATTATGCAATAAATTTGCAATTACTGGTATGTAAATGTAGTAGTGTTTTTGAGAGCTTTGGCATCCATGCAAAGGCCATTATTTCCAAGTGCTTTCTTGAGGATTCAAAAGATCTTTGGATGTACTATACCACATCTTTACTGTACATACATGCCACAAGACAAAATTTGGATCCCTACTTGCCTGAGTACCATTTAAGATGCAAACACTCTGTGCACCCCTGTAATACGTATTGCAGTTAACACAATTTCCCAGCACATAGACCTCATTCTGAGTTGTCTTACTTGGCTCCCAAGTTAAATAAAGAAGCAAAAAGTCCCCAAATTTTCTATCAAAATCTACCAGCTGTGGTTGGGAGGCAATATTCCTGTTACCTATTTTGTAACACAATTAAAAGTCTGCAGTCACTTCCTATGGCTTCTTTACTTCTGCCTGAAATAGCGTGTCATCTGAGCATATCCCTACAGCTACAGGCAAAATGCAAGTTCAGTGCAAATTCAAAAACATGCTTACTACAAACAACTATCCAACTTTGGTGAGTTTATAAATTGACCATCAATTTTAAGATTGACAGCAGAACTTTTGGTTAAATAAGCAATAATGACAGAGATGAAGTAAACTGGAAAAATGACAGAGAGAAACCTGATGTGGCTTGAGATGGAAAGGAAATGGTAGGAGAATGAAAATCTCCTATGAAAAGGCCTGCAATGGGAGCAAGACAAACAGAAAAGAAAGTAGAAACATAGCAGGGAGAAAAACTTTGTCCTATCAAATTAACTGTCACTACCTCCACTCTCAGTGCACACGTATGAAGGGAGCTCAGAGCAAGGATAAATACCTGTAGCCTGATGGGCCAGCTCTGACCCACCAATTCACTGCACAAGTTCTTATCCCCATCCTTCCCTGTGTTTCCTCTTTCTGGATAACACTTAGTATTGCTTATATTTTCCATTCAAGTAGATTAGGCTTCCTTCTCTAGTCTTTTATCTACCTAGTCTCTTTCAGTTAGTTTTTGAAATCCTCTGAGGTCGTCTGCTGATGTTTTCACTGCAAGTTCCAGCTCTGAGTTCTTCATCTCTGCACCAAGTTGCACAACAGGACGCGACTGCAACTTTTAGGTACACGACTGCAAACCAACTCCGGAAAAAGCGTCAACACTCCCACCCAGTGGTACAACAGCAGAAAGCAGAACACAAGAAGTTTAAAGTGCCATTTAAATGGTATTTACTGTAGAAAACACTGCTTTCAGTCCCTTCCAATTATTTTCTAATAATGTTAGCAAGAAAATAGTAAATATTATTATTTTTTTAAAGACTTAATACTAATTTTCAGAAGTGCTTGTCTTTCAGCTGGTAAATGTACATTATTTCTATATTTGATGACAAATATTAGCAAATGTTCATTTTGGGCAGAAAAAATAAGACTTTTTGTTTGAATTCCAGATATGTTACAGGCTCTGCCTTGAAAGCACAGTTGCCTTGCTACAGAGCTGCGTCACTTTGCTTCTGCCATTCTAGCACATAGTAACATGTGACCTTACACACACAAATGCAACCATAGCCCTTTTACTTACTAACATTTCCTCCTTCTTTCTCCCACCTTTTTTTCTCTTGATTTTTCCTGCTGCTATTTATTTTTCTCCATACATTATTCTTTTCCACAGTCCTCCTACATACTTATCAACCCCTCTGGGAAATAAACTTTTCTAGGATGCAGAAGTCTGCTTCTGTGTCCAGATCTGTAATTTAAATCACATAATACCAACTCCACCCGCTATACCATCACTGCACTTATCACTTCCTGCTCTGAAATCCCTACCGAGGGATCGGATCTCCAGTCTGAACTGTTAGGAGCAAGAGGAAACAGCGGGTGGGGTGCAGCAGAGGGATTTTCGGGGTTATCTGCTGCGCGCAGGATCTGGCCCGGCGCCCAGCGGGACGCCGCTGCCCGGAGCGCTGCGGTTGGACCCAAGACGGCGCTGTCCGCCGGCTCCCGGTGCTGAAGCTGAGCCCGCCGCGACGCGCGGAGGGCCGCGCAGGGGTGGTGGTAGCTGGTGAGTGCCCCTGCCATGATCCTGTGCAAAGGGGGTCCTCCAAGAGGAGAAAACTGCCTCTGACTGCATGGCAGAGGCTGTGTGGGGTTCTGTCTCCAGATCGTCCAGGAGCAGGGCTGCAAGTCTTATCCCTAAGTCTCCCTTTGGAGACTTCACCCCCCAGCCTCTGCTCCTGAATTTGGGCTGCATCTCCTAGATCTCTGAAATAATGAGAGGAGGAGAAAGAAGAGATGAGGGACTATCAAGAAAGGAGAGAGAAAGGATTAAAAGCACAATTTTTTTTTCTTAGGGTAGAATCAGCTTTAACCAGTAGTGCTCAACAGCAGCAGAACTAACCCTTTCTAGACATGACTGATTTGTTAAAATTTTAACTATGCGTAATCATAGTTGCCTCTTCTAACTTACAATACTATCGTGTTCTTGTTTTCAGGTCCTTCTTGTGTACATGGTAAAACAAAGCTCCTATTCAGAAAAGTTTACAGTCTAGATAGAAAAAAGAAAGATTACAAACTCCATTTTACACAGGAGAAGATGAAACGAGGAAATTAAGGATTGAAATTAAGCATTGCTGAGCAAGGAACAACAACAAAAAATCTTCTGTCCACTTCTAATCCACTGTATTAGCTATTAGATTATCGTTGTTTCCCACGAACCAGATCAGGTGTGTGAGAAGAATTACAGCAAACATTTATTTCCATGATTTATTTCTATGATTTTGTAAGGGAACATTTACCTTGAGAATGGGGGAAAAAAAGCAAGCCTGCAGCAGTGGATGGATTTGTGGAGAATCCACTTCAGTTTTTGGGATGAGGCCAGATGACATTGTGGAATCCTGTAATGCGTATGGAGCAAAGGAAGCATTTGCAGTCAGAGGTAATGTAGTGGAAATGTAGTGGAAATGCCAAGCCATGGTCTGAACCAGTGATCGAGCACCTGGTGGGCAGGCAGGGCCAACCCAGGGGAGCTCAGGTGCATGCAATGCACCTGAGTGACTGGAAGGGGTGGATCCAGGATCCACTGCTTCCCAGCCCTCATTTAAGGGTTGGCAGTGGAGCTGAGAGTATCTTTTGTTGGAGATCCTTGCCTACCTGAAGCTTTTCAGAGGTAAGCAGATCTTTTTGTCATTTCTGTATCTGCAGCTGCTGCATTTGGGCTTGCTCTTATTTGTTGCAGCTATAGACTTTGCCACCCTGCTGTTATCATTCCATTATAGCATTGCAGGTAGTAAAGAGAACAGCTTTGTTTTTTTTCCATACTTTTCTGTACTTTTTTTCTATATAAATTTTGTTTCTATAATACTATTAATTTTCCTACAGTATTTTTGCTGATATGTTGCAGTTAGGTAACACCTACTGGATCCTGCTGGCACAGCAGGGATGCTCAGAGAGTTAATGAAATCCTCATCCATCAGAAGAAAAGCTTTGCTGCCTTTTTTTTCTTTTTAATCCAAATTTTTCATTTTCCATTAGATGTCCTACTGAAACTATTATTTTACCAGTGCTGAATTAAAATAGTTTCTTTGCAAACATAAACCCTAGCTGCATGTGCATGTATGTAAATGTTCAATAATGTCAAGGACTGGAATCTAAGTCCATAAGTACACTTCCAGTGTGAGTTACTAAACAGTTAATAGCCCCCTACGTGAGTAGTGTTCCATATACCACTACCTCAACCTGAATCACTGACAACTTTCCAGGTATCAGAAGGTAACATGCGAAAATAGCCAATCCACCTTTCTAAAAGCAATCTCATAAGTAATCCTATGCATGTGACCAAACCGTTAAGGAAAAAAGAAAAAGGGATATGCTTATAAGAATAATAAAATACAATAAATTCATATGAAATAGTATGGCAGTGAAAATAGTCCATTTGTAAAGGGCCTGGCAGTCAAAGCATTTTTTTTTCTTCAGGATTGTAGGTGGCCCTTTGCTTTAAGAAAGGTTGAGAAGTACTCTAAAAACATCAAAAGAGTCTTTGTAGTTAGAAGCAATTTCTTGGTTGGCTGGTCCATGTAATAGCTATTTATTGTCATACATTAATCACACTGTAACCTTTAACAAATTATTTAGAAATGTTAATTAATAAATAACATCTTTTTGTTAGAGTGCTGTTAGTATTATTAATCTGTTCTCAATATCATGAAAGACATATAGCCCCAGTAGTCTCATTCTGCTTTCTTGGCAAGTAGCAATAAGTAGGAGTGAATAGGCAAGGTTAAATATGAAACATTGATTAGAAGGAAATGATTACCATATGAATTGAGTAATTCTACTGAAATGTTGAGGGAAGGTGATAAGAACAGAATGTTCTGGAGGTTCTGCTGGTTTTCCTTCCCATGCGTTGTATTAGTACCACTGCAGTGTTAATCCATTCAGTCACTGAAAGAAAAGAAGAAAAAAAGCCATTGGTGAATAGGCAGGGAAATGTCAAGCTTTACGCAGGATGCAGATGTTCTTCATTATGCAGCGTACAAAGACTCTGAGAAAGGAGCTCATTAGTAGTGCTGGGTGAAAAATGCGTTGTCTGGTTTTGTGGTCAAAACAAAAAACCAGGAGGGGAAAAATGATGAAACTCAGTTGAAAGTTTTGAGTGTTGGTTTTCTGTTCTTTTCCTTGTAGGGAAGAAAGAAATTGGGTGCAGGGAAGGGAGAAAGGGGAAGAAGCAGCAAAAAATGAAAAGCTGATCTCTGAACAGCTCTGCCTTGTAGCTTGTACAATTGCTATCTATCTCTTATCTCACCAGAAGAAAACATATACTATTCCGAGTCAGAATGAATATAGTATGCTTATGGAATCAAATGACTCAAGTCACATGTTCAAAGACAGCTAGACATGATTTTCCTTTTCAAAAATCTAGGTAGTCACTCAGCAAGGAACTATATCTGAACTAACAAGGTTTGCTGAGGACAACTGTGTCTCACATGCTAAAGATACACATTTTTGTCTTTGGACTGAATCATGAGAAAGTGAGAGCACACCAACTGCCATAATCTGTGATTGGTTTATACCCTCTTTAGGTGTAGTGTCAGTCAGGCAGTGTGAACTGTGATTTTTATGCTATTTTTTCTTTTGTAGTATGGCTTTCTGCATGGACAGTAAGATTTGCTAGAGAAGTATTGGAAGGCAAGAACCTCTGCTTCTTATTTTTGCTTCACCCCACCTTCTGGCTCAACAGCATACTGCATAGATATGTTGTATTGTCAGGAACTAGGAAACTCTTCATGTTCTTCTGAAACATCAAGATACAGTTAAATATTCTATTCTGAAATCACGTTTGTTATTAGAAGCTAATGAATAGCATGAAAAACATTCAGGAATACGATTGATAGCTACGAGGACTGAGGTCTGCTTTTTAATGCTGTCATCTGTTATGTTTGAGTACTCTGAACGCTTGTTGAATGTTTGTTGCAGAAGATCCCCACTAGAGCCTTGTGTCTGGCCTAGGGATACAAAAGTGTGTGTTTGAGGATTTTTATCAGTTTATTTAGGATTTCATTTTACCACCAATGATAGAATAAATGCGAAGAGTATTGTGAGTTTGATCAGATTTAAAATGCTGGATTCTCTTCAACTGCAGAATAGAGATTCCAGCACAGAAAAGTTTTGTGCCAAGGAAAGCAATTTAAACATGAGTAATGAGGGTACATTGTTAACCATTACTCTTTAAAGATCTATTTTTCATTTTCAAAGGCTGCACAAGCACAGACTATTTTTGGAAGCAACCTCCCTGTGGGTCTGTCTTCAAAACCACAGAATATATATTCTCATTCAGAAAGGAAAGGTAAATACCTTAATTCAAACATCTTGTACAGTAAAAGCCAGGCTTTCAAGGGGAGTCATGACTGGTGTTTTAAGAGTACATTCAGACTTGAGACCCGAGTTTCAACAGTATTCATCACTCAATAACTTATGCCCTTTTGAAAATCCAACCACTTGGTGCCAATGTGAGAATTCAGCTGTTTGAATTTTTTTTCTGCTGATACGGATATATCATTCAGTGAAATGCACTGTTTTCCAGGTCATTATGTAACATTTGATATTAAATTCAGTGTATCCATTCATTTGCACTTCTCTGAATGCTTTTGTTCTTATTAGGTCATAGTAATACTAAGTTAGTAGATTAAGTGACTGTGACTGCTTTTTTTTTTTTTTGGTTACTAAATTATAGAATCAGTAGATGTCAGGAATGCAAATGAATACACTGTTAACATTTTACTGAATTCAAATTGATTTTCAGGCCGAATGAAAATTGGCTGAAGGATCATAAAAAGAAGATAATAGTCCACTGAGGAGAAGTACCCAGTGAAATGCCTCAGGGACATGCATTAGACCTCACGCTATTTAATTTATTTATATGACAAGGCTGGCTCTACAGGACATATTTTCAGTTGTGTGACACTGTAGACCATTTAACTTGAAACAAAGAGACGTAGCTGATGATCAACACAGCAATTGAAAAAAAAAAAAAAAAAAAAGAAAGTGTTTGTCATGGGTCTGCTGCTGTATTTCTCTTTATCTCTTCTTAACTTTAGTAAGCCTGTTATGGGGGCTTGTTTCTATTGTGTCTATCCCTACTGGCTAGCACATCATAGTCTACACAAGTCCTAAGAATTGCTTTGTCATGATTGTTGTAGGTGGCCTTACAAGATGATTTGCATGATGCCTTTTCTGGAGGTTATGTTCCAGGGAAGTGAAATTCAGCTGAATTTAAATAGTTGTCCCCTTTCTCCTGTCTCTGTGGGTGTTTTTCTCAGAGGCACAGCATAACTCATGCCAAAAGTATGGATAACCTGAAAAGGTTGATAAAGCATCTTTAGAACTAAGTTTTATTAGCATGACATGATTTTGTATAATTGTATGTAGCGTGCATTAAGGAAGAGTTCCCACAGTTTCACTAAGGAAATAACATTTATTACCACAAACCAGGTGTGATGTGCTATGCTGGGATGAGCATTGGAGATTCAGAGAGAGAAAGAAATGAAATCACGTCATTTAAACAGATAAACAGTGCACAGTCATGTAAAGGTAACTGAGAGGGGAATGCAGAGAGACTTGTGATATTTCTTCATGCAAATATATTACAGATTAAAGTTCCTTTTAAAATATAAGCTGCACACAAATATCTCACAAGTAAAATGTCACTATGTCTACTATCAATAGTTCAAGCAAGATCAGAATCAGCTCAAGATTTCTAGGAGTAAATTTACTGCAATCTATACTGCACTGACATTTCTGATACCTCAGTGCTGCTTTTCCTTGGCATAAAGCAGCAGTCAGCCCAAGAAAAAAAGAACCGTGTCCACTATAACAACTTTGTAACTTTATCAGAAATTGTTTTTTGTTGTAGCACTTCTGTGGATTTTTTTTTTTTTTTCCCCAACAGCATTGTATAAGGAACAGAATGTTTTCTTTAGGAGAACATCTTTCTCATTTGATCTTCTCAATCTTGTATTTAAGCAATACATTTCTCCCAGTTCTGCTGTAGACTAATGGCATATTTTCAGTGCTCTGTACTTACGCGTTGCTTTCATAAAGGAGTCAGTCCTGGTCATTAATCTGCAAGAACAAGGGAAGGAGCATGTGATTACTTAGTTATTCTGAGCTGCTGTGTTGAAGGAATTTTAAGAAGGAACAACTTTTAGGAGTGAAGAGTTTTTTTTTTTTTTTTTTTTCCAAAGTAAAATGTGGAAGTTCAATCTAAACACCAGCTGTCTGAGCTGTATGCACTGTCCATAGACTGCATCCACTGTTATGAGTGTGAGGAAGCTAATTAAAGATCAGATTAATTATGAGTGATAGCTCATTTTTTTTTTTTTCCAGGAAGCATAGTGGTAATTATTATTTATAAACATTTATAATTATTTTTCTGTCGTCTTTTTATTGTGCTCCATCTCTTGATTTCTTCTGAGTAAGTACATACAAATCATTTGAATACTTTTAAATCTCTCACAATGAAAACTCCATCTTTTAATGTCTGTGGTCAAATATAACACTCATCTTCCTTTTAAAATATACTGGTAATTTCTTGTCTCCCATTTCCAGTAATGCTGCACACACATACTCCTGTTTTCTTGTTATTGCTTCAGGTAGGAGCTGGACTAATGAAAACTGAACCAGATGTTCTCTCATATCCTCCAGGTCTGATGGTGCAAGAATGTCTGTGTTTAACTTCAGATGTGTGAGTAGCATCCCTGGACTCAAGGGATGAATGAACTCAAGAGTGAATGAGAATGTTTGCTGCAGTACAATATAACGATTTTATAGATACAGAAACAGTTAGGACAAGGATTCTAACTCTATGATTTCTACATTGGTTTTGTCGATAGCTTCCATATGCATAGGTGGTTTCCAGAAGAAATGTCAAAAAGACTGTCAAAAAGGAGGCCTACTTGAATCCCATTAACTATGAAATTATACTGAAAATGTTTTTTATATGTAAGGAAGGAGGATAAAATTATTGAAATTCCTAAGAATTAACTTGAATAAAAACTTAAGGATTTTGAAAGTTTAAACAGTTTTCAAAACGTGAAGGATAGTAAAAAGTGACGCTCTCTACATTTTTGCATAGAGCTGAGTTTACCTCTACCAAAGCGATACATACTAATTCCTTCACTTGAAGGATGTGGTGCATCCGTACTGTACAGCAACTCAAATATTCATTTATCGTGTCCTAATGGATCATGCAGAACACAGCTTCAGTCTAATGCTGAGGTTAGAAAGGCATGAGTCATGGAGGCAGAATTTTCACATGAGAAGAAACAGCTGCAGCCTATGCAAACATGTTTTAGTAGCTGCTGAAAAACTGTGATCTCAGAGCTGTTCAGAAATTTGTGATATTCCTAAATCATGGTTTCCAAAAAGCAGACACATCCTCAATCAAAGGGGAGAATCAACATTTTGTTGAGTTATCTGGATGGTTTTGCAATATCATGATCGCTTTTCTCTTGTCCACATAACTCTCAGTGCCCTAATTGCTGTCAGATCTATCAGTACTCAGATCTTTGACAATTGCTATGATTCAGCAAAGCATGCAAGTCTGTAACTAACTTTAAAGAAATGTTAAGTTTTTGCTGTCTTAGGCTTACTAATGTAGTTATACGACCAAATTTATGCCAAAGTTTATCATGGAGAAACAAAGTAAATACATTTGATTTTGATAGTTTAAAGTACAGCTAACATAAAATGAGATTAAGACTCTAATTGGCATTTATGCTATTGTGAAATCAACAACCATTTCTAAATGCCTTCCTGTTTTATCCACATTCTGGCAGGCTGTGGAATTAATCTTGGTCTGCAAGGCTGAGAATCACTGGGAGAATTAATATCTAGTATTTCTGCAGGTAATGGATCTGAATGACAACTTTGAGGCACTGTTTGCTATAATACAATTCTTAAAGCAAGTAAGAGAGGATTTTAAATAGAGTGGATGATTTTTCCCTTGGCAGAATTCAAAACTGAAATACATGGTTGCATTTCAGCATGTTTTGAAACAATTAAGTAAATGATGAGTCACCAAATTATAAGAAATTACTTTTTTTTTTTTTTTTTCCTCAGTGAAAACCTCCTGAGAAGTAGGAGGTGGTTAAAACCAGGGGAGAAGAGTAATCTGTGGAAGAAGTATTACAACTATTGCGAGTGTCTGTCAATTCTGAAGCTTCAAAGATCTTGCGGAGTTTCACAAATGCTTTTGTAGAAACAACGAATAATGTAAGCCAATTTGACTACTGTGGTATCATATTACTGATGTCGTGCAGGCTTCAGGACAGTTTGTAAATACCCAGGCTGCTTTGCCAAACAAAGAATTAGCTTTTTCACACACAGCATAAATATTGTTACAGGGAAGGCATTGGTGCAACTTAACGCGTTATGTGTATATTGAATAACACACCTACTTTTCAGATTTGATTTTTCTTGCTATTCAAGAGTACATTATATCCCCTTGTCACTGAAACACTGCAGTGACACTGTTTACATTTAGGATATGCAACACGGTTGGGATGTCTGTCAGACCAATGATTTCAACATTCCCATGAAGCACAGCTCATGGAGTGCTGGATGTTGCACACTAAGAGGCTGCAACAGGAGAAAACCCAACAACTAGCTTTGCCTACTATACTAATTAACGCTGTTTTTGTATTTCAAATATTGACTTAATCTGTTTTTTTGAGACCTAGCATATCCCTCCACTCAGTCACCTAATAAACATTGTGGAAGTTTCCTTTATCAGAAGTGAATATGTCATTATTCATTTTCTTTTTTTACCCAAGAGTATGGTTACAGCCTGCTTTTATACCCCCAGCCATGTCTGCATGGGAGCTGTCCCTCAATGATGCATGTGTTTTTTATCCCTAGCAGAAGGGGATGATTTACTAGGTGTAATTTCTCAGAGGAACTTGAAAAGCAGTGGGAGCAGCAGGGCAGAAACAAGTTCAAGATACTTCTGTAGACAGATATGAGTGCTGTTAGGAGGGAGGGAGCCAGCCATATAGGTCAGTGTCTCAAGTAGTGCATAAAAACGTTACCCATGGGAGTCAGTGCACTGCTACGCATTGGTGTGGCTGTACTGCCACCTGGTGTGGCTTCCTGAGATTTCAGCCTCTCTTCTGCACTGGGTTTGCATAAAACAACTGCCAAAGGAGCAGTGGGAAGATGCTGTTGCAAAAGCTTCAATTTGGTTAGGCTATTATATAAATAGATGTGAATATGATAGCACAGGGGTGTGGGATCAGAAGCAGTTCAGTGGGTGTACTGAGTAATGGGAACGGACAAGGCCTGTGGTCACCTGTCACAGCCACAAGCCGGGTGCTTTGCATTAGATGTGAGATGGTTTCATAAGTTAATCTCAACTCACCAGCATGCAGCGCTCTGATTCTTGCAGCTGGTCCTCCTCCAGAGGGGATGGTTTTGGTAGAACAGCCTATGTGAGGTGGCTGTGTCTCCTGAGGCCGTTCCTCACAGCAAGAGAATCTCACCGGGGGTAGCAGGGCCAGGCCTTCCTGTCGAGCAGGGCAGCACAGCTGTGCTGTGATCAGTGTGGCAATGACTGAGGGCTGCACCCAGCAGGCAGTCACTGCATTTTGTGATTCTCCACAGCAGTGGTAGTCAGCACCCGGTGACACCCTCCCCACTCCAGGTTTCCAAGTGCCACTAGCAGCACAAAGCTTAAAGAATCGTTCGTTTTTCATTGTTTTCTGGAGCTTTGTTGGGTTCATACCTGTCTGGAAACACTTCAGTTCCCCCAACACCTACGATCTTTTTGTGCTGTCCTTGAAGATGTCAACTCGGTCCCGGGAAAAGAAGCTCTGTGACACACTTGAAACCCGCACGGCTGAGGATGAAGCTGCGGTTCAGTCACGTTTCTGGCCGCGGGCGCTAAGGTGTGTTCGGGCACTCAGCCCGGCGGGGCCGAGTAGCGCTCTCGCCTCCCCGGACTACGCTTCCCATGGTGCTCTCGGGCAGCCCCGCCGCACTATTGGCCGAGACGGCCGGAAGGGGCGGTGCGGGGGCGGCAGCGGTCCGGCGGGCGGCAGCTGTGCGGAGCAGCGCGGTGTTGTGCGGAGCGCCCGTCCCAATGGCAGCACTGAAGTACGCGGGGCTGGAGGACACGGATAGCGAGGAAGAGCTGCCGCCGGGTTGGGAGGAGCGCACCACTAAGGACGGCTGGGTTTACTACGCCAAGTAAGGCGGGCGGGTGGCCCAGCGTGCCTGCAGCCCTGTGCCCGCGGGTAGCCTCCGTGGGGAGCGAGCGGGGGTGTCCCCTCGGCGGGGGGCGCAGAGGCTGCCGCGTGCCGTCCTCTGTGTGAAGGGAGGGAACGGCGCGCGCTGAGGCTGTTCCGCGTGCGGTGCCCGCGGCGCTGCTGTGCGGGAGCGGGGTCCCGCGTGCGGCGTTGTAGTTCGCTTAGTTTTCCTCTTTGCAGGAATAGGAAAGAAACGTGCGCGTTGAGAGTTGAACGCAATAAACACGCTCCTTGGGCTCTTCCGTGTACGACAGCTCAGGCAGGAGGTTTGCATTTGGCACCATCTGCTGTGTCACTGACGATTGCAGCGTCCTCGCTGCCTACAGACGGGGTGCAGGGCGGCTATCTTACTGGGGTTTGTGTTTATGACTTTCCTCCTCTTTGGTGGTTTCTGTAGCCGTGCTGCTTTTACAGCCATTCTGCTAGAAGCTGCAAAGGTTACTCTCTTCCTCAGAAAGGGGGAAAAGTACCGTGTGATCTCACCTGTGCTGAGCTGACTTCATCCCCTGAGTTCAGGAGCCGTGCAGGTGTGATGCTGAGGGACGTGGTTAGTGGGCGTGTGTTGCAGTTGGGCTAGGTGAGCTTAGCGGTCTTCTGCAACCTTAATGGTTCTGTAATTCAGATTCCCAAACAGCCGACAAAATACCTTTGAGTTTATCTGAAGCTTTGTTTATAAACGCTGCGGATTTGTTAGGTGTTTGTTTGTCTTGGGCCCAGCTCCTGTAAATTTATTTAGATGTCAAGAACTCTTTGAAAAACAAATTGCTTGCTGAGAATGGCCAGCCTACAGGTTGTTGTGCAATTAATTCAGCCGTATCTATCCAGTTTGTTAGTGGTTGTGAAACTGAAGTAATGCCATTTACATCAGTAGTGTGATGCGTCCTTACTAGCTGAGAATGTTTCCCAGCATGTCTAAACATAGCTGGGATGGTGTTGCAGTACTGTTGCTTTCAGTGCGAGCTCTACACCTGTGTTAGTTCTGCAAACTCTGGAAATCTGTTTTCATGCCTCATTAACAACATGAACTTTAAACTGGAATAGGGATACTTTAGTTTAAGGCTTTTAAAGCTCTTTGTGATGAGTCAGTTCCGTGCCTAGCTGGTTACCAAAGCTTGGTGGGCATGCGCTTGTTAAGCTGTGGTAAGGTGGTGATGTATTCGTATCAGACAGCAGGATCTCAGGATCTTATTTATCTGTGCTATAAGAACATCCTGAAGTGTGAGTGCTGCTGTGGGTCAAACAGGCACTTACTGAATCTCAGACCACCAGCTGTGGTTACTGTGATAGAAAACGCTGTGAACTGCATGGTTGTTGTAAGAAGGAAGAGTTGCATATGTTGTGTGCATTTTGCTGCTTGCACTTGATCTAGCGATTTTTTTTGTGTATCTATCAATAACGCTGTCAGTTTTTATTTTGGACTTGAGCAGCTCTCAGCAGGGGCATTTTTAAGAATGATCCCATCCTGAGGCTGAATTCTACCAGAAAAAGCATTATTAGACATTTTTTTTAAAACTCAACCTTTTTTTTTTTTTTTTTCCTCTACAGTCACCTGGAAGAAAAAACACAGTGGGAACATCCTAAGTCTGGGAAGAGGAAACGTGTTGCAGGAGGTTTGTGTTAAGCTTTTGTAATGAAGTGAGATTATGTTACAGAAATCAGTTGAAGATTATGCAGGAGCTGTATTGATCTCTCACCTAAACAAGCTGAGGCTGGAAAATATAGCTGATTTCAATGGGGTATTACTGATGTGATTGTGTACATGTAGAGTGGTCGCTTTGCAGATATATGGATTTCTAATATTGTTCCAGAAAGCCAAATACTGAGTCTAGGATAGAGGTATTCATAGTAGTGGCTTGCTACAGGCTTGGATTCTCAGATTGGATTCTTGTATCCTAGTGTTTTTAGATATTATTTATAGTTAGGTTATCTTTGTAACTGCCCATCCAAGAGTGTCTCTGGCATAGAGGGAAGTCACATTAGTCCCAGTTTTTTCTCATTTTCCCTAACTGTTTTATGTCAGAACAGAAGATACCCTGTCTTGCAGAACTCTTCCAAAGCCCTGAGATTTCTGAAAGGCCCTGGATCAGATCTTCCCAGAAGCTTCTGTGCAGTGTATTTAGGGATACTTCTGTGAAATAGGGAACTGAAGCCAAAAAACCTCACGATGCCATCTTTACCTTATCTGAGCTAGAGTGTGGTTTTGGAGAAAATAAGACTTTGTATTCATTGGTAGGATTTTTGAGTAGGTTGACTGACTGGATATTGTAAGAGAAAGCTTAACTAAATGCTTTTGAAAAAAAAAAAAAAAAAAGAGATTGCAAACAAAGCTTCTCATCTGAAGTGTTTTGTGTAAATGGATAAATGGTGCAGAAATCTAATATTTTAAACACGCTGATCCTATATAGGTAATAATATAAAAGTCCCTGTTGTGCCTTGTTTGGGTATTGAAAAAGGAGCATGGCATAAAAGAACATACCAGGTGATACTGTTACTATGCAGCTGAGGTTTTGTGATTTATACTTTGCTTGTATTATTGTGTAGAAGAATTAAAGCCCTTAAGGAAGGTCTGTTGACAGTCCATATTTGTTTTGCTTATGAGACTATAACTTAAATGTTCCTACTAGATTTTGAGCTGATACAATCATAACCGGCTACTTCCACCTATGTTTACAAATGCTGCAAATACTTTCTGTTCAGTACTTATTTTCCAGCTTTGATTTAACGTATCTCATACCTCCTTCCTTCAGGGTTCTGATCTTCCAACTTTAATGTTGCGTATAACTTTTCCTATATTTGCTTCAGTGTTTTGGCAATTTACTTCAACAGGGTTAGATAGTAAACTGTACAGTTTAGTGTACAAGTATACAGTCACTTGTATATGTACATACTAGAAAGCATGCTAACATTTCGCTGGTTTGTGCTACAATGTGATGTAACCTGTATGAAGAATTACTTACTGTGCTGGTCATTACAATTTTACCAGCTGTCTTTAGATTGTACTTTAGAGACAAATTGTGTGCGATCAAGAAAGCAACTCTCTTTTCAAGTTCTAATATTCAAGTGCAGCGGGTGGCTGCGTTACCTACAGAAATAATGTGAACTGTTGCCAACATCGATTTGAGAAATCAGAAACTTCAAATCTGATTGTATTCAAATGCTTGTAAGGAGGTAATGTTCTTTGTTTTTCCTAGGCCTGCCATATGGATGGGAGCAGGAGACTGATGAAAGTGGACAGGTCTATTTCGTAGAGTAAGTATTATAAAAATGTAGAATGTGGAGAAGTAGAACAGCCATTTTAGGCTGGGTAGCCTTTTTCAGTTATGATACAGTGACACTATCAGCTAGAAAGACTAAGGTATTTTTAAGTAAAACTTTTAAATCAGAATGTAGTTATTATGGATTTAGCAACCTCTAAATTTCCATCTGTGATTTACCGAATTCTTCCATGTGCGTAGAAATAGTAATGTGGGTGGCAGATTGAAGTGACAAATTGTCAGTGGATCTTCAGGCAATGTTTATGTAGGTATATTCAGTTTATTTAACTTCATTAATACACTCTAAATATGTAAGTGTGGCCTGAAGTAGTGATTGAGCACCTGCTGAATGAGGTGGCTGGCCCAGTAAGCACAGGTGCAAGCAATTCACCTGCCATTCCCATATGACTGGAAGGGGTGGATCCAGGGCTTATTTAAGGGCTAGCCTCCAAATGGGGAAAGAAGTGTTCTGTAGCTAGGGACCCTGTCACCAGTTAGGTGACTCAGCTTTTTCCTGTATGTTATTAGTGATATTTGTAATGACACTTTGCCTAGTGTGGCAAAGAACTTAATAGGAGCGATTTCACTGCTCCGAGGTCCAGCAACATATAACTTAAAAATGGAAACTTCATGACTTGGTATTGCTACAATGCAGCTTTGAAGATAAAAGATGGAAACAAAATTGCTGCACTTCTGACTCACTGTAGTCTGAAGAACTGAAAGAAAAGTAAATGAGAATTAAGGTAGTGTAGAACTTTAGGAGGCTGAGAGAGAGAAATTCACAGAAGCAGGAAAGGATTTCTGGGAACAGTTCCTTCCTGAGTATTTTCAGGGACAGGATCAAAAGGAATAGTTACCTTAAACTGACATAGCAGAATTAAGAATATTTAAAGGCCAAAATAACGTAGTCTCTTTGTCCTTTTACTAAAGGCTGAAGACTGAAAGTTACAGCTGTTTCTGGTAACTGTCTGAAGAAAGCTAACCTGTTTTACAGGAAGGTGAATCTGACCAAATAATGCCATTAATATAGCTGATACGAAGCTATTTGTTTTCAGTTTTTTAAAGGAGAAGGGAAAAAATAAAGTACTGAGCTATGTTTCTTGTTGGTATGTTGCTTCAAGGGAGTGGTACAGGTCCCTTTTGAAGAGCTCTGTGTAGAAAGTAGTCTTCCCTAGTATAATGTGATTTTTTTCCTGTGACAAAATACTGTTTGTATGTGAGTGTCAAGTCCAGAATCAAATTGTAATGGATCCGTATACAGTTCCTCATGGACACTGTCACCGTCAGAAAAATAGTTATTAAAATAATTAGCGTAATTTTAACAAAAGTGGGGGAAAAATCGATTTGGGGGCTTTTAAATAATAGACTGGAGTAGTACAAAACAGTGGTTGAAATACACTTAAAATCGTGTGCAAGTACAGAGTGGTCATAGCGGTGTAATTTTTCTGTTCTTTTACAGCCACATAAACAAAAGGACTACCTATCTGGATCCAAGATTGGCCTTTACAGTTGAAGATAATCCAGTAAAGCCACCTACTAGACAAAAATATGATGGAAACAGTACTGCGATGGAAATACTTCAGGGTCGTGATTTGAGTGGAAAAGTGGTTATAATCACAGGAGCAAATTCGGGACTAGGTACGTTACCTTTACAGGATACAGTAAAATGTGACAATCTTTATCTTACAGGCTAATTTGACATAATCAGTTTTTGTCTAAATATCTGTATACTTGTGGTATTTGAACGTATTTCACATCATATTCATCTAAAACCTCTAAACACTAAACTTTGTTCAGCCTTTTGTAATTTTTGTAATAAAAGTGCAGTGAATCTGGAGCTTAGAGGAGAGCCACATGGATGACAAAGTTTTGAAGCAACTGATTTTTTTGGTCTAGTAAATATTGAAGTATTTTATGTCATACAGATATATCAAATGTGACTGTTATGATCTTGGTGGCTAGGACAAGGAATAAGGTTTGTAATGCTGCAAAGGAGTTCCAATAAAATATTGGGAAAGACTTTCTAATAGCAGCAAGTAAATTCGTGTAAAGATTTACTGCAGAGGCTGTGGAATCTTTATCTCTGAAGATATGTTCAGGTTGATGATGAGCTTGAGTTAGAATTCTATAGTTGTTGATTGTTTGAGGCGAAAAGTTATATGTGTGTTCTCTTAGTATTTTCTAGCTGGTTCATAAATCCTTCAAGATGTGCATCCTGTCTAAATATCTGTTAGATGATGCTATTTCTATAGTTGGTGAGTATTTGAGAGATTTTTATTTAGTTGCTTTTGTTTTATTTTTATACTGAAGTTTTGGTGCTTGGGGGCTGTTCTGAGGAGAGAGGATTCCTTCTCCATCTTAACTTGCTAGGCTGTTTGAAGTTCCCCTCTGCAAAGGAGGAGCCACAAATACTGGAATCACCAGTGTGGTGTGGTGACAGGTTTGAACACTTTAGGTAAACTTGGGATCCGCTTAAATCCTAGATGACACCTTTTCCCCACTTGTGGGGACTGTCCTTTTTCCATTGTCTTCATGGTGGGACCTTGTGAATATTGAAAACCCTTATGCAAACTGTCTTTTAGTGTAGGATCTTGACTGAAATACATCCAAGAACATTGGAAAAGCAGTGTTATCTGACAAGAACCAGATGAAACATTTAAAGATTTGGTTTTTTTTTGTATATATTAGTATTGCTGTAGTTCTAGGCTTCTTGTCAGATGTTATTTACTGGTTGCTGTTGCTTAAGAAGAGAGCAGTTCTGGGGTTTGTTTGTTATGTTATCTGTGTGACTCTTAGCAAGCTGCTTTGAACATGTCTGTGTTGTGTAATGGATTCCAATGTGGAGATCCATGTGGGCTTTAGTATGTCTGTATACCGTTCTTTGGGCATCCATGTGAAAATACTAATTGCTACCTTGAGCATAGTCTAAGCAATTTTGGAGCTTACTCCCTAACAACCTAAGGCTCCAGTGGTCTGCTGCCTTTTGTAGATATTCCTCTAGGACTTTTTGTGTACATTTGAGGTAATATTTCCCTCTCCAAGTACTCAGAGAAATAAGTAATTACTGTGTTTTTAGAACATCAGCATGATTTTTTTTCTTTTTTGAAGAGGGGAGTATGAATCTTTCCAAGAAATACTGCTGTCTGTGAGCAGAAAGGGGTTGAAAGAAAATTCTGTACCTGTGCATTTGTCTTTATTAACATATATTAAAAAAATTGCTCATCCTTCTCATTGTTGTCAGAATTAGTTTCATTGGTACATTTGAAATGACACTAAGGTAGCTGTAATTCTTTAATAATTATGAAATTTTTCATTTTAGAGTGAAGGTTAAGGTGTAGGTGGGTAGAGAATGTAGAAAAGTACATTAAATGTTAACAGCAGACCTAGTGTGTTAGTGGCATCGTGCATTCTGGCTTCTCAAATGTTACCTTGCCATTTATATTTCCTAGTGTGTCTGTAACATTGGGAGAGTGCTTCTGCTCTGTGGTTCTTCAGGTTAGGTCAGAAAATACAGATCTTCATAGAATTCTACTTCTTTATTCAAACACAAAAGCATGAAGAATTCAGGTAGGCTCTTTCAGAGACGTGTGTGTAGAAACATCGTGGTGCCATCTGAAATTATTGATCAGGTCACTTCTTCCCACTTTGGTTTGTTTTAATGTTCAGCTTCTGGTGTGCAGCCAGTTCCATTTATTCCTATTCATTACTAAACAGGCATATGGACTAATTTCTTAGATTGCGTACCTTCTTTCTTATCCATGTCTATAAAATTGCTAGAAAAGGCATTAGGGGAAAAAAAATCTGTGCTAGAAAATATAGAATGGTATGTATATTCCATTAATTTTCACTAGCAACTTGAAGAGGCCTAAGAGTTACTTTGTTCTTACAGTACAAGGAGCTCATAGGAGATCAAGAGTTATTAGTGAAACATTTCCTTTTCTTTTTCCTTTTTTGAATTTTGGTAGCTTTCTGCCAGTGCAGTGCAAGTGTGCTTCAGATGCCTGCTCCCCACCTCTTCTATTAAGCTAAATCACATTTAGCCTGAGTATCACTGTGGAAATGGGGATAACCTGACTCAAAGTGAAGCTGGTATAGTAAAACAAAATAAGTCTCCAATGTGAACAGGTTGAAGAGGCAGTAGTTCTCTGACCTGCTTCATGTGTGGATAAAATCATGCCTTCTGATTTTTTCACTAGAGGGCTCTGTTGCTCTTTGGAAATGTTGAACAAAAGAGACCTGGTGCTTTTTACTGTTTTGGTAAATGCTCCTGAAATGTTGTTGTGAATGTATTCTTAATTATCACAGAGGTAGAATTAAATAAATATAAGAAATAGGGCAGATGTTATCTAAGTTTTATTTCTTAAAATATTTGGCGCTTTCAACTATGAGTATAAGCAATATTTTTTTAAAAAAGAACAATTGTTTTTAATATCAGGGAAACAGCGTAGCAAATTTAATATTCTGAGTCTTATGGCGTATGTTGCAGTCTGGTTTTAAGATTCACACACTGACCTGACCTTGAAACTACACATTCTGTTTCCTGTGCCAGGTAAAGTTGTGTTTAACCTATCGTGACTGTTAGAATATGAATGAGCAGCAAATTGTAAGTGCTATGGCAGTATATTATGGAAGGGCAAAATGTGTATGTTCTGTGCAGTCAGACGGGTTCTGCGAAGGACTTCTGAAATCCGTTTCCCAGATTTTTTCATGATCGCACCCAAATTGTAACTCAAACACAATCAACTGCTAGTGTAATATTTTTCATTTTGTGCTATGTGAAGGTCAAAAGACGTGTCTTAATCCCCTTTCTGAGGGGTGCCCAGATCAAGCACAAATTGTCTCTGGAAGATGTAAAACATTTTTGGCTTCGAACAGTGTAACGTTGTCAAATACTGAACAAAATCCATAAACTTTAGTTATAATGCCATTTGTTATAATGTTCTTCTTGATTGCACTTTATCAGGGATGGTATTTAAGAAATAAACCAACAAAAAGAACAAAACAACAAAAACTGTCAGTTGCTGTTTTGATTAAATAGAATTCTCTCTCACCTGGTGCTCGTATTGTTATGAAATGAAGAGGTCTTAGCTAGGAGGAAAGTTATATAAAAGTGCTATTAATCAGTTCTTAAAAAGTGACTCGCTACTCCAATGTGTTTTCAGTCTCCAAATACTTACGGTGTGAGAAGCTATCTTTATTTCTTTTATTTTCTTTTGGACAGAACTTCAACATTAACAGCTTGCATTGTACTGATGCCAAACCTTGGGTGATGTACTTATTATAAACACCTGCTCTATAACTTGGGCTCTCTTGGATAACTGACCTCTCCGGTTTGTAAATAGTAAAAACAGAAGTTTCTGTTTTATTCCTCTCCTGTAGCTTTTTTTCTTTCTGCTTTTGATTCTGATGGTGTATTATGTTTTGCGTGGAAAGTTAAAATACAGTTAGCAGCCGCTTTTTCTTTTATCCTCCTTTATAAACTGATTTAAGCTGCATCCATTTCATCCCTTTGAACAAATGTAGTTAATTCTTCAGGATCCAACATCAACTATCAGGGAAAAAGAATTAGACCTAATACTCATGTTTTAAGTTCAAATACCAGAACAGAATGGAGCCTATGAAGGTTTTGAAATGCACTGTAAATGTATTTATTGAGCTGTATTCTCAGTATCAAATGTCATAACTAATTGCAGTGGGAGTTTGTATAGTTACGCAAACATCTCTGAGCACTGAAACTGTAGAAGGTAACATTTGGACAATGGGTAACTTGATAATTTACTTGCATGTTACTATGATGATAATATTGATTACATCTTGTTCACCCGTGCTGGTGCCTTTGTGATAAATACGGATTAAGTGGCTGTGTGGTCTATCATGTGCCTTTCACAGGATCACCTGTCCCGAATTCAGAAACCTTCCTCATGCAGGCATTACAGGTGTGGTTAGTATTTGTTGCATTTCTTACATCAGTTGAAGAGTACTTAATTCAGTAATGGGTTTTTAAGCCACTACGTGTGGGGGGTGCAAAGTTAAACTCCCTGTGATGATCACTGAATGTCTGTAGTGCATGCTGGAGAGCTTTTACCAATATACTCTGTTGGGAATGGAAAGAGATGAGAAATGTTGATGCTGGAGAGCACCTTCCCTTCTCAAGAAATCAAAAACTGCTCTGTACCTGCAGTGAAGAGGGTTTTGTGAAGGTGAGGAATCCTTCTAGTTGCACGACTTGCTGAGATTACTTGTGGATGATGTAGCATTTCACTGAGGCTGGCTTTTATCGGCCTCTTCAAACAAGGTAACATTTGCTGAATCCTAATTAGAGCAGTGAATGGTCTAATTTGACTCAAACTGAGATCATAGAAAAAGAATAAAACAGATCCTAACATATACCACTGAAGACTTTCATCTTAATAGTATTAGTCTGAGTGTCTTAAGTATGTTCCTTGTCTCTTGCTGCAGTGCATGGCGTTTGGTGGTCTAAGCCTGCTGATGTTTGAATCTGTCAGGGAGGAATAGTTCAGCTCTATTTTTGATCTGTATCACATCTTGTTCTCGAAAAATTGTTTCTCTTTGAACACCCAAACTTTGTTTTTATAATATCTGTCCCTTGTTTTCAGCTGAAATGATTTTTAAAAATTAAAATTTTGGTAGGACTTCTAAAGAGGAGCTGCTCAAAATAGTGCTCTGTTTCAGTTTCACATTATGGTTTCATGCATGGTTTTTGAATTCTTTCCCATGCTGTAGCACCTGAATTTTATCCTCTTGAAGAAGCAGCCTGTTTTTGTTGGATAGTTTGTATTGGACAAAACAATTTCTAAGATAAAATACATCTGTCTGGCTTTGGTCTGTAAGGTTATTTTTCTCAGTTCTATTCATGTGTTGACTTTGCTCAAAGTTTTCCTAAGTATAAATCTCTTTTTTGAATTTCTTATGATACAGAATAAAAACAGCAAGGGGTTTGGTTCCTAGTAACTCCCTACTATTTGCATCGTTTTTTTCTCATGAGAACAGGAAAAAAAAGGGGTGCAGTGTGGTGGAGCAAACTTCTGGCAACACATCTTGAGTGGTCTTTTCCTCATACCTGTGCATCTTTTTTTCTTTCTATGTAATGAAAAGAGTTTGATTCAAAGACAAATTTATTTATTAGTGCAGATTAATAAAATGAAACCTGTTTTTATTGAGAAGGCTCTTTCTGCATATGTTGTAGAATGATGTGCAGAGAGAAGGAAAGAACAGAGGTTTTGCTGAGGAGGTAGATCTTGTGTTGTCAATTAACCAGCGTAAGTTGTTTCACTAGATGAATTATTACAGCCTTTGCATGGTTGTATGTTTTCATGCTGGAAGTGTCTCACATGGGAGAACAGAAGTGGATGTTAGTTGTGTTTGATTTCAGAGCTTATTGTGAGACAGGCGTACGTATATGTATGTAATATTACATTTAACTTTGAATTATTTTTCTTGGCTGAGTCCTAGCTATCCCTGAGATTATTTTAATGGAATAGTTTTGTATTTACTGGGCTTCTGAAAGCACGAGAGAGTTATTCTTTGATATATATTGTAGCTTTTCCTTCATGAACCTTAGCAGAAAGGCCTTGTTGGCCTGGGTGCAGCTGGGGTGTGTGTGTGCTTTGTCCTGGCAGATTCACTGGCTGATACGTAAGCTGCTGTGATCCATGTGTGTAGACCAAACTCAGAATGGATTATCTTAAACCACAGAAGTACCTGTACTATAAAATTTAAGCCTCTACATAAGAGTTTTAATTTTTTTTTTTTAACACATCTTAAAAACCCAAGCTTACTTTACTAGTATTTTAAAGGGCTACTTTTCAAGGAAGTCCAATACTTCCTAGCGGGCATGAATTTGGTTGTACCAAAGTATTTGGGGAATGCGAGTACAGTTATTATCTATCTGAGGCTACTTCTCACAGGCATGACATGTTTTCTTTGAATTTTTTATTTATTACTGGTGTACATTACGTGGGTAGTCAGTATGAAAAAGCATAGCTTAAGAAAGGGAAAGTGCGTGAGGGATGGACCTTCTAAGTCATTCTTTTGCTGAATGTTAGTAACTGTCACGTTAGTCTTGATGTGTTTTGAACAATTAAAATACTAAAAGCTATTTTTTTCGAGCTCTGAATAATCTCTAAAGGGGGGTTCTTTTTTATTATTTTTTTTGTGTGGCTTTAAATCATGCTGTGAGTTCTACAATTTATGGTTGGTCACAGTGATGAAATTTTTTGTGAGTACCACTGCTCTAGTTTTACTCGGGCTTAATACCGGTATTGCTCTGTTTCACATAAGGCTGCTACTGTCTACTTGTTACCTACTGTAAATATTAAAAGGTCCTCTTGGACTTACGTAATTTATTTTTCTTATTGAGTAAGCTGAAAATGGTGTCAGATGTTAGTATTGCTTTTCATGCCCATTTTGATGAATCTATTTATTACTTCTGTAATGAGTGGTACACATGGTTGGTTAGCCAAGTTATTGAACTTCATCAACCTTGGCTGAAATTCACAATGCACGTGAAACTTGTTGTAACATGTAAGAAATTGCACCTGAACGAAAAGGTTCAATAATGATTACTTTTTGTAATAGAACCTTTTTAGCAAAGGATGGGATTGAACTGTATGCCCATGCTTATATTTTCTGGAATTAATTTTACAGGAGAATAACATCTGTAGAACAGGAGTCATCTTATGCGGTGCTCGTTTTCTTGTCCTCCTCGCCCTTTGACTTTCTTGGTGGTGTCTGTGTGAGCAAGCAGCTGTTGCAGTTCAGTGTTGAGTGTATTTATTTACATTGTTTGCATGTACTGTGACTTCGGGTTCAGAGGAATGAATGTTGCTTGAAAAAAATAAAAAAAAATCCTAGGTTACGATATCTTTACGGAGGCTGTATTTGTTGCCTACTTGTTATTTATTCTTTAAGTAGCTGTATCAGATTCTCTAATTGAATTTCCTTTACTTTTGATATCTAAACTTGAAATCATAAAACTTGTGGGGTGTTTTTTGTTTGTGTTGATTAGTCAAAAAGCTGCCTTTAGGCAAAAAGTCACTGCTTGTTTAAAAGCTTGTATGAAGGATCTGTTGTTGACTTGCCATGCAGTCAAATAAATGTGAACAATGCAATATTGTATATTCAGAGATCCAGAAGCCTTGAGAAGTTTTGGTTATGTTCTTCTGCCACTGGCAAGCATGAGAAGTGTTTCTTGCTTCTGTTTCAGACATTAAGTGTGCTGCTTGGGATTTTGGGAAATGCATAATTAATCTTGTTTTACATTTATAGCAACGTATGGCTGCAATAGTTGATCAAAGTGTAGGGATTATGTCCATATCCATGTCCCAGTTTAAAATGGGAATTGTTTTGTTCTGTTATGTTTTAAGAAGTGTACTTGAGAGCTAGTCTAGTTCCTTAGTAGAATGTATAGTTAAGGTATATTGAATAGAAAATATAACTACTAGAAATGAATGAAGAAAGTTTTTTTGTTGCTGTTTTTTGGGGGGGGGAAAGTTCTTTATTTGTTTGGGTCTAAATCCAGCTGCAAGCACTTGCTGAGAGGGATAAATCTTGTTGAATGATTTTTTTTTAATGCCAAAAATTAATTTGGATTATTTTCTACCTTAGAGAAATGTGTGGTGAAGAGCACGTAAAAATGCTTGTGACCTACTTGGCAGCACGCTTTTAGCATCCTGTGTGAATGAAGATAGTGAAGATGTCTTAATTGTATATATTTTTCAATCTAATCTGTGATCAAAGGAATATTGATTGGGTTTGTGTCTGCTAAACACTTAGGAAAAACAAAAAGTTATGTGTCTGCAATGTAAGGCAGAGCTATGCTTAGTAATGGTGTATGATGTAATTTGATGTATAAGTATCACTTAGTAGACTCTACACTCAGAGTTATTTACCTGGGGAACTTGTCGTGGATAAAGCAGGCTGAATTCCTGAAGCGGGAACTGGGCATGCTGGTGTCTGGATGATCTCCAGTGCACTATTCAGTTTGATCCTTGCTAGCCATAGATAACAATAACGCTTTTTTACCAGCTTCACAACAATGTCATAACGTATGACTTATGTCAGAAAAACAGTGGTTTTTCAGAAATGTCTGGTACACTCATTCTCCTGGCAGCTCTTCCTATTTTAGATGTTCATTTTTTTTATGCTTAGGCATTTTTGAATTTAACATTCCCTTCCCCAAAATTGCCAGGTCTAAGTTTTTGGTAGATGAACAAAAACATGTGACTTTAAAGATGATTCAGTCAGAAGTCCTTCAGCTTCTGTGTGGTTTGCTGGTGTTCCAGCTGCTAGCAGCTAGGCTGTAAATGTCATCATCTAATCAGATATACCCCAATTATGGTGGGAGAGTATAATTGATATGTTTTCATGCCCTGCTTGAAGCTGAGGTGAAGAGGACTTTAAAATTTTCTTTTTTTTTTTTGCACATGTCCTTACACTACAGTTTAATGATTTCTGATTCTTGTTTTCCGTTCTTCTTCCTTTTGTGTGGACAGTTTTTGTTAATACTCTTCTTGTTCTTCATCTTTTGTTTCAGAACTCCACCTTCTGCCTTACTTTGTATGTCGGAACCACATGATGGATCATTTGAGTTACATAACAGCTTCCAATCTCCCTCTTTTCTTCGTAGTTTAAAGCACACCCAACAGGTTTGCCAATTTTGACCCTCGGGAGGTCTGTACCAGCTATGAATACCATCTAATCTGGAAAAAGTAGAATTTTAAGGAAGTAACACAGGACTTTAAATTTCCAAGCCCCCATGTCTCTTATCTTTCCCCTCTCTGGCTGTCTCCTTTCGTTTGCTTGTACCAGAACAAACAACGAACTGCATCCTTCCTGTATTCAATTCTTTCCCCAGGATCCTGAAATGACTCTTGTATTAAAATCTTCAGTTGCTTAACTGAACAAATTGTATTACCTCATTTTCCCTGAAGACAGACGTGGGTAGTGACTGCCAGAAATCAAGCAGTGCTTTACTGTGTAGTCTGCTTATCTGTTCCTTTTTTCCCACAGCACAACTGTGAGCTCTTAAGAACAGCACCTAGATGCGTATGTCTGATTTAAAGACACTTTCATTGACCTAAACTGTGAGCTGTTCAGGACAGAAACCTGGTTTATTATTTATTTGTCTTGTATATGATCTAAACTGTTTGTGTATCTAATCTAAATAAATATCAAGTTTGTTTTAAGAAAAGCACTTTGGTTCAATTCACGCTGCGGTACTTTTTCAGTATCTTTACATACAACTGAGTATTTCTTATGAAATAGAGATTAAAGCTTGGAGGATCTAGTGCTTTAGCTGACAGCACAGTATGTCTTTTAATTATTCTGCCTTGGATGAAATATTTCTCTTTATTAAATTTACTTCTTACATTAACGTTGCACCGTTGTACTTGCCAAAAGGAGATTCAAAACATGCAACTAATTTTTTTGTTATGTTTAATTAGGGCTCAGCTCAGCAGTACAGAAAGCTATGATACTGTTGGCTTATAGAACAGAAGTGTACTGCAAAAGTAACTAGAAAACTTCTGGCTTTTTTCTCCATTTTTGCTTTGGTGGGAAAAGCTGTTTTGTTGCCTAAAGCTACTGCTGATCCAAAGAGCAGCTTTAGAGAAAGAGAGTTTGCCAGTCCCATTTCTCTCCACTCAGAACGTGTTTTTTTTAAATGTGATTAAAAAAAAAAAAAAACAACAACCAACAAAAAGGCTTGAGACTGTCAAAGATATTTTTTTTAAATTCCCTGGCCTTTTTTCAGCTATCGGAGGAGGCTTGTGTGAGAAGGTGTTTTAAAAATAGCAGTGGTGGGGAAGGGAGCCCCACAAACTTTTTTGGGGTGAGTTGAAGGATGTACATGGCTCTTAAAATAGCTTTGAAAACCTCGTTGATCCCTGAGTGTCTGATCAGGATTTTTAATAGACCCCGTTATGAATGCTTTTATGATGGCACTTCTCCTTACGCACCCCTGAATGGTTTGCATTGGATTAGCTAGAAACTTGAGTCTTTTTATGACTGGCCTTTGATACTTGCTACTGATGTTAGGTAAATCCTTAATGTTTTATTATGTGTGTGGGTGTTGTGAGTTTTGTTGCTGCTGCTTTTCTTTAGCTTCCCTCAACCTTGTTATAAAATATATATGAAGCTACAATAACATGCACGAGAAAGTTATTTGTTTCCTTAATAATACATTTGAGTAATGGTACTCCTAAATAGACTGATTTGTTGTTTAAATTAAAACCTCGTCACTTTTCCCTTAGTGACTAGACATTCAGAAATGGTTACTTACTGGGAAGTCATGTGCTATAAATGCCATGTCAAATTTGATGATTCAGTTCTGATCTAAGATGATTTGAGGTGCTGCTTTGATGTTAACTTACGCTGTGAGCAGACTTTTTTTTTTTTTTTTTTTTTTGGTACTCTAGATTTTAGTGAAGTTAGGAAGTGTTTATTTTACATTAAGAATAAAAGGAGCGTGTTAACATAACTGTAGTCTAACAAAATATTTTGTTTGTCCCTTATGAATATGAACAGATGTAATTCTGAGAAAAAGAATTTTAGCTTTTCGTTTACTGAAATTGAGACTATAAGTCACACGAAAATAACTTCTAATTTTAGGGCAAAGTTGCTAGCTCAAGTTTCTTGTAGAAATACATTCAGCTTGTTCTTCAACCTTGGTAATAATATATGTAGAACTTTAGGTAGAAAGTTTGTGGGTTTTTTTTCTTCCCTTCGACAGTTGTTGTGCACTGAGTTGCTGTATATCCAGATGCTTATTTTCCCTCTCTGATATGTTATCTGTTACAAAGGAAATATTTTATGAAAATGGAAGAAAAAAAAAAACCAAAACCCAAAAGCACGTTTTCATAAAACCTTGAATTATAAAGCCAAATCCTAAATTCTGATATATTCATTTTAAATGCAGTAGCTGATTCGTGTCAGGCAAAACTGGCTGAGTTGCTTGCAGGAAGCCGCACCGACAGTTTTATAGATAATCAAAAGAAAACATGAGCTTATTCTATGCTTGGAGAAACACTGAAAAGAATAAGCTCAAATAGAGTAATTTTCAGTTGCAGATGTAGTGCTAAGATATGACACGTTGTGTTAATGCCTGCAAATGATTTTAGAATTGGTGGAAAAAAAGCTGCTGTATGGTAACTTGGGCACTGAAAAAGTATTCAGGCAGATTGTTTGGAGTTTGCTTGAAGCTTGATCCTATCATTTAATAGATGAAAAGCAAGGTAAGACATTAAGGCTGAAGCTTCTCTCTTATAGCAGTGTATATAATATTGAAATAATATCGTGTGTATATATTATATATATATAATATTATATACAATATAATATTGAAACAGTTTTGGCATTAGTTGAAATGGAATATTTGTATCTGAGTCCTCTTTGACTGAGATTTCTGATAGCTGATGTACATCTGATGGAAGGAGGAGGTATCAAAGATAAAATGGGCTTCCACTGTTAGTTCTTGACCTGCAATTCTCCTTCTCTTATTTTTTGTCTAATTCCTTGCCACTGTTCACGCACTTAACAGAACTGACTGATAGTTCTGTGACCTAACAACTGAGAAATCTAAGCAGTTTTGACTTCGTTTCCTACTGTGTTTTAATGAAGCTTGTTTAGGAACATCAAAGTCTGTTCAAAACCACAGCTTTTTAAGAGTCAGCATCTCCCTGTATTTTAGGGACAGACATTTAGTGGTCTATGGGAGCTGCCTTTACGTAACTAAAATAAGGTCTTATGGGAAATGTGAAGTAACTTGAGTCTGTATGTAATACACACGTATATCTCTCACAGGACAGTCTGTTCCAGACTGGAACTGTTGTCTGTTACTGCAATACCTGTACTGCATTGTAACACTTTACAACATCAGGGATAGGAAATGTGGTTTTGAATCTGAGCTAGGCTGTGCCTTTGGATAGCTGATGTAACTGTCAGCATTAAGTTTTAACAGAGCTGTAGAGATTGAAGTCCCTGCTGTGCTGATGTGCTGAGTTTTTGAAGTGGATTCATAGCAGTCTTTGGGCAGTAGAACAAGGGTAGATACCAGATCTGACTCCAATTTTGTGGCTCTTAGCTGCGGTATATTTGTAATGTTTACATTTTGTCGTGACTTTTTGTTTTATTTGTCTTCAGTTATGGGTTTACCTTTCTTTGCCTCATATGATAGATTTTTATTTTATTTTTTTTTTAGAGGAACAGAGTCACAGATCTTAAAAATAACATCAACATAAGAACATTTTTCTTGTTTGTCTGGTGTTATAATCCCTTCACATCAAAGTATCTTGAGTTCTACCACTGACAGTGGACTTCTTGTTGGGAACAACTTTTAATTGCCCAGAGCTGTATATTGCAAAGCATAGTGTAATGAGTTCATATTTTTAAGTTGGCTGGATGAAAAACAGAACTCAATCCATTAGTCATCCTGTTACATTTGAGTTGGCTTTTTTCAGTGGCTTATGGCTCCAAGAAAAATAGCTTTGTCCAATTCACACACAAAGGGTGAGGCAGGATCTACCTGTCATATAACATCACACTTCTAAATGAAAAAACCCTGATGTGTTGTTACCATTGCCTGCAAACTCATGGAAGCAAAGGTAGCATTAATATTTTGTGTGAATTGCTTTTTAAAAAACTTAGTCTGTTAATATTTTGGTGTTTTATTTGCGTGCAAACTTTCATTTGTAGCAACTTTAATAGTGTCTCTCTGAAACTTTATCCTAAATACCTCTATTGAAGCGGTACAGTTGTGGCCAAGTGATTCTGATACGTTAATGCATGGTAGTTTTGGGGCTTCAAAAGATCAATAACGTTATGATTCACATATGGCTGCCATCACTCCAAATCGATGTCAGGTACCCTTAAGCTTCTAACGCAGGCAAAGTTGATCTTGATTGCAAAAGATTCTTCCCTAAATCACATGCTGTTGTTGCAGCATGCAGCTAGAAGAGAAGTTTACGTAACTTCAAAATTCACATCACTTTAGCATGTTTGAATCTGTTTCATTCCGTCTATTGCATGAGCAGATTGGGTTTGTTTCAGTAATACTTAGCTATTCCAAGTTGAAATAAATCTAGGGCTTCATAGGAGAAAAGTATTTTCCATTTATACGTAGTTTTCTTGATCAGATCTCAAAAGACAAAAGCATCCAGTTCACTTGCTGAGATACCAGCGGTGGGGCTGTATTTTGGACTGTAAAGATGATTTGTTCCAAGTTCTTCAGTTTTTAACCTTCTTTCAGTTTGTTCTTCTTTGTAGTAAAACTGGATTTGAATTGCCTTTTTCGTATTAAAAAAAAAAAGATACTTAAAAAAAACACCATGCATGCATTCTGAAAATTAACTAGCTTTGCAAATCTGTCTGTTTATAAAGAACTTGAAAGACGTGTACTGCAGTTTAGAATGTAATGCAAAAGTTTGTGAACAATGCAGTGAAAAAACAAACTGAACAAAGCTGTGGAAATATTATACATGTTTAATGATATGAAATGTTTGTGCTTACAAAATCAGTTGTTTTTCACTTTTCTGCAGTCCATAGGTCTGTTAGTGCATGAAAGACCAGGAATACGTAACACACAGGCTAATGCATTTCACTTTCAATTCCATAAGTATTTTGTTCGTTTATTTGATCTTGCTATGTTTACAGTAGTGGAAGGTAAGGAGGCTTTCTTCTGGAATCCCTTGTAGTTTACATTCAGATGGCCTGTGACATAGGGCTCAAGGAAGGCTGGAGTCATGACAGCTTGAAATCGTTACTGAAGCACATGGGAAGAACCTGAGGGCCTCCGGAGCTCTTCTATCAATGGAGAGAAGGGAAGAAATGATTTTGAAGAAGCTAAAGGCAAACAAACCCTGTAGGCTTTTAAGTAAGAGGGCTGAGCTTTTGGAAAGAAAGATGTCAACTCTGCTGTTCATATGTGTTGTAAGTGACAGATCCAAGGTTTCGTGGAGTGCTTCAGAGAAGGGAGAGAAGCTGAAAAAGCCTTGCTATTGTCTGAAATGTTTCTGAATTTCTTTTCCTTTATTCAAAATTTCTTATCTATTTTTGGAATAAAAATATGCTACTTCAAAACACTTAAGTGCCTGATGCAAATTCTTTACAAAGTGCTCTACAAGCTAATGTTAAGTGGGCTCTATGCTGTCCCCTTAATTAATAAGTCATCAAATTACTTTTGCGCTCAATGAATTATTTTCTTTGTTTTATAGAGGAGGTTGCACTGTGTGACAGACCCATACACTCATCTGGCGTATGTTGAGTTGGCATTAATTGAGACCATTAGGTGAAAATCTGTCCCCAAACTCACTGACAGAAGTCAGTTGTGGACAGACAAGGTGAGAGTATGGTGTTGAAATATCATAGACTATGAAGAATGAAATCAGGTGCTAGTTCTTGAGTCTTTGATGTAAGTAAAAGGCTGAAAGGTTTTAAATGCCTGCAGGAAATCCCATACACTTACTGTCCAGGTAGCTCTTATTAGTTCTACTATCAGTCTTTTATGTTCTCTGCTGATGTGAAAAGCTGTGCTATAGTGTTTACTTCTTGTAAATTTCTGGAACAGGGTTGTCCTTTCAGAGTGTCAAATTAGAACTCATTAAGCAACAGGAGTAGTGACCTCAGGAAGGTCTCACCTCTCAAAATTTCCAGGGTAATCACTTAAATTTTATCGTAATTTTGTTTGCTGAACCATGTATTGTGTTCAGAGTTTGAATATAATGTCGTTGCTATTCCAGTGTGTGTATTGTTCTCCTGTCACATTTGGGGAAGCATATTTACCTTGTTCTTTGTAACTGGCAATCCTTAATATTCATGTACATTCTCATGTGCTGTATTTTTAATGTGGTTGTACGTGCTTTTAAACAAACAAACAAAAGCACTAAGAAACAAAACCAAAACCTAGCCCAACAACACAACAAGCCCTGAAATAACAAACTCACAAACAATATGTAGTGGGTGATGATGCAGTATGTTCTCTGTGAAAGGATATTCAAGTTTTTAAGTTTGCAAGTGAAATAATTTTAAGAAGTGTTTGGTTCTTTTGAACTCTGTGAGTTACTCTGGTGGGTGGAATTGAGGTTGTTCTGTTCCATCAACGATGCAGTTTCTTAACATAATTATGTAAATTTCTCTTTTTATTTATCCTACTATGACTCTTCTTGAATGTTTTAATGTTTGAGTGTGTTTTTGTATTTGTGATTTAACTTTGTTGTTTGAAACCACATTCAACATGTATTTTGATTAATGTATTTTCTTACAGAGCAGTAAGGTTTCTCTTCCTAGAACTTAAATGGTTTTGTACTTAAAATACTCAATCACTGTGTAAGGCGTAGGTTTTAAAATGGTTTGCTGCGTGTTGAAAACACTGCTACATTTTGCTGAAGGACAAATAGTGTTGGCAAACTTGATTTGACAGGATGAGTCTGTTGATATGTTTCCCACTATTTTAGAAGCTTCTCTCCCTTTCTGTTATGTATGTGATGCTGAAGGAGGAAAGAAGAGTTAAATTCTGCAGGAGAAACAAAGAGCTAAAGCTATAAGAAGGGCTTGAATACCAAGATACTTCCTAAATCTTGCTTCAGGAGTTTCAGTTTGAAGTTGTAGTTTTCTAAGCTCTTGCCTAGTTACTTCTTAAAATGTGAAGGTAATTAATTTTGCTGCTTATTAGGGACTTTCAGGCCTATTTAGATCTATTTTAAGGACATATCTAAAAATGCTGCCCTCTTGAGAGAGCTATGCAATTCAGTAGGCAGATCAAACTTAATCCCTAATGAATTCTATGATGCAGTCTTCATGTTACCTCTTATTTTTGATAATTTTCATGCGGTAGACAGTCTGAAAAGATTATGCTTCACACAGACTAAGAAAGACCAAGTCGTAACAGTTTTATGCAATCCCTACAAAGCTAATAATTCAGTATCTGAATTGGAGTAATTGTGTGGTTTGGTGTACCTGGATTTATTTTTCTCTTTTTGCACAAATCTAACTGTTCTAAACGCAGTGTGTTTATGAATGAGTTAGTAATTTGTAATGTGAACATAACGAATGATGATGAACGTATCACCACTTGACCTGTGGCTGTATTTTGAATGGAAGGAAGGACTGCTGGTTAAAAATTCAACGAGAGGGTTGTTTAAGTATGTAATTTCACAGAAAGATTCAGAATGCGTCTGCTATGGGTGAAGAATCATCCTCTGGTAGAGCCAAGAGGAGCAAGTAGTAGAGGGAAGGTTTTAGTCACTGGCTTTGCAAGAAAAATCAAAGTGGTATTATTAACTGAATTTGGAGTTTGTAATTAGTTCAGTTTCAATCGTTCTCAGTTTAATTTATAATCAAGTTATGAACTGTAAATGAGAATGACATGGAATTTATTATTTTGTGTAAAGTGTGACATGGGGTATGGTTAGCTAAACATCATCGTACTTAGCAAATTAAACTGGCTGTCTTTGTATGACAGTACAATAAATATTCCCAGGCATTTCTCTAGTTTTTAGTAGTATGGCAGGATGTTAAGAATTTGTTTTCTTTTGTGCAAAATAGGAAGCATACAGTTAGCTAATAGTGCTGTGGTATGATGTGTCTTCAGTTATATGAAAAATTCTAATTAAATACTCTTAAAGTAGAATTAGGAACAGGGGAAGTCTTTGCTCATGCTGTAGCTGAATTCATGTGCATACAATGAATTACCCAGGTAATTAAAGTTGCTTGGTACAATGAATGGCTTTAAAAGAGATGGAAGAAAATTACTTGGACTTAAATAGCATAAGTATGTAATTGCAGAAAATGGTCTAAATTTGTCTTGGAGTCTCTTGTTTCTATAATGGAAGTTACATCTTGTGCTCTGAGTTTTGTTGCTTCAGGGTGTTTTGGAAGTGAGACAGCCTATCTTAATAGGTTTTTTTGGTAAACAAATTTTAAAATGAAAACATGAACGTGCTTTAAATATTATAAAGCTAAAACAAATACCTCTTCTCCTTGACTTATTCACATGCTTAAATTGCTAGGCATTTCAGTTCGATTCTTCATTTTCTAGTTTAAGCTTGTCTAATTTGAACTCATTAAGTTGTGTTATGCTTCTTTGAGATAGTTTCATTGTTAGAGTTTTCCATGAAAATGGGCACCCAGTGGTACTATTCAATAGATCACAAACATGGAATAGCTCACCCTGATAGAAACCTAGTTTCTGGCTCAAGTCTCTGCGCTTCGTAAGCTTTCTGCGCTCCCAAGAACTCATCAGTCTCCTGTTGTAAATTGTCACAGATCTTTCTAATTAAATAAAGTTTATCTTGGACCAGCTTGTAGGCAGCTTTTCGTTAATGAATTGGGCAGCAAAACAGAGCACACTTACATAGCCTGCATATGATGCAAGGGTGGATAGCTGCAGCTCTTGGTGGATAATTCCATAATTTGAATTGATCTCATTAAATTTCAAGACAGTCCCAAATTAACAAATGGAAATTAATCTGAAGTGCCTTTTTGGAACGGAAAAATTAAGTGCCCAGATTGAGAATGGGGAAGAACTGATTAATAGTATTACCTGAAAGTTTATATACAGAGGCTAAGAAATTCACTGTAAATTTTTCCTGTGTGAAAGGAGAAAACAGGGATATTCATTAATGCTGCACTCCAGTAAAGTGTGAATTATCTTTCTTCTTGTTTTGGACTTGGAAAGAATGTGCTTGCAGACTGTCATGCCTACTGGTTTACCCAAAAGAAGGACTTTTTTTTCATGGATTGGTTTTTTATTGTATCATCAGGTTCATCCAGTGAACCATTGAGTCTATGATACCCAGCGTATCAAAACTGCATGGTAGTCAGTTGGTTATTCATGAGACAATTGTGAGAATTTGCTAGGCATTAGGTGATGAAAAAATGAGGTTACTGTACACAGATTATTTGAACAAAATCTTTGCAAAGATTTTAAACTGCTTGTATAGTAAAATGCTGTAGTAGAAGTGTCTGACAGGTTGGGTAGTGCTGTGTAAAAGGAGCAGTTATCTCCATATGATTTTTACTGTTGTTACCTCTTATGTCCCTCTGGGTGATCACTGCTGCCACAGGTGGCTCTCAAACTGATGAGCCAAAGGCCAAGTGCGTCTGTAGTGCCCGGAACTTGGTCTTACAGTACTCTTATCACTTTCATTGTGCTCTTGCCAGATGTAACAGGTTTGCAGTCTTACTGTTTGGTTTATTCCTGCTTGTTCCTCACAGTTAAACAAGTAAGGAACTAAGTAGAGTTCTACTTTCTAACTGATGAAGACAGGGAGAGAAATCGGAATCTGTGTTTTGAAGATCCCAAGCCTATCTTGAGCAAGATGCAAGATGCAATTACAGTCCCAATGACCTGCTTAAAGTGACATCTGTACTTGGAACAGCTGGGCCCAAGTGACCAGCAAGCTTGTAGTCAGACAGCAGGTAGTGTTAGAGTACTTCAGTATGTGCCTTACCTGTTTTTCTAATGACATAGCTCTCTTTTGTTACTGGGATCTGTTTCTGACTAGGAAAATGTTTTATCCTAGGTTTTGAAACTGCAAAGTCTTTTGCGCTGCATGGGGCTTACGTTGTCCTGGCCTGCAGAAATATGTCAAGAGCCAATGATGCTGTGCAACGCATTCTTCAGGAATGGGTAAGTGAATGCTTATAATGTCCAACATTAAACTGTGTTTGTCAGTATATGAAATCTTTTTTGATGCACAAGCAGTTAAATAGGTACTTATGTTGCTATGCAAGAATCTAAGGAAAAGGGCATTTGTCTTACTTTGTAATATACAGTTTGGTCACTTCTGGTTCAGTGGTGGAGATTTTTCATTTCATATGATTTTTCTGGATTGTAAGGCTTGACATATTGTTATATAAGAATATACAACAGCTTTGTGAGTTTGAAAGAACCACTGAGGCACATTTCATAGTTCAAAGGACAGGGCAATTCCGGAACCAAAGTCTATAACAAGCTGAAGGAGAATGTACTCACTGAGGTATCAGACAGCCATTTGTTTGCCCGTAGTTTTTGTACTATGGGAGATTACAGAGAATCATTCTTATACTTCTGGAAAACCAAAGGGGTTTTTCTCCTTTCACTGTCCATCAGGCAAAGCACCACTGCTACAGGTAGTTTGTCTCAGTTCCTTCATGTTTCTTCCCTCTTTCATTCATTTTTCTTCCATTTTGTTACGCAAATACAAGCCCCTCGGTGTCTTCTATTCCCTTGTTTCTCTTTGACTCCTAGCTCTCCTCTCCCTACTTTTTTTGGGGGGGGGGGTTTCTAAGACCCTTATTGTCATGTGTTCAGTGTTCTTAATTTATTCCTCATACAAACATTTACTTGCTGGTAAGGCTAGTTTTGTCGAAGTTTGCTTTGGTTGCTGACTTCAGGAGTTAATCTTTTGACACAGTCCCGTATGCTCTAAGTAATAAACTGCAGGGTCAAGTTCTTGGAATTTCATTTCTGTCCTGCTAGAATTATAGTGATGGATGTTCTAGCTCTATTTCTCAATCTCTGAAAATATTTTGGCTGCTCCCAGAGGATATGGAGGAGCATTCGTATTATTAATATACATGTAGTTACTCTACAGATATTTATTAGTGCAAAACGAACAAACAATGCTTGCTTACTTTCTAAACAAGTAATGCTTATAATGCTGCTAACTTTTGTAATGACATTTTTTTTCAAGAAACAAAATCTTTGGCTTTAGATCTTATTCTCTTGCTCAGATGATATTAATGGCTTACAGTAAGGAATTGAGAGGCAAAAATATCTTCTTTTCCATACTTCACATTAAAGCTATCTTTTTGTTCGTTCGTTTCAATGATGTGAAATTCTAAGGGAATTCCTTTATGGGTGAGCATAGGGCATGAGGCTTAAAGTTTGCCTGTTTCCTTGTTCTGGGGAAGGGGTTGGAGATATTCTGTTGGACCATGTGTGGAGGTGTTCAAGGCCAGGTTGGATGGGCCCTGGGCAGCCTCATCTATTGCCTGATGTACTGGTTGGCAAACCTGCCTCTGGCAGGGGGTTGGAACTAGATGATCTTTGAGATTCCTTCCAACTCAAGCCACTCTATGATTTATTTATTTATTTATTTATTTATTTATTTATTTATTTAAACTTAGGATAAAAGATACTCAGTGCTCTTTTGTTTTAGTGTAAAATACCACATTGCTCCCTAATTCTGAGCTTATCTTGAGCATTTTGAAGGCCGTGTGAGTTTAGGAGTACTAGTTTTAGAGCTTGTATTTCTTCACCAGAAGTTAATGAATTTGTAATTGAGTGAAGATCACTGAATTTCAAATTACTTCAGAAACACTACACTTATTTACTAACAGTTTTCAAATTCTAATTGTTCAGAAAATAATCTCATCTGTAAACTGGGTAGCTGGAAAACCTTCAATGCATCTTTGTAATGGCTTTGTTGTTGTTTATTAAGGGGGACTAATTAACTTTGATTATTGCGCTAATATTATGGCACTTTGACAGTCCTTCAGATTTATGACTCTGGGAAAATAAACAAATGAAATGCAGGTGCTGGAGCAGAAAGAATAAGTTATTACTGAACTTTAATTACTTGGAATGTGTAACCAGGAGAGAATTAGTTGATGAATTACAAGAAGCTTAAAATTTACATCAAATTGTAAGCAATCTTGAGGAAAACATGAAACTTGCTCCGTTTATTGAAAACAGAGACAAAGATTAATTTGGTTAATTGATACTAATATTATAATATTGACATAAAATGTTATGTTTTAGCTTATAGTTGTCAGAACAGACCAGGAAGTTGTTAATAGATAATTCTTTCCTAAAATTAAAGTTCCAGAAAAATGTTAACAGTCTCTGTCCTAAGGTTCAGATGAGTTCTCAAAATGTGGCTGGAAGTACTGTGCTAAAAAGAACTTCAGAATATCCGCAGTATTTTGTCTCCCTTGTTCCTATGGAAAGCAAAATAATTAAAAGGAAATGGGCTTACTTGAGCTTTACTTTTCAATTTGGAATCAATTAAAAAAAAAAAAAAAAAAAAAGCTGTTTAAGATGCAGCCTTACAAAGCTTCACGTTCATTTTGCTCAATGTTTTTGGCAGCAGTTATGCTACCTGCTTGCATTGAATTTGTTTCTGAGCTGTGCTATAAATGCAGTCTTTGTCCAACATGTTGAGGCGTAGAAATTTGTTAAATAAGTGCCTGCTTTTCAACTAAATTTCCAAACCCAAATTTTCTTCTAATTTGCAGAAGTACATTTTTGCAACTCAAAAAATTGTTGCTGTGTGGAATGCTAGTGTGCTAATGTGCGCCAAGTGTACCGTGTTAAAAACAAAGTATGCATTTCTGTAATTATAGCAAATATATTACCAAAAGGCATGTGTATACTGTGCTGGCTCTTCTGTGGGACAGCATGCCTTAAAACTTGAGGTTTGAATTTCTGAAAGAGAATGTTTCCTTTTTCATGCCTTTTGTCATCTCACAGAGCATTGTAATTCCTTATGAAAGAAGCAACTAGAGCTCTTAGCAAGAAGACAAAAGAATTAAAAATATGTAAACTAATGTTATTCCCAGTTTGGTACCACTATCTAGTTGATGATCTGTAAAAATAAAGCCTGAAATATATGTGGGGTAGTGGGGAGGTGAAAGATATACAGATATTTACTGTAATGCCAAGTTCAAAGATAATATATGATAATACGTAAGAATGCTGAGGAAAACCATCCAGCTGGTTCCCTTATTGAGTTTGTTTATGAGATGGTGGTCTGGAGTGTCATAAAATATGTCTGTGGGAGTATGGCTCTTCTTCCTTGAGCCTGTTGTACTTCAAATAAATTGTTAGGCAAAAAAAAACCCACAAAACTTCCACAAGGCCTGCTCTGAAACTAATGCCTCCTATTTTATTATGTTGGCCCATGATGTCAGAGGCGGATGTTGGTGGTATGGCAGTAGAGGTTGAACCTTACACCAATATTCCATTCCATTTTGTTGCCGTGTGACAGATGGCAGCAGAGGGGCAGTCTGACAAAATGATGTCTGACATGGAAGTGTGGATGCAGCAAAGAGGTGAAACTGGATTCCTCCGTGCAGAAAAGATGGCACTCGTTGACATTCATAACTTGCTGAATGTTTATGGAGGCCAAGCAGTGAATGTGAGCAGAGTGAGGTGGTGGGTGGAGCATTTCAGCAGCAGTGACAGCAACAGTGGGTCACCTCCACTGGTGCAGATTGTTACGAATGCAGCTTGCAGCTCTTACTTGTTCCTGTCAAAAATGCAGAATTAATGATGGCAAACATGCTGAAAAATAGCATGTTGTACCTGAGAATTTTCTCTGTCAAATAGTGTTATTGTGCTCTTTGTTGTTTATTTCAATGGAAACTACAGGAGGCATTACTTTTGGAGTGACCTACGTGGTAAAAGCTGAAAATTAAGGTTATGTGTGAAAATTGGAAAGCCACATGCACCAAAAATCCAGCTTTTAGGATTTAGAGAAAGAAAGAGGAATGATGAGAGAAAACATTTTTTCCCTGCTATTCTGGATATTTTAAAACAAATTTTCACTGATCTTATTTGACTACCGAAGACAAGTCTAGAAAACCGATTTTAATAATCTATGTCCAAAGAGCTGCTTTATAGGAAGTTGGAGCTACCTGTCCAAGGATGAGCCGTAGTAACCTGCAAATTACTTTAGATAGCTGGCATTTATTTGCAAGCTGCAGTATTCCAGTTATTTTACTACTGAAGTGGATTTTTTTTGCTAATGTTGCAAATAGAGAGGTAATTGCTTTGTATGTAAAGCACTGTGACAAGTTTTAATGTGACTGATGTAGCTAGTCTGTCATATGTAATTTTTTTTTTTAGAAAGGTATATTATATTTGTACAATTTAATGTCTTTAAATGTATAGAGAGAAAGCAAGAGAAAGTGTGTAAAAGCAGATAAAAGAGATCAGTATAGCTTTACAGTTGATATCTTGAAAATGAATGTTGTTATGCACGATGACATTCAAAATCAATTTAAAACTGTTTGATAATTTCTTGCTCAGAAAAGAGGAAATTAGAATTCTAGAGTTATGATTCATTTTAATCAGAAAGAAATTGTCAAACATAAATCTCTCCTTGAGTAGTGAATAGGCTTAAAAGCAGCCAAGAAAAAAATATCAATACTTTGCAAAGGAGGAATGATTGTTCCAATTCGTAGCTTAATTGACTTTAAGGCTTAATGAAAAACACTGCAATGCTGTTTGTACACATAGATGCTTTGACAAACATTGAAATCTATGCTTTGGGAAGAGAAGCTAGGTAATTTATTTTACATTATTATTGATATAATTTTCTAATTGACTATGAGTAAGATGGTGGGATAAGCCTGCATAGCTCATGATGTTAGCGGTATTCTCAAGAAAGTTCTTAAGAGAATGAATAATAAAATGTTTCATCAATCACAGCTTTTCTTGCCAGGAAGCCCTCGTTTATTTACTCCTGTCAAATAGCCTCTGAAATAGATATTAAAAGATAAATCGCAAGTTAAATATATCATATTAAAAAAAGTATAATATTTCTTTTGTAATCATTCCTCAGTGTTAAGCCTACAGCTACACATCAAAGATTAGATTAAAATGTAAAAAGAAAATTTGGATTTCTTTTATGTGTAGAAACTTACGAGGTATAGATGTGACAAGAGAGAATGGCTATGAAGAAAACCAACAAAGTAAACATGACTACCTACATGAAAGGAATATATACTACTGCTATATTCCTTTCACCCAAAGTGTTTTCCACCTAATGAGTGATTTATATTCTTGCTGATTAAGTAACTGAATTAAATTTAAACCTGATAACTGAGTCTTTGTATTCCGATTGTAATTTTACAAAGAACAGAGTGATAAGAAGCAAATTGGGTGCACTTAACAGAGAACAGGGGCACAATTTTTCATGTGTTGAGGACTCTTGTTTCTTCCTCAAAGAAGGACTCGTTACCCAAGTAGTGTTTCAGCTCCACTGGTGTCTCTGGATTCATGTATGTACCAGGAATACAGATAAAAACAGCTCTGTGAAATGTTATTCTAATCTCTCAAAAGTAATGGGTGCTAATTTGAAGCAACAACAACAACAACAAAATCATTTTCTATATATTGGATGTTAATTTTCAGAGCCCTTTCTATAAATCAGTCAAACTTTAATACATATCTTCCATACTGAGACAGTTAGAACCAACAAAATAAGTTGTTACTGGAAATGTACTCAAGTGGATGATACAGTGGGGTCATCTCATCATGATTAGTAACAGATGCTTATAGAAAAATGTCAGAAAGTCAGCTTTGGATGTTTGATAACTACGGAATGGAGCCACAGTCTCTTACCAAGTACAGAATTAGAGTTTCAGAGGGGTTTGAAATAAAAGGTCTTGAATAATCTCTTTAAATACTGTACTGTAGAGCACGCATTCCTGTGAAAATATTATTCCATTACTGTCATTTATTTTTTTTTTTTTTTGTAATAAAGAATAGTGTTGTTTCTAAGAATGATGTTCCAAAGCTATGTATTAGTGGTGCACACATCATTGCATACATCTTCTGGCGCTCTGAATAGTGGCCATGCTGAAGCACCAAGATAAACGGAGTTATCCAAACCTTGCTATGGGGAAAAGCCCTTGTAAGAAGAGGCCATTGCTGAATGTGATTATTTTTTGAGTGTGATACGGATCTTTTTGAAATGAAGGAATCTTTCAATTAACAATAATTTGAGTAGAATCAACCCTCATCTTACTATCAGAGAATGGATCATGTTGGTCTTATTTAGATGTTACTGTCACTGATACTGGTTGAGACCATTGGGAATTATTTTGGCCATAATGTTAAGGAGTTCAGTAAGTTCCTGTTAGGAATGTGCTCAGCTGAGACGCCTCATGAAAGGGATGTATGTTGCAGAGTTATTTTCTGGGTGCAGGTGGAAAGTAAACTGTTAAATAATAGGCATAATTTGAAGCAGAAGTAGCACTGATCAAAACAGAGTATAATGCAGTCTGCTATTGCACTGTTAGTATAAGGTGCTGGTCAGCAGTTGATGTAGCATTTTGAAGTCTCCTAATGTGTTCTGAGGTGGCAGTTTGTTCCTGTGTGCAGGTGTGTGTTGGGTCTGTAGCTATCCACACGGAATGTCTCACCTGTCAGAGCTATTGATCTTGCCATCTGTGAGAAATCTATGATCTTCAGCTGCTTCTGCCAGATCCATCTAAAAACTGCTGCAAATGGCTGAGCGTAGCCACTGACAAGAGCTTGAAGCTTTTGAGTGATTTGGAAGGAAATTCATGTTTTGAAAAACTCCCAGTTAAAAACATTAAACAGCTTCACCAGCGTTTGCATGGATGGATTGTTAAGATCTATTTTTTATACACTATAAACATATGGCATGAATTTGCTCTCATTACAGATGCTGAGAAAAGGGAAAGGCAAATATTTATATTACATGCATGTTTTACAGTAAAAACACTGTTCAGTTTGTTTATACAGTTCCACTGTTACTGTTTTTATGGTTAGCAATGAAACCACTGTAAAACAGGGTCTGAATTATATAGCAGATGTGTTAAGTCCCTAACTTTTAAGGATGGGCATCCTTCTGAATACTGATGTCACTTGCACAAGAGTTGATGCACCAGCTGCAGCTGAATGGCTCCATGCCTACATCCTGGTCTTGAGTTAGCCCCACACAATTGCTGTACAACAGGCAGGGTTTTACTGTCCAGATAAATGCTTTGATATTTTAAAGTGATTACATTTATAAAATGTAAAGCAGACTGCTGGTCAGTGCAATTGAATGCCAGAGGTTATAAGGATTTGGTATATGTTTGCCAAGCGTTTAAGCCCTCACGTAGCTTATATTTCCAGTAAACATGGATAAATTAAATATGTTTAATTAATGTGATGCATGTTTAATTTCTCAATATGGTAGTAGGAACTTGGAAGTATTTTGATTCTCATATAGTTGATGTTTATGATTCATAATAATGTATGGTACGTGTGAAAGCGGATTAAAAAAGGAAGAGTTCTCAAAAGGATATTTTGGCTTTTATCTACTTGAAAGTGTCTCCAGAAAATGAAAATCTTTGTTCTTTGCTAAAATGTACTCAGTGAAACATGGATTTGTTTGCTATTTACATGTATATGGCAATGTGCAGGAGAATTGCATGGTACCCCTTTCAGTTCTGTACTTTGCAGAGTTTTGCTTTTCCTTATATTTTGTACTCGCTACCCTGCACAGTCGCATTGATTTCCATTGTGCTGCTGGCAAGCAAAGAATTTAGTACTAAATGTTCTCAGATCTCTGCTCTAATTCAATAAATGAGAATTAAGGAAATAGTCATAAACAGATGTTGCTGAACGGTTATTTAAAAAATTTTTTTTAGGAATGATTACTTCTCAGATGATGGTAAAGTAATAAATGCAGGAGACAGTTTAGTAATGTCTGGCAAAATGTGGAGGGCTGTTGGAAGTGGTTTAGCACAACTGAGTTCTTCATGTGTGAAGGAAATAATAATAATAATAAAAAAGTGAATTTCTTTGTTTTTATACTTTGTGGAAGAGATTGTGAGAATATGATCAAGGTGGTGAATAAATGGGATGGAACGCATAGTTTATATTCTGTCTTTAAGCTTGTGTTTCTAGGTTGGATTTGGAATTTTGTGCTAATGTATGAATTCACGTTGCTGTAGACAACTGATAGAAACCAAGAAATCACTGTCACTGTGATGAGATTGCAAGATGCGCAGTTGGTTTACCATTGAAACAACTTTTGAGTTGACTAAATTACTTTAGCTCTCTTAATTTTGTTCACCTTCCAACATCTGATATATATACACAAGTGTGTGTGTATAGTTTAAAATGCAATTTAGAAAGAAGGCAGTGTCTTACCAATATCTTACCTTTTTTTCTTCCAGTCAGTGGAAATGTTGAGGTGAATTTTTTTTTTGTGTAGTTGGTTTCTTCAGCACAGCCATGCTGTTCTTAATCTCGAACTATGGGTCACAAAATCCCTACCACGTGTAAAGCTTTGTAATAATACTATTTAAATGCTGTGTTAGCTTTTTAATACAAAACTCACTCCCTCCCTTACTTTAAAACTGCATTTTATGCTTACTCTACAACTAAATGGCACCAGGAAATGCTATTTACTCAACATTGTTAAAAATCTCTCTCTAGATACCTATCTTGAAAAAAATCATAGTCTTTGCCCTTCTAACTGATAGGGTGAAGAGAAGTTTGATGTTCTCAGTACTCTACTTATACTGGAGTCACTTGGCTTTGATTTCTGTCTGAGCCTTTCTCTCTCAGATTCTATCATCCAAAGCTATGTTGTGTCTCTGACATTGAAAGCTCCTAATTGACGTGGTCCAGGTAGATACATTCTTACATAGACTGAGTTGTATTCTCACTAGTTTTGTAACTCCAAGTTTGGGGAGTGTAGGAGGGGAATTAAAGTGACTGGTTATAATATTTTTTTTTTAAGCCATCTTTACAATTAATCTGATTGTAACGGAAGCTTGTAATATATTCCATTAATGAAGAAGACAAGCTTAGCTTATGGTAAATACAGTACTAAGTGTTTATAGTGCATTTCATATTTTACATGATTCCCTTTATAATTCTGCTTATCTTTTCATTCTAATTCCCTAAAGGATGTATAAAAGAACCCCTAAAGAGAGTAATTACTGCTCTATTCCTTAACCAAGGCTCCTTTTGCAGAAAGAAATCTGAGCTGCTTTTTAAAGAAGGCAGTTTTAAATAAAAATGCAAATAAGCTGCTTTGTAACCACATTAATTACCCACCTAGCCTCTTATTACCATGTTTGTATTGTTTGCAAACACTATTTACAGTCGTGTGGAAATTACCATTCCTGGTCTTGAGGAAGGCTGTTGTTGGTAGGTTGTGCTTTGGAACCAATTAGAGTGAACCTTGTCTTCATTGAGACTCATGGGAGAAAGCATAGCCTTGCAATGTCAAATAACAGCATTAACTCAGACTATACAGGCATAGTGTTGTAATTATATTATTGGCCCTCTTTTGCTTCTGCAATGAGTTTCATTCTCTGCATTTTAAAACTAACAGGCAGCTTTCTTTCTCACTAATGATTTAATATGTACTGTGATAATTTTTATGAAAGTCATGGTGAAATCCAGTGGGTCATTTTGTCCCCAGGTTGGTGCTTTGCTTTAATTTTATAAAAAAGTAAAGGAAGTACACTTCTATTCAGGATCTCAAAGATTTTCATGTAACTGATTTTCACAGAGAAAAGTCAGTTTTAGGAGTTTAGATAATTACTACAAATGAACAGAACGGGTATCGGATAGCATTAGTTTTAAACAGGATATTTATCTGATAATAACTGAATGGTCATCAGTCTTTGCTGAAGACACTTTGCTGAGGAAACTGAATGCCTTGTGGTAAAAGGTAGCTTTGTCAAGTGAAACACAAACCTGTTGCTAACCTAACATGTGTTGTTCTTTCCTTGGATTCCTTGTTACTCAGGAAGGGAATGATGGTCCTTTAGTCTAAAAGCTGCTCAGAAACTAAGACCAAAACTGAGAGACATCTCAGCGATTATGTTTTTGGAGTTATAATTGTTTTTGGATCCCAGAGATTTTAGTTTGATGCAGACTGCACACAATCTGAAATGTGAGTAATTTGTTTCATTGAGATTTGCTGTCTTAGGATTGTAAAAAGCCTTTCAATATGGTGAGTCCTTCAAAGTAGAGGAACTTATTTTCTGGTTGAGATCCGTATGGGGAAGAAAATGTAGAGCGGTATTTTCTTCCTGCTTCTGAAAGTGTACTGTGAGCCTATGTTACACAGTGAAGAAGAGAATTGCTGGATTACATGGGGGCTCTTTATTTATTTATTTATTTTAATTTTTACCATGACAAGTGCCTAATGTCACAGCATAAGAAGGTGCACTGGTTTGGTTCATCATCCACAGTAGCTTATAAAACTGAAGATAGTTGTCTGGCTTATTTTGCTACAGAGCATCATAAATGATATAAAACAACCTTAGGTCAAGTTCAACAGTAACGCAGAAAACTTAGGAAGTAGACTTGCTAAGTTGAATGCTCAGAAAGCACTATAAATTAGTGTGCTTATCAATTGCATTTCAAAGACTTTTATTACTGTGAGGGCAAAGCGTTATGTTTTTGCGTAATTTACTGTTCTTTTCAGTTTCTATTCATCCTTTAGTCCGCTTCTTTCGTTCTTACTTTCTTTAGAGGATATGAGTTGGGGGAAGAAGAGTACTTAGCTTGAAATCACGCTTCTTGCTGTGTGTGATAAGAACTATTGTTTATTGTGTGTCAGAGGAGGACTAGGTCCAAGCAAGATCTGAGTGGTTGTGATTGTTCAGGTAGGTTCTTGCAACAAGTGTTGAAACCTTTGTTCTGACCCAGTGTGGATGAATAAAGTGATTTATTGTCAGATAATTTAACTTGGTAGGTTAAGGCATTAGGGAAAGTAGAAATACCTTTCTGCTGAAAATACATATGGTGCTGCAGTTAATAAGAGGCTGTAAGGCTGAAGTATATAAAAGTTGTGCTTCTGTTTAAAAGAATAAAAGCACATTGTCTTATTCATTAGAAGTTCTATCTCCAAAGCCCACTGAATACGCTAATTTTAGGTTCCCTTGAAGTGTTTTGGGTCAAACCCTAAATATCCATATGCATGAATGTTTTTGTAGCAGGCAGTATTTTAGTTTTTTCTCCATGTAACTTGCAAGCGCAGAGATACCTGCCAATATCTGAGATAACTTGTGTTATTAAATATCAGATGTGGAAAGCTGATTGTATTCTCCTCTGCTTGTTGGGTGCTTTTTTTAAAAAAAATAAAAAAATAAAAAAATAAAGCCAACAACTCTGAAGTGATGTTACTGAGATTTATTAGAGCTGTGTTGAGGGAGTGCATGCCAGATACAACTACTCCTTCATTATGAAGCAATGCAATTTAAAAATCTTTGTTGTTACTTTCTGTTTTATGTCTCGGAAGGAAGTGCTTCATGTATGTGCTTTCCTGTTTGTGCTAGAGGAAAAGCATGCATTACATTTAAATGTCATTTGTCATGTTAAATATTAATTTTGGCTTTTACTTTATGCTTGCCATGTAAGAGCTCTGAAGTGGAGTGGGTTGGATATGATGCTACCTGTGCAATGGGGAAATATGTCCTTTCCTAAAGGTTTTTTTAAGCTGTAACTCATTCCCTTATTAGTACCCTATTCGTGGGAGAATATTCATGAGAAAAAACTGAAAATGCAGTCTACATGGTTCAATTTTTGCTCTAAGCCTCTATTAATTTATCCTATACAGATAGTCAGTGCATCGTTTTGCACAAGCTTTATTGCTCAGACTACAACTCTCTGTCGTGGATAAAAAGAAGTAATAGTTCATTAAACTTGTTTTTCACTTGTGATTCGAGATCACTGAGATACACCCTTAACTTCAAGAGTAAACATTACCCATCAAATAGAAATATTGAATTAATTCAAAGAAAGGAATTTTCGGGGGTATTTTTGGTATAGTTTTGCTGGAGGCACGTGTAGCAATTATTTTAAGTAGGAAAATACATCCGAGTGCCAGAATGCCTTTACCTTAGACTTGCTCTTTGCAGATGCCTCTTTCAGGTGCTCTGACTTCTCAGTAGTATGTCCATGCCAGCTTGGTAACCTGTAGGGTAATTCTGGACTTCTGTTATTCTATGGCTGTCATGAGGGACACTTTGTGACCCAACTGGTTTTAACTGAGACACTTTTAGGTCTTTTAGGCCTCGAGTGTGTGTTGGTGGTGTTTACAAAGAGCTAATTGTTAGCAAAGGCCCGGGGTGCACCATGTTAGGCATGTCCGGGGACCTTAGATGAGATGTACACTGCAGGTATGACTTCACTATGTGGTAGATTGCTTGGATGGTGAGGTGTTAACTGATCCAACTTAGTTGTCTTGGTTGACACTCTTTATGAAGATACAAATAAGTTGCTAAAAGTAAGCTTATGGTTGATATCTTATTTTGCAGTGGTGCAGCTTGTTGCTTACATGGAATGCTATAGCAGTGTAATTGTGTTACAGATGTAGCTAGGAAAGTGCATTTCTCTCTTCTTGGAAGAGATCCAAATTCCCAGGGAGCCGAGGTGTGTGCAGTCTGTCTGTACTTCCTTGTCTAACAACTTCTGCTCCCGCGGAGTGTTTAGAAGCAAACTTCAATGGTGGGTAAGGATTCTTAGGCTCATTAGATAGCTGTAAGCATTGAACTTGGTGAAAAGGTAAGCTGACAGAACTGAAGGGACCTGAAGCTTTGTTAGACATCCACGAGCCCTCATGAAGAGGTGGGAAAGAAAGTTCAGAAAGCAATAAGGGAAAGCTTCAGGCAGGACTCTGGATTCAGCTGTGGTACACTAAATGCTGGAATTTCCTGTAGAAACGCTAGTCCACTGTGCTGAGGAGCAGCCTGTATGCTCACCTACCTGCAAACTCAGAATGGGACATCAGAAGAATTTATGTGGTAGTGAACTCTGTTCCAGGTGATGTTTATGCCTTGTGTGGTCACGGAACTTTACAGTTGTACTTGGTCACACTATTTTGTCATTTTTAGGAACTGCTCGTAAATGTAGTCATGTTTAATATGATATGGTTACAAACAAAGACGTGAATGTATATACTCATTTCTAATTAATTTGTGTAATTATGTTTTATAATCTAGGTGTTTGCAAAGCAGAACATGGTACACCCCATTTACTGTCTGTTGTAGCTAATAAAAAATAATAGAATGAAATAAATCTTGAAACTAACTTTAATTGTAAGTATAGATTAGCTGTAAATTATATCTTTGTTATGTTTATTTTTAATTCTGCAGTGTTGCAGGTTTGTAGAGCATACCAATTAGTGTAGTTATTCAAAGTAATGATGAGTTAATTACTGTAAATGCAGAGTGTTATTTCACTGACAATTTAAAATAGAGTACTGAGTTGCATATTTTAAATGTAGAACTAGAATTAAAGGGAAAAAGCAAATGGTGATGATAAGCAGACCAGCTGATATATCCTATAACATTGAAGCAGCAATGTAGATAAAATAATTAAAAGTACAAAGGGTAACAACTAATAAAAGCTCAGAATCCCATCTCATACTATTATAAATGTGAAAATAAATGTGGTAAACCTATATATTTCACTGTGCGTAAATGTATCACTAGGGAAAAGGCAGTTGACTGAATTCATCTGAAACCGATTACTGTACTTCTAACGCAGCTCGTGTGTGCTGAGTGAAGCCTCTCTTACTCGAGCTCGTCTCCAGCTTGTTGGTAGACATCCACATCAGTGGTGATACCTAAGGCAGTAAGTGTTGTCAAGTTTGTTTTTTGTGAGTGTGTTTAAGGAGTAGAAAATGCCTTTAGCTCGGAGTGTTTTCCTTTCTGATGAACAGTAGTAAATCCTACCATTTTGAGAGCTGTGCAGTATACCTAGGAGAAATGAGCTGATTCACAATGTTTCCTTGAGCATACACACTGTAAGAGATATTAATAGCTTCCTTCAGCAGTGTCCCACTTAGACCAACTTTGAAATGCAATATTTCATTCTGTCCTGGTTAAATTAACCTTAAATTCTCCTGTAAAATAGCATGAATATCTAGAGAAAATTTCAAGTGTACTTTGTATATTCATACCGTAGCAGGAAAAATGTATCCAGGGTGACATTATTTAATTTTCAGCCCAGGATCAGTTGCTTCCCAGTTGTGTGTGGACTCTGTAACTGAAACTGGTGCCATGCAGTTCACTGGTTGGAACAATGAGAGAAGTATTGAAAGTTCTAGAGTCACTTTTAGGGCAATTAGTGATAAGTTGGATTTTTACATATGAAAGTCTTTTTTTTTTTTTTTTTAGCTGCAGCTTTGTAAAAGTGTTCTATATCCAAAGAGATCTGAAATAAAAGAAAAGCTGACCTGTTTCTAGGGGAGCTCTTGGAAAAACAGTCTAAAGCCCTGCTAAGACTGAGAAAAACAATGCAGAAACCTGAAAATCGCAGACACTCAGGTTCATCTATTTGATCGTGTTATGACAGAAATCATTACAGGTTTGATAGATTTACTTATAAAGACTTGCTTCAATATTTAAAGTACATCTATTCCAGCATTCCTCATTCCAAGCTCAGCTGTGGATCAAGATGAAAGAAAAATTAAATTGTATATTGAAGAGCTGTTAATTGAACTGCACTGCATTTAGCAAGGGAGCATCAGCTTCAGGCAGTCAATACTACAGAGAATTTTTAATGTACTGTATCACTAGATTGTCAGTTTGTATTGGAGAATGCAAACAGACTGCTTCGACTGGTGATAAAACCCTGGAAACTTAAGTTGTTGAGGGGAGAAAATGCTGTTACGCTTTGATGTGATGTGACAAAGGTGTTGATAGGAGCAGGAGTGGCTTTTTTTTTTAGGTTAATATTAATTTGAGTATTTTCTTATTATTGATCAATTGATTCATAGGCGTATAGCCTTTTAAGAGGATAAAGATTGTGTACAGATATTTTTAAGTAGGCAAAACAAGTCCTACAGAGTTCTCCAACTTGCACAAATGTTACTTTGAAACTTGAGCCGCTCTGAAAGTCTCATTTAAAAATATTAGTTCTCTGCAGAAATAATTCTAAAAACTGGCATATCAAAAAGCTTTAGAAATGCTTTAGAAAAATGTTATCTCTCTTTCCTAAGGCAGTGTTAATTTCTTTTGTAGTTAATCTTTTGTGCTGGAATTTAGTACATTTATAGTTAAAGATTCTTTTAACAGCTAAATTATTTAAACACGTCTTCTGGGATAACATGGTCTGTTTGGTGTTAAGTATGGAATACTTTTTATTCCATTTTCTTCACTGATAAAAAATGAAATAACTAGAGGCGTTTGTAGAACCAGAACAGATTTAGGACTGTGGCGTTAGATTGAAGATGTACTATTCTAAGGCACAGCTTGTTTCAGCTGTCATGCTTTGGGATAAGATTCTTCTTACTTTTGGTGGTCTGTACAAGGCTTAAAGTCTACCTTCAGAATAACTGGCATGAGCCCAAAGCTTGCTTATTTGTGAATTACCTATTCTTACATGTCAATCTCTGGACTTCTTTTCCGTACGTGTGGCAGATTTCATGTAGTAAACTTCTGAATGCCATATCATGCTGGTGCGTTGTTTTTCCTTAGAGAGGAAAGCCTGTCTTAGACATTGGATGGGGTTGGCCTGTCTTGGCACCCCTGTAGTGACTGGAAAGACTGGGAGTGCCGTTTTTATCATAATACCCAACTACTGCGTACTAAATCACAGAATCAAAGAGTGGCTTAGGTTGGACGGGACCTTAAAGATTATCCAGTTCCTATCCCCCTGCCGTGGGCAGAATTGCCAGCTTCTAGGTCAGCCTGCCCAGGATCCCATTCAGCCTGGCCATGAATGCCTGCAGAGATGGGAGAAAAGAGTTTCAGCACAGCTGTGTGCACGCCACGTGTGAAACTCTCACAGTAGTGGTTTAGTAGTGGGAAGACATTCTTTACTAGTGTGAAAATACTGATGACTTCACATAACTTAATTTCCACATGCTGTTGAGGTCCGATCAGAATGGTAAACATCTTGTGACTTCAAAAAATGAAGTAGAAAAGCAAAAAGCACTATAAGTGCGTTTTGATAACTCTGAGAAAAAACATACTTCCTCTTAGAAGCTATAACTGCAGTACTCAGGATGCTTTTATGCAACTCAAATAAAATCACTGTGCTCTGTGAATCTTAGTTTGAGTATTTGCTTCAAGTAGTAATGTCTTGCAGCATATTTGGTGATTTTGCTGCGCTTGTCAGTGTGAGAAAGTATTTGGTAATTTGACTGCATACAGTAATGTCTAAGAATCCTCTATGCGACAGCTTGACTATCAGAGTAATTATAATAAATCAGAGATCAGCTTGAATTCATACAGAAGTGAACTAAAATTAGTTTGATTTTCACGAAGGTAAATCTTGCGTCTTCTGGATAGTGTTTAGTTGTCTGGTATGAAAGCCTAATTCTGAGAACCATCCTAATATAATATTTACACAAGTAAGCCCATTACAGTAGATGTAAGCCTTGGCAACGCTTCAGCCTAGGCAGCAAAAAAAAAAACCAAAAACAATTAACAGCAGGTCTTGATAGAATGAATGTTCACTTAAATTTTTGGAAGAAATAAAGATTTCTGGATTTCTGTTGACCTCTCTGTGAACATAAATGATAGGACTTCACTTGGTAGCTGGACTTACTTGAATTAGAAAAAAGGAAAACGTGGAAAGGTTAGGCTGGGTTGCTTCCCTGGAATTCTAAGGTTGCTAAAGTTCAAGTGTTAGTAGGCGTGCTTTCTTTGTATGTAGACTAGCAGTTAATTTGTGTGGGTTCCTCCTTTCTAGGCAATCTGGTTGAGAAGTTGCATGTTACATGTTTCTTTATGCACTGCGTGGCTACATGAGGCAACGGCTTTAAAATGTAAAAAAGCCTACAAAATGCACAGTCTGATAACAACAACAAATCTAATCTAAAGTGACAACTGGGAGACTTTCCCAGGCGTTTTTCTCTTTAATGTAACATGACTTTAAATTGATGCAGCCCCACAGTGATTGAAAAACTCTCAGAGCTTGTCTCCCGTGATTACATTTCTGATCTGTACAACTTAATTTTTTAACTTGGTGAATCTCACTTTTGCGAATGAGCAGTTTGTTTATGTTTTAAGAGGGTGAGTTTCAGTGATGCGAAAGCAATGGAACGGCAGTACTTCACAGAGTATTGCTGGTAGTGATCCTGGTCAGCAGCGTGTACCCGTTCTTTATCTGAATGACACAGAAGTCATCTGGTGCGCATAAGGCACTTCTGTGTGTGCCGCTTCATACTGATTTAGTGAGTTTAGTGTTAAATTGACACAGAATTGAAATTAAGAGATGACGAACCTTAGATAACCTTCACTCCCTGTTCCCTCATTTGAAATACTTTTGTAAAGGAATTCAAATCTGTTTAATGTTCTTTATGTCTTGACAATGGGTTCAATTTTTTTGAATGTTATTAAAAAAATACGATGTCTGTTATGCACTCCTACTACAAAAACACCCTATTGGAGTTCCTGAGAAGCAAGTCCCTTCAAATATAATAATGAGCTGAAGCAGTAAATGTCCATGACTGATACATTTTATAGAGAGAAGTCATGAAGAGTTAAATACCACTTTTTTATATTTGTTTCTTGATTATATCTGGAATTATTTCTGTACACTGATGTTTGAGTTTCTGCTTATAATTAAGGTAACCGATGGTAAATTCTGAGTTAACAGAAGCATTTATCAAGTGGGAAAGGAGCACAGCTCCTTTAATCTAGGCTACCTTTGTAGATCCTTCTACTCCAGCTCCCAGTCTCTGAGCTACTGGGACAGTACAGTGGAAGGGACAGTATGACACCAAATGTGAGGAGCATGAAGCATTCCAGTTAGGAATGTGGGCTAGTTAAAGATCTGAAGCTGAAAAGAATGGAAAAGATGGACGAGGAGGCAAATTTCCGTAGTAAAGTGGAAAGGATAGAGAAGGTCAAAAGCCCTTTTTTGATAGTGGCCACAGTCTTTGTTTAGAGTGTTGTAGGAAAACAAATAATTGGTTTATACCCTTTATAATCAAATAAATTGTTGACGTTTGTATTACTTTTGATAAACCTCACTTTGTTCTAGCTTTCTCTTGGTACTTTGCTGGTATGTAAGTACATAAATTTTCATTTACCTTTTCATTTACCTTTTAAAAGTCTGAGGAATGATATATTTAAAGCAATACTTTATAATACATATAACTGCTTCTGGGGCTGCTGTTTAGAACGGTGTGCAGAGAAATGGTCACGGGTAAGAAGAAATGGCCTGTGGTCAGTTTTGTAATACAAATTCTAAAAATCTGTTATTTATTTCTGTATTGCTACTCTCAGAAGCAGAAAATGATACCCGTGGGTAGGTGCAGTGATTGGTGGAGATCACCTGGAAATAAAAAGAAATAAATGCCTTTGAAATGTAGTAGCCGAGTTTTATATCAGTGATGCATCACAGTGTGTTGTAGTTAGGAAATAATGCCTGACTTCTGCCGCTGTAGAAAAGTCAGATATTCAGAAGGTCTTGGATTTAATCTATGAAATGATGAACACTGTACAAGACGAGGAAGAGGCACCGTAGATAATCTTTTGTGATGGAGAAAGGTGAATGTTGTAGTCTTTAGGAACACTTCAACTGCCTTAGTTGAAGGCAATAATGCTCTGGAGTTGCTGAAGGGGAATGAAAAAAAAAAAGTAGTAATGATTATTAAAATGTCATATTTCTGGAATCTTACAAGAGAAAGTAAAGCAGATGAAACTAGATTAGCAATTTAAGATGTCTAATATTAATCCTTTCCATAAGCTGTAGTAACTAACCATTTTATTTGATGCTTTCATTGCCTGAACACAGAACTTATTACTTTGCGATCTACATCTCTGAGAGATTATATCTGATGGTGATGGTGATGATTTCAGTCCTGGGAGCTGCTTTCCAGTCCTTCCTACTGTTTAGTTTGCATAACCAGCTTGTAAGAGTATGATTTCATAATACATCTAAACTTAATTAACAGCTCAGAGCCACACCAAGGTAGTTCTGTTGCCAACTTGTTCAGGTTGTTGGCCAATATAAACATGAATCGAGAGCGTTCCTGACAGGCACCCACAAAAACCCTGGAAATTATATACATGCAAACATGCCAGAATGCATAGTTGTATTTTAATCTAGTTGAGCTACTTCAGCTGTTTAGTTGAATAAATATCTCCATATGTCTTCGGGAATGTATTACCAAAAAAGTAGAGTTTTGTTCGTAAAATTGTAGTTAAAACTTTGCCATCAAGAGAGGGGTTTTCAGGATCACTTTTAAAGAGAAAATATATTTTTAGTATTTCATTGTATTTAGTCTGTTTGAGAAATTAGCTCACTGTTACCTTTTCCCTTCAACTTTTATATTTCAGCATACCCTGTCCTCTTCACATTGCTAATTTGTGAACAGGCCATTCGGTTGTAGAAGATGGAGGAATCGGCACTGCTCTTCGAATAGTTTAACCTTGTTTTTGAACCCGTTTCAAATCATGTCTGGTTCAGTTGTTCGGTCACTGGATTGGGCATGTGAAGCCTCAGATGGACTTGGAAGGCATTTCTTTTTTCTTCTAGTGATGAGCAGTACTGGAATTACTTGCAATTTTTCTTTCATTCCCATTCAGTGTCAACTAATGGAGAAGGGAAATGATCAGGGAATTTGAATAATCACGATTTCCCCCTTTCCTCTTATCACCAAGTCCCACATTTATAAGGGAATGTGCCTTGGCAGAGCTGTTTTGTGTGGCGAGTTAGTGCAGGTTCCTTTGCATGGACTTTCTGTATCCTCTCTCTCATCCTGTGTTCAGAAGCCTGTGGAGTTTGCATTCTGAGACATAACTTATCTGCACCAAGGTGACTGCGGGTTTATCTGGATTTACCCTCCAGGATATTTTTAATTAGATGTAAAGGAATGAATACATTACTTTAAATTATTTTGATGAAAGAATTCTTGCACTGTCATTAACAATGAGTTAAATGAGCTAAAACTTCCCTCTAGTTCCCTATCGTTTGATGAGGAAACAAAGCGGTTCTTTGCATGATTAAGATTTGTGGTATCACGCCTGAAATGAGAAGCTGTAATATATGCTTTATAATTTATGTAGGCTTTTTTTTTTTTTTAACTCCTGTGCAACCACTCTTCTTTCTTGTGACTATTTTTACAGCTGGCTTTGTCATGTTTTCCTTTGGTTTCAACCTCTGACATCATACATTTACATCTGTTGTTTTGCTTTTCTAATTTTCCTCTATTGATAAAGAAACTGATTGATTCCATGGGCTCTTGAAAGAGAGTTGACCTAGAGAATTTCTGAGGCTCATTTAAAAGTTCCGGATCTGCTTGTTTTTAGACTCCTTAAAGTTGGTGTGAATCTTGATAGTTTAGGATTTAAGCCACAGCAAGGTGTGGGAGAGTTTAAAACAGTAAGTGAATCCCTTCAGCCATTTGAAGCGTGCGTGGAGCTCGGAAATGTGGTTAGTGGTGGCAGTTTTACAGGGCTTTACTAGCACTGCAGTATAGCAGCATTTTCAAGAATAAATGCAGAGATGGATACAGTGGGTAGTTAAAGAAACAGTAAAAGTGATTTATTCTTGGAGAGAGATGATTAACCCAGTGCAAAGGAATAGAATTCAGTTTTGTCATTGATAAGGCTCTTGGCCAAACTTCAGTATGCTTTATTTTGTAACAATGGGATGTTTCTGTTGTTGGCCTCTTCAGTGTTGGTGTTTATGTCTGTTACAGAACTTCTTGCAGGTGTCCATAGCAGCCATGTGTTGAAAACCCGAACAGCAATCAGATGGCCTTACAGGTCTTGGGGCCCTTCAAAAGCAATGAAGGATTATATGCTCTATGGATTTTGATTCATTTCAGTTTTAAGCTCTGCCTTGCAACCGTGAAATATCATTGTATTGCAAGATGCAGAGTTTTCTCAGTAAAGTTGCAGGAGCATTATTACATCCCTCATTTTGTGAATGACAATTGATTTCTGCATTTTTAGAGCACTGGGCCCATCGTGCATCATTTTGAATGGCTCTTTTGGAAAACGTAGGGCAGAACAACAGAGGTATTATATCTGGGATCAGTGGGTTGTTGACACGGAGTATTTTCCTGTTGGCTTTAAGTTCAGTCTCAAGCACTATAGAAGCTAGCATAATTGGCTTAAACTGCGAGGTGGGAGATGGCAGTTGTTTGAAATATTGGAGAACACAAACTGTAACACTAATACCTGAAGAGCAACAAAGGTGCATATTCTGCTAAATAAACTTCAGTAATTACTTTAGGGGTTTTTCCTCTGCAACATTGTAATTTTTCTAGTTTATATTCTTCACAGACTGCTGACCACAGTGACAGTTTTGCTGTTCTTGTATAAAATAACTCACACATGTGTGCACCTGGTCTTCATTATTGTTACACTGCATATATGGTAATGGAAGAAGGGAAATTTTCTTTTCTGTTTTCTGCTGATGACGCCTTGTTTTAGGTACAGCATTTCACAAATAGATTCTTCATTATGCGTCACTATCCGTTAAGCAGTGCTAATGGGCAAAAGGACTGCAGAAAACATTCACATCGCTTTTGTAAGAAGAAATATTTAGTATAAAATCCTAAAAAGAGGGGGTAAAAAAGCGCCCAACAAAACACCCTTCTTTATTACCTTTTCTAATCTATTAGCAGCATGAACCTTCTTTGCAATAAAAAAGCATATAGAAAAGCTTCCAAACACAACTTCAAAAAAGATCATCCTTCTCCATAATGTACTGACTAATCAGAACCGAAACATTGAAAAATCTACTTAGAAAAAAGTCAGTTTTGAAAGTATAATTAGGTGTAAGCGGACTCAAGTCTACTGTTAGCTGAGTTCAGTTCCACTGCTTAGTATGCCAAGTATGCTAAATTTGGTCTACTACAGTTGAGATAATATTTCTTCTTATTGATTTAATTTCTTTCTTGCTAGGATTTTTGCTAGGAATGCACAGTTCTGAGAAGTTACTTCCCAGCTGAAAACTTTCATTAAGTATGTGGCTGCCACACAGCAGTGCTGGAGGGACTGATTTGCTGAAGGCAGAGAAATGTGGTGTTCTCTGCAGGGATGACTGTAAGAGCTGAATTGTGGGATCTCTGATTCCATTTCATACAGAAATATGAAATACCCGACTATATCTCGAATACCCGAGATACCCGACTACAGCAACAGGTGTTGGTAGGGTTTGGATTATGTTAGGAGCAGTGGGCTTGTGAGGTGTTTCATAAGAAAGCAAGCCGATGTACCTGAGCTAGGATTTCTGACTGTCACCACGAGATGTCACTATGTTGTTAGAAAGAACCTATCCAATGGCCTGAATATCTGGAAAAGAAATTATATAGTCCTGAAGGGTGCAAATGTAGGAAGTTAAGGGAGAGGATACTTGGGTGCCTTTCGATGAAGCGTGTGCCCCTTCAGTAGGCACGATGTGCTGGCAGTAACATTGCTGTTTCCAGGTCTGTTAGGGTTCTTGTTTTCCAAGGTGGAAGGATCGTAACAGATTTTAACTCTTTTTTTTTTTTTTTTTTAACGTCAGTAAATATAAAGCTTGTAACAGGTCAAGTGAGACTGATAAGTGTTTATTGCAATCTTATTTGTTAAAACAAACAAAACCTGTATATTTGCCTCATGTTGCCTTCTGGAGTGCAGAGCACTGAGCTAGCCAAGTCCGTCACTCACACACCTTGTGGGAATGGTTTCAAAATGAGACAAATAAAAGCTTACATCTGTAATAATCCTGAATTTATCCAGAACTGGATTTATTCCACGTCCTCTTTTCTTATTTTTAAAGGCAATGTCTCAAAAGTAAATTGATATCGATTCAGAACGGCAATTAGAGCATCATAACTTTCTCTGCTTTACACTGTTTGGGAGCGTGATTTCTGCTACAGCAACGCTCAAGCTTTACTGTGAACTGATCAGAACTGGAAATCTGGGGATATTAATGGAACTCAAAATCATATTTTACTGATGTGCTAGGATGTTCTACATGTGTTTTTGCTTTAAAAATTAAGATAAGAGGTTTTATAATATCTTTAAATGAAATCCAAGTAGTTTATTTAGATTCTTTTGAAATTATTTGTATTAAAAGGCAAAAGAAAAATCTGTCATGTATTAAAAAATGCTATATTTAATAAAAAAGTAAGCGCTAAATTAGATTAGTTTCAGGCTACATATTGAACTATGCAGCTGGATTCCTGGTTTACAACAGAAATTGATGTTATTGCAATGATTAATCTTTCTTAGTCTTTTTTTTTTTTTTTTTTTGAACATAGAGTGAAAAACTATTTAGTAATTTTAAAAAGAGAAGCGTCGAACCTTGTATTGAAGTTCATGACAGTCTTCCAATAAGAAACTTTACACTGTTTCTGGGATTTTTCTTTATTCTTGTTTAACAGTGTAAATAGATAAAATCATAGCACTAACCCCTTGTGGAAGTATTGTTTACACATCTATCTAAGGGCAGTATCTCCACTGAGGTTATCAGCATCCTTCATTCTGTATAACCGGTGGGGAGTTTTAGTAATTGGCTGCTTGGGAAACTGGGAAAAAAAGAAAAAAGGAAAAAAAAAAAAAAAAAAAAAAGAAAAAATGAGGAATGTTATTGAAGCTAGTCATACATACAGCATCTAGAATAGGCTGAGGCTGTGTGCGGTGGAACAGTTGGTAAAAAGAAACATAGTAGATGGTTATTAATAGGTGAATTGATACATTTGATATTGTTCAAAGCTGCAATCATCCAGCATTAATAAATCAGAGAGTGCAGAGATATTGCTATATTTTACAGCAGTTTAAATTATGATTAAAATGATTACTGAAGGAAGAAAACCTTATATTTTTGGGTGAAGGGTATGTGGGCTGCATCCTTGTAAAAGCTTTGTGGTGGTGTTAACAAAGGTAGCTTAAAGCAAATCTGCTTAGTGTAGTTGTAGCCGTTTTTCTAGCAGGTTTCAAACAAGTCAGTAACTTCAAAGAGATGGGTGGAGGATTCTTTCCACGTGTGTGAAGGACTATGGAAGTGACTGATGAGCTTAAATTGAATTTTAAGTATTTCTCTGTAGTCTCTGTTAATATGGTTTTGCAACCCATTCCTGGCAGATACCTGTGAGAAGCAGATGGCTCAGTTGCGTTGACTGGAAGCAGATTTTTCAGATGCTTTTTGCTGAAGCTCTCTGTAAGCGATTTGCTGGTAGCTAAAGAGTTACTCATGTTTGATTTTGCTGCTGCATTTAAAGAAGTATAATCTATTGGGCAAATGTACTTAAGCTTTTGTATCTGCAAATGACATTAATTGTGGTGAGGATCTGTTCGTTTAAGAACGAAGATTGGAAAATTGAGAATGATTACCAAAAATGAATCAAATCCTAGAGATTTAGTTTAGATTAGCGAAACAACTTTTTTCTCTTGAAGTTGATATAGCTTCATTCTCTGTGCAAATTTAGGTTTCTGCATTTAACTGAATAAATGTGATCACTTTAATGGTGTAACTCGGATTTTCTCTGTCTTTTTCTGGTTCTGCATTGTTTTATCCAAACACCTTTTCTTATGTAAGAACAGTTCAAATTAAACTAGTGAATCAAAGTGGGATCTGAATACTCCAGAAGTAAATAGCAAAGCTATAACTTTCTAGACCATGTGGATCAAAGAGAAATTAGTCAAATTAATTAAAGGCAAGTTAATAAAAAGAGCTGTTACATAGTACCAAGATACCATCTCTGAATCTGAATGTCCCGAGCCTAAATGTTGAGTTACAGTGTAGGAGAGTATCCCAAGGCACTGTCATATTTTTGTATTCTTCCTTAGGCATTGCAGGGTGAGAACTCTGTTTCTGTGCTTACATGGGCATAGGGTATATTTATTTTTGTCTCAGGATCTGTCATAGTTTGTGCAGGCAGGATTTGAGAATTTGTGGGACACTGCGGCAGCCTGAGTCGTGGTGGACAGAATGAGTGACCCTGTGAAGGCCAACTGGTTTTTGACATTCAGCTTGTTCTTCATCACAACATGATTCTGTTTTCCTTTAAGAACTTAACCTATAAAACTGATACTAAGAGAACTGCTTTTCTTTTGGAGAATCACATGTTTTGAGTTTGTTTCTGATTCAAAGCTTTAATATTAATACATGATATTAGTACAAGAAATCTAGTAGTATGCATACTAATATGATATGAGTAGGAGCCATGAGTTATATGTCTGATTTTCTGTGAAGGCTGTGTTACTAATATCCAGTTTGCTTGTCTTCTCTCATGGCTGAGAAATGTTATTTCCTTGACCCAACAAGTTCATAGAATTTCCCAGTAACCATCCACGCTTGTGGGTCACTAATTTCTTTCGCAGTATCCACACTAAAAACCTTGGAAGAAAACTCTTGTTTAAAGCAAATATCATCATCCTTTTCTCTAGCGGTTCATTCCTTCTAAGACAGTTGGGGGATTGTATAGGCCAAGAAATATTCCTCATGTCTTGTCAAGTACTCAAACATTTGTAAAAGTATACTGAGCACTTTAAATAATGTTAGTGTTTTTGTAAAACACAGCAGAAAATGTGTATGTTTATCTGCATAGAGTAGTAATAGATGCGTGTAGCGATAACAAGTGTGGGGGCCGTGGAGAAGAAAGTAGTTGAAAAGGCAAAACAGAACCAACAAAGCCCCAGCCATCTCATTCTGTCAGTAGTAATTTGAGTTGGCTGCTTTTTGTGATGAAAGACAAGAAGAGCTAAGTGTGCAAAACAGCATCTCCTTTCCAGTTAGAATGGGGCCCAGTAATTGCTCCAAGTTTAGTGTTGAAAATCTGATAACTTCTTATAGATGTTTAGATGGCAGATGGATGAGGCCCAGTTCTTCTGTAAATCTGCTGGTTAAGTTTGAAAGATATTCAAAGTTTCAGTATATTTAGCTTGCCTGTAAACTGCTTTTTGTTTTATTGTAGTTGAAATTAATCACTCAGAGGTTAACTTCAGTTTTATTGGATTATTTGTTATGAAAGATGACCCTAGATTTCAAAACTTCATAAAGTATGATTCTGTATACTGTTCCCAGCAGCCATTTAAATTAATAGCTGATGAGGTCTTGGAGATACAGCTTAAACATTTTTGTGTTATTCTTAATTTATTTGAAATATATACTGTCTTTTCAGCCTGGTTGCTGTAAAAAAAAACAGACCCAAAAAACAACAAAAAACCAACTACATTCTTTGGCAAATATTAACCACTGTGTGTGGTCTAAATACATATTTGGCTAACATGGACCAAGCCTTGCTTTGGATCAAAAGATCTATTTCCCCACTTTTCCTAAGTTGAAATGAACATTTTTATTGTTGGTGGCTTCGCCACGAAGTTCCAGAAAAAACAGAGCACAAACCCTTTTGCACGTAAAGCATTGCGCATGAAATGTTCCTTTGCGTTTTGTTCTTCAGTAATAAGCATTGCATTGCTTGTTTTCAAAACAAAATCTAAACTTTTGAAGAAATCGTGTTCTGAAGTTTTATGTAAGTTTTTTATATTTTTTACAATATCAGTTGAATATAAAATCTTTATAGATGTATCGTATTTATAGTGTAAAAGTTCTCTGTGATATGACCTTTTTCTTTTTCTGAATCACATTTTAATCTCAAGTCATTGACTGGGTCTGGAACTGCAACTGTGCTGAGCTGTTTATCGTTCTAACGTAGACAATTCTTTACGTGACTACTTTTGGAAAGGTTTGACTCAAGGGAGAACCTTTAGTTGGCACTACCTGTGTGAACCAGGGCAGTATGAGTAGTTGCAATATTAGTAAGAATTCTGCATGGTACTGTTTATGACTTCTATTTGAGAAGGGGTTTTGTTTTGATATGTATTAATAGTCTTGATGTTGCTTATATTTTCCACAAGAACGTAGACAAATTATTTTCTAATGTCTCGTGTGTCATCATCTCCAAGCAAACAGATTTCAGAAAACTTAATTTTGTATTTTTTTTCGAATTTATAAATATAAATAAAGATTAAAAAACATAATGATTGTATGCACCGCGCTCTGTTTTTTTCCTGTTTCCCTTACTCGTGCATTAGATTTTATTAGCATATGTATCCCTTTTCCATTTTAATTTAGCATCTCTTTTGCCTAAGTTATAAAATCATACTATGGATAGCAGTAGACCTTAAAATATCTGTCAGGATGTGTTGCATTGCAGGTTAGTATCTGGCTTTTAAGGCAAAATATCCTTACCTTTGCATTACAGCAAATGTGCCCCGCTCCTTGGAGGCAGTGCGAAAAGCACTCCGCTGCTGGCTGGCTGCTCCGACTCGTGTGTCTCCATCTGATCCATCTTTCCATGCAGGTTTTTCTGTCTGGATACTCTTTCCTGATGCAGCCTGTCTTTACCTCCTGTGTTTTCTGTCTGTTAACGTTAATCTGACATGTAGTTCTTGCTTTTCTCCCTTGGCCTCCCAATCCAATGCTCTTAAATACTGCTAGAGTGCAAAACTGCAGGTGTTTTGAGGTAGAAAATGATGAATGAGAACAAGCACAATTTCATGTTAAAATACCCTAAGTATCTGACAACAAAATACATAGAATCAGAGCACTTTGGTGGTAAACATTGGAAGGTTTGTTTGCACAGTGGCACTTGAAATCAGCAACTTACAGAAGTGTTTAATATAAACAGTGCCGCTGAACACAAAGCACACGCAGTTTGGATCTGTTGGCCAAATTGTTCTATGAGGTTTTTGAAAGGCAGGGATCTTGTCCGAACTCACTGTGCAAGTCATACGAGCCCTAAGCAGATAAATGCTATCGACTTGGGAGGCTTTGTGAAAGAAGGGGGAATTTGAGGTATTTACAGAGGCAGAATGAATAGGAAACTACTACATGAAAGAGTACGAAGTGTCAAGAGCGGGAAAGACAAAAAGAAACGCATTGAAAAATGTAAAGACTGAGTATGCAGGAATACAGCACGAATAGGGAGACTGTCAGTCTGTGTGTAAAGAAAGCATGGATATGATATTTGAAAATGTATTTTTTCCTGTTGATTCTTTCTTCTTTCCTTGCCATTGGGTGGACGGAGAATAGTTTGACACTTGCCAACTTCTTTCCCTTGCAGATTGATTCTGGTTTCTCTTGTTTTCCCAATTTCCAGAACTGTAAACAGCATCAAAAGAGTTTTCAGCCTAAGAGTTAGACCTCAAATCTATGCAAGAAGCATTGGCTCTCTGGTGAATGCTGCCAGTGAGATAATGTATTGCAAGGTTTCCTGGTAGAAGTAACACCTGTCAATATGAGCAATTATTTATTTTCATCCTGTTTTGGTTAGGTTAGCAAGATAATTGTGGCAATTTAATTTTATTTTCTTACCAGACAATTCCTTTGACTCTTTACAAACTTTTTTCTCAACTAATCCATCAACTACATCAAACATTCTTATTAATCTTCTATTTCTGAAGGTGGAAGCTGTAATGCGTGGTAGGGTTTCTTTCAGCAGACTGTTATCATCTTGTATCTTGTTCAGTCTGAAAATGAACCTGCAGCATTTGTGAAAGTTTCTTCTGATAATACCAAGTGTGTCAAATTAAAAATGGTTGATCGGGTTTTCTTAATGAAGCAATATTCCTACTAGCAGGAACAGAGAAGAATGCCAAAGTGATACAATGAGATATTAATTTATGAAGTGGCTCTTGTGTGAATGCTGGAATTTGATGGGAGATTGACCGTGAGTTTAGTAGAAACAGAACTGAGAGATCTTTAAGACTGCTACTTGTGCGCAGATGTTTTAAATGTCCCTTTCTGTTGGTAAGATTAAATGAGAATGAAAACTTCCCTTGAATTTGTGCAAAGAATTTGATGGTTCATGGTGGACTGCTCTGTGTCCGCACTGTTTCCTTCAGCAAATCACAGCAAAGCATAAATCCCTTAAAGGTGATGGCCTGCAGGTGACTACCTGGTTTGTTCTGCAACATTTAAAGGAAAAGCACACCTTGTAACTTCTTCATCAAATTTCAAATGATGAGGGTTAGAGAGAGTACGGATGTACATGAAGATGTAAGCTGTGTTTGTCTGCTTTCCATTCCTAAAGCACATCGGGGTTACATCCTACATATGTTTGTCAGAGTGATTAATGACTTGTATCCGTACATTAGAACTGAGAGTATTAAGATTTATTTCTTTTTGTTTGGAAAAGCAACAGCAAGCCCATAAATACTGTCTGTACTTCAGCTGATGAGTGTGCAACCCACACTGGACATCTACAGTAAATGACAAAAAGCCATTTAGAGCTTTTTTTTTTTAAAGCTATTAAATACACTTTCAAGTATCATAAGTTGTCATGAGCCATATATGTAAAGCTGATATTTATATTTATCTGACTCCTTAAGAACAAAAAACTCTTATCTTGCCAAATGTACGTGTTTCTTTGCTTTCTATACTGATAAATGTATTAGCAATGATAGTAGATCAGGATAGAAAAATACAGGCAGTGAAGGTCCAAAGCTTTTCAGTGATTATTCACAGTTTATTCAAAGTGCCATAGGTGCTGCAACTTGGTAGTGTAAAAACGTTCTTTTGCTTATTTATAATTTTGCTTGGAGATATTCTTTGATCCATTCTTTTCCTGTTCACTTGTGTAACAGCGATGTGACAACTCTTGTGTCTGCTAGAAACAATGGTAGTCAGTCAATGGGTTTTAGTTTTAATTATATCTGAGTCACCTGGTATGCACTGACACTGAGAAGTGGATGTGTTCTGGAGAAGATGCACTCATGGCTTAAATCTGCAGTTTGCGGAAACATTAACAGGTTCCATTCACATGTATAGGGGTTGATGTTTCAAAGAGGAAATCAGCCAAACACGTGGCTGTAACGACTGTAGCAAATGGGTTTTAATTCTCTATAATTTTATTTCTGGGATAGATACCAACCTGTTCATAAGATAGATTATTACTATCTGTCCTACTTGACCAGCAAATTAACACTGTTTGTTTCTGAAGAAAATTCCAGAGTACTTTAGCAAGCTTAGGCAATGTATTAGGTTTTGTATAATTATTTTTTATTGTAAGGGTTTGTGAAATACCTTCAAAAATATTTTTTTTCCTCACAAGATTCTTTAAACGTTATTTTCGAAGTCTAGCTGTTTTTTCAAATAATACTGACAGATTGAAGGTACCTGAACTGACAGGGGATGAGCTGCATAATAGTCTTTTTAATGATACAAGGGAGTACTGAATGACGGCAGACTTCTTTTAGTATCTCTGAACGGTACAAATCGCATCTTCACATTTCTGTATGAAGTACCTGCTTAGGGCCCTGCGGGGTTAAGAACGTTGTTTACTCTACTCTTGACTCCGGCAATATAACAATAAAAAAGTGATTAAAATTTAAGTACTCATGAGAGATTTTCTCTATATCTAATTTCTTGAATGCTGGAGTGCATTAAAACTGGATCATTGCATAATACGGTTGTGGTATTACTGTATTACCTTCTGCAGCAAGAAACAGAAATCAGAATGGTAATTTTCTGATAAGTAGTCTTGTCCAAATGTGCTGAGTTCAAAGATTGTTTAGCGTTAAGGTTGTGTTAATTGCTTGCTATATAGGTTTGTATTAATGCTTTGCTCCATGGTCTGTTTTCATGTAGTTAACATACCACAAAAAATCTTTTGCAAGACAACATTTTATGCCAGGGTTCCCATGTTAGAAGACATTTCCAAACTCTTCTGGGTAGGTGATGGTTTATGTGGATTACACAAAGAAAGCAAAAGAAATGTACACTTTTTTTCAGTGTCTTTGCTTCCATCATGGAATGAGAGAGGTATATATTTTAAGGTTGGCACCTGCTGATATGATCTGGATATTCTTGGTATTAAAATTATTTTACTGTATGGGGAATATTAATGTTTTTGAAAATGTACTGTAGTTCTATATAAATAATGTGTTCGATGTAATTGAATCTGGATTGAAATGATTTTTCTTGTGCTATCGTCTTGTATATTCATACCATGGTAACTAAGAAACTGTCATCTTAATTTACAGTAAGATAATACAGCATCATCCCTACTGTCAGGTAAAAAGACTTTTGAGAGTACTTGATAGCTGTGGATTCAAATTACTGATACAATTAATACATGTCTAGTAGAACTAAAGTTTAAATTGTGGGGAAGAAATGAGAAGGTACCTCAGAGATGGCATAATTTAGAAGGGGAGAGAATCCCACAGCCAGGCCCAAGTCAGTCGCATGTTATGGCTTTGTACGTTCCCTTGTTGGACTTCTTGAGCTCTGTGCACAGCACAGTGTGATTGCTTGCAACAGAGATGCACCTCAAGTAGCTCTGAGCTACATGCAGAAGGGCCTTGTGTTACCTCTGCATAGCAGGGTGCGCTGGAGGCTACAACTTCCTTTCAAGTTTGAGTAGCTGACTTGCTTCAATGACTCTGTAGTTGCTGGGATGGTTAAAGCTCAGCAATATGGCTGTGAAAACTGTGCCAGAATTAAACTGTATTCCCTGTACGTCTCTCTCTGTTCTGCTGGTAGTGAAAGGGAGGTGATGGAGTGTAAGTAAGCAAAGGTATTCTGTGCAGTGTCTTGTGTTAACTTCTCTGTTTCTTGAAAAATCATGCTTCTAAAATACAGAACTGAAATGTAAAAGCATGTAGGAAGGCTTTATTTACTATAACACTTTGCTTTACAGTCTTGGAAGCAGTTCCTCATCACTACTTTTACTGCTATGTTGAAGTAGATCCTTGATTTACTTTAAGCAGTCAGAGTCTTTTAAAGAACTGTTTTCTACATGTTCAAAAAGCACACTTTATGTTCTCCCTCTCCAGATCTCCCCAGGCTACAAAAAGGGAATTCCTTGTGTGTTTTTGAATCTTTATCATTGGCTAAGGCAGTTCCATCTACTTTTTCATTCAGAGGAAAATGATTGAAGGTGAAAATAGACTGTAACACTTTTAAAACTGATTTCATTTTATTTGCTACTTTTGCATCGTAATAATGACCTTTTTTTTTTTTTTTCATTATCTTAATTGTTTCTTGTGTTCAAAAAGTTTTCTGAACCAAAGCTCCATTCTCTGTGTGAGATGAACATACCTTTTATTTTTTAATTTTAAGTCTGGGTGTCAAATGTGATTGCTTAAGAGCTGGACATTGCAAGGTCATCAGGACAGAGACTGTATGGTTTCAATGAGTCTGATATTCAGAAACTCTCTTGACATTTGGTACCAAGACAGACAGACACACTCAGGTATTACACACCTACTTTGCTAAACATACAAAACTAGGGAAGGTTCTGACCTTCTGAAGCTATGTTACAGAATTAGTATCTAATTCACTTTGCAAATCTAAATCAGCCACGTTTCTTTGTTAGGTAGATGAAGTCAAACTAAAAAGCACAAATTATAATGATAGGTTAGATTTTGCTGCAATATTTCATACTTTATATATACATTTTTATAAATATATTTACAGATCTAGTTTAAGAATTTGTCTCGATAAATGGAAACTGCTACTGTTTTAATTTCTGTGTTGGTCTTATGTCCACCATCAAAGCTGCTTCTTCATGCTGCCTAATGAAGCTTCTTAGATCCTTGTGAGTAGGATTTGTTCTCTCATGCATTACAAAGATTTAGGAAGAAAAAAGTTTGGTGTGAAATGTTAATGTCTCATTTAAAGAACAATCACAGACAACAACCAGAAAAATACCAGTGTCTGCTGGCAATTTGCATTATGAGAACTTCTATTAAAAATCATGGCAACACACCTGCCTTATGTAGTTAAGCTACATCTCTGCTGAATAGTTACAGTGCACGTAAATCTAATTACTCTTGATTAATAAGATACCAAGCAAAGTTGAGATACAATTTTACTGTAAACTGGCCTAGATCAACACTAGTTTGAAATGTTCATTAATTTTATTTAAAAGAAAACCTTTAGAGCCCAGGACACTACTCCTAAGGCACGCGTGATGATTTATTCCACATTAGTTTCATTGATGGCACATTGTTAAACACAGGGATTTTGTGAGATGATGTGAAGAAACGTGTATTTTAGCCACTGATTTACTGGTCTGCAACATGGAGATGTTTAACGTGAGGATGCCTCCATTCGCAGATAGGATAGCATTATTTAAAATTGATTAGGAGCAATTCACAGCGGCCTGCCAAATTGCTAATGGAAGCCATTTGAATCAATTCTCTCATATAATTTAAATGCCATTTCACTGCATATAGCTTAACCAGGAAAGAATCCCAGCCTGCAGCCAGCGAAATTAATTATTTATTATTCTTTTCATAAATATTTTCTTGGTCTTTAAAAAAAAAAAAAAAGTAAAAACAAAATAAATGATTGCACTCTGAAACTTTTTCATAGGACATTTTTCAGTGTATGTACGCTTCAGATGGCCGATTTGAGAAACGTCATAGTGTTAGTTTTTACTTATGTGTGTCAGAAAGCATTTATATCTACGTGTCAGATTCTTTTTTTTTTTTTTTTTTTTTTTCCTTACCTGATAGCTTTTTTGTGGAGTGTGCATTTAAGGCTAAATTGCAAATTGGATTCTGCTGTTAACTGAGGGGCCTATTCAGCAGAAATTATATATAGGCATTTTTCAGAAGGTCGTGGAATCCATCTTTGCTGAGGTGATGAAGCGGGGAACTCCTTTTGGCCGCAGTCACTTCTGTCGGGATCTACCTGGACCTCCCATAGGGGAATTCACTGCGCGGGCTTTGGCGTTTGCTGCTGTGCTCTCATCCATCACTGAGAGATTGTCCTACCTGTGGGTTCATTTTATTGTTATTTGCTTGAAAATCAATTGAATTAAACTTGAGAACTAATGGTATATTGCCCTAGTTTAAAAATAAACATTCTGGTGTGTGCTTGCTGTTGGCCGAGATTTTGCACAGTCAGCATTAGCGGGAAGAATGCCTTTTAATTTCGTGCTTTGCCCACTCATCTACTGCACTGCCAACTGAAACCACTGCGGTGCCAAACAAGTAAAAATGCAGATCGTGTAAAATTGCAGAGCAACGCTGATGCCACAGCAGCATAGGAAGCGCATTACAGGGGCAGCTGCTTTTCAGCTGGAAATAGCACATTGAAATCCCTTCTGGTCGCTGATAGATGCTGTCCATTGTGTCTTAGAGAAACTAAGAAAAAAAGCAGTACTGTCTGTCATTCTACTTTTTTATTTTTTTCTCCTCACTATAAAAAACATTTTTCAATGTCCTTTGCTTATATATGGTGATGGATATTGTAAGGGTTAAAACATGCCTGAAGATTAATCAACCTTCAACTGGCCTTTTTCACTGGAGTTGTGATATATAAGTTGACCTCAAGGTGTGTAAGTAATATATGTCAGAGATATCTAGCAGGCTTTTGCCATGCATGCCTATATAGATACGGTGGGCATGTGGCTGAACTGATTATGGACTGAAGGCTCTTCCCCTACAAAATACGTGTATCACGTCAAGAAAGGTTATCCTGCAATAAGGGTACTTGAGACACAGTGCTTTAACTGCATTGGCACGGTTGGAAATCTAATACCTGTTTAAGCAGCAGGGTTTTACAAGTGGTCAGGTGAACCTATTTAAAAGACTAACATTTCCCGAGTAAAAAGGGGAGAGAAAAATCTGAAGAAAATTTGGTGAAAATGTAGGAAAATCTTTGGTACAGAATGTAAACGGAAGGATTTAAACGTCAGGTATTCTAAAACAGGAAAGATAGCCAATGTCTGTTAGGTGTTGCTTCCCAAAATAGCATGCAGAAAACAGGGCTGTAATGGAAATTGTTTAGGTACAATTTTTTTGGTAATACTAAAAAAACAAATTATGTAGAAACGCGATTGTGTTGGAGGAAAGAGAAATGGTGATGACAGATGTGCCCGAAAGCATACCGAAGTGTGGAGGATGGGAATTCTGCACAGGGCCTGAGATCTGCTGGGGTAGAGAGGGGATCTGCTGCCCCCGGAACAAAACAGCCACTCTGAGGTTGTTCTGAGGTGGTTGTGCCGTACCTCTCCCCGCCCCCCTTCCCCCCTTTTTTTCTTTTTTCTTTTTTTTTTGAGACTGATAGTTTCATAGAAAAAACAGTTCCTTAGCTGTATCCACTGGCATTTTAAGACTAATAAATAATTCTTCACAGTCACTCAATCACGCTTGGTGCAGACTTCAGAAGATAATTTATTTTGCAGATAGACGTCTCTGACAGCACTCTAGAGGCCGTCCTTTCAGACAGAACCACTTTCAAGAAACCAAAAATAAAACATCCTGCTCGATCAGGTTTTTATGGGATGAAGCCCCTCCTTGATAGAGAAATCTAATCAGTACACTGAGGAAGGAGAACAACTCTTCTATCTTTTTTTTCATTACGGTTTCCTGTCCTGTTAAGTAAGGAAACAGCCAGGAACGCGCTTGTGGATCTCATCAGCTCATACACAAGTGCCAACTAGGAAAGGAGAGTGAAGCCAGGAGATCCTTACATTTACGCATTGTATTCACATATGCCCAATGTAGCATGGGATATGTTAACAGAAAATAGTCACTGAGGTAAGCAAAGAAGAATAAAACACTTTTTCTGTAATAATCAGAATTAGGAAGCAGAGAACAGTTAATGGTTTGGGAGACCAAACCTAGAGGAACTCAGGATGTCCTGAAGATTCTAGATGCATGAAGGAAGGAAATGTAGGTGGTAGGAGACAGCTGAGCGAGCAGAGATGTTTTGGAGCAAAATAAGTGACCTGGATATGTATCACAAGGCATCACTGTCATTTTAGCTGCTGAGCGTTAGAATAGATAACACTGCCAAATTGGCTGGAGACCATAAGACCTTTTCTGAAGTACATAGGTAGAATAGTTTAAGTACTGTCTGTCTTGGGAATGTCCTGCAACTACTCAGGCAGTGCCTCTTGCTTTTTATCGGCTCATTTTCTCATCTCATGACAAGTTTCCGGTATTTCTTTGGTGATGCCGTTTCAGTGGGGCTGTCATAATGAGCTGCTGTGGCACTGTGCTTGTACTCAGACATCAGTGCGGTCTTTTGGGCAAGATTAGGAAAATATATTCGTAAACATAGGGACTGCTTGACTCTTTTGAAAAATGTTTTTCTTATTTCTCTTCATATTGCAAAACAGAGATTACTTCATATTGGGAAATTAAAGCCTTCACTGATAAAGAGATGCTCACATGACTGAAAATAGTTTCTTTCTATGCATTCTTCTTTTATCCAAGTAAATGAAGTTCAGGGAGCTATGCTGCTTTATTTCTTCAAAAACTTTAATTCTTAAGGGAAAAGAAATGAATCAGGAACTCTGTTTCTGAATATCTAAGGTTACAACTTTGCTGTAGCTGGAAATGTAACTCAGTGCTATGGCAGTATCTTGATCCGCTTGCTGATTCCTGAATGCTACCAAGATTACTTAGAAATATATCTCACCATTACGGCATTTTTCACTTTTCCGTTTCTTATGGTAACTGTTCTCTAGAAAGACTCTTCTTTTTTAAGCTCTTTTTGTAAAGTTTTAAAATAAATAAAATTTATGGCTGGTGAGGAACATAGTTTTTACATACTGGACCTTATCTCAGTAACCAATTTTTTCTTATGTCTCAGAACTCTCATTAATTTTTCACAGGCTTGTGATGGATAGTTTTTATTTATTCACGTCTGAGGTTCTGTTGTGTGAAAAGGACTCATTTTATAACATTACATATTCATGGCTTGGGATAGATGGGATAAGGAACTTATTATTAATGTGTCACAGTGGGAAACTTACTCTGGGTTCATTTGCGAATCTTGTTAAATGTGGTGTGGTCAGCAGACAGTACTGAGATTTTTGATACGTTTTATTGGAAAAGGGCAAAGAGGTTCAGTGATGCTTCCTTATCTAAATGCTGCGAGTAAGATGGTGTCCTTCTAAACGCGTTGGAAGAATTATGTCAGTAACATAAGGGTGGAAGCAAAATATGCCTGAACAACACTAGGAATCAGATTACCACGTTCTTCTATTGACTGTGTTATTTGGTACAAAGTTAATTTAAATACAGTAAGCTTAATTAAACATTGTTTTGACTTCTAGCAGAAACACAGGAGTTGCTTGCAAGTGGTAGAACACTTCAAAACATTTAACTTGGCTTGTAGGAAGTCAGTATTACCTGCAGCAACTCATTGTGGCCAAATTTCACCAAAATTCCTTTGTTAATGCAGAGTTTTAGTATGCAAATTCTGTTCCATATATATATATATGCAAAATTGCATTAAAATCAGTAGGCTGTCTGTGTATTAAACGTATGCAGTGTATGAAATAAAAATTAGGGAGGTGGAGTTTGGAGTAAACTCCTACTTTAGAGTCCTAGAATTTATCTGTTCAAGAAAAACAAACAAACCAACAAAGATCCACATTATAGGACCACGGAGATAGTCGTCTTCAAAGCAGAACATTTTGTTCCTCTTAGAATTTTAATGTTGAGGATTTGTCCTATGTACTCATGTATTCAAGACAATAACTTTTCTATTAAATGACTCCATCCTGATTTTCCTGGGTATGGAAATGGACCAAGAGAGGGAGTCTGTAAGTTAGCTGTGCTTCTCCCTCAATTAGTTAAGAGATACTGGTACCTTTCTACTAACGTTATTGGTGGACAGCTAGAAAGAGATAATTTTTTAATGTGCTAAGAATGAATCCATTTTTTAATATAATGAGTTTGTGGATGAATCTATTCCCTTTCAAGCTGTCAGCAATTACTCAAATATTTAAGAACATATTGTCAAAATCCAATTATAATTTCTTCTTGTTTTTAAATATTCTCTTTCTTTTGAAAATAATACCAGCATATGCTACATAACTTCAAGCTTTTAAACAGTTAGAGATCATAAAGACAAGACAATTTACGATGGCTGTATTTTAACAGAAAAGTTTCGGTGTTGCTAAACGTTAGCTTTATTAGTGATCCTACCAGTAAGTCAACAGTATTATACTGTCATTTATAACAGAAGAGCTGGGCAGTGAGAGAACTGTAGTCTATTAAGAGTTTGTGAGTGTGTGTATACAGTGAAATAATATCCAGTGTAATGTGAAGTGACAGTCAAAATTACAGCTTTTCTCTTGCCGCAAGGGTACTTCTCTGCCAAGTATAGTAATATTGTTGTAGCAGTGTTCAAGGTTGTCAGCAGTTCTTGGTTACTCTGCAGAGAGCCATAACTGTGTGTGGAAGCAAGGAGCTTCCTGTCAAGGGAGATGCTATAATTTTGATATACATTTGTTGGTGCCAAACTGCAATTAAATAGGAGGCGTTGGAAGAGGTTTTATTTAACCAACTCAAATTTGTTGGTTAATTAGTTAAAATCAAAACATCCCAAAACAAAATCCTGCTCTTATATGAACTTAGATTAAATTTTAAATTTCTCTGGTATTTGTCCATGAACAAAGAAGAATTATTTTTACCAAGTAAACTTTATTTCTTCTGATAAATTTGGGATCACAAGGATGTGTAGGGCATACTGTGTTTTGCTAAAATACTGGCACTGGGGCTAATTGTCTATCATAAAATCATTTTAAGGGATAGCTATTGACTTTGGTTTTTCAGACGTTGGCATGAGATTGTTTCTTCTGTAAAGCACTTTTTTATCACAGTGTGTCCGGACTTGGAAAAATATTGTCACCAAATGGGGTATTATCCATTTTGGAAACAGTAAAGATCGACAATTTCTATACTTTAATGATAACGATATCAGCAATTTCATTCTGTTGAAAAACCATTTTTCTTGATGATTAGATTAAATAAAATGAGACGGGGGGAAGAGATGCTTTGGAAAACATGCAAGAAAATCAGGAATTCCTTTGCTGTCCTTCAGCATGAGCATTCTTACAGGATCTTACTACTGGCATGTTAAAAATGTTGTAATATGTCAGTGAGACTTGCTGAATGGAGCACAAAAGATTCCTCACCTGAAACCCCCACTGACATTTTCTGAATGCTTTCCAGTAGGGCTGCTGATGCGCATTGTAAGGTCTTTCTCTCTTCTCCTTACTTCCTTGATTTCGGTAGGTATGTATTGCCTGTGATGCTTGCCTGCATCTTGAATTGTAGAATCTAGTGCTACTTAAAGCTAAATGGAAGCCACAAAGGCTAGAACTTTTTTCAGATGTGTTTAAGAAAAGGTAATTCCAAAACATACTGCAAATCACTTCTTTTAAGTTATTTTTCTCAAAGAAGCCTGGTTGCTCAGAGGGGAACTTGCCCAGTTGGTGTAAGTTTTTTTTGCTATTGCCTTAAGTGCTGTTGGTTTATCCCAGAACAACACGTTCACAGGTGTGTTAGAGAAATGAAGTCCTATGTTGAAGTGGCCAATAAATAAGCTTAATTAATAAGCTAAATGTGAAATGTAGCAGTAACATTGTTTCGACTGTCTGAGGCCCAACCTCAACAGAGGGGCTGATCTCTTACCCATGTGCAAAGAAGTTGGCCAAGCACGTTGTGATGGATGATTTCTTATGAGAAATAGGAAAGATACTGCGGAGAAAAGTTATGGAAATTACAGGAAGCATCTGTGTTATGATGTTTCTCTCTGTGGTTTCCTAGAACACTCCGACCAGTATTTCTGATGCTTGTTGTCAGCAGTGTGATAGTCTTTTCCTGGAGCAGGACAGTAAGCCTAGAATCTGGACATGCTATTTCAGCTATATGCTCTGATCTGCCTTTTTTTTTTTTTTTCCCCTTCTTTTTGTAAATACCTGATTTACAGATGCATGTGATAATTTTCTACCTGTCGGGTTTTCAGAATGCCTTCTGGCCAGCTGTTGTGTTTATAAGCATATAATGACTTCACTTCTACCTCCTTTATGTCACTAGAAATTCTGTCTTTTATTTCCTGTGAAGCTGTATCTCTTCATACAAAACTGTTAGTGCTCAGGAGGTGATCATACATGCATAAGTTTATATGCAAAAATGCCATACCGATGTAGATCTAACTCAGTGTTTGTTACACAGCTAGACTTGGTGTCTGTGACTAAGCACTTTACCAAACGTAAATCCTTTCAGTGCTATATTAATACGTTGGGTCTCCTTTTGATTGAAGAAATGCATTACACAGCGGGTCAGATTATTTTCTGTGCGGCCTTGCTGTTGCTGTTTGAGAACAGATACAATCGTCTTCAGCTGATGAAGAAAGCAACATCTGTTCTTGGTTTCCTGCAGCTTTCCTTCTTCAGACCTCACGTTTAGATACACAGTTTGAATTCCTTCTGAAGAAACAGGAAAATGAAAAATTTGACCCCTCCTTCAAAGCAGCGGTAATGCTGTGACAACAGTGGGTTGAGCTAAATTCAGCTATGTCAAGCAAGAACTATAAAAGCAGATAGATTGCCCTCTAAGCTTCACTTTATTGGATATTGTAATTGACATATAGTTGTCATTTATAATCATCTGTCCATTCCTGTGAGTTGGGAGCAGTAAAGTTAATTGTGGCTGCTCATTTGCATTAATCTCACCTCTGAAGGGTACAGTAACCCATTAATATCATGTCATGATGAATTATCACAAATAACATTGAACATATTGATTAATGATCTCTGAGATTTGTATCTCGTTAAAACATTTTGTTAGCTCTTTAAACTTTTAAGCAGACAGTCAATGTATGTGGGAGAGGTTTAGAGATCACCCAAGAGGTGATGAAAAGTTATGGCATACATTTTGGGTCACTAATTAAAACTTGTTTCAAAGGTTTCATATTAATTTTTAGAGTAATTTCTTTTTCCTGAAAACGTGGAGCATGGGAGCTCTTTAATCACAAAAATTGTTGTATGATCACTCATTGTTTACATATATACTCATTTGTGTTAGGTTTGGGATGATGTAAGAAATCAAGAAGTAAAAATTGGAATCTACTACAATTTCTTTGATTCTGTAATAAAAATGATGCTCCAAGTAGCACGTGTTTTAAAAATGCATATAGTTTCCTTCTGCTTATATTTTGCTCTTAATACAAAACTTTTTCTTTGTTGGTTTGGCATGTGAATTTACCTTGCCAGTCCCGTTCTCTATACATTTTTATACATTAGGATGAGTTAAATATCATCCAGTTGGTGGCCATGTAATCTGAGGTAGCTGGTAATTAAGTATTTTAACATTTTTCTTATTACCTGCTTAAATTTCGGTAAGCTAAGAAGCATGAAGAGTCTTGGGAGGCAAGGGAATTTACCCCGTAGTGCAGGAAGGTGACTTGGCAGTCTAGAAGCGACTCCGCTGCATATCTGAGTATTGTGTTTCAAGAATCTGTGTAATATTTTAAGTCATTCAGCAGTCGCTCTTTTTGCAAAGGTTTCTTTGTCCCTTTCTATGCGAAGCTGATGTATTTGAGAGGGAACTTCTTAAGAAATTATGACTCCAGCAGACCCCAGGTTTATACTTGAGAGTTTCCCTTTCTTCCACCTGCAGTAAGCTGCCAGTATAATTATTTGAGGGGAAGTTACCGAGAATGATTATTTCTTGCTCCTATCTGAATATTAATTTATTTTTTTAAAATTAATTAATTAGTTTATTTATTTTGCATAATGTCATTCAGTTTCACTGGCAGAAAACAAGGAGGGAGTCTGCTTTTTGTGTTTGCCCCTCTCAAGAGCCAATTGCAGCACCACTTCCCTTCTTACTGGGAATGAAGTTCACAGGCTCTGCCAAACATTGGAATAAGCTAGTTTTGTGCAGGAAACTAATATGAAGATTAGAGCAAGAAAAATCATCCTTTCTAACTTGCAGATGTGATATGGCAAATCTTCACAGATGTGCCATGACTTCTGCTGCTCTGGATGCGTGCGGTGGCTGAGTTGCTTTGCCCTTCTCCGGGCTGGGATTTTTTGTGTGCGATCTAACACAATTCTAACTTATTTGCTTGCTCTCCCTGCCAACCCCTACAATCTTCTTTCAGTAATTCCTGAGAGTCCGTTTCACTGGCACACGAGGCTGTAGAGTCAAGGATTATATTCTAGCTATAATTTATGATTAACTAGATTTATGGCTGAGATCCCAAAACAGCCTCAGTAGTGTGGCCTGAGGAATTGAAGACAAAATGGAGGCTATCATTCTGAATTGTTTGCTTCTCTGGATTTCAGGAAAAGTCTCAGTTATTAGATTTCCTTTCCTTTTTTTTTTTCTTTTTCTTTTTTCTTTCTTTTTTTTTTTTTTTCCAAATATGTGATTTGCGGTTGTGAAATAAACAATTCAGTTTCATAGAAAGGAATTTAGCACTAAAACACGTATTACAATGCTCAGCCTTTATATTATTGAACCTTACTGTCACCTAAAGCTGACACAGTGAATAACGCACATTAGAAGTGCCCCCCTGCTACTGCGTGTCCCCCCCCCCCAACAAAAGTATGGGGGGAACACAGGTAGGGTTCGTTTTTACCCAGGGTATTAATCCTTATTCATTTTAAAACCTGCTAACGGAAATATTTCCATTCAGCTCATTAATCAATTGTGATTTTCATTCCCTTGTTTTGTAAAAGCTGTTGCAATAAATACTTTTTTTTTTTTCACAAAGCGAAAATCTAAGAGATGGATGCAGCAAGCGTAATTAATAGCACCCAGTTACAGAAGATCAGCAAGTTTGTGAGATTCACATGCTGCTTTACCATATGGCTGCCCAGTAGGCGAAAAATTTGATTAATGTTTTGAAGTAGTTTTTTTTCAGCAAATATTACAGCCCCAAATGAGGAATTTTACTTTCTAGTATTGTTAGACTTAACTAAGAGAACAGATCTTTTGATTTAAAGCTAAATAATATTTTGATCTCCTGAAGCTCTACGTGCAAAGGAATTAGTCTTGCTGTATAAAGAGTGGACCCTGTAACTTACTTATAATTCAGCCGGAAACGGGTACAGTTTTGTTTAACCTTGACTTTTCATCTCCTGTTTTAAGATAGCAGTACAAATGCATGAGTTTTGTAAAAGGGATTTTCCCTATCAAAACTCAATTAATAACAAAACTGATTTCACTCTGTAACTTGTCATGGCATTTCCCTGTCTATTTATTCATGTAGAAAACCAGAGTTAAGCAGTTTGCTGGTAAACAGTCAGAGAATAGTATGTAGTCACATCAGGAACGCATTTCTTTAAATAATGTTATGTTAGCAAAACTGTACGACATATTCACTTTGCTTTTACGTATGTACTTACTGTGACAATTGTAATCAGTGCTTAATCTATTGATTTCATCACCCCCTCCCCGTGCCCTGTTTTCCTGAAATGTAAAATATTTACAGAAACGCACCCTAAGAGTATCACGATGCAGGGTTGAGTGCTCTCATGCAAAGCTAACACACAGCAGGAAGTTTTGCTTTTCTCACAAATTCTCAGTTTAATACAGGGCACATCAGCAGCTGGTAACGAACAGATTCAGGGTGCTGAGCCGAAATGGAGTGGAGAGCAGCTTTGGATGGAAGTCTTGCTGAGCTTCCAGAATGCCGAAGATAAAGCATTACCTAACCCTACTTTGCCACTTTGGTTTCATCTAATTGCTTCAGGTAATGCTGAGGTTCAGAGTCTGGTTGGGTGATGCTAAGGCTGAGAAATGAGAATTTCCGCGTTTAAAGAGAGAGCTTTTTGCAGTTTTCTTCTTTTACAGAGGTACCATCTTAGAAATCAGTGATTGATTGTAGGGGTGTGATAACACAGAAAATAATTCAGATTCGACTAGCTGATTGGTATATTCCCAAATCAGAGTTCCTGGCACAAAGCAGAACTACACGTAGTGCTGATTTCAGGGGGGAGTGGAAACTCAAACCCAACAACAACATAAAGCTGAATTCAAGTAAAGCCCTCTGTTCTTTCGAAACAAAAATTTTCACCCCTGACAGTTCTATGTAGGGCTGCAATAGGTGTCCAGTTGCCACAGTTACTGTTTTTAAACAATGCAGGTAGAAAACCTGCTGTGAATCTTTTTTTTTTTTTTTTTAATATAAAGCTTAAAATGGAGCATTTCTGACGTGGTGAAATTATAGGTTATTACTTCTGGAGAATACAAATGCCTCAACAACTCATGCTTTAGATAAATAGATGGCAAAGCGATGTCACCAAATCCTTAACAGAGGGACAGACTGAATTGTTATATTCAAGGCAGGGCACTTAATGAACTTGGTACAAGCTCCCAGGCTTGCTCTGTTTGAAGACTGGCACTAGAATTTTATTTAATGTTTCAGAAGACTCCTCAATGAATTTTGAATTGCACAAACAATTTTATCAGGTTTTTTTACACGTGTTGTCTTTTTTTTTCTTGTCTATATCGATCATTCTCTTGTCAGTGATTTATTTCTAATTAGAACACGTTTTGTGCTCTTAAACCTCTGTAAAATGCACCTGTGTTTCCCTTACCTCGTGACTAAGCTACGTACTGATGTTGGGATGTTCTGTTCAACGCTCATCAAAATGTGCAGAAATTGCTATTTTAGTATTTCGTTTTCTTTTCTCTTAGTTTTGGTTCAGTGAATTAAAAAATAGATATCTTCTACCGTTTCATAGTGGGACCGGATCTTTACTCAGTAGCGTCTTCAGAAGAAGCCGCTTTAACTGTGCGATAAAACGATACCATCGGATGCAATTCGTACTTAATCTGAAGGAGTGGGGGCTGTGGGGTGGCAGTGTGTATCCTCCTGCCTGGCTCTTTAATTCCTTAAATAAAGGAAAGCCATGACTTGGTGCTCTGACTGACCCTGCCTGTTAACGCTCCCATTTTTAACTGTTTCAGAGTTACAGTTCTACCTTAAATCAGTCGGAACTGTTGTCAGGGATTGTCTCTATGAAGAGGCTGGAGAGTGGTCACTCTAAAAAGCTCCTCAGTGTGGTGCTTTGAATTTTAAATCACCCGCATAATTCAAAGGTAATGTAACTTTCAGCATTGAACTTAAGTCCATTCGGTTAAATGGAGAAAAATGAGTGACATAAGCAATGAGTTATTGATTTGTTGTAGGAAAATGACTTCTGTAATATAGGAAGTATGGTAAAAGGAACAGCTTAATTATTTAGGGGGTGCCGTTGGAAAAAAAAAAAAAAAAAAAAAAAAAGAAAGAAAGAAAAGTGCTTTTGCAGCATTGCAGATTGTCTAAATAGGAGTTGTATGGCCAGGATCTCTTGTAATTCTTTCCCTCGCACGATGGAGCTCATATGGCTGTTAAAAATTTCTGTGTTTGTGCAGCTGAAGCAGAAAAGCCGACAACAACAACAACAACAAAGTGCTTGATGCTGAAGGCACAGCAGCTTTCAGCTGCGTTTCGCAGTTATTTGCATCGTGTCTGTGTGTGCGTTCAGTGGAATCTGTAGTGATGGCCGAGGGCTGGATGGGAAGCAAACACAAAGTTAATCTGACGCTCTTTCTGTTCTTTTGTAGGTGACATGAACTTTCAAAATACGAATGTATCAAATAAATAAATGGGGCAGTTTATATCTGCGCTAATAAATTGTTAAATATGGTATTTGACAATTTACAAAATAGCAGATAAGATATTTGCTTTGGCTTTTTCCATATGGCCTTTCTTTTGATTTAGTGGTATTCTTTGCAAAGAGACCGTAGTATCATGTTATTTTGACTGCAGCTCACCAGTTTTTGGCAGCATCTCAGATAAACAGAATATTTGTGGTTAATTGGCTGAACATGTTCAACAGTTATAATTATATTAAAACTGTAATGTGTTTGAACATTTGCCCACTGCAGGCTGCTAATATGTGCTAACTTAAATTTCTGTCTTTATGACTGGAGCTGGCTTGTAGCTGGTTTTATTGGAAGAAGCTGTGCAAGGTTTCAATGTGAATGTATTACAGGGTGCCTAATAGCACCGGTCTCCTTCAGAGTTTGCCGATGTGTCCTATATATTGGCCTTTGTTTTTAGGGATGTAGAATTTGGTCTTAAAATTTCTGTTCATCCTGAAAACGCTGTATGTGCACTCAGTATCGGAAACAGGAGTCGATATTTTTATTCAGTAAAATTTCAGGGATGATATTTTGCCTTTCTGTCAAGACTTCCAAATGAAATAAAGAATTGGAAGCTTCTACTCTTTCAGTGTTTTGTTAAGTCCCAAGAATGTGATTTATATTTGCTACTGCTCTTTAAGGGAACAACTGCGGGCTGAGTACATAGTTAACAGAAAAAGTTAGAGATTAAATTGAGAATGCTAATGGAATTAGGTGTGCAGGCTGAATTTTCAGTGGAGTCTGAGTGCATAATTCCCTTTCTGTGTGCGTTTGTTTTATTCCAAGCAGAAGTCACAATCTAATCTTGCTCAAGAACTGGAAGTTTTTATTATTGTGGGGTAGGTAAATCGTGCTGGTATTGACTAAAAAGCTTTGGCTATGGTACTTGATTACCTGAAGAACTACCACAGTGTCATCTGGATGATACCCTGCAGCTGAAAATAAATAAATAAATAAAGCAATTAAGCTGGCAGCCCCTTGTTGTAATTGAGTGAAGCCTAATGACTTCTCTTCTATAATGCTCCATGGACTCAAAGCTGTGCATGAGAGAATCCCCAGGGACCTGCAGCATAGCCTTTCCCAAACACATGTTTTTGGGGAAAGTAGCTGAATGGAGGGGTCAGCCAGAGGCTGATGCTGGCACAGCAGGAAGCGAGAAGCAGCACCCGCTCTGTCACCAGTGATGCAGTCCTCCTGCTTTCTCTACGCTTCGGGTGTTTTGCACCGAGCTGCAGCCTTCCTGTTCTCTCTCCAGTCCTTCCCTTCTTAGGTTTCTCCTCAGTAGTTTCCTTTGTTTTTCTGCATCATGTTACAAAAAGATTTCTCTGTTTATAATCATGTACTGTTTTCCTATCTTTTGCCTGTATTTTTCTTTTTTTTTTTTTTCCTTAATCTAAATTCAAAGAGATTTAGGATATGGGCTTCTTGCTTGCGTCTCTACCCCCAGAGAGCCTGAAGTTTGTCCCTGGAAAACCAAATTACTTTATTGCAGTAATTTCATCTTTCTGTTTCTGACTTTCCATATCTCAGAAATGAATCTATTTTTTGCACGTGGCTACGGTACAATGCTTTGAAGGACATTTTAAAAAATGAAGATAATAATAAAAAAGTAAATAAAGCAACCAAAATGCTTAAAAAAAAAACAACCCTGCAGTATAACATGTTGAATATATGGTGATTTTTCTCTCAGGTTTCTGGAGATTGACTGAGGGCTTCTAAAGGTGAGGTCCCCCTCTGCGCTCCCTATGCTTTACCAGCAAGAGCACATCTTCTTGCTGGGCATGAGTTCAGGCTCATCTGGCCAATTGGGGACCGTGCAGAAGCCCACTTGGTGCAACATGGAACCCTACTTAATAAAATGCTGTGAAAAGGTCCTAGAGGAAGAGCGGTGTTGTAAATGCTTTGTTGATGCGTGTGAGCTGTGAGGAAAACCCACACCTTGCAATGGGTGAGACTCAGAGGACTGGAGCTGGATGTGTAACGACTCTGATAAGAGGAAGCAATTCCTGAGCAGTGATATCTGTGGCCTTGGGGCACCTAGCCTTTGTGCAGGCCATGGCATCTGCTTTGTGGAACCTGAAAACACTCCTGGGCTTCTCCTTGTTTGTGTTTTAGTTTTGGTCTTATGTTTGTTGTTTGAGCTATGATTGAGGTCACCACATTCTGCCAGTGGGCTCGCACCTAGTTAACCAGAACTACCTTTTCATTGTCTTGGAAGATGTGTACTTGTGAGCTAGATGCTTTTCTGAATATTGACTTGAGAATCCTCAGGGAAGTCAGCTTTGTAATTCTCCTCTTAACCAGGGAAATACTGTTCCACTTTTTCCAAAGCAGAAGCTGAGCCTCTTTCACAGAACTCCAACACACAACTGGAGAGGTTGCACATCAAACAGCAGTGTTTGGTTGGTTAGGTACTGGTCCTGTGACAGGCTGGAAAAGCATGTCTGCTTATGGAACTAGATGGAGCAGAGGCTATGCAAGCTTTTTCATTGACTGAATTAGTCTTCGTTTCTTCTGAGACTTAATCATAGAATCATAGAATGGCCAGGGTTGAAGGATGTCAAAGATCATTTAGTTTCAACCCCCCTGCTGTGGGCAGGGTCACCAATCACTAGACCAAGCTGCCCAGATCCACATCCAGTCTTAGTATTTCAAAATATTAGGAAATAGGACTACTTGCTATCTCAGAATGTATGTGGCTGAATTAAAATCATTCAGGATTACTTGTTCAAGTAGAGTCTCTGTTGCGTAAGTTTGCACTGGTAATTATCTTTGGTTTCTATGTATACATGTTACTTTTTTTTTGACTGCTGATATAAAAATGTAACTTTCTCTTATTATTTTAATATTCTCTTTTCCTTCTGCATGGATCATTTATTTGTGAACTGGTTATTGCAGTAAGGGCTCAAAGGTAATTTCATGGTTTATAGAATTTATATCTGAGAGTTTAATGAGGAAAACATATTGTTTTCTAACACATGAAACAGAATCTTTCATTATATTTTTATTTTCCTCCTCTAATATTACATGTATATCAAGTTCAAAGCCTTGAATACACCTAAGTATAAAATTACTCCTTTTTTACACATGGGAAATATGAATATTTGCAACTCAGAAATCAACACGCACAGACTAGGAGGTGATTTCATTTTTAATGAGTCGAGATGATATAAATGAACTACTCTTTTGTTTGTACATTCTGTTATAGTATACATATGGAAATACAATAACAGTATATTACTTTTCTGTGATTTAGGTTAGGAATTAGTGCATTCAAATGAATTTAAGAGCCTTGGGTGTAATTCATTCAGGATAGAAATTCCTCAGTAGACCTTTCACAAGCATTAACAGATTCAGTACTGTTTGCATGGTCAAATGTATTAAAATTTGACCAACCCCCTCTTTTTGTTCTTCAATGAACTGCAGAATCTCTTTGGAGGGCTTTCTTCTTAATTATATAGGTAATCTTGATTATTTGGTGTGGTAAAAATTAGCAGAGTCGTGGCATGATTTCTATTTGTTACGTTACTTGATGGAATTGTCCCATTCCTGAGGTGACTTTGGGTCCTGTTGGAATCAAGGCTCCAAAATGTCAAATTTCTTTAAGCCCTTTCTAGGTGTATTTCCTGAGCTTTATCTAGGGAACAGTTATCCATGCCCTTTAACTCCAAATCTGTTGTCATCTACTGTCTAGATTTTGTTTGTTGTAGCGTTCATGCCTTTGACTTACAACTGTGTAAACTAGAGGGTGCTCTCTGTATTGGTTTGATCTTTTGATGGACCAACATTTTTTCTGGGCTGCCTCTGGAAGCACTTAAAATACATCTGACTCAGGTATTTTGGCTGTTTTACATCCTGTGCTGACTACTGCAAAGCACAAAATCTAGCTTCCCTTTTCAGAAAGCGTCCTATGCTTAGAGGACTTCTGAGCACTTGTGGTTGATTCTGATGTGGTGAAAGTAGTCTACAGAATATCTTCTGAGTTTCGTGATACAACAGAAACTAATGCTGCTTCCTTGGAGTGGAGATTGGAAAGAATTGGGCTCTTAAATTAAAAAAGAAAAAAGAAAATAAAATTAATAATAATACAATACATACCCCATACTTTGAGCCTTGTCACAACGAGGAAGCTTAAATACATATCTTTACAGTGGCATGGAGTAAGCGTTGTAGCAAGGACTGCTCAGTAGAAATCCCCTCGTGCTGCTGATTTATCAAAAACATCTGAAATTTTAGAAAGTGAGCGGTGTGTGTGCTGGAACTGGTGTCTCTGTGTCTTTTGTACATCGTTTGTTGTGTTCAAGTATTCTTACTGTCATGGAGATAAGTAAAAACCTCTGTGAAGTGCTTTTGCTACATTGCCAAGGGAATCAGGCCAGGAATGGACACACTGGCTTTGTGAAGTTATTAAGTCTTTGCTAAGCAGGCTTGTAGGTGTGTGACATGGAATAGGCCGTCTGCTTTTGCCAAGGGAAGTTTTCTGGACAAGTTCAGGCTGGTTTACAGGGCTTAAAACTTGCCCGAATGTCATGGGATTGACAGGTGGTAGCTATCCACTCTGTGCCTGAGTTATGGAGACACAAAACACACTCTTGTTATTGCTGTTCTTTTGGCTTCTTTAGCCTAAAGTTAGTCTGAATGATAAGCACTCCACAAACAAAAATGTCTCTGCTTTCCTTGGTGTCAATTACACTGTGATATGGTGAATATGAGGTGAGATGCTGCTTACTTAGAAGGGTGAGGATCCCAAAAGCTTATGAAATTGACCTTATTCTTATTGCTGTTGTTTTGTTTTGGTGTGGGAGGAGGGACTCTGTGGGTTTTCCATCTGTCCCAGTAGCCCAGAGATCTGAATGTGTTTCCATTTCTTCTTGTTGCCAGATGTGATTGATCACCCAAGGAGGAAAGGACTAGATGTATAATGCTCATTTCAGGGATCTCCAGAAAGCTTCGTGCTTTATAGGAGATGTATACTTCTCAAAGGACTTCTTGTTTGATTGTTTTGTTGTTTTTGGTTTTTTTTTTTCTTTAGGATGGCAGTCTCTTGCTTATGTAGCTTTCATGATGATTTAGTGCTCGTAAGACATCAGTGAATATCAAGGAAGCCTTAATAAATCTGAATTGGTCTCAGTGTGAATGGAAATGAAGATGTGTTTTTATTTCATGTTGGGATGATAGAATGAATTATATCAGAAATGACTCCTAGACAAACTGGGAATTCTTGAAAAAATAGAAAGAATACAATAACCAGAAATGAAAATCCACAGAAAAGATCCACAGAAAGTTGTAGGTTATTTTTATTTGTTTTTTTCTTTTCTGAGAAAGATCTGCGTGGGCAGTGCGTTATGGTAATGATCTGAACATACACCAGTGATGCTGCCAGAGAGCAGCAAGTGCAAGTTTGTTTCATCAGTCAGGAGCCAAGGGCACCCACCAGGGCCTGAACCCACTGTGCCTTCTGCAGGGCAGCAGCAGGAGATAGGGCCAGAGACGGGGCTGGAGGTGCGGCCAGACAAGGAGGCCCAGGGTGCACCCAAAACAGGTGCTCCCAATACAGAAGCACCCAAGATGTAAGCACTGGTCTGGTAATAGAAATAGGGGTTTCCAATAAAAAGTAAATTTGAGGTTTCTGGCTCCATAGCGGGTGTAAATTCTGATGTCCTAACTTTCTTTTATAATAGAATATAACCCTCTGATTTCAGAATAATTCTTTCTTTTTCTCTTAGTACCCTCAGTAGTAGCACTTAGGCGTGTATCACCACAGTTTTTTTTTTATGTGAAAATCATTTCTTTTTATTGTAACTTTTAAATTTTATTTTTTTTCATTAAATCTGTTTTATTGACTTAAGAATAACACACGGATTTTCAGGTAGATCAGTGTACATCCAGAAGAAGTGAATTTATGCTGTTTCTGTACCAGTAAGCATTAATATGGTACACTGTTGGAAACAAAAAAAAACATATATTGAAGTTGTGCAGTCAGATCTCCTTGTTAGAAAGTTCTTGATCTGTACAAGTGCTATTGATAAAGAAACTAAAGCTCTCAAAATTGATTTGTCAGCTCAATACAGTTTGTCTGAACACCAATTTTGCTTTTCTTTTTGTTTTTCCATGTGATAAAGATATTTGCCTACATTGTAAAATCAAAGTTGAGCTTAAGCCTGTGTGGGAGCTGAGCTTGGGACTGGGCACCAGGATTTCCAGAACTTTAACTCCTCTTTCTGTCTCTAAGTGAGGTTGTAACCTTAAGCAACCTCTTAGGTCTCATTTGTATACAGCACTGAATTCCATTAACAGTTTATTTAAACCACTAGGAATTCAACATCTTAGGAGATAAAGCACTTCAATATTTATAACTCTTGGTTCTGAAATGGTAGAGTGGGACTGCAGTCCCCAAGTCCTTTTATGGGCTGCATAGCGGCAACAAACATCCTATTCCAGCCGTACAAATGAGGAATGAATGTGGTTTGGAAGTTCAGAGCATTTCAGGCTTTATTTTTTCCTTGTGCTGGTTTGTATAATTACCAGGATTATTATATTTTGCTATACATGATTTATCATTTTGTGAAATGGTGATAAACTGATTATTATTTCAAGGAATGTTTTGACAATAAGCATTTGTGTGTCAGCTGCATACACTAATATTGCAAAGGCTAAGTAAATACAAAGGGCATTCTTATTTTTCCATTATTTCTATATTTGACTGAAAAAATGTGATTTGATATCTTTCCTTTTTAATTTAAGAATGCTTCCAAATTTTGTTGTAATTCTACTAATCATGCATCTGCTGGAAAGCTGTTTCATGCCACATCTCATTTCATCTAAACGTGTTAGTACTTGCTTTTTCCACAGTCCTTGGCTGTTAACTTAGGCAATGTGTTGCACTAGCAATGCTTTTACCCGCTTCGAGAAAACTGGTGGACATTTGGGAAGGGATATGCAGTAAAGTGGCTTCGTGTCTACTCTGCATGTCTACTCTGCAAGCTTTTCCTCTCCTTTGCCCAACAGATTTTGTAATGTGTAGGAATAAGGAGAAATCCTCTTCCTTGTTCCCTCCCTTCCTGTGCTGATGAAAGAGCAGTTTTCCCCATAATCCCTTTGCAGTGGCTGCTCACACACTTTGAATGGTTTATCCACTGCACAACTGGGATGTGGAGGCACATCCTGCAAAGGATAGCTCTTATTTCACGTAGTTAAATATCTACTTATGCCAATCTTGAAGCCCATTTACAAGAGCATGTTTGAAAGGGAAGGAACAGCAATATATATTTTTTTTCTTACAGTACCTGAAAATGGTGTGCAGTCTGTAGGTTTCTCTTGTATTTATTGCCATGTTTTCTTTGTGTTTCTGCACAAAAGTTCCTAGCACTTCTAGAGTAGGAAGAGAAATGTTTTTATGTGTGACTGCTTTGTTTTTTCTTCATACTATGTGGTGTTTTTCTTCCTTGCATTATTTCCTGCCTGTGCCTCAGAAGGAATAAGAATACCAACAGGGCTTAAGCATGCTTATGGCCACAGATGACTTGTTGGAAGGCTTTGCTTTTCTCCCCAGCAGTTTGTTTTTTAAACCAGAGCTTTAAAAATCAAATCACATTTTATTTATATAAATAATATGATCTTTTTGCATACAGCAAAAAGTTTATAACTTAAGAGGCCTAGTTTGCATTTGTGTTCGACTCTGTAAATTACCTTATATTTTTCTTCTGGTATTGAGGTTTGCTACTCGTCCTTCTGAAAAGTTAGGTTTTAATCTTTTTCTTCCTTCTAGCCAAATAAACACGGAGAGCAGTGAGAACGCAGGAGCTGGGGCTGGATTTATGGCTTCTTGGAGGCAGGTTTTATTCCTCCTTGTGCTGCAACTTCAGCTTTTGATGAAGTTTATCTCAGCCATGACTTTACTCATTTCAAAATGACTAATGTGCATAGGTTGTTGGTGTTTCGATGTTCTCCCTGCACTTCTTTAAATGTTGAAATCTTTTGAAGCAAGTATCTAGATGAATTGGAAATATTTTGTAAATATGGTAGATATGTCTTGTGCCATATTCACAATGGTAACAGAGTAATTGACATTATTCTGCTTTTTTTTTTTTCTCACTATTCTTCTTTGAATGGATAAAATTCCTGAGCCCACACTGTTAATTATCACATTTCTTCGTGCTTGGCTCTGGATTTTGTTTGAGTTGAGGCTGACTGACCCTAGTCTTTGTCATTGCTCATGCTGTGGCCACGGTGTACAGCTTAGGTGCTGGAAAGGACGTTTGTATGTTTGTGGACTCCTGGTCTTAAAAGCAGGAAGCCAATTTTATATCCTTTACATGATAGGAATTGAATCAATAAAGCATCAGCTTAAGGTTGCCCTTGATGTCTCTAGTGAGATGACAATAAATCATGTTATCTGCATACAGGTGTGTTGACACATTTTCTCTGGGATGCATATGCAAAAACGAGGGTGACTGAAATAAAAGAATAAAGGACTTACAATGGCTGATATAAAGGCATTTGTCTGCATTCGTGATTTAAGATTCAGTATTGAAAAAATCTAAGAATGTTATAGTTGAAGTGTCTCAAAGTGACAGTCAATAGTATGTAGTTAATGAGGGAGAGCAAATAACAGAGTATGTACAGCATGATTTTTGTCTTGGTATCCCCTTATGGTCTTTGGCAATTAGAAGTCCAGATACTTTCAGTAGTAGAGGGTGTCCCTACTTAGAGTTCAGTGTACACTTGTGGACTCGTCCTACATGAATTTCTAGTTCTTATTTTCCACTTGTTTTTATTTTTGTTTTCCCAAGTGATTCTCACAAAGTGTTGAAATGGGTGGGTAAAGAAAACAGTCCGTTTGTTCTGTCTCCTTTGAAGAACTTTCTGAAAATGAAAAGCCCAAAGAGTGCCTGTCCTGTGTCATGACTTGCTCATGGTGAGAGTATGTAGAGCTGCTGACACGGACACTTTTATTGCCATCTACTGACTTGAAAGAAGGAACATCTGTGAATGAAGTTGGGTTATTGATACAGCAGGTCTATTGGTAATAATTTATTTTTTCTTGAGATTTTCGTATCTCAATGCCAGAGAAGAGTGTGGATAAGCCAGCTGAATTCAAGCAAGTTGAAAGGTTACTGCTGTATTATTAAAAAAAAAGAATAAAGGAAAAAAAAAAAAAGATTAACAAATGTAAGTGAAGACTGTTTTATGGTGCTGCATTACCTCGTTTTAATACTGACCATTCTTTTTAGTAACTGGACTTGACACTGGTTGGACAACTGTTATTTGATTATGGATTGAAAAACTGGCTTTATATTTGGTATATGTAAAAATGCGTAGAGGGTGGAGGTTGGGTCAGAAAACCGCTTTCAACCCTGTTTAGATAATGGAGCATAACAAGTTACATTTTCCTAACCATGAGATAACCTTGGCATACAGTCTGTTCTCATGCTGAGAATTAGGCAACAGCCAGGTATGGAGATGAAACTGGAAAGCACACATGCAAGGAAAGACGTTCCTTGCTGCTTCCAGTGCCCCTCACGTAGACTTGTATCCTTGCAGCTGGAATCTGTGCCAGAAGGCCTTGGAAAGGAAAAACGATGGGTTTAAGTGTTACACTTGCTTGCAGTTTTGTAACTGAACTGACAGTGAACAGTTCTTCCTAAATGAGCGTAATGGTATTTTGTAGCATTATGGGGGGATATTTGCTTGCACTTTAAATATCAAACTATGCTATATGTTGTTGCAGTTTTATTATTTTCTACTAAATCGTTATCCCTTACTTCCCGTACTGCAAAAGACACTTTTAAAAACTGTACAGTCATTATGGATCATTTATTTGTATATTATGTCTACAAACTTCTCATAAAGCCATTTCTTACTGTCTAGATATTCAATTTGAGGGCTGATTATGAAAAACATACCTCACAATTCTGAAGAGATCAAATATCATTTTATCTGTGATGGTTTGAGCTGTGTCCCACTAGCTTCATCTAGCCTTGCTCTGTGCTTTTCTCACAGTCATACAGTTTTTTTTATACCAAATCCATAGGGTTGGTTGATGGTTTTGGGCACATGTATGGGTCCTACGGGTGCCTTAAACTCCCAGTGTTACTGTAATAGAAGCTTTTGTGTTGATTATTGTTGACTTGTTGGCTAAAAGTATTTTGGGGTGGATGAAGAGTGATTTTTTTTCAAGTACTATCAAAGAATTGATGAAAATATCTTATGCTTCTACTCTTGAGCTTTGTCAATTATATGAAGTTGTGTATTTGTGGGTGAGGTATTTCAGAAAATGATGGTGGGATGTGGTTACTCCTACTGCTCTCTTACTTGCCATTCAGGTGGGCTCTTTCCACATGTGCTCCCATAATGTCCATGAACTCCAGGTGTTGATCGCAGCTGCCAGTTTTAACACTGGTTGGGTTTGATTCTAAGTGGTGTGAAGGTCTTCTCAAGCAGAATAAAGGCTAAACATAAGTTAGAATACATATAGTTACATATCTTATATCATACAAATAATGGCAATAAAAGAGACGCATAAATATGGTCCTTTCTATTGCTGTATATTTAACTCGTACTGCAGTCATTCAGGGACTGTTCTCCAACTGTATATTTCCCATAGAGATTTGACATTGAAAACTTTATGATGTTATGATTTGTAGTTAGAAGAAGAAAATTAAGTTGCAATTTTTCCTAAATTGAATATGCTATTATCTTACACATCTTAGCCTTCCTGACCTGGCCTTGCATGATGCTTCTTGACTTCCTGTCCTGCTGTCATTTTTTTTCCATATTGGTCTAGCACTTAGGCTCATTGGAATCGATAAGGTTACTCACATACAAGTGTTGAATAAATAATTAATTAAGGTATTACACTTGGTGCATCTTAGCAAAGATAGTCCGGATAACTGTTTGTTTGTTTGTTTTTTAAAGCAAAAACTTCTTTCTTTTTTGTTGATTGCTGCTCATGTTTATCCACCAAAAAAACCTTACTGATTTGAACTGGAGTATTCCTGAAGTGATGACACTGCTCAGTGTACATAACAATTGGGAGAACCGGGTATCCTGCAAATATGTAGTGCAAACCAAACTGCTTTCTGATATTTGTCTTTTTCCCTTCTGAAACTTCTAACCTGCTCAGTTTTAAATGGGGTAATCTAGACTGGCAAAGCCTACTCGGAACTCAGTCATCTAACCTGATTACTGTGCTCATCAAATCCTAAATGAAATATTTAAATAGCTTGGTGCTATAGGGAAGCTAGATAGAAAATGACAGATAAAGTGGTGCCTATTGACAGGAATAGTCCCAGTGAAGGTAGCTTGACTGCTTGACTGAGTTTTGTCTATTCATGCTGATAGATAGAATGCAGTAAAAATGGAAATGTTTCTTGACAGCAGTTGTGTATTGTGACATATGAAATTGAAACAGGCAGTTCTAAGTTTTCTACACATCTCCTCAATACGAAGGTTTTCTTATACCTCCTACTCTGTTAGTCTAAACTGCAGTGAACTTTCTATAATGGGAATGCAGCTACGCAGAAGACAAGGTTTCTGTAGAAGATACAAAATAAGCAAGTAGACCAAAGCAAATAGACGCCTGATGGCTGTGCCCACAGCAGTGACTCTACCAGTATGATCAAACCTTTTCTTTAAAAATGCATTCCTGAGTGTTCCAGTAAAAAATAGTGTGTAAATCCAGTCTTATTCAATGTCTTCCACAAATACACTGACTCTCTGATGGGTTTGTGAAATCTTCTGTATTGTTTTGGTTCAGTGGAAAAAGAGATGAGGTTAATTACGAAGGAGTTTGCCCACTGGTTTCTCTGTAGTGCATAGCTGCGGTGCTGCTAAGCTCCTTTCATATGTAGAATTGCTAAAAGAAAGGTTAAGAGAAAAGGCTCAAATATCATTACCGGAAAATGCATTGATGCACTTGAAATTAAAACATGCATTTTGTCATCCTATATGCTGCTAGTTTATTTTGAAGTAATGTTTCATTATTGCTATAGTATGATTAAATATTGAGAGTATTGCTTTTCCAATTGTTCTAGCGCAGTATTTAATGAGTGCAATTAAATGGAAAAATTGCCTTTTTAACTGATGATAGTCTATTAGTGTCTCTGTCTGTTCAGGAAAGAAAAGAAGTGAATTATTAGAATGACAAATGAGTCAAAGTTACCACAGTGATGGAGAGGTGCGATTCCCCTCCACATAATCTTCAATTAGTGATCTTTGTAAGAGGATGTTTTTCAAAAGGGTAATAGAGAAGTAATGAGATCAGAAGGAGGTCAAACCCAGCCTTCTTCGTTTGGCAGTTTGATTAATTTATTTCTCCTTCTTGCAGATTGCTGTAAGGGGCTTTTGTCACCCCGTGTTTTTCATGGGACTCTAGCAGAAGTGACTGCTTCTATTAGCCTTTTGTGTATCAAAGAATGTTCATCCACTTGGAACTGAAGGTTTCTGAATGGTTCAGATTTGATCTTTTAGTACAAGCACTCATGGACGGTTCTGAAAAGGAATGTTTTTTTTGGAAGAAACGATCCTTGGTGCTTCCATATGCATTGTTTTGAAGAAGGAGGAAATGGCTGACTGTATGGCTTGCATGCAATGCAGCTTCTATCATTTTGAGGTGCATTACATTTAAGTCAAAGGAAAAAGTGACTTAAGAATATGAAGTTGCAGTGGGGGAGCTTCTTCCACAGTATATGAATAAAATTTGTGCTTGACACATATAGTGTTTTATACCTACTTTAGGCATTATGTCCTGGCATTTTCTTTCTTACCCCTTCTGTGATTTTCCTTCAGAGTGATGAGCTATTGCATAGTGGTAGTCATTAAACAGAGTGGCTGTAGCTCCCTGCAAGTCTACCTGCCGCCTCGGCTATGTATGCAGCGTTACATCCACGTTTAATTGATTCTCTAGTAGTAACTCACCTCTTTTTAAACATTCAAAGTAATTTTTCTACACAACTTAAAGATGCCAGTAGCATTTGTCAGCCTTTTGCTCAGCTTTACTTACGTGTGCACCAATCAGCTTCTCTCTGCTGGGTTTCCATTTGGATGTGAAGTCAGTATTTTAATGCAAAGTAACATGACAGCAGAGGAGCGGTAGATTTTAATTTAATATGACATTCTCTTGCTTGGATGTGTGACAGCAACAGTTTGATATCCAAAAGTGAGCTATGTCTGTTGTGTTATGTCAGTTTATGCCCAAGATACTCTTGCAGCTTTTATTATTGGCTTTGGTGAAGTTATGCTGTAAGTTTTCTTACTCCCTTCTACACCTTCATAACAGTCATTGAACAGATAATCAGAATAATCTCTTCAACATGTTTTGACAATTAAAAAAATACTACGGGTTAAAAGGACACAAAATGATTTTATGCTACTGCTGATGTAATACCTTCTTTGCTTCAGTGCTATACAGGCTTCTGAGTGACAAGTTTACTAGACCAGGTCTTCATATCAGCAGAATAAAATAATATTTGGGTAGTATTATTGTAGTGTGTGTCCTGAAATATTAACCTGCATTCATCACTGCCCTTTGAGTTATGCCAGCAATGAATGTGGCCTGTTTCCTATGCCTCAGTAGGTGCACTACAGTAAGCATATGGCAGTCTTTGATCTAGGAGGAAGCATTACTGTCTTCTGTTTGATGAGTGTAATAATATAATATAGCATTTGTGTCTTGACTTAGTAAAATTTACATACCTGTGAACTGTAAAATTCAGTGAATCGGACAATGCAAGTTTGGCTTCAGTTAACACTTCTGCTTTGCCCTCATATCAGGAATTCAGCTCTCAGGAACAGCTTATCTGCCCAGGACATTTCATCTGGCCCTCTCGTGTTTTTAGTGGATTATTTTCAACTTCTTTTGCTTCTGATTATTTTCCAGTGTGCCTCAAGCTGTGTGTGTTAAGAAGAAATGTGACCCTTCTCCAAACATAAGCCCAGACCCAGTTACAACATTGTTTATGATGCACAGAATGAAATGTGGAGTCTATCTCTATTGTATATATACAATGCAGATATTGCAGATAAAAAGGCTAAGTACCAAAGGATCTCGTGATTGCAATGTTTATAATTGCAGTACACAGAGATAAGAAGATTTTGTGAATTTCTCCTGTTCTTTCGGATGCTGTCCTTTTGGGGGAGAATTTCTACATATGCATTTAAAGATGAACATGTCTCATCAAACTTCTCTCAGAGAACATAAAAAGTAAAATTAGTTTTTTTGTAAGATGGAGCGATGTGCATGTTCCTATTTTCAATATATGGTAAAGTAAGCTTTCAATTTTAGTTTTTAACAGTATCCTATAATATAAATAATCTAGTCTTTTCTTCTGCGGGCTGTTTAATTCAGACAGGTTGAAGTTGCCTCCAAAGATTGGCGTCAAATTGAGGAAACCATTCATGTAGTAAATAAGATAATTTGTTTCCACCCAAAAAGATTAAAATATAGATTTATTTTTTTTTAACTCTGTATGATTTAACACACAGAGTACCTGCATCTCTGTGATTCCGAATGCCTTTTGGAATTAACTGCTTCTACATTAAACCGGTTCTTAAATTTCTGCATTGCATTTTTTTTTTTTTTACCCAAATTTCCTATATTTTAATTAATAAGCTCAATAAACTCTATTTCCAAGGTATTAATGAACATTGTAATTTCAAAATCTGTTGGGAAACTGACGCTCGTTATGAAAGCAGAGCTATTAAAAACAGCTGAAGTGCTACAATTTGAGAATTATTGTACATAAAAAATAACAAAAATGTTTTGGATTCTGTTTTCTGTGCCATCTTGAATTCAAGACCATGCATTTCTGTGCTTCTCATTTTTGTGTCTTTATAAAACCTGCTGTTATCCTAACCTTCAGCGAGTCAGAAATATAAGCACACAGGTGAGATGTGTGTAAATGAAAAAAGCAAATCCTTAATACGTAAGTAGTTCTTCTCCAGCTTGCAGTAAGAGCTGCTTATCATTAGTCTTGGTTAATAGCACCCAACAGTGCACCCTTAATTTACTTATGCAATTTTCTGTTCTGCGTTTGTTCTGTTTTGTAATGCTGATGGAAGGATTTGGTAGTTTGTGTGGGTTTTGTTTACTTAGGAAAAAAAAAGTAGCAGTTAGCTGCTGCAAGTTTGACTCTTATTGCAACGTGACCTGCATGGGAGATCCTAGCTGTATGACAGTGGGTAATGGTGGTGACTACCTTGAAAAATAGTGGTTTGTAGCTGAGAATTTGCTTTACCAAATAGCCGTTATTGTGCTCTTTCCTGTAGTTTCTGTGGAAATAAATAGGAGGCATTACTTTTGGAGCGACATACGTATTTGTTCAGACCATCTTCCCCCATATTGTCTGTACCTATGAATTTCTGAATGCTTTTCAGCCTTCGGTATTTGCACTTCTAAAATAAAAGTCTGTGAGCAGAAAATTGCACTGCAGAAGTAAGACCGAAGAACGAAATTGTTTTAAATAAAGCCATACATCAGAGAAAGGTTTTCCTGAGACTCACTGAAGATGGAGTGACAATTGGATTACCGTCTTGACTGTTATTTTTTGCCGTGTATTGACTTTGATTCGCGCTCCTCTGGCAAATCCTCTTAAATCCTGCAAAATCAGTATTTCTGAACACGGTGCCTGGAATCACGTCTCAGCTCTTATATAGTTAATTTTCCCAAATTTTCCTAAAGTTTTATGAAACACCGAACACTTTTATACTTTGCTGTATATTACACCGGTTGTTTTCAGTGACAAAACCACTTAGACTCAGTGAGTGTTACCATATGTTTTTGAAAGGTAAAACAGAACATTATCATCTTTTTAATAGGAACGCTCCATGATTCATAGGTGGTGCATATTTCATGCACTTTGCAGCTGCCTTTGAGCAGGAAGGTAAATGGAAAGTAAATCCATGTGTACTTTTAGACAGTAAAAAGGCATTACTTTGTTTCATCGTATATAAACATGTAGATTTGATTCGCTCTTTACTCATGCTGTAAAAAGAAAGTTTTAAAGTGTTTAGGCATACCTGGAAATGTAAATGCACTAGCCTAATGTAATGCTGGAGAAAAATTAAGACAAATGATACTGCATCCCTGCCACAAACTGCAGCTTGTACAAAATTCACTTTAGTTATTATACTGTGAATACGTGTGCTAAACCTCCTCTGTGTATGCACAATTTATGTTGAATGCAACATGAATCATTTTAATAGACCAAGCAAAAAGTCCCCAAAGTCAATTTTCAAATTATGAACCTTGGAACAGAATATAACAACAATGAACAACAAATAGTTCCGATTTTATTCTGAACTACAAATGAACCATTAAAGGTACAGGGTACTCATTCAGAAAAAACATGGCCTCCTTATCACTGCGGCGGCTGAAAAACATAACAGGAATATTTTCTAAAGGTCAGCTCTAAATTTTCTTTCCTTCTGCACCTTATTAAGAGGGACGTTTGTGAAAGCTGATGCCGTGAGGATTTTAACATTATTTTGAGGCCTGGGTGGCTCTCTTAGATTCCTCCTCTGATCTGCTACGTAACCTTGAGAAGTTGTTCTGTACATCAGCTTTTGTCCTCATCCTTATGTGGGGTGCTTTCTTAGCTTGTTTTGGGGAAACGCTGTCTGTTTGTGCAGTGAAGACCTGATTGTAGCTAAGGACCTTAACACTTTAAAATTCAGGATTGCGTTCACAATTACTGCTTAAGGATGGGTTGGCTGCAGCTGGTCATTTCAAAAGGTGGATCCTCAACAACTTCCCCTTAAATTCTGGAAGAACCTGGAATTCCTAAGCACATTTTTATTTATTTATTTATTTATTTATTTTAGTCCTTGGTAACTTTCATACTTGGTTTTGTCCATCTTTGTAATTACCTAAGTCTTGGTATTGCTGAATATGTAAACCTTTGGGGGCTGTGCGTTGACTGTGCTCTGTTGTGTAGCTTAGGATCAGGGATGTGACGTTCTAGGCTTGGATTGTTTTATGCAAGAAGCATAAAAATCTACAGCTGTAGAAGGTTACAGAGGGCCCTCACTTGCCCAAGTGTTCGCGTACAAGTGCCAGTTGTACTTCAAGGATGTACTTTTGCTGAGGGCCATGGATACAAGCTAAATGATCTCACTGAGATCATCTTAAATTGGCAAGCTGAAGCACTTCCATGAATTTTGCATGGGCAAGATAGTGGAAACACTGCGAGAGTTTCATTCAAGGTGTTTAAAGAGGTGGGCTTGGCGTCTCAGTATGGCAACTGATGTTCCTGGTTGTCTGGCCTACCTGTTCTGTCAAGTGTAAGAATGTTTGTCCAGTTTTAGTTCTATACGATTGCACTTTTCAAACACAGTGAGGTACACTGTCCAAATAACAGGCGGAGAAATTATGTAATTAGTGTGTTTCACTGGGCTGAACAGAAGACTCAGCCAGGTGCGGAGGAGATTGGATGGTATTTATGAATGAATGTCATTATTTTGACAGGATGATGAATTAACATTTCTAGCTTTGGAGCCGGAGTTTGAGCAGTTTCACATGGTCTGGTCAGTGCGGGGGGCTGCAGCTTGTAGCTGCTTCTAAACAACGTGGTGTAGCTTGGGAGCAACCAGCGATGTGAGGCAGAAAAGTGGTCTGCTAAAAAATCAGTCCTTTACTTTCACCGTCATCCTTCTGCTGCTTGTGGCATAATGACATTTCTGGTTGGATTTTAAATCTTAGAATTTTCTGCTATTTAAAGCAAGCAATTCAACTTCATTAAAAGGAAAGATGAAATTTTGAGTGTACTTTGGTTCATGTCAATTCTAATGGGAGCTGAGTGCACTAATAAGCTGTTCAAAAGTTTAAAGGGGTCAGATATGCCCATCTGTTTATCTGTACAAATGCAAATAGTTACTTGCTAATGTGCTGGGTTGAGTTAGGGAAGTTAAGAACTGGATCTGTGGTAGTACCGTGCCCTTTTATAGTGCTGGCAGACAATGGGTGGAACTTTAGTTTTAGATCATCCAGGACTTTAGGAACAAAGCAAGAAAGTTAAAACCTTCAGAAAATTCTCACGCAACTCTGTACATGGTTTTGAGAAATAGCTCAGGTTTTTATCTCATCTGTTTATATTGATTTTAGTTTTTTTTTAGAGGTCCAGTGCCACAGTATATGAGGTGTTTTTAAACTCAATTGAAACCAAATGCTCACAAGTGCTAAAACCATCTAAAGGGTTGGAGTACATATGCTCATTGCCTCATCTATTTCACTGACTTCTTTTTTCATTGCTGGATAATTTCCCTTATTAAATAATCCATGGATGCAGATGATTAGAGGAATGATGTTTTTTTAAACAAAATTCAGTACTTTTGGAACTTTTTCATTTTCCTTTAAGTTGTCTCTGTCCTAAAATTGCCTACTTAATCAAAGTCTTATAAACCTTCTCTGCCTTATGTTGGCATGTCCCTTTCAGAAGGGCCTAAGAGAATTAGTGAGTCATGCCTGGAAGTGCTGTGTTGTTCCTTGTGAGTTTTGCTGTGTTCTTGAACTGGTCAAATTTGCTCTCTGGATTAGAAAAGGCAGAATAAAGTAAAAGGAAGAAGTTCTCAGAAATTGTGCTGAATGATTCCATGGGAAGGGAGAAAAGGGTTATTTTCACTTAACTTTGTCAATCACGTAGTTGAAATTGGCAGTACTATTGGGCTTTTCAAGCTGTAGTGTATGATAATGTCACTCAGAAGTTTACAGCCATTGAGTATCTCTGTGAGTTCCAAAAACTTTTTGGAAGGTACATTGTGGTTATGAAACTTTTACCTGAAAATAGTACAAGGACAACAGGATTCTGTAAACTACTTGGCATAAGAACTGTGAGTTTTGTATGAGAACCTGCATAATTCTGGCTGCTTCTGTGACCCAAAGCAAGTGGTGAAACGGTTGCTGCTGGAGACCCAACTTCCTGCTCACTCTTATTTTAAGTATTTTAGTCTGGACTATTTATGAAATTGGTTTGATAGATTTGTCTGCATTTGATGCAACAATTTGTCAGTCAACTTTGCTGTGTTTATTCTTTTCTCGTTTATTATCCCCTGGGACGCTTTCAAATGATTGAAGAGCAGTCACAGTTAGTGAGAAATCCATTCCTCAAAAGCTGCTTATTTTTCTCCTTCCTCCTTGTCTTTTTCTGTGTGTAATATTTTGCTAAAATTTAATCTGAAAGCTGGAATTGTTTCCCCTCTAAGAAAAAATGGGACTTTAAAAAATATAGATAATCCATTATATCGTTTCCTTGCAAGTCAGTACATGAATTTTATGCAGTTAAACAAATTTCCCATCTGCTAATCCAGTAAGATCTAAACTGAACTATGTATATCAAGTCAAGAAGTATCTTGGGTGACTTTAAGATTTTCCTGTTTGATGTCTTGACTTGAATTCATGTTACTAATTGTATGTCAGTTGCCCACAATGCTCTAAGTAAGGAAGATAATTACGATATTGAATTGTGCACTGTACTGAAATCTAAGATACAACCTCAGCATCAAAATACATAAAATTCAGACTGGTGAAGAAGCAGGATGGGCAAGCAGTCCCTAGTCTGTAGCTGAAACCAAACCAGCAGTAAGACCAGAGGAAGATCCCTATGATTCTGTGTAGACCACGACCACTTGGTCATTCCACTCTCAGCTGCATGTGATCCACACTGACTGCTGGAGAGATGAGGAAATCTTGCTACAAAAAGCAACAGAAAAAAATGGAAAATTCTCTCTTTTTCTTGTAGTCTCTGACATTTAAAACCTTTGGAAATTATGTGTATGTATGAGAACACGTTATTTATATTCCATCAGAGTAACAATTATTCCAGTATAGTTAGCAAAAACCCCTTTGTTTCTCAGTATCATGCATTTTCTTCATTTTGTGGTATGTTATATGGATTTTTGGTGTAACTACACTTTTAGATCTCATTGAATATAATTTATGTGTTGTCTTATAGAAAATTTGTTTCGTAATTCATTAATTATTTACTATTACTTGACCTTACAGTACATAAAAAAAATTCCATCCCATAACTAATTTCAATTGTACAGTTAAATCAATCACTTTCCACATCCGTTATATTATTTAAAATGTGAATGATGAAATTTTCTTGTTCATTTCTCTGCAGTTACTGAAAACTTTGAAACGTGAGTGTGGGAAGTATGCAGGGTGACCCCTGCAGACCTGGGCAAACTGCTAATTGTATGGCAAATTGCACAGAAATATTTGGGAAAAAAAAAAAGAGCTATTCCTTTTTTTAAGCAGAACAGCTGGCTGATGCTCGGAAAAGACTGAGGCTGTTTAACAAACAAACAAATATTTTCTAATAATCTGCTTCATAGGATATTTTTTTCTTGTGTATGTGTGAGTAATAGATTATAGATTACTACATAGCCTTTAATTGATACTTCCTCTCCACTTCATCTCCATCTCTACTACCTGATGCCAAAATGGGTTATGCTAACAATACTAAAGAGCAAGTTAGGCTTGTCCAGGCTTTAAAGCTGGTGGGAAGTCTCTGGCAATTGGATAACTGGATAGTTCACTGCTGATATCTGTGCATCCTGTACTGTGCGGCTAAGGTGATGTGTCATATTTATCTTTACAGTTCAGACACAATGTGATGTTTTCTTGTAATAGGACTTGATAATAGTTCTATTGTGTGTAATAGGAAGTAGTCCGCAGTAAACAGGAAAATGATGAGAGTTGTATTAATGATGATGAGCTCCATTTCCATTGTACTTCGAGAGTAATTTTTAAAAGTGTGTAAGTTGATAAAAGGAATGGAGAAATCAGGAATGCATTTGATATTTGGAGGATTTTTTTTTTTTCTCTGAAAAGCCACAGTGGAAGTATTATCATAAATCAGGGTCTTGAAATTATATTTTAAACAACAGAAATATGTTTTTTTGAAACAAATGATGTTAATGCCTCAGCCAGCACAGAAAACACTTCTGTCCTTGCCAAAAAAAATCCTCCCTCTTATTATTATTTAATTCCTTTTCCTTGGTTTTGCCTGCATCTGTTTCTCTCTCTCTGTTTTATTTGGACAGATTATCAACAAGATATTGGGCTTTTTTTCTCCCTTAATCTTTTGGTAGTTAAATGTCACAGTACTACGTTTGTTCAATTCAGCGTATTGCGTACTGTGCAAACTCTTGACAATAGTGTCATTTAATTGTATTAACCAAAACCATTCCAGCCATTCATGTATATGCTTTTAAGAAGATGAGATGTAACTGGCAGTATTTATTTTTATTTGAAAGACAAAATCTTTTTTAATATAGATTTTCCTGATCACATAGTTAGGACAAATTACGAGTGTATTGTATTGTTATATAAGGAAGTGCAGTTAACTTCCTTGAAATATGCAGTACAATGTATGGATGGTGTTTGGGAAAATAGTAAAATGAAAAGTATAATGCTATTTTCCTAAGCCACATTTGCTAAATGCAGACTTCTGCAAGGTCAGCAGTTATCCTGGAGTTGAGCAGAAACGTCTTCAGTGGCTTTAACTTTACCAGTGCCCTTGATGAGGTGCAGAGTTGTCAGTACTCTCGTAAAATTCCTCAGTGATGGCTTCTTCTGTTCTCTTTATTTCCTTAAGTGAACATCTGTCTAATTGTTCACCTCCATTGCTTTAGTGCTTTCCTCATGCTTTCTCTGTTTCCAGACAATAAACTTTATTTTCTTCATAAGAATTCAGTCTACGCAAGGGTATTAGGCAGCTTGTTTGCACCTTTTAATTTCTGGAAGTTTTCCAGAAGGGCTTTTTGCTGTAGTTCCAATGGGTTCATCAGTGAATCATGTAACATAATGCAGCATTGTGTTTGGGTTTTTATCCGTTACCTTCTGTTTATAAACATCTGCTTAGAAATTTTCTTTTTGATTTTTTTTTTAATATGTTTTACATTTTTGCATGTGCCATATGGGTAAGATATACAGTAGCTGCTATTTTTTTTTTTTTTTCCATGTATTCAGGTAGGTACAGCCAATATTTACCTTGAAATTTGGGAAAAGCCCAATCTATTAGCCGAAAAAGCAAAATATGTAAGGTAGAATATATTCCAATTGTTTAGTGATATCTGACAATATCTATGAAACCGGAATTAATTCAGTAACTCAGTGACTACATTAAGGGCTGCTATTAACCCTTATGGCAGCAGAACTGTAGAAAGGGTCTAAAAGTCTTTATGTCCAGCAGGGAGAGTACTACTCACAGACTTACCATGCTGCTTACCTTTAGTTCTTTGTGTTTCGGTTTTGCTTCTTTTCTTAAAGGGAATGGGAGTAAGAGGTATTTTCTTTTTAACTTGCTTCTGCCTCCCTCTGAGCTATGAAACACTCTTATCAATTTTGTGTGCTTATTCTTCAGGTAGATATTTTCAGTTAATATTAGTGTTTTACTTTGCTTTTCTTGAGGCTTTACTTGCTGCAGTGGAAACACTGCCTTGTTTTGGACGTACGCATCATTAACAATGTAATTCTAAGGTTCAGTCTTCATCCGTTTAACTCTGATTCACTGGCAATTTGTATGTTGGAAACTATATAAGGAAAGTAAGTGTAATGGTAGGTGAGCATAGAGTCTCCCACCCCATTGCTGCATGTGTCCTTTTGTTATCTGTAGATCAAAACTTTATGTAAAAAGACAAACTTTGTAGAAGAAAATTTCAGCCGTTCATGTTGGCAGCACTTAAAAATGAGGCACTGTTTAGGATTTCATTCACATTTACTCCAAAGCTCTTTTTGACTTTCTTAGTTAGTAGAACTATGTGACCTGGGCTCATGACCCCTCCTGTCTGTGCTGAATGCAGTCGGCTTCATGCATCTGTAAAATACACAGCCTGGACTTTGAGCTCTGATTTTTAGGCATCTCTGGGATTACACTGGGTTTTTAATTAAGGCTTTACATTGTTGATCACAAGTAGAATAACACAGAGATGGGCCACATTTTCAATGACATTTAATTCCAGTCCATTTATTCGTGTTTTCTCTGTCATATCATCTTTATTTCTTTAGAAGGAAAGTATAGAAAAAAGCCAGCAACTTCCTTTGTGTGTCATCAGAAATCAAGTGGCGCAGTGCCGGGTTTCCGTATTCCAGTACTGTTCAAATATGCTTGATATTTTCTTGTGCATACAGAAAGACTTCATATATTTCATCAAAGTCCATATCGTGAATATTGAGTTTGTATTGAGAACCTTATCCTGCCAACCCTTATTTGTACAAGAAATCTTTACTAATGTGATTGAGTCCTTTTATTTCACTTTCTAAAATTACGTACATGGCAATGTGACCTGAGATGGTTTCATTTTGTGTCAGTCTCTTAGCCAGGAGATGTGAACAGTTGTGGAAGCAGAAGGAGGGATTTGTGTCTGTGTTTATTTCTTCGAGGATGGACTCCTGTAAGATGTCTGTATTATTTTATTCAAAGCTAGGAGATTATATGCCATGATCTGCAGATTAAAAAGCCTTTATTTATTTATCTAAGTATTTCTACTGACGTTGAAGCACCTCGGAATTGTTATTAAAGAAGTAATGACTTCTAAGAATATCTGTATTTGTATTTTTCCAGTATTAAGTGTGTGTGCTTGCATGTGTGTGAACTGTACCCTAAGCCTATTGGCAGGATTTGAGGGACTTCCTAACAGCTGCAGTGCCTTCGTAAGCCTGCAGACGTCACTATGCTGCCAATTAATTGTGCCGTGCTGGCTGTTCCTAGAGAGACTGTTCCTCCTGTGCCCATGTTTAAAATACGTTGCTTCCATCTCGCAGCTATCGCGCTTTGCTCTTAATCTGAAACAATTTCATCAGATTTATTTTAAAACTTGTTACTTCGTTTTCAGCGTTTCGCTAAAAGAAATACTAAACTTTTCCTTCTAGCTTACATGAGCCACCGCGTAAGACTTGTCTTTAATTGTTAGTTGTTGTTGTTGCAATACGGATTTATGAACTATTTACTTTGTGTCATATAACATACCGTTTTTAAGCAACATTTTTCAATCTGAACATAGCTTCCAGGAGGGCAAGCTGCCCAGAACATCAGTGATCTCACAGTTATTACTTTGTGTCATATATAATCTTGTTTTTTCCTGCAACAAATAAATCTTTGGGCCTCCCTGCAAAAAAAAAAAAACAACACCAAAACATTTGTGGTTACAGTATAATAAAAATAAACCGTTTGTCGTGACTGCAGCTGACATTTATCAGCCTATTTGTGGGTGCTCTTTCTCTCTCTGTATAATACGGAACATAATTTGTCACTTTGTAAATACATTCCAGCCTAAATCCCTGCCGGCATCTGTTAGTGTTTGAAGGATTAATGCACTGCGCAGTGCATGTCTGCACTTTCTGGCAACAACATGGCTTATGATTATGGATCATGAGAGAACAGGGGAAAAGGGTTCATTTCGTATTTACTTAAACATTGTTGCCCTTTTGACCATCACGCTTTTCTCGGCTTGCTTGGCATCTGTAGTAAGGACGTTAACATTTTCTGTGTGTGCAAAATCTAAATGAGAAATCCTGTTGTAAGTTTTATTCATCCCTGTACGTGCAGCTGTACGTATAAGATAGCACGTCTTTAATGCTGCGGATGATTAACAACAACAACCTCAAACTGAGCACTTTTTTAGAAGAAAACAGTCTGTGGCTTCTAAATTATCCCAATGCTGTCTGCCTTGTTGCTGTTTTTGACAGTGTGTTCTGCTATCACTTCAAATCTTTCAGAATGAAAAGAATTGAAAGCATTTGAATAGGAGGTTCTCCGCAGTCCAGATCCTGTTACACGTTCCCAGGCTCCCTCTATTATTCTGTAAACAAGAATATATGTTTATTAGAACAGTAAACCATACACGTGTAATATATTGCCAAGATTACTTGAGATTCCCCAAGATGAAATTAAATGAGCTTTACAGGAATGGGGTTTGGAGATGGAAAGAAATGATCTATATCCAGGGAAAGAAAAAAATCCAGCTATAAGTAGGCTTCCAAGGAAATACCAACAGTTTGTGTACATTAAGAGCTAGACAAATTCCTACTGCCAAAACCTATGGTAGATTTGTTTTTAAATGCATGTACTTTCTTGTTATTGAAGCAGATGTGTACTGCGTGCAATGGAACCACACGTATCCGAGAAAAATCAGGGACATTTGGAGCCTGCAGATTGAAGTGTTCTGAAATTATAGTCTGGTAATTTCTGTGTGTGTTTTTTTTCTTCTGTATGGTTAAGGAATAAATAATTTTTAAAATGGCCCTTGGAAGCTGGCTTTAGTTACACTTTATGAGCATGATTTAGGGTTGTTGTAGTTTATTTCTGTAAAGATATCTACATTTCTTTTTGAAATCAACGCCCCTCCTTTTTACCTTTATAATTGTCGTTAGTATATATATAAAAGGCCAAATTTGCAGAGATGCTGATCTAAGTGTTTGCTAATGTAAAGCTTGTGAAATAACAAAACATTGCTCATAGTAGTGGTATTTATTACTGAAGACTAATAAGTATTAAAACCTGAAAAAAAATTGTGTGGCTACAAAGAAGTAGATGAGTGTATTTTGCGTTTCTCTTTGTATATGGGCACGCAGTTCATAAATTTGGGGGAATTAGAATGACCTATTGCATGACTAAGAAAGCACTTCCACGTCCAACTAAAATTAGAAATTATAGCTAGGGAGTTCTGTAATATAGCTGCGTTTGTGGCATAACATTTAAATTATGGGTAAATTAAGTGTTTGGAAGAAGGAGAGATATGGCTGTACTTTGTTTCAGTGTGGGGACCAAACGCTGTGTTGGTGTATGGCATTCTCAAAAGTTGAACTCTTTCATATCGGGTCTCCTTTACTATTCTTCCATCTCTCTTATCTTTGGAGTTTAAATTGTTCATCTGATGCCCTTTATTTTCAATCTCTAGGAGAATCCAGACTTCCTTATTGCTTTTATAACCAAACTGAGATTAATTCTCCAATTCAGAAGTTTGTTCTAGGCTACCATGTCAGGCAACTGCCGTTTCAGCTGTAAGACACGCATTTGTAGTGCAGTCCTATCACAGCTTGATGGCTTCATGTTTTTCTGAAGGGGGGACTCTTACTGTTATAACTTGTAGAAGATGCCAACAAGGTAAACTTTTCTCTGCCAGACCATCCATAAATGTTCTGGAGAAGGGGTGAGGAAAAGGAAAATAATCATAATAATCCATTCTTCATGTTATAAGGGAGGTCCAAAGATGATCATTAAGCAGTCCAGTGTGTATCTCTGGGTCACTCTTCTAGCAAAGAGATGCATTTGTCCAATTCAGATCCTTGAGAAGGCGTTCTGTAGCATTCAAAGCACACAGCAGTATGAAGCAGGCATTATATAAATACAGTTTTGCATGAAGTACCAAATGTTGAATACACGAGGGGCAATAATATTTACAGTCCTAATCCTGAGTGAAAGCCTTTTTCCCTATAATGTTCCTCGATAAACACTGCATGGCACTGGCTATTGGCTGTCATGAGCTGTGTGTCAAATTGCCAGACATGCTTCTAAAACATCCTCTACTTTGCCCTTAGCATGGAAATGGGGCTTTATTTGGGCATTGCTTGTCAGATGCTGAGTTTGGGTTATTTGTTTACTTTGTGTATTTTAAGATAAATCTTTTTCTTGAAGATTTTTTTCTCACACTGCATAATAGAATTACTTGCGTAACAAGACAGTCATCAAGATAATCTTCATCAAACTGATTTTTTAACCAATTTATTGTATTTTCAGTCCCTCAAAATCAGATATTTTTAGTTGTTCTATGTATTCAGCTTTGAGCTTATAGCTTTTAAATGCCACAGATATGTACACAGTACCTACTGAGAGTAAAATTATGCAGTAAATTATCTAGTGTCCACTATGTTACATTTTAAGTAGGCCCTCGCCAAATGACTTGTACTTACATGAGATACAGGGGCTACAGCATATTTATTAAGACTCTTCAACTCTATATGAAACTGGAGCAGTCAGAAGTAATGGTGTCTGCTGAAAGATTCTTTATCATATGAATTTACTTTTAGTCATCTATTATTTATTTCAGCTATTTTATATGCCATTATAATAAATATTATGACAGAGAAAGCTTTTATGCTTCAACTTATTGTACTGCTCTTCACTTCCTTGCAATCCTTCAGGAAAATGTAGCTATGCTTTACCTATATTTAACGTAAATCATCACTTACATTTGAATGAAAAATTCACTATGAAAAAGAGCTCCTTCTTCAATACCAAGACACAAATGCACAATCATGTTTACTGCCAAGCTACTCTACCATGCAGTGTTCATTTTTAAACAGATTTTAAGCTGTAAAGTGAATACATTGCATATAGTGAAATTGCTTGCTTTCTGGATGTTTTCACTTTCTTGTTAGTTTCTGCCTCAATAAGCATTTTTCTAGCGTGAGTGCAAAATATAGCCAATTGCACATAAGTATTTTTAATATTTTTGCTTCAATAGGGAGCAACTTGCATACCAAACTAAACACAGTGTTTTCTGGTGTTATTTCTATTTAGAGCAATGAAACTTATCTGGAAACACCGGTGAAATGCTTTCAGAACTGAGCATATAACCATCAAACACAAGATAACATTTTTACTTTGCATTTTTCAAAACGTTACAGTGTTGTTGGAGGGGGACTTGTTAGGAGCTAGAGAATGATACGTCTTCGGCTGCTTCTTCAAAGACACGGTGCTGGTGCCTACACCTTGTTAGCCTTGAACTGCTCTTTGGGCTTCATGAAACGCAAGTCCACCCCAGAGCCCCTTTTCACTCAAAGAGTGCAACCACGTTTCTGTCGTGCCTGTGTTCTCCTTTTGGCTGATTTGCAGAATTGGTGTGGGTCTGGTGCGGGGGTAGCTGTGGGAGCAGTCAGGGCATTTCTCCTGGGAATCTGTGGCAAGGGCACTGGCTCGTTTGGCACAGGCTCTAGATGGGCACTGTGCAGTAATGGCCCTGTGAGCTACAAGTGAGCTACCTAAATTATTCTGCACCCGTTCTGTTGTTCAGGTTTCCTTTGGAGGATGTAATTGAAGTGAAAGTAGTAGAGGGAGGATTGATGTATTTTATCAATTTAATTTAAAAAATTGTAGAGTTTGCTGTCTTAGTGTGTTGAATATTATGATGTCAGTTTTAAGCTTGACTGTCTTTTGTATTTGGGAAAGTGACAAGTCCCATTTAAGACTTCACAACATAAAATGAGGCATAATTCGGTACTGAAAATGTGTGGAGTAAAATCGTGAGAGACATCAGCGTAATAAAATTATGACACATTAGATCAGGATTTGCAGCATACCATTAGCAATCAGTTCTGACCGTGGATTACAATTACAGTTTTCATGCCTTTTAGAAAAACCTTTTCGTTTTTATTATCTTTTTTTTTTTAATAAGAAATGTATGTTTTCTCTTTTAATAAATGCTGTGATACCTGGTACGTAGGCATACAGAGAAAGAGGGAAAACATTAAAGGTAATGCTGAGCTACTGTAAAACAAACAAACAAAAAAAAAGCCTACAACCAAAATCCTCATTCCTGCCACTGATTGGAATTGTTCTGACGTTATTAGCGACGTAGCTTTAAAGTACCTTGCCTTATTCATAGCTTTCTTTATTTCTTTTAATATATATATTTTTTCAATTGTAACATGAAAGAGAGTAGAAAAATCGGGAGTGAAAGTGTGTTGAAAGTAAAGGCGTAGTGTTTCTGTCCTTTAGGAGGAACTGACGGTCTCTGTGAGAAGTGCTTGAATCTGAGTTTGCAGGGAAGAATCTGAAGCAGAGAAGTTGAGAAATCTGCCTCAGCCCGCAGGTCTTTCCCCAGTTACTGTTTTGAGAGAACGCTCTAAACGCTCAGCCTGGCCTTCTGCATGCTGTCATAAACTTCAGTGGCACATTTTGCTGAGAGTGCTGTGGACTTCACATGCTCAAGTTTCTCCTGTGAGGGAAACAGAGCATTTGAGTGTCTTCTGTGCTCCACAAACATCTCGTGCATATTCAGAGGAACCACAGTCTGTTAGCATCTTTTTTTCTTTTCTTTTTTTTTTTTTTTAAGCAGAAGCAGGGAGAATATTGAAAAAAGAAATATTTTGCCATTTGTTTCTGCTACCTATTCAATAGGAAAAGTTAGTAAAACCATTCTTACCCTCAAAAAAATATAATTTTTGATGTAGTTTCGTAAATTTCTTAACAAGAAGATGGTAACTAGCAGCTTGTGTTATAGTCTACTGAACTGCTTGTTTTTTTATAACATAAATTTATTACCCTTCTTATTCTCCTGTGTTGATAGCATTCTTGTCCTTTTCCCTTCGCAAGAAGCAGGAGAATTTTTCAACTGAGGGAAGAATAAACCCAGCTCTGTACACTACTTATCTATTAAGTAAACAGCTTCAGACTGCAAAGTTGAAGAGATTTTTCTGTGGCCCTATTGTGTAACTCAGGGCAACACTGACTTTCTGAAGTCTGACCTTCAAACAGGAGTAAACGTTTACCCAGTGGGGTAAAATGAATCCCAGTGCTCTAATGACGTCTCTTGTGAGGGTGCAAAGACTCTTCTTAGGAAAGTTGCATTTAGCGTATTCATACTCCCATCGATGGATGCTTCCTGATAGGTACAGAACCTGTCAAAATTTGGCAGTATTTATTTTGCTGTCCAATGAGATCTGGCAGGAGTAGGACAAAAGGAATTTGAGTGACGTTCTGTTTAAACCCAACCTGCAAGGTAATTGTGGCAGGCAGAATGGGTGCTAGCAACATAAATAAATAAAAACCACAACAAAAACAGACATAGTGAGAAAAGCACCAGATGCAATGAAACGCAGGGATCAGGTGGATTGCTTGAACTTTGGATACGATGAGATTGCTCTTCTGGGTTTCATTTTGTGCTGGGAGGCCTACTACTACCTTTGTATTCCTCCAGAAGTGCTCGCTGTTATTTTGTGGCCAGAGTAGATCTCACTGCACTATGCTCGTATCAAATCTACTGCCTCTCCACTCAAATGCTTTGACTGTGTAGGGCCTCTGTTCTCATCCTTTTTCACTCTCTCTTATAGAAGTGCTAGCATTCTGTCTAAACAATGAATGCATTACATAGGAATAGGTAGCATTGGAATCACGTGAAGTGTCCCTCTAATTTCTTTTCTGCTGAGTCAGATAAGCAAATTGGACTGAAGGCTGTGGAGGAGTACAGAGCCATTGCCGGCTTCCTTTAGGTGCCAAAGAGTTTACTGATCCTAAAAATGAGGGCAAGAGCAAATGCACGTGTACATTATTCATTAGGGGATCTATGCAACCTGTATGTCACGGTGCTTGGTATTCTGTAAAGGATGTTTTATGGTAGAGCATTTGTGGAAGAACTGAAGACAATGGCTGGACGTTGTGCATGGACACAAGGTGCTCACTGCAGCCAAGTGGAAGCTCTTTCAAAATGGCGGCTTCTGAAAGCCACAGTCTTTGGGCCGGCTTCCCCCTTCACTGGTTGCAGTGGAAATAGATTGTTGGTTGATTTTGTTCTGAGATTTCAAAAGAAATGAGAACAGGGATCTTGAAATTGAAAATAATAATTGTTGTTTGGCTGGTGCTTAAGGTTAGCACCTCCAGGTTAACCTGTCATTTTGTGGGATTGTGCATCCTTTTCTTAATGTTGGCTATAAGATCACAATCTATTTGTTTAGAAAACATTTTACCCTGTTAAACTCCTACTGAATGAAAAACTATGTAGGGTGATAGGTTGTTTTCTACAGTTAAATATCTCCTGCTATGAGTAACAGATTGTTTTAGGTTAACATACAGGGTTGAATTTAGTTGGTTTTATAGAGTATTTTTGAAATGTATTTCCATTGGCTTATTTAAAATGCACACAGTAAGAGTAATGCTTACTGCACCGTTTATTTCATGACTTGCATAGAAGTTTCACCAGCTAAAGGGAAGGAAAAAAGGTACCATATTAACCTTAAAACTACCTCATGTCAATTCATTGCATTACTTAAAGCTGTGCACTATATGGTCTTTAGCAGAACCACAACAATAAAATGCTATTTCTGGCACTGAATGTTGTGCTCGTCTATTCCAGTTGATGATTTGTATTCGCTTTGGGGTTGTAATGTTGAATGAGAGACTCAGACTTGTTTCATAATACATTTGCTATACTATGGTACTGTGAACTAAACTTGCTGTTATTTGTCTTTTATTTATTTTATTTTCTCTTGCTCTAGCATAAAGCCAAGGTAGAAGCGATGACCTTAGACCTTGCTTCTCTTCGCAGTGTGCAGAACTTTGCTGAAGCATTCAAATCCAAGAATATGTAAGTACTCAGAAGATTACATTTAATAATTTCTTGTTATTTGTCAGCTGAGCAAAATTGGCAGAACTCAGCACAGCTGGACTGATCAGAAATTATAGTAGTTAAATGAGACACTTTGTTTTCATCCTGGAAAATAATTAGAGATCTCTCAGTATTTGATGTGTGCCATATCTTAAGCCTAAAGGAGGGCATCAATAACTCTCTAGCTATTGGGAAAGGCCAAAGATTAAAGGTATAAAAAACAGCTCAGGCAAGTTTTATCAGCTTTGCTGTGGTTTGAAAGTTTGTGGATGAACAGTTAGCACACTCGTTGTCTTGCTTTCTTGTCTAACCTTCTGTATCCTTCGTCTTTTTAAAGCATTTTCAGAGTTTGCCTTTGAGTCAAACAAGTCATTTGTGCAGACCTGTATCTGAAATAGTCCAAAACAAATTAAAGGAAAAACAACAACAACAACAACAAAAACTAGTGAATAACAGAGGCTAACTAAAGGGCAATTTATTTATTTGGGTGGAATTCCAAATGGTTGGCTTGCTTTAGATTGAATGGTAAATCTTTAAGTAAATGATTTGAATTTTTTAAGTGCCACCTCTTTGCAACCAATTCAGCACTTTGTGCTTTTATCCGGATTTTCCAAACGATGTGAACTATTCTAACTTCTCTTTTCTATCTGCAAGTATTTCATAGTGCCTACACTTCTTAGAATCATAGAATCACTCAGGTTGGAAGGGACCTCAAAGATCACCAAGTCCAAATTCTTGCTGTACTTCTGAAGAGAATACGGTCACTTCGAATGTTTTGAAAATATATATTTTTAAAGAAAATGTATTTTGAAAAAAAGAGAATGTTTTTTTTTTTTTTTCATTTCTTAATTACTACCAGAGCTAAATCACAGTTAGGCAGATGACATTTTTGGACTCTCAGGTCTCTTGGATTCAAAGAATTATCAAAACTGAGTTCTAATACAGACTTGTTCATTGCCACAATCTTTGTAACTGTTTTTGTACTGTATAGTATTTTCATGTTTGCAGATCTTCACGAAATAGAAAGACAAAGCCTTGCAATATTGAAGGTTTACTACCAACTCAGTTTCATAACATGTTTTAATTTAGAACAGAAAGATTAGAAAGAAATTTAATTTAATTTCTTCATGCTTTTAGCATGCTACATTTATTTAAAAAGAGGATATGGTACCATGAAAAGTTAAAACCACCCTTGCTTCAAATGCTGTTCTTAACTTGATTTGTGCATTGCCAGTCATATCGTACTCTCATCCTATGCGGTCCATTTGGTATGCATGTTATAAATCCTTAAAAGCGAACATTCTTAAATCAAATTTTGCTATAGAAATTAGAAAATGAAAAGTTCCGGAATCAGTAAAACCTGTTTGACTTCTGTTAGCATGCATTGTTTTACCAGTGTTTAGCTGCGTTGCCCCTGATCGAGTTTCCTAAATGTTTTGCTCTTGTTTTATTCTGAAAAATTTTAGTCATAGACGACAGCCTGTGTCTTGCCTTCGGATATTTCTGTCTAGAATCTGTGCTCAGATGCGTGTTTGTCTGGTGGAGCTGCTCTGAGCATTATTGAAAAGTCAAAGGCCCTGCAACTATTGAGAAGCATGTGGGGTTTAGACAAAAATGAATTTCCAGCTGTATTTTGTTTAAACTTTGAGTCTGGATGGTAACCAGACTCCCTCACTGCCTGTCACAGTGGGTCTTCTATCTGATATAGATACAGAAGAGTTACCTTGCAATCATCTGTGCAGGCAGGAGAGCGGACTTGACCTACTAGGTTTTACTGGTTCTGATTTTTTGTGATATAACTGTATCTAGATATGGTCAGAAAAGCAATTATATGGCAATAGCATCTTATTACTGCAATGCCAGCCCTATGTGTTTTCCAGCACTAATGTGCACTAACTACTTTTGTCTCTGTTTTGCAGTCGTGTCCAGAGGCCTTTGTCAGATCAGCGATTCCTTTGCATTAGTAGCTTTTTGAGCAATTGAACAAAACCTTACAGGCTTCAGTGTCAAGCTGAATGAATCTTGTACTTAATGCTTTGCCAAGTCCATAAGCTGGTAGCTTAATATCCATAAGGCTTTGGTATCTCTGCTTTCATGAACCTGGGTGAGAGGGTGTACTGTAATACACTCACAGTTTTAACAGAGTAGCTGTAAATCTTAGTTACGAGCATAGGAGATATTGGATAAGTATACAGTTTGTCTTACAAAATCTTCCTACAAGTCCTTTAGCAATAAAGTAGTAGAAAAAATAAGGGTTTTTTTTGTTTGTTTGTTTTCTGAAGAAGGATATCATCGTTTGAGTTCTGAGTTTTATAGTTCTCAGTTCCTTGATCAAGATTACAGTAGTTTTTAAAGTGTGAAGGACAAATTGTATATGAACATGCACACTTTTCTGTAAATGTTTATATTTGCATTTCTTCCAGCACACTGTGTAAAGAGACCTTTATTATTCAGTAGTGAACTTCTTACACTTTTAGGTGCAGACAGTTTTCTTGTCTGCATAATTTCTCTAGTCTGGTATTGCTTTCTGGGACACCTTGGTATAGAAACTGTTGGTTTTGGTGACACCTGACCTAACAGATGAAAGTGTTAAACATAGAGAATAGATTTGCTTCTCTTTTTAGATTCTGCTCTTCTGGAACATTTTGTGGCTCTGGATATTGTATCTTGTCAGCAGATAGAAGGATGTACTCATAGCCACATCACAGCCTGGGAATGGGCTTTTCCTTGGCTGATAGCTGTTGGAAGAGAGTCTTAGAGGACTGTGTTTCACAGATCTTTCCCTGAATAAGAAAGCTAAAGTGGAACTACTTCAGATAAAAGTATCCCTAAATTTCTTCTGCTTAACAGATCAAAACTTCTTTTAGATGGGGAAGGGATGAGGATTGCCAGGGTTAGAGGAAAAAATGCTGAACTAGTAAAAATCAGGAGAAAAATCTGCCTTCTTGAATGCGTTTGAGAATCAAAGAGATCCTGAAAACTACTTGAAGAATGGAAAAACGTCATCCTCTGCTCAACAGGGACTGGTTGCATGAAATAACAAATAATGCAACAGAGGGAGCATTGAGAAAAACATAAATAATAAATGGGAGGAAAGAGTTGCTCTGGAAGGGAACTTTTAATACAATTTGGAGTAGTAGGTAAGAGCTAAGATAAAAGTAAAAATCAGATGATCAATCTTAGAAGCATGAAAACTCATAGAGATTTGAAAGGAACCTTGTATTCCTTTTTGGATTTATTAGGTGTTGCAGCCTTGTCCACAGATAAAATTTGAGCTTAGAGTGTATAAACACTGGTAAATTATGCTGTATTCCTATAAATATACTCCAGAAAATCCTTTATTCTCATGGAAGAAAATAGTTTTTTGTTTCCCAATATTTATACTCTTCAGTTGATACAGCTGCTTTTTTTCTGAGACTTTTCTTTATCCATGTAGTCTCAAATGAAACTTGGGGATAAAAGGTTCTTGCAGGTCTGTGATTGAAGCTGAATACAAGCTTACCTTACCAGGACAGTGCTTCCCAGTTTTAATTTCTCTTTCAGTTAAAAAGATTCTGGGGGAAGGAAAAGGTAAAGCTAATAGTTGCAGTTCTGTCTCCCAAATTCTTCTGGCAGAATATGACAATATTGCTGATCTACCTCGTATTTCACCATGGGACTGCAGGACTACAGCACAACCTGAACACGATGTGTCTGATGCATGAAATGGTAGTCTGATCTGACTACCAGGTAGGGCCAAAGAGTTTGCAAGGCAAATTGTTTAGAGAAAGCATTCTTTATGGCACAGTAATGGTTACTAAATTTAAGTTCTCTCGAAGTTTTGAAATGCAGTGCTGACCTTTCTGTGATTTTTACTGTCATTTGTGACACTCTTTGAGGACACCTGGCTCGTTATCTCTAGGTAGATTTCTCACTGGCTGTTTCTACCAGGAGTGGATGACTTTCACCTCTCTCATGAAGATAGTGGTAGGGTTAGGATGAGAGCAGGAAGAAAGGTCTCTGTGTACCCGAGAGCTAAATTTTCTCAAGTTATTTCTACTATCTGTTTCTGGTCTTTCCCCTCTGCTAGTTTTCAGCTCCGGCAGTTGATTGAATGTCTCTGTTAAGGAAAATCAAATAAATGATCTGTTTTTAATAATGTTCTGGGCTACGATGGATTTGGCATTAGCTGCTTTTTGTGCAGTTGGATGAGGCAGACAGTCCAATCTTTCATATTAGGCTTTTGGAACTAAAAACACTGAATTGAATCTTCTTTACATTGAGTGGGCACAATGTGAGGAATTATGGTTGGTATTAATCCCACTTTATAGACAAATGACTGCCCTCCTGTGCTTGTATGCAATGTAGCATTTAAATCTAGCCAGCATCAGTATTTGGCTGTTCATGGACGGAAGGATTTGGAATTTTTAAAGGAACTTGTATTTGATATTTTGGTCATCACATTTTTGACTACAGCATGCATGGTTTAATTGTGAAGGAGAGCTAATATTTCAGCCCTAAAATGTACAGGGTAGGTATTGATTTTTTTCCCCCCCCCCAATACTTACAATCGTTGTATCATTCTACTTGCATGATCCTCAGCATAAGAACTGTGACATGATCAAAACAGTGGGCAGAACTAAGCAATAAAGTTGCAGATGAAATTTTATGCGCATCTTAGCTTTGAGTGGTGCGCAGTGCTGCTTGGTTTGAATTAAAGTTTTCTTCAGCCAAACAGTAAAACATCAGTTTAATGTTCTCCGTGTTTGAGATAAAGAATGAGATTATCCTGAAAAAACATGGTTTACTTCAAATTAAAAAAAATAACAACAGCATTTGCCAATAGCTACTACTGAGAGTTTTCTGAATTGGAAGCAGCAATTCACAGTTATGCAACTCACGGTTATGCAGGACTTCTGTCTGTAGATTTTCACTTTTGTTTCTTTCCTATACTTTAAAATAGATTTTTTTAATTTTTTTTAAAATTTTCTTTTTGTGGTAAGAATTTGGCAGATGTTAACAGTTTATTCGTTTATACTGTATATAGGAATACAAAAAAGACAGCAGTTACGAATTATGATCCTCCATTTGGAACTTAGTGTTTTATTATTTTCCCAACCAGACCCCAAATGGAGAGGGCCAGATTTTCAGTTGGCCTCCTTAACTGAGGCCGTAGACTCTATGAGTGCATTCATTTTTCACGCTGCAACCAGAAGTGTTATGAAACCTTGCAGATGCAATTAAGATTTCTGAGCCTGCTAAAAATTCACCCCAGCATACTATTTTTCTGGATCTTGATGTATGATGACTGACTTATTACATGCTTTATTTTCTTTTTTAAAATTCTAGCTTAGCAGCAATTAAATCACAAAGGTTGTATGACAAATTCTCTCTGTACCTATAAATACATACGTAGAAATGGGATATGTTCAGCAAGTTATTTTACGGACAATTTAAAGGGTCCAGAAAAAAATGAATATATGATTTAAATGAATTATTACTGATGCGTTTATGCCAATAAACCAAACAGTTCTGTAGTAGAATTCTCTTTGCTAGAGACAATTGTTGCCACTGCATAATGCCGTTCAAAGTGTGAATATATTTTCTAACCTGCAGACATCTTTGAAATTTATAGACATACGTCTTGTGAATTAAAGCTTGAAACAGTTGAGCTATTAAATTTGTCTTTTGAACTCAGAATACGACTTGCATTCTAACAGTGCTACTCAGACACAAACTTCTGGACAGCTTTGTAAGTTTTGAGATATTCAAAAATATCCACGTTGAATTAAGTATGGAAACATGCATAACTTGGAAGTTATTGTTGCAGACAGCATGTATCTTAAATTTAAATAAGATCAAAGTTTGACTGAATTTGAAACATTCGTAATATTATTAGAGTGAAACACTTTGTTTTCCTTATGTGGTGGTACTGTGTCTTATTAAAGCCTAGGGATTGGCTTTCTGCATAAATATCTTCTTTCTTTCCTTCCTTTTTTGTTTTGCTTTCCTTCTGTCTTTAAGCTCTTGTACACAATTACCCCATTATGGTAGCATGTGTCAAGTCATGTGCATCCAGGAACTATTTCCAGTATTTTTTTTAATTAGGAATCTTTCAATCTTAATCCCTCCCCCACTTTTACCGGAGGCCAGAGAGCATGACGTTTTCACCAGATCACCTTATCTGCTGCATTGGAACACAAGAAATATCTCCCTTCTCAGAACTTTTTCTTGAAGTAAAACTCTGAATTAAAACGTAGAATGAACTGTTCACTATAACATTAACTAAAAGTACATCTGCAAAAAAAATTAAATGCTTTTGCACATTGACAACAGAAAGAATGATGGGTGCTTGCACAGTTTTATGACTACACCTGGACTGCCTAAAATTTGTGAACTCGCCACTCGCCTTTGGAGGGTTATCCAGGTTTCTTCCTTAAGTTACAGTGAAAAGAGTCTCTCTCCTGAATTTGGCATCTGAAGATGTGTGGCTGTTTCTGTTTCGCTCAGTACCTGGATTGGCTGTTTTGGTTGGCTCAGACTACATGTAGCTTTAGCACTGGAAACAAAATGGAGAGTGGAAAATGAAACCGACTGCTTTTGAAGTACTTTTTGACTCCTCTTCAGTGTGTAAGCAAGAAGAAATTAGAAGCCATTTTTGATAAAATCTCAGCCCCAAATTTCAGCATAACCTGTAATGCTGATGATAGTGCTGCCCTTCAGTTGGTCTCAGGGAAGGCTATTTGGCTACTGTTCAACTTCAGAGCCAGAGCAGACCAAAACTCTCACAGAAGTGCCACGAATGTCACTGTGGCATGGATCTGGACTATAATTCTGAACTAAGAAGGAAGATCAAAACAGTGTCCCATTAGTTAGTTATTCTACTCAGCTGTAGATGTGGAGGTGAACAAAGGGATGAGTCTGTGCAGGTATGCTCAAATACTCAAGTTGCAGTGGAGGAATGAGGGAATGAGGGAATGAATCTCTAGAGTCCAGAATTATGTATTTAAATAGGAAACTGGCACCAAAACTCTGCTCACTGGTGACTGCCCAGACCAAACTACTAGAGTCGTTTCTTCTTGTGTACGCAGACTGGCCCAGTAAATGTGTTATTTTGTGGAAAATGATGTGGTTCGGGTGGAAGGGATGGAAAGTATCCCTTTGCCACTACCACCCAGTCCACAATCTGGTGGTTAATAAGTGCTTCTGAAAGGTAGGAGATGAAGATTTGGAGGCTGTCGGCTTGTCACACGCAGCAGCATGTAATTATGCAGTGGGGATGGCACTGCTACCATCAGCAGCAGCATTTTGTAAAAGGCTGAGCTTGACTTAATTCCTTAGGATTTGAAAAGTGGCCTGTGAGAATCTCAAAAGAAAGGAAGCAGCTTGAAACAGACCTGAATCAGATGTTCTTGAGAAAATTTAAGATTTGCTGTGGGCTTCTAATTTCTTTTCTGACTTATTCTAGCCAGGTACATGTTAAGACCATGAACCCCGAGTGGCTTCTGCTCGCTCAGCACACTGGTGGTTTTGATTCCCATTTTGAGCCATGTGTTTATGCCAAAGTCTAAGACAAGTCTAAAGCAGCTCATAAAATGTTTTGGAGTCTACTTCTGAAAGTCTTCAGAGGCATTGCCTTTCTACAAAGTTCCAGAAGATACATCAGCTGCAAGGGGTGTTTTGAGTATCTAAGGAAGTCAAATATATATGACTTAATCTGCCTAATTAAAATCTACCGTGTTGCAAATAACACAAGGAATTTGCAGTGGTATAGCTTAATGGATTTTAAGAAGATCTGTGTTTAAATGATGTTGTCTTCTAAAATTTCTGAAATATAAGGCAAATGTATTTATTCAATTGCTTAAGCATTAAAATATATTTAGTTAAAGCTTTTCCGTGGGAGGTAATTAAAACACATGAAGGCAGAGTCTTCTGGCACTTGAGTATGAATGCTTTACTGCTGACTTTAGGCAGACCCTGTATATGCCACACGTGTCTTAATCTTAGAACCGAAAAATTTGCGTTATACTCTGCAAAGGTTGTATTTCTTCATTAGCTGCTCCCAAGCCATCAAAAATCCCAGAGGATTTCAAAGGACATTAATTTTTTATCACAACATGGAATCTTTCAGGTCTGAATGGCAGCACACAGCTGCTGTGGGCTTGATTACAGCTCTATATTTCTCTGGGCAAAACAGAGGAAAGAGTTGTCAGTGGCAAGTGAAATGTTCAAAGTGCATAAACTGTTTTATTGTTTAGATGATCAACTGTGGTTCCTAAAACATATTCCAAAGGGTTAGTTGTTTTCAATGGAAAATACCATGATATGTAATAAAAGTAGTAACTGGCCTTTCTTGTGAGTTGTAACTTCCTTTTTTTTCTTCACAACCACACAGTGTGTGCAAAAGAAATTTGTATCTTTAGAAGTACATGTGAAAATAACAAATCATTCCATGGTTACTGCAAGATAAATGTTTCTTTAGAGCTGGCTTATGTTTATTAGTAACTGCTTGTGTAGGTTTGTAAATGATGCTTTGCTATAGGGATTTTGAAAAAGATAGAGTTGTCCCGATGTGAATTGCTGAAAGAAAAGAAAATTAGCAGATTCTACACATCTTGTCATCAAGACCACAGTGACACATCAGTGTCACTGATATTTAAGAAAAAAATCTTTGCAAGATGTGACAAATAGTGGAATGAGGGGCTCCTTGTACTGCGCCAGAACTTGAGAAAAGGAAGAGGAGAGTGCAGGATGGAAATGCTGAAAGGTTGAACAGATACAGGAATTTAGTTTCACAGCCTGGTTTGGTCCCCTTTCTACCCTGACCTGTCACCAGGAACTTCAACATCCTTATGCACTGAAGCATTTGCAGAACTAGCAAAGGTACAATATTTTGACAATGGAAAATGTGGGGTTTTGGATGGATTTTGGTGTGAAGTGCAGTCCTGAGGAGGCACTGGGGTTAGGGACGAAGAACACTTAATACTTTTTCATACCAATTCTCTGAGTACGCTGTTGCTGTCAGAGATAATTTAGGGTTAGATTAGAGTTGTGCAGAAGGGAATTCACAGCTCTGGATAATGGGCCCCAAAAAGGGAAAATTGTCTGTGGTATGAACACAGTGGAAGAAAGAAACCCGCACATGTTCATGAAATATAATTCTTTCTTCTTAGTAAGAAGGAAGAGGTGCAGTATGTCTGAACAGGAAGAGAAGGCTCTAAGCTCATGGATTGAGTTCATTGATCCTTGTTCAGAGGTTTGCTTCTTCATACCTTCAGGAAACTGACAGAGGAGTAATAGCATATGTACAGACTGGGCTAATCCCTCGGGTGGTAGGAAGGCATCTGTCTTGCAGTTATCAGTTGGAAAGTGAGTATTAATCCCATTAATCTTGACCTTCATTTAGGATAAATAATTTGTTATCAAAAGACAGCAGTTTACTGGTGTGGTAACAAAATGGATGTTAAAAAGTTCCCAATTCCTCAGATTTATAGTGTTACGTACCATGCTTGTAGTGTATAAAACAGCAAAGTGTAGGAGACAGATCATGTCAATAACTTAAACCTCATCCCTACTTTTCTTATTTTGTGTGTAATCTGTGAAATTCATACTGTAGTAAAATGTTGAATTCCCAATTTGGATCTTTTTTGACGGAAAATACCTTGGAAAGTGTAGGTTTTGCTAATGTCAGCTTGATGGAAACTTGACAAATGTTTTAGATGTTAATGTTAGAAGTATAAATACATATATATTTTTATTGGGTCTAAATTTCTCTTCAGAAGTTCCAGTTAAGATTTTTACAATAGTGGAAATTGCTTCTGCACCTCCATTGAATGGAAAAGGAGGGGCCTCTCCAACTTTCTCATCACCTTAGAACTAAGAGTCTTCTTCAAAGGGTGATCACTTATTAATTTCTGGAAGTGTAACATGTGGCTTTTTTTGTTCCCCTCCCCCTGTATGTTTAAGAAAACTAACACAGGGAAAACCAGGACTAATGGATGTTTTCTGTTTAGATCTAAATCTACTGAGACCTTTTTTCCTTCTCCAAACTTTTATGAAATTGTGCACTCAAGATTTTATAGAGGTAATTAATAATGATTGAGAGATGGTTGACCTATATGGCAGTATGTAGGCGATATTTTATGAACATACAGGAGCAGCTGCTCATAATTCCCATGTATTCGGTATGAAGAGAGAAGCAGAACAATTTCAGTCCATCCCCATTAATCTCTTGGAAATGGGGCAGAAGTACTTGCTGATCAACAGTGTCAAATCCTGCAAAGAAATCCAGTTGGAAGAATTTTAGAGAATTTTACTTGCTTATAGCTGGAGGTCATCCATCAGGGCTCAACGTCCTGCGTTAGTAGCTTGACTTAAAATGAAGCCTGTCTGACACGGATCCACTATTCTGTCAGCTGACAGGTGGCAATAGAAGCTATTTTTGGTATCTTTTCAGTCAATGCTCTCAGAAAGAGGGAAGTTAGGCATGCATTAAGCATTCATTTCCAGAATTCGTATAGTTAAGCAGTGCTTTTTTGTGTGTGTGCTTAAGTTTTCTTCAAAGTAGTGAATATTTTTGAGCGGATGTTAGATCATGCATGGTGCCAAGATCTCCTGCTGCTCTTTGACTTCTAGTGATTTCCTTATCGCTCAGTTTCCCTTTGTTGCTTCTTGCATAACTGAGAGAAATTTCTGGAGATGATTGTTTAACTCATTTTTGTATTGTTTTCTGGGGAACCATATGACTGCATTTTGGTTATCCTCTTTGTGAATATAGACATTTCCTCACAGAAGTAGTAGAATTTTCTAGCTCTGTGAGGAAGCAACCTGGGTGTTCAGAGTTATGGGATGGAAAAATGTGGTGGGCTGTGACTTTGCTTCTTTATGGAAGAGAAGTCACATCTCTCTGCCTTCTTTACTGGCCGTGACATAGGTCTACAGTTGCTTATGGGACTTGGGGGATATGGCAAAGCCTTTTCTGTTGAATTTCAGTGTAATTCCAAACAGTGTGAACTTTTCAAATCACTTGAGAAGTGCCCCAGATGGTGTGACATTCTGCTTCATGGGAAGATTTGAAAGCATTCCCTTTGCATAATTTCTGGTTAACTATTTCATTGCGTTTGCATTGGGAGAACACCAAAGCCATGAACTCTGTTGACATTTTGGCAGTGTTTGTTTAACCTCCTAGTGCACAGGCTACATTTGTTGAAAAATATTATTCTTACCTTTGCAAATCGTCAGTAATTAATTCCCTTGGAAATATCTACTGCTGCACGTAGCCTCCCTGGGAGTCTGCTGGCAGATCATAGTTTAACATCAGGTGCTAACCAAACTGATTATTACATTTTGTAACTAACTGATTTATAGCTGCAGCTTCGTTTCTGTACCTCTCTAATGTATTAACGTTTTGTATTTTTAAATAATGCAGGGCAGTTGGATTACTTTGTAGCTTCCAATGGTGAATTTAGCACAGCATGCCAGATCCAAATGACTTGCTTGATACTAGGGTTAGTGATGTGTCACAGGCTTGTGAAGTGCACAAGATATTCAGTGGTTTTTAACTGAGATATTCACAATTAAAGATGTCCTTATTAATTCTACATGCTTTTTAACTTTCAGTGAATTGTAGCTACAATTACCAACACAATGAGAGTTTTCTACAATTGCTGCATAGCTTGCAGTTTAAGCAGTATATTCTCTAGTCTCAGTCATGCTGTGAATGAGAAGAAACAGTGACTACATGCTATGGTGGAGCAGCTTATGTTCAACTCCCAGTACATACTTAAATTGTAATGGTAGAACGCATTAGCTCACTTGGTGTGTGATGTAAGTCACCGACTGAAGACATTTTAAGGAGACATAGGGGTAAATTTGCAAAACACTCTGGAAGGTTTTAACTATACGGAGCTTCCAGAAAGATCAAGTAGGCGTCATGGTTAAAGGGAACAGCTTGGTAATGTCAATACTAAGAAGATTTTCCGTTGCCGATGACATTTTTGGTTAGTCTTAGTTGTTTGTAATTCTACATCAAAGGCACTACTTGAAACCAAGGAGAGGGTTGGGTTTTTTTTGTTTTCTTTTTTTTTTCCCTTGGCTCAGGAGGAAGCCTAATGTAGATCACAGCAGTGTTTTTAATGAACTTGTGAAATCAAGGTCATAGTTCTGCAGTCACTTAAAAATACTCCTGTCATAAAGCAAAGCTGTAGTGCCAGATGTGTGGTGTGAATTGTCAAGTATCTTAAGAATTTTGTTCCTGCATAATGATACGTTCAGCGATACAGAGCTCTGCACCACTGAGATTAGAATCTGTCGTCTGTGGCTGAAATTCATAACCATGTGATGACTGTTACAAAGGTAATGTGAAATGCCTATGTAATCTCATTCCGTTCCTGGTGTGTAAATGTCCAGATCAAGAAAACTTAGGTGACAATTTTCAGTGATTGGACCTTTGTTAGCAGTGAGACGAGAGACACTGATAGCTTTTATTGATGGATCCAGACCTGAGAGGTGGTCCTTTCTGAGCTGAGAAGATGCACAACTGCAGTCGCTGCTGGTACAGCCCTTCGGGTTTCTTTTCTGTGATGTTTACTAGAGAAACCGCTTTTAAACCATTTAAAAACACTAACAGTGAGGACAAATATGGGTATTACTTTTTCAATAGCATATTTATTTGAAATGTTTCTGTATTTATTTTTGTATTTCTTCGCAGATTTTTTAATAGGGTAGTGTAAGTATTTTAACTTTACAGTCTCTTTAAATTTCATAACCTTTATTAAAAAAAAAATAGAACAAAATATTCTTCAGAAAATAAAAAGCTCACGACTGAGGCATAATTTTATTTCTTTTATAAAACCCTATTTAATGCACTTACAGTTTAATAGTGACTACCTTTTATAGTTTTATAATTTTAGAATCCTCTTTTTAATTAATTGAGCTGAGAGATTTAGGTATAGAGCGCATACTTTGCCTCTGGTAGTTACTCTGTAATTAGTATTAATGAAGGGTATTACAATTTGGATAGGTGGAATATACCGTTGGTTCATTTGTGGGTCCTTTCTGTCTAAGTGTGGTCTGTTATTTCATACTGCATACAGCAATTATCGCATAAAGTTAAAATCTTTCTATACAAACACGCCACATTTGCTTTCTCAGGGAATGATGATGGTATTTTCTATATTACTGCAGTACTCACGTGCCCCAGTTCTCAAAGAGGAGGCTCATATACCAAAAAAAGCATCTATGCTGAAGAAACTTGTTCCTTTTCCCAGGAGGTTTACAAATCTGTAAATTAATTCTTGCCAGAGCTTTTCATAAACTTTCAGAAGAGGTGATGAATCATCCCAAGTTTCCCCATGTGCATTCTCAATCTTCACGAGGCTTTGTTTTCCTCTTGGCAGATGGATCTTGAACAGGCAAGATGAACTTGAGTTTAAAGCATTTTGATAAAATATGCCTCAAAGGGTTGGATATCTGTTTAAAAATATGGTCTTTTATACCTCTGCAAATAGCCTGATCGCGTGGTGTTGAGTGAGACGGCAAACGCACTACCTTTGTGCAAAGTGGTTTGAGCAGAAAGGGAGAACCTTGCCTTTAAAAGGGCAGTCCTCCTTTATCTTCGGTTTGTTTTGCAGACGCAGCATGTATGGGAAGCTGTTACGTGTGTATTGCTGCCCAAAAGGAAAAGCAGCAATTCAGCACGTCGGAAAACAAGCTCCCAAAACACAACGATGTTTCAGCCTGCATCTGAAGCTTTTTGTTATTTTTTTCCAAAATTGGCACAAGTACACATATTAGATCCTTAACTCCTTATAAAACCAGACTACACCGGTAGTTCCAAACAGGGTGACAGTTGAAATTCACTTTAACAGAGACGTGTAGCTTTCTGCTTTTGTCAGTGATGATGCACGAATCTCAGTGTTCAGTTAAGGTGTGCATGATTCTGCCAGAAAGGTTTTGAAATCTGGACCATCAAAATCAGGGTTTTTAAACATGCCTGAAGGATCCTAGATTCAGTCAGGTCTGTTTGACAACCTGTGCCTTTATTTTTCATCTTTTACACAGTTCCTTTTGCAGATGTTCAGATCAGAGGTTTGTACCCTTTTTAATCAGTAAGGAGAAGATCCGATGCTGGATCTCCTCTCTTCTACATGTAGGGCTGTGAGGAGTGCTTGAACAGAGGGCAAGCAGCTGCTTTTCCTAGCCGTGCTTCATTTGTTATCTTTAAACATAGGGTTTACATTGGGTGGCTGATTTTGCGTTTGTCACAGGATTTCGTCCATTGCAGTGAAGATGAAATAAGCTGGAACAGGCTACCCAAACAAATGCAACGATTTTAATGTTGGTGTTAGGGTTGCACTTTGTTCTTCACTATGTTTTCCCAGACGTGGCTGTGGCACCAAGTGCTTCAGCAGCCCCTATGGTGGGCTCTGTGTGGAACCAGCAACGGGCAGCCCTGCCTTCCTCGCACAGCTCTGCCCTGCAGAACTGAAACCTGCGCCCACTGCATGCACTTGATTCCCCCAGGAGTGCAACTAAGTGCATTTCACTGAGCTACCTTTCTCTAGACAGTTTTAACCTTTAATACTTTCGATTGTTCAAGGCCTCTGCACATCCTGGTCTGCAATGCCGCCATGTTCGGGGCTCCGTGGTGCTTGACGGAGGACGGCCTGGAGTCCACCTTCCAGGTGAACCACTTGGGGCACTTCTATCTCGTCCAGCTTCTGGAGGACGTCCTGCGCCGCTCCTCTCCTGCCAGGGTGGTGGTCGTGTCCTCAGAGTCACACAGGTTGGTTAACCTTATGCTGTGGTTTGGGTTTAGCTGAGATCTACCATCCTTAAAGCAGAAATGGTGATGGATGGCAGAACTGCGTAAGTTTTTAAAAAGAAAAGACCCTGGTCTAAAGCATTTGTTGTTTGAAAAATCTCTTTAAAAACAGCATTGTCAATGTCTGTGAATGTTGCTACATTGCCATATGTAAAGCGAGTTCTAGTTTTAGGTATTTTTTGATCATTCTTTGTATGAATGCAGATTTTCGCTGCATATCAGACCACTTATTGATTTCGCTGGGAGATGGAATAATAATTGATTAAATCAGAATGGCATGACCTATATTGATTTGTCATTCAACTACTTCAACATCATACCAAGAAGAATGTGCAGTTATTTTAGTAGGAGAAACAATGCAATTAAAAACTACTAGATGAAATCCAATTGTATTATAATGAGAAATTAGGGAATTCAATGCAGACATTAGCTGGATAATGTAACTGGGAAATAGTATAGTTAATACATATTAGAACACTGGCCATGCCTCTTTTGGTGAAAGTTTTAATTAAAATATTAGATGCTCGTATTTCCTACTGTCATGAGAAGTGCAGTTGGCAAAACAGCTGTGATGAGGTTTGCCTTATTTCAGTTGTGCTGGAAGTGTTCGTTTAATAACTGGGAAGAAGGTTTTGATATAAATTAGAGAATTAGAGAGTTCCTTGTGCAAAATGGAGGCCCCAGTTCTGAGTTTTAGAGAGTGCAAACCACTTACCGGCTTCTGATTTAGTTCCAGGACTCTAAGATTAGACCTATAACATTTAGCTTTAAACATTGCCGTTGATTTCTATTTCACTTCTGGTCATGTGTAACATCTTTGGCAAACCCAAAGAAAGAATGTGTGAGCGTTATTTATTTTTTTTTTTTTCCTTTTTTTTTTTTTCTTTTTTTTTTTTTTCCCCCCATTGCCTTCATATTTCTGAAATGTTTTAGTGACCCAGCATGAAGCTTATTTTTTTAATCATGTTTCCATAAAATGCAACCCCAGGGACCTGGTAGAGAGAGACCAGCCAAGGGTCAGGCTGAAACCTTTATCACTTCCAAACACAGGGGCTTATGGTATAAATGACACACTGCAGATAGATTTACTTTTACCATTTTAAATTTATGATGGCTGAAATGAAAGAAGCAATAGAAAATGCCAGTAATAATCCTCCCCGGTGTTAAAAGACATGAAATGTCTAGTAATTAGGTGGTAACAAAATCTGGACATCCTTATCTTTGCAAATCACACCAGGTTTGTGAAAGCAAGTAGCAGAGTCCTGTTAGGAGTGAGGGAGGCTACTGCAGGGCAGGCAAGATAGCTCTAGAAATAAATCTGCCAAGTCCAATCACTTGCCAGATGTGGATGGCACAATGGGATACGTATAAATGAGCTGTTATTTAATGGGAGATTATGTTGAATTGTCAGCTGCTTGTTCCCCTTTGTAGGTTTGTGTCTGATGGTATTTTAAATGACATCTTTGTTTTTCACTATATTAAGTGTTATGTATAACCAGAGCTTACAGCTCTGAACATCTTTATCTGTGTTTTCAAAAACGTTTTTTTGAAGTGCTCATTGCTAATTTCATTAGATCAGCCGAGGTTTATACAAGCCAGTCAAAAAATAAGCAACAGCCTATGCTTGAGTAAAATAATAAACACATCTACTTGATTTCCCCTTCTTCCAATTCATGTCATATCTTAGCATTTAAAATGATTGTTGTAAATAACTCTGGTTTTGCCCCTAATCAGTTTAATGGCAAGAAGTTGATGTAAGGAGTTAGTTGAGACATTAGGTATTATTGGATAGTAGTACTTTCTGACCTACTTGAGAACTCCGTGCCTTAAACTGTGTTGTAAAACAGAAGTGTTGGTATCTAATTGCTTCCATAAACCTTGGCTAGATCTTTTAGCTGGAGTCAAGACCCCCTGTTAGGGGAAAAATAAAGTCCCATGTTTGCAGAAAATATTTTACCAGACTGCTCCAAGGCAAGATATTTATTTGCCCCTCTGGTTCCTCGTTCTTTTCACTTATCTGGATTCAACACAAATGAAATCTGTTTAAATTAAGCTTTCCATACTCTAAGCACATCGTATGAAAATCAGAATAATAAGTAGGTTGACTTTCCTTCTGTCTTTATTTCTGTGTAGTTAATTTGATTGCGCAGTCCTTATCCTACTGAATTCAATGAGATTGCCGACATAAGTAAGATTGACTCACTTGAAGGATGGAACTCAAATTATGCCCGTGTGTTTCCACTGTACAGTATACAAAAAGTATTTTATTTATAGATTATTTTTGGTGTCCTAAGTGGTTACTTGAGGAATGAATATAGGAAATTCCTCCTAGAATAGCCCTGTTAATTTCAGTGATGTCTGTTATCTGAAAATTATGAAAGAGAATTTTTGTTTGTTTGTTTAAATTGAAGGGCCAATTCTGCAAGATACAGGCCATTCTGGGTTCCTCTTGAGTTCAAATACTGTAGTTGCCTTTCTCCAAATGTATTATAATCCTGCTTTCAAAATGGATGTAGAAATTCCAGCTGATCTCTTCATTTCTGTGTATGAGATGCGAAATTAGTAGAGATATTTTAAAACATTTTGCTAGTGTGTACTATAATTATGTTTATCCCCGCTCTCCCTAGCTGATTCTGAAAACTCAGTATTAAAAAGAGCTTGCTAAATCTGTTTTATTTTTAGTAGCTCTTCTGAGTGGAACATGAGGCTGTAACTAAATATAGTATTATTTTCTAATACTAAGATAATCTATTAAATTGATACATCAAAATTGTAAGAATTGGAAAATATACTATATGAAAAACTCCTTTTCTTCAGCTAAAAGTCTTTAGAACGTTCCCTGCTTTGTTATTAAAAAAAAAAAAAAAGAAAGAAAGAAACAAACAGCTGGTGTTTAATGACTCTGTCAGACCCAATTAAAAAACATCAACTAGTTACTTTGATTTGTGTTCAGCCATGCCATGGGTATACTTAAAAACATTATACTCTGCCAGAACTCATTTTGGCTTTGTTTACGTTTGTCTTTTAAACATATAAGACTATTGATGGCAAGTTACCAAGGTTATAACCCCTTTATATTCATCAATTTTTAATCTAAAAAAGAGTCTAAGAGGTAGTGAGACTCATCCATAGTTACTTGAACACTTAAATGAAAGTGTTCAGTATATGATGAAATAATCAGGGGAACGGATGAAATGAAAGGATGCTGTTTTTCTCTGCTTCTATTTTATCCTATGTTAATTGTGCTTTTGTGGAACTATGGCAAATTTTCCTTTTTTGATTAAAAAGAATGTAATTCATAACTTCATACAGAGCTTTTAAATCATTAAAGCCTTTTTTTCAGCTTGTTTTCACTTGCTACTTGTGTTTGCTAATTATTCAATAATTTTACTGCTATATATATGGGGCTATTGCTTGGGCCTTGAGTAATTTCCAGTAGATACTTGCAACTGCCAAATAAGCTGATATTTTATTTTGGTTCTGGCCAAATTCTACTCAGTTATCTACATTTTATGTTGTTCTTAATGAGAGCAAAATTAACTCTGGGGTATTTAAGGTACGTTTACTGGTTTTCAGATTTACAGAAATTAAAGACTCCTCTGGAAAACTCGATTTCAGCCTGCTTTCTCCATCTAAGAAGGAGTACTGGGCAATGTTGGCCTACAATCGTTCCAAACTTTGCAATATACTGTTCTCCAACGAGCTGAACCGACGCCTTTCTCCCCATGGGGTGACGTCTAACTCAGTCCATCCTGGAAATATGATTTACTCCTCCATTCATCGTAGCTGGTGGGTGTATACCCTGCTGTTTACCTTGGCTCGACCTTTCACCAAATCCATGGTAAGTGAATGACTTAACAGTATTTTACACATCTTCAATTTTCAAATCAGGGAAGTAAAGTTATAAAATTCCAGATGTATGTATTTGCCTTGACCTCTTGCCTTTCATAACTACAACCTTGATTTTGATGACAAACATAATGTCAAGATCGTGAGTGGTCCGGTAAAGGTTCCTTCAACCATTCCAGATTAAATTTGTCAATCTGCTGTAAAGGTACCATGTTAGGTGTATTGAGTGACTCCCATGTTTGAATATATGATTTTCACTTGCTCTGATTAAGGTATTTGTATATTTTTGGTGTGGGATAGTGCAGAGTTATTTAGCTGCTCAGTATATGTAAAACATCAAAAACTTCTTTGGTTTTTAAGTGGAATATGCTTGACTGCATTTTTTATGTAAACAGATGTCCTAGTTAGAACAGATACTACAGACATTATTAATGGCTGAGGGAAAGTGCTTTCAGTGGTAAAAGCACCTTCATTCATATTTAAAAATAACAACAACAATGATTTTCTTCTTCTTTTAAAGCGCTGAAGGCAGTGGGGGTTTTTCCTTTGTCTTCACGCTGGTCTTTGGATTGGGACAGTAATGCAGTGGAAGGCTGTGCTATTCTTTCATAGCCAATGTTATGGAGCGTCATTATATAAAACGTTTCAGCATCTCCAGTGCTTGGAGGAGGTTACTCTTATCTCTTGATCCTCTAACAAAGGATACTTTCAAGGTGTCCAAAAATGTCTTCATTGAGAACTGGCTTCTTTTTGATGTTGTTGGCTGTTTCTTATCCGTTTATATTTTCATGGTAAAAAATGGTAATCCCTAAAAGGGAACAAGGGGAAGGGGTTCTCCCTTGAGTATTTTCAGCTGGGGCCCAGGGAAATTAAAAAATGTCTATGCAGAACGTATCTAGCCATGGCAATTTGGTCAGGCCCAAATAAGATCCATTTTACAGAGGTCTTAATGACCAGCACAAGTAGTTGTTTTGTAATGTAACTGACTATCTCCTGACGTAGTGATAGAGGCCAAATTGATTGCTTTTATTTGAAAGAGAGCAGAGCACTGAAGCAATTGTTGCAGCTTGATCAACAGCATTACCACTAGAAGTGGAGCAGATGATCTTAAATATTACTGGGTTAATGTAAGTGGAAAACACAGAGTATTTAAAACTCTGGTTATGTGTCCAAAAATGAACAGCTTTTTGAACAATACTGGATGTCCAGTAACAATAATGGAGCAAAACTATAAACACCCTTGCAAGCATGGATGATGTTCTGACAGTGAGGCGGTCAGAAGCGTCTTCGCACTTCTATCCTCGACCTGCAGTTTGCAGCCAGTATGCATCCAAAACCTGTTTATGTCTGTGAGTTTGGTAAGTGAGCATTTTGGCACCTTGAGACAAGTAACAGTCTCTTTCAGTTGCGTATTTTGTGACCAAAACCTTTAAGACTACGTCTCTGCTGAGTTAAGGATAGTTTATAAAACAAATTCTTTGAGTTCTACTGAGGATGGATTAATGTATAGTATTACTATCCAATGAGAAGGATCCAGTCTGTGGAGCTTTTATGAACTGTTAGTTTTATTTCCTCTGACATATTTTCACAGAGGAACTTTTTGTGTTTGTTGCTTACGTAAACTTATCCTCTAGGGAACAAGATAAAACACTGATGTTCGTTTTGAAGTCTTTACACTGATAGATTTTTTGATAGTGTCTTTTTATTTATGAGAGGTATGTAGAAGGGAGTACAAAATACAGTACAAAAGATACCAGCACTGAAGAACAGTGCACTCTGCTCTAAGCCTGATTGCTTCAGCAAGTCCTTTGGTGGTGAGCAACTGTAGAACAAGGATGAAACTGGAACACGGGAGGTTCCATACTAACACAAGGAAAAGCTTTTTTACTGTCAGAGTGACAGAGCACTGGAACAGGCTGCCCAGAGAGGAGTCCCTTTCTCTGGAGATAATTAAGACCCACCTGACTGCCCACCCGTGTGACCTGCTGTAGGGAAGCTGCTTTAGCAGAGGGGTTGGACTCAGTGACCTCTAGATGTCCCTTCCAACCCCTATAGTTCTGTGTTCCTGCGTTTGTACGTAATTCACAGACCATTTGAGTGTTGTGATGGTGAGTATGGGTGAGGGTAAGCATCAGTCTTGTAAGTCATTGTGGTATTAATTTCTATATATTAATTTATATCACAAATTTTATTGCTGACTTTGCTGAGGATCATTTTGTAGGCTTCCTCTCAGTGTTTGTGAGGCATCTCTCCCCATAGTTTAGGTGAGCTTTGTGGTCAGAATAGTTATCTTAGAGCTTGAAGCTGCAATCCTAAGGCTATGAACTGTACGTTTATGTGATTTGGAAGGATGTCTGCATTGCACAGTGCAGAATGATGCAGCAACATTTAAAGAAGTTACTACTGAGCTGAATCCAAACCAGGAACTGGGAGATCCATATCTGTGTGAGAAGTAGTAAGGTTTTGTCAGCTCAGAAAGGTGCCCCTTGCACATATGCCTGTGCCAGTTTTGAGCTCCAAGGCAGTAACTTTACTGCATTATTGTGGCAATTGGAGAGCCTAACCCTGCTGGAGCCAATGTGAAGTTCTTTTGAACTATACAGGCTCTTGGACTTTGTGCAGATACATTCACGTACACATATTTATGTATGCAAATGTATGTGCATGCTGACTGGAGTTGCACGTAGCAGATTTTAACTGTGGTGTTTTACAACTATTTTTGTAGTAAAAGCTGTTAATAAAAAATAATTAAATCTTTAATTTGTATTTCACAAAAATGGATTTACTACATTCTGTGAGGGTGACGGATAGTTAGATTAATGCACATAGTTACAACTGTTTTGGAAATGAAATTGCATGCAGGAGAAAATTAGAAAATACATTTGATTCCCTACTAGTTTGTTCAGAAAATATGATACTTATGTTCTGCCCTGGCTCTAAGTTACTACAGACAGCGTTAGACTTTGTGCCTGTGACTTAGTTTTCATTATTTCTATGGCTCTTATAAAATTTTCTGTATGACGTTTCTCTACTACAAATCGTAGCAGTTCAGTAATGGTTTTGTTTCCAAGAATGATCAAGTATACTTTATCTGAAAGCATTTGTTTAATTGTAGTTGTTCCCTTCTTGAGTGTTGAATAGCTCCAGCTTGGTTTCCAGGGATGTAATATCTTCTTCAGAAATGCATGTTTTTATATAGTATGAATCTCCATTTTTGGGAGAGGTCATGCAGTCTCTGACACATGGCTCTGGGGATACTCAGTATGGCAGAATTTAGCTTAGGAAATGCTGCTGGTAGCTGTTCAGCTTTAGTTGATACCCCAAGGCATTGAGAAAAAGTATTCTAGTATCAAACGTTTTTATCTGTTTGCTGTTACTTGGTGCAACTATGGTGACTCAATTTCAACAATTAGGACACTTTAGAAAGTCATGTAATTTTAAGCTCCCACTTAGGGAATAGTGTTGCAGATCCTCCTTCTTACGCCCTGTATTTCCTAAAAAGAGCAAACCTACTTAGATAATGGCCAATGATCAGTGATGAGTGGTGTCCCTCAGGGGTCAGTACTGAGACCAATGCTCTTTAATGTCTTCATCAATGACATTGACAGTGGGATTGAGTGCACCCTCGGCATGTTTGTGGATGACACCAAGCTGTGTGGTGTGGTCAGTATGTCTGAGGGATGGGCTGTCATCCAAAGGGACCTAGACAGGCTTGAGTGGTGAGCCCAGGTGAACCTTACGAAGTTCAGCAAATCCAAGTGCAAGGTCTTGGATCCACCTGGGTTGTGGGAACTCCCTCCATCAGTACACTCTGAGGAATGTAATGATGGAGCACAGCCCTGCCAGAAAGGACTTGGGAGCACTGATGGTTGGCAAACTAGACATGACCCAGGAATGTGCACTCCCAGCCCACAGAGCCAACCATGTCCTGGGCTGTATGTAAGAAGGCACGGTCAGCAGGGTGAGAGAAGTGATCCTGCCCCTCTACTCCATGCTGGTGAGACCTCACCTGGAGTACTGCATCCAGATGTGGATCACAGTGTACAGGAAAGATATGGAACACCTCCCCTCCAAGAGCAGGCTGAGGGAGATGGGGCTGTTCAGCATGGAGAAGAGAAGGCACCGGGGAGATCTGATAGCAGCCTTTCAAAATCTGAAGGGAGGCTGTAAGAAGGAGGGGGACAGACTCTTTACCAGGGTCAGTTGTGATAGGACAAGGGGAAATGGTTTCAACTGAAAAGAGGAAAGACTTAAGTTGGATATAAGGAAATGCATTTTTTGCATTAAGAGTAGTGAAACACTGAAACGTTATCCAGAAAGGTGGTAGATGCCTGGTCCCTGGAGGCATTCAAGGTTGGGTTGTTCCAGACTCTGGACAATCTGATCTAGCTGTTGTAGGTGAGTTGGACTACGTGTCCTTCAAACGGTGCTGTGATATGGTTGGTCTTTCTCTCAAGTGTGAGGCTTTCAGGTATATAATTTTAGTTGGTTCTGTTACTGGTTCATATCATACTGAAAGAAATGCAACTTTATATTTCTAAAACTGTTCGAATGCTTATAGCTTAAAAATTATGGTCTGTTTGTGCTGCTTATAAATAACTTTTCTGTTGAATCACAGAATGCTGTCTGGGAGCTTTTGAAACATTATACAATATTTATATTACTGATGGATATAGGTGTAAAAGAAGTACTTATATTAAGTAGAGCGCTGGAAACTGAAAGACTCCATCCTTCCTCCTCCCTCTTCCCCCCCTCCACTTTCAAGATCTAAAATATACAAGGATTTGTTAGAACTGGAGAACAAGTATTTTTTGTAGAAAGCAATAATTGTGAATAAATTGCTGTTTTATTACTATAGCAACTGCAGCTCTACTAACGTTGAAAGGATCTGTCTTTTACTTACCTCTTTACAGTTACTTGGTAAATTGGAGAAGCTTACAATATAATTAAATGTAAATTGAAACAAGCGCCCACTGTAAATATCAAATTGGAAGAGAAACTCTGAAAGGAACATACAGGCCATGCGGATGCTCAGTTGGTTTGATCTAAGATTTGGATTTTGTTTCCTTGTGTGTTTTTTTCCTTCTTTTTTCCTCTCTCCCCAGCCTCTCTTTCCCTCTCTCCCCTTTTTCTTTCCCTTCCATTCTAGAACTAAGTGGCTTCATTTGTTTTAAATTAATGCTAGTCATTCAAAGTCCATTAGAAGTTTTTTTTTTTCCTTTTACCAGTTACACAGAAGAATAAAATTAAATACATTGATCAGCTTTCAGCTGAAGCTCAGTGTTATCTATTGTCACCTGCAGATGATTTTGTGAGTGTACAATAGCATGTAAAATAAGCAGATTGCCATTATCACACACTTGTGATAGTCTTATGTTGAACAAAATATTTTTGTTGGCAGGTAACAGAGTAGAAAGAGTATCATGTGCTGGAGTAGCAAGAGCTTAACAGATGTTTCAGTGAACTAAATTTTCAAATCCTTTTACATTAAGAAATGGCTGGGGTTTGTAGAAGTGCTGAGACTATTGGGTTACATTTCCTGTTGCAGTGCAAAGCCAGCCGTTGTACCAGAGTTTTAGCAGATGTGTTACGTCCTTTTAATGGTTGGGAATAAAACATTGGTCCTGTTGCTGAGAGATAAATTACGACTATAAGAGCTCAACCTGTCACCCATAGCCCTCCAGTTAGCCACAGTAAGACCCGTCTGATCTTAATTTTTCAGTGTGTAAGAGGCTGATACTTGATCTATACTTTGATTTCCATCTCCTCTCCCAAAGATAGTCGCTTTTCAGAGTTAGAGTTTGTATTTAAAATATTTGCTATTGAGAATTATAAGGAATATTATTAAGGGTCCCAAATTCCTCTGCATGTCTTAGTTGATGTAAAATAATGAGTTCTTGATGTTTGGTATTATCCCAGGAGTGTTTTAGGCAATTGACATGCATTTCAGTGCTCATGTGGGCAGGAGGAAACCCCCTGTGCCTACAGCAGCTTCAGTGGTTTTACTTTTGTCATGTGTCGAAAGTGCCTAAACTTAAATTTCTTGTGATGATTTGCACTCACACCTGACATCAACTTAGAAATAAAATTCTGTCAAGAAATGAATCTTCACCTACAGAGATATCTTGCTTTTTCATAATGGTCGCTCGCATCTGTTTGCTTTGATAGAAGCCCAAAAAAGGCCTTCTGTCTTATCGTCACTTTTCTTTCTCCATTCTTCCCTGAAGAAGCTTGAATAACCCTTAAGTTTTCCCTCTTTAAGTAAGCATTTTTGCTGTCTAAAGATCTGTGTGGACTTTGTTGAATTGATCTTGGCTTCTATTACTGAATTCACAGTTCAGGCCAAATTCTGCCCTCAGCTGTGCAGAAGCAGTCTTGGGCAGGGTAAGTATATGTGTGTTTCAGACTAGAATTTCATAAACGTTTCCTCTGTAGGACTTTCCTGAAAATTCATTGGGGTTTCTTGAAAAGCAACAGGCTTCATTTTGAGAAGACCCTCACAGTTTATATTTGATCTAAATGGCAGTTTCTTTTCTCAAATGGAAGTTTGGGCAAAAGGTGAAATAGGAAGGAAGAATGAAGGAGACCAACTATCTACTGAATATCAGCATCTGTTGTGGAGTGTGTTATTTATTTTTGAAAACATTATAAATCACATATGGAATTCTCCTGGTTTCGTGTGTTGATGTCTAGAGTGTAAATCTTAAGTGATGCTAAGCAACAGCTCTCTTTTTTTAACACACAGCTTTGTGTTAGCTCTACTAACATGGAGGGACAGTTACTTTGCCAAACCTTGACAGCATATGCCTCTTTGCAGAACATTGTCAACATATAAAATTAGCTGGATTAGGTAAAAGGAAAGAAGGCAAATGTGGAAGAATAATTAGATTGATTGTAATAGGACGGTAAAGTAATACCCCAAAGCAGTTGTTAATCATTTTGGAAGGACAGAAAAAAATTCTTCCATGCACTTAGAATTTGTATCCTATCTAGTAATAAAATATCATATAAACTAGCTTATTATCAAACCCACGTATTTTAACTTCCTGCTAAAATAAGTGTAGCATGAAATATGAGGGTAAAGTAAATTAGTCCCCCATAACCATCACCACAGGAATGGAAAGTCATTATGAAAGCCTATCCTCAGGCCAAACAGACCAGCTCAGGGTCTCTGCATGCAGAGCAGCTCTCAGGGAGAGCGGTGGCCGAGGAATTTGCTGTGTCCTGCACACCCTCGAAGCTCTTTGTGGAGCAGCTCTGTTACGTCCCAGAGTTTTGTGGGGGAAGTAAGGAATTTCTTCCTCTCTCCCCAGATCCTTGCAGGATTTCAGAATGTCCTGCCAAGTATGTGGGCTGTAAGGCAAGCATACGTTTGGTCCATAACGTTTTATATTACAAGTAATTAAATTAGAATTTGAAATTAAAAAGCATATTTTCCTATTTTCAGCCTGAAAAAACTTTCTTGAATTAGAAAGCTATATATATACACCTTGTGGAATGTCTGCATACAGGTTTGCGTTGCCCACAAATGCTAATCTGTGCAACCTCACATCCAACCCCAGTCTGCTCTCTGGCTTGAGATCTGGAAAAGATTGGCCTCATAGGTAGTCACAAACATAGAACAGAACCTCTCTTTCTGAAATCTGTAGAAAATCAATCTCACATTCAGTTAGTTGTGTTCATTTATTGATTCAGATTGTTACGCTATCTAGAAACAAACTTCCTTTCTGAAAATGGAGGGTGTCAGATTTGTGGGTGTAACCTCTTTTACAAACAAAATTTTGAGTTCTTAACAAATGATTCTTAAAATTCTTTTTATTTACTGCTTTGGTATGATTTATCCATAATTACTTTATTATATGAAAATCCCACACTTTCCTTCACTGTAAATTTTCAGCTGTGTTGTTTTGTAGTGCACCAAAGAAGATTTCAAGTTCCTATTTTTCCTTATTCCTTCTCTTTTACTCACCATAACTTGTAGAGCATGCTGCAGCTGAGGTGCCATGCAGTCTCTGAGCTATTATCCAGCATCAATCTACTCAGAGTATATTTGAGAAACCACAAGGAAGGAAATTTCAGTTCTATGTGAGCATTGAGGTGCTTGGGTGACAGGCAAGATGCTGCAATTTGGTGGAAGCAGCTGAACAGGACATTTAGTCTTTCTTTCCTCCCCTCAGTTTTGTATGTCATTACTATAGAAGCTATTAGAAATTTGCCTCACCCTTGGAGTGGTGTTCTTGAGAACCCTTGCTGCGCTCCCAAGCCCTTCGATTGCAGTCTGTGCAGTTACTGCAGATGAAGAGACTCAATCCTGCTTCTTACCCCAGGGTTTCTCATTTGTGTGCCTTAGCAAGGTCACTTAGACAGTTTGTTGTAAATAACACCGTAGGGTCCAGACCTCTTTCGTTACTAGCTTGCACATAAATCACAGGATTATTCATTTCCTTTAGTAACAAGAGAATAATAGAGATAAAATTTTTATGAATGAGGTATCTCTTATTAAAAGCAGAGTCAATGCAATGAGGTTCATTTATAATGATCAAATGATCTTTTGCAGATTGTCTAAAAAGTTCATAGTCTCAAATATTCTCAGCAATAAAACTTGAGCTTTTACCTGGCAGTGATTTGGTAATCATAAAAGGGAAAACATAAAGTGGAACTTGAAAACTCATCTAAATTAATTATTCCTAACTTTTTGGATAGACTGATATCTATGTATTGTCATGACTATTATCATTTTCCTTTTCTCTGTCTTAGTAAGTAGTTTTATCTCAACCCGTGAGGTTTTTTTTTATTCTCTCCCCCATCCCACTGGGAAGGGGGTTGTGAGCGATCAACTGTGAGGTCTTAGCCACGTGCCGGGTTAAACCACTACATTCACCTGTTGGAACTGCAGTGCTATGAAAGACATGGCATGTAATAAGAAAAAAGAATAAATTCACATGAGTTAGGATGTAAAATGGCAAATTTGTGTTCCATTTAAAACTGTTATCATCTGCCATATTGCAGAAGGAGGATGCCTTAGTGATGGAGAGGTAAGGACTATTATGAGCTGGTGGCTTGAATCAGTAGTTGTGCCTCATTAGCGTGCTTTTCAATTGCTCAATTTTCATCTGCTAAATCAGGTTTCTTACTGAAGTTTTTTCCAAAAACCTTTTCACCAGCATTTTGTTGTTGTTGTTTTCCCAGTGTCAATCTTCAGTTTGTTGCAAAAATGAGGAATTATATTCAAACTCCTCCTGTATTACTAAGCTTTGAGTTGGGGGCCTTCTTGTCCAAATCTTGACTTACACAGCAACAGTCATCTTTTGTTTCCCCTGATACATAAACTTCTGGATAGCTCTTAAAAAAAAGAAAGAAAGAAAAGAAAAAAGCAAAACTGATCTATGCATCTGCTATTCAGAAAAACAAAGTTTTTGAGTGAAGATTAATTTTTGTCCCTTTGAATGCTAAAAGTTCGACTCATATGCCTCAATTTGAGATGGTAAACGGTACGTAAAACTCATTAAATTACATAATTCTGCATTGTTAGCCTGTGTCGTTTTGAAAGTGTAACTCAGAGCAGTATAAATCTATGGATTCTAGAACATGGTTTATCTTTCCTTACATTTGTTGAAGTTATTTATGAATGGACAGATGTTCAGGAAACCCCAAGCTTTTATTGGCTGTATTTAGAATAGATGAAATACCAAGTTGTTTTTAAAAAAAAAATGCAACGTAGATCCTATTTTACAGAGCTATCATTTAAATAATATTCTTTAATTGAAGGATGCAGTGCTTGGTGACATTACTATTTCTCTAGAACTCCTTGGATATCTGAGATACTTTACCATAACATGGTCTTTTCATTTCTCTCTCTGTCACCTTTGAAGAAGTGCCATACCGCTTTAAACAGTTCACCAATCACTTTTGTGTGATGGTTTCTCTTTAATCATTTACATTCAGAGAAAGTCAAATATTCCTTAGGAAGCCAAAGTAATCTAACAGAATGTATAGTGTTTGTGCAGCTGGATATCTTATTTATTTGAATTTCCCAGGGAAGTCTCTTCTGACTTTAGAAAAAAGATGGAAGAGTAAACAGTAAGAGTGTCCAAGTAATCTGAGCTAGAAAGTTCCGTGTTTTAGAGCAAAGTCATTAAAAAAGTATATTTTCAAGGTCCAAAAATAATACAGTCTATCAAACACAGTGTACAACATGATGTTTTTTCAGTATTTTCTGACTATTTTTACATATATATGTGTGTATGTGTATGTATGTAGGTATATATCTCTATAAGTGAGAAATACATGGGTTTTTAATATGTTTAATATTCCTGAATCAGTGAGTATAGAGTCTGTTTCCCTGAAAAATGGATTCATCTATTTGTTTTTTTATTTCTGTGTGATGTGTCATTCATCATCATGTTGGCATGCCCTGGACATAATAGCTGCATAAGTGAATTAACATTCCTGAAAACTTCTTGGCAAGAAAACTATTGAAAATGTACAAATGTGCGTGTGAGTCTATAAAATTTATCCATTAAGGCTTTTGGGAGGCTTCTTGCTGTGAAACGAGTAGTGTTACTTATTGGTGTCAGTTTTCTCTTCAAGAGTTTATTCCAGTATGTTTATGTTTGGATATATATAATATATATGTTTTCTCCTAATGTAGATGCAGGGGGAAGCTTGTAGCTTTTTTGTGTGTTATGAATATGAGTGTAATAATTTTTCTGGTTCTAAAGGCAAGACTGAAAAAGCAGGATGTTCCTTGGCCAGCTTGGAGCACTGGCGAAATTCCCACATGGAGGGAAATGGCCTGTGGTTGTTGAAGCTGTCGTAGGAAGAGTGTTTTTAGTTTTTCCACTGGATATTCACTAGTGTTTTGTAGTTCTGCACCTTTCACTGTATATCATTCTCTGATTTATTGAAGAAGATAGATAGTTAAATCCTGTTCAAATCCTGAAGATGTTTCTACTGTAGTTCAAAAGTTTTTTACTTTTTCCTAGGTAAGAAAGCATGTATGTGTTTGTAGAGAAAATTGAACATCATACTTAGTTCAGTGTAGATACGTGCAGCAAATGATCCAGTGCACATCAGTTTAGCTGTATAATCTGTATGAGGATTTGTAATAAGAGAGTTTCAGAATTTACTTAGCTGTTTAAGTTTCCTTACAATCTTTCAGCATTTGTATTTTCCAGTCTCTCTGTTTTGCTATCTCTAGTTGTTAGAATAGTAGCATCAATCTTTTTTTTTAGTAAGGAGGATGACAGTAAATATAAACATCATAGTCAAATTCCATCCATTATTTTAGTGACAACATATTTGTGCAATTACAAAATATCACTGTGGATATAGCACAATCTTCTATGCTTGCCAAAAAAAATCCATAGAAGGTATTTAAGGATTTTATTAATTTCAAGAGTGTCACATTGAAATGAGATAGAGATAGCAATATTGGATGATGAATCTTATATAAAAGTATATTTGTTTTTGAGATATAAGAGATAATTATTTATCTTGGAGAACAAGATCTACTTGTCCTGAATATGCAGGGCTGATTTGACAGTGCTGCAGGGCCCATCTTCTATAGCAGAACCAGGGCTGACATGTCTAAAAAGACTTCTCATAAATGTTCTGCCTCTGAGGATGGTACTTGAATGTATACAAAATGGATATTGCTCTTAATTCAGAAGAATTTCAATCCAGGCATATAAATTGCACCTTACTATGAGCTTGTTCATGTTGGATCCCACCGCTGTTTGTGTCTTGCATTTCTAATAGATGACTGCACGCACAAATGGCTGGTGGGGTGCTTAATTAACTGGTCACGAAGGTATTTACTCATGTGTTGGGTACCAAACTTTCCATAAAAGGAACACATTTGAAAATCCTTCTACTGAAATAGTACACTGTTAGAATTTTCTGACTGAATGCTATGACTGCCATTATGGAAGGTTACCGTTGAAGAACATGGCAAGATTACGAGCTCAAGCACACTAATACTTGGAAATGTTAGGATTTGTTTTTTTCACTTTGATTCAACACTCTTGAATGTGGGTATTTCTTTTTTTTCTCTTAGGGTTACCTTGTCTGCCACTGTAATCTATTAATGAGTGTAATTAGTTTTTTCTTCATTTTGCTGGGAAATTGAAGAGAGTATTTCTTTACACTGAACAGCGCTACAATTAAAATGTTGTCCTGAAATGTCAAACTTGCTTTATGATGAATACTACCAGTACAAGAAAACTCATTTAGCACTTCAAATAAAACAACTGTCTTGGCAGGTTTTTATGATAATGACTTTGTAACAGTGTCATTTAGAATCTGATCGTCTCCTTATGTCAAATAGTTCATCTCATCTGCTCACCTGGTACAGTGTTGATCTAACAGTGTTAATTAAAGGAGCAGAAGGAAGATCTGCAAAGGATTACTGGGCATCCCGTGCCTTCTAGGAAAGGAATTTCTCCACTGAAGTCATATATCATGTAAACTGGAAGTGAGTTAACTTGCTTTGCCAAGAAGAAAGATATTAGTTTGAGTTGTGTGATTTTAGAGTTACATCGATGCCATTTTCTGAGCTGGTGTGTAAAAAGTATCTTTCCCAGCTCTTGCCCTGAAGGTAGTGGTTTTATATTTGTAAGAAAAATGTGTGGCTTGAGTTCTTCATTCCTTTGTTGAGAAATGTATGTGATTTTCTAACTTTTAAGGGAAAAATAGCAGAAAATATCAACGAAGCTGGCAGTTCCACTTGAGATGTAGTATTTTTTGTCTCCTTTTGGCTTTATTGCCAAGGAAATAGTTAAATATAAAACGTCACTTTATCAAACATCTAACCTTAATTTTGGTGTGTAGGTGAAATTCATCATTTTTGCGTCACGTTTGTTTATTCAGTTGACAATAATGTGGTATTTTAAATGGCCTTTGTTGAAGGCTAATTATGATCTTTAGTGTACAACACGGACTTTGCTTGTCTTCTAAAATCAAAAACCATGCAAGTACACCTAAGGTTTGCAAAGCTGGATGCAGCTGAATGCTTTTTCTGCTGTTAGGATGGAACAGAAGGCCCGACAGAAAGCTTTGTCACTGTCGGTAGTAAGGATTCCTGTAAATGCTAAATAATAATCTTTTAAAAGTTAGTAAAAATATTTTACCGTAATAATTTCTACAGAAAGGACAAAATTTGAAGGCAGTTGCTTTTTTTTTTTTTTTAATATGAGTCTTCCTCATTGTGTGGAGTTTAAAAGCTCATGGTTTGCAAAACTAAAATATATATATGTATTTTTTTTAGATAACTTTTTTTTTTTTAACTTAAGTGAAGTAACTGCTGTTTCCTCCTGATAATGATGCCCATTTTTTTTTTTCCTGCGAATTAATATTGTTGGGATTCTTTTTTTCAGTAGAAAAAATGTTTCGAATGAAAAATATTGTCTTTTATTTTTTTCCGTCGTATTTTCTTCATTATATAAATAGGTAGAGAAATGATTTTCCAATTACTTCACAGGACAGGTCGTTGGATTTCAGGCTCAGTGTAGTAATCTTTAGCCTCACAGGTAAATATTTCCAAAATTTCCAGGTGTGGTTGTAACTCCATTGGTGCAGGCTGGTTTTGGTTTTCAAAACAGCAGATCTTGATGGCTGCCAATTAAGTATGTTTACATATGTACTTCTGTTTCCCCCCGTAACAACACGTGGGGCACATGGCATGACTTATATTGACACGTATTCACCGTTGTTCAATTCTTCCTTTTATTCATCCGCTTTTGAGTTATGAATTGTATCAATCCTTAAATCTTTGTTTGTTTAGGGAAGGTTCTTTTTTCCTCTTGGCACTCCACGTATGCACTAGGAAGTGCTGGTAGTTTCAGCTGCATTTAAGGAAATATTGTTGCAAGGCTTTTATGTGCTGTACTTCAATCAGCTAGTGCCAGCAGTATCCCAATAGAAAGACCCTCAACAGACCATTTTCAGCATTTTGCTGCAATTAAACTCCTCTGGTTTTAGCCCTCAGGCAATTTAGTACCTTTTTACATATGCACATTATGAACTTTTGACCAGGGCCTGGTAGTCATATATTAGATAGAAGCTTTTGAAAGCAGCCTTAACAAGTTCCTCAGAGTATTACACTCGGAGTCAGTTGTGGAAAAGGTAATTTAACCAACTTGCAGTGAGGCCATTCAGAATCTTACTGATGATCCTAAATATGTCTCTTTTTTTTCCTTGTTTCCTCTGGAAGCTGGTAGCAAGAGCTCTCAAAGAATGTGATTGATCTTTTATTCAGTAGCTAACGAGGGCTGTGATTCTATTAGTGCTCTACAAGGCAAGGGAACAGTGATTTAATGAAGTGTCTAGTGAGCTGGTCATAGATTTATCCTGTTGTCTCTAATTTGCAGCGCCGTTGTGAGTGTAAAAGAAACTGCGCTCACACTGCCATTAGGCAGGTATTTCCTCAGTAAATTGTTGTAAGGTCAGGTGTAGTTATCTTAGGAAAGGCAATGCCTTACCTCCTCAATGTCTCAGGATGACAGCCGCTGTGCTGAGCACTCGCTGGAGCGGAAACAAGAAGATCAGAGGTCCGTCTCCAAGTCCCCCTCAGCTGATGCAGGAGCAGATGAACTGCCAAGTAGGACTAATAGAGTCATAATTGGCGATTAGAACTGGAAGGGTGCAATAACATCTTAATACAAACTGGCGTATTTTATAGTTGGTGTCAGTTGTTGTAAAGTTGCATGGTAGCCTGAACTAGTTACATTTCCTTTTTTCCTTTTAAAAAAAATGAGGCGCTGCATCCTAATAGCAGCAGTACAACAAAAATAAAAGGACATCAAAACTTGAGTTGCTTTAAAGTGACACTAATGTCTTTAGTACATTTACTTGGGCATGTAACCTGTCAGTCTTACTCAGAGATGATGTGGTAAAATTTGCCATAGAACTATAGATAAAAGAATCTCATAAATATGCTTTGTTTTTCACCTAATTTTCACTAAATAGTGGCTTTTATTTCTGTCTACTGGAGGCCACTGATGTTTTGTTCTGTATGTCTTTGCTAACAAGAGAGATTGTTTTGATGATGCCTATGGGATAGCAGATCTCTTTTGCACTGTAATATTTTCACACACCTCTGAGTCCACGCAAGCCAAAAGTGACCACTTTCAGGAAGAAATTATCTTGGCATTAAATGTTTAATAATTTGAGAAGTAGGAGAATTATTGTATATATTTCCAGGAAGTTCAAAATTTCCTATTTCGATCAAAATGCAATATAGAAAAACAAGGAAGCAGATTTCACGTGTGATTCTTTTCTAGATTAACAGAGAACAGTAGATAAACGATCATCTTGAGATTTCTGTATTGTTTCCTGGTGGCAGATGGAGAGAACTCCCATGTGCAAGAATGGTCAAAGCTGACAATTAGAGGGGAGGCAATCATAGATGAGAGTGTGGGAGTGTTCGTCCAAATGTGTTTTGTGTGTGTCGCAAGCCTGACTGGAATCTCAGCTTTGTATTCCAATCTCAGTGCATGTAGGAAGAGAAGATGTTTCTGATGCAGAATGTATTGAATCTAATTTAAAGCAAACTGCTAAAATCCCCAGTGCAGCAGGGGAAGCTTGTCAAACAGTAGTGACAAGGCAGTAGAACGATAACGTGTACCCTCATGTAATTACAGCACGTGCATCACCAATTGTTTGTCACGTGCTCAGATGGGTGATTTTGGTTTTTTTTGCAAAATGAAAGCATTTTCTCTTGGATGAGCCCTTGAACCCCTGAGAACCTGACACCCTGTGGGATGCCGGCTGGGCCCTCTGTTAAATATACAGATGCAATTAGTCTAGAAAAAGAGGTACCAGGCTTTTAAATGAACAGCAAGAGGTTTTAAAATAGCAAGCCAAACTTTCTAATTCCGTAATATTGACACTTGTGTCCTTCACAATCTTATTATAGTATTACTCTCTGCTGATCTACCATTTCATCAAGAAGTCTACAATAGAACTAAAAATCTAAGCCTTTTAGCCCATAGATCATTGCACTTGGTAAATGGCTTATTGTAGATGAGATAATGTGGTTCATAGCACATCCAAATCAATAAAAGGCTAGTCTGAATGTAGTAAAGTGCTCTCAGTCTGATTCTTTTTATTAAGTATATCTGCCATGAGAAAAGTACAAGTTTTTAGGCCTTTTTGCTTAGTTTCATGTCAGAAAAAGGCATTGCTTAAATTTCTGCGTGGTCATTTCCTTTTGTTATGAAGAACTTCCCATAGTATTTTGTTTTATTTAAATCAAGATGAAATAAATTGTATGAAAAGTGATAAAGCTTAGACCCTAATGGAGTGTTCCCATTCATATCCCACACAAGAAATTGAAAACTAATAATTCATTTGATGAATTATCAGTTGTGTCTGTGAAATAAATACTGTTCTTGAAAAAAGTAGATAAACCCAGATCACCAAAAACTGGCAACTTCAGCTACAAGCGGAAGTGGAAAATAATTTCATTTGGTAGAATTATGGAAAGCGTTTTGAGGACAAAATGGATGATACCAAAAAAGGGGTGACATTGTAACAGTGGTTAGTACAGGCCCAGCATTCACCATTAATCCTTTGAACATTACATTTTATCAGAAAGTTTCTATGTTAACAGTGCATAGCACTGGGAAGGGAAGGTTGCTCCACTGGTAATATGGCTTTTATCTGTCCCTCACATCTGGAAAGTATCTTTGCAAGCATAAGGCAAGAATTATGCTTTTGAAAAGAAACAGCAGCACAACACATACATCCTTCTACCTAACAGGTGTGGAGAGTTTTTGCCCATCCTGGCTGAGCTGTATTAGATCCTCAAAAAAAAAAAAGTGGCACAATGGGAAATAATGGCTGTTTCTGCCTTCAGACGTTCCACACACTTTTTCATTGCAATTTTGTATTTTCCTATTTACATCCTGCACACCTGTAGCCACAGAAAGGATAAACAGAAGTGAAGAAATGCTAAAATGCCAAGCTGCTGAACCTGACGGAGATGTTGTCACAATTCACAGCTCCTCTAATGAGTGTTTTTAAAAGCTCTATTCAAAATCCAATGAATAACTTGGAATTTCTTGCAAACAATAAAGTCAGATTAACTGTAATTTGCTGTAGAGAGATGCTCTTAACTTATAATCTTTGACCACGTTATTGACCAATATGTGTTTGCCCTTGTTGTTAATAATTTATCCTTTGAAAAATCTATGTGCATTATAGTCTTTGATCTTCTCACAAATTTCAAAGCCGAAGGTGGTATTTTCTTTTCCCTTTTACATATTTTCTTTCTTCTGAAACAAATTTTAAAAGAAAAGAGGCTGAAAAATCATTTAAAAACTTATTTTTTTCCTGTTTATTTTAGTAGGAGAGCTTACAGTTGACACCTATCCTTGGTAATGAGAACTGTACTTTCATACAGTAAGAATATATATGAATAAAAAAATCAAGGCAAGCGTACTGTGCTCTGCAGATGAAAAATATTTGAAAACAAGACTTAATGCATCTAGTAGATTAAAACAGAAATTAAAGACTTTGGAGTAAGAAGAGATCAAAGGCTGTCTTTTCATTGTTCTTTTTATTGTTTATTGACTTCAAAAAGACTTTTTAGTTTAAGCTGACTTTAATGTCTCTTGAACGCTCTTTTGTAAAGTGACTTTGAAAACTCGCGGATAATGTCTTCATTAAGTGGGGAAGAATCTTGGTAAAAATATAACTGTAACTTTGCTTTCATTATAATAGAAACAGATAACATTTTGCTTAATTAAGGTCTGTTTTCCCTCTGTTCTGAATTTTACGACCATTTTTTTTGTTGAAATTAGTGCTGATAAAAGCCTGAAGTAGACACTGCTAAACTGAAACTCTTAGTTTTCAAGAGAAATACTGTAATGCAAGCTATTCATCTGTATTTGTTAGTCAGTTAATCAGGATGTTGCCTGGTCTATAGTGGCTATTTTAGGAAACAAAAGAAAAATCCCAAACCATATTCAAGTTGTGTTAATTCTAAAATAAAGCGTGCTTTTTTACTTTGTTGGGAAGGTTAATTTAGAGACTTGCTGCTCACATTCTGTTCCCTAATATCTGTGCTTTTCTTACCAACCTCCTGATGACTTGATGTCTTTGGATTATGTTAATACATATGTAAATAAGAACAATGTGCTTATGAAGATAAAGATCACAAATGTATGGAGCTAAACTGATAGACTAAGGATACGATGCTGAATAATTCCTCTGCACAGATTTCTCCATGGAATGTTGTGTATTTTGCCCAATACTTTGAGGTCTGAAAATGCACTTCAGTAAGAAGACTACCTTGGCCTCTGCCCTCTGTCCCGGTTCATCTTTAGCATTATGCTGATATATGAGACTCAGTTTATGCCGTGTTTAAAATCAAAGGGGATTTTTCTGGGTTTCATCATGTGCGTATCATCTCTCATAAGAAACCGTATGTATAGCAAGCTCAATGATTCCCGATTGTTTGAACACGTTGTGTAATGTAGGTGAAGTGACCACTTTCTTTTGATTGTGTTTGCTAGTGTCGATTGAGATACATCCTCAATTTTGGTTGGTTCCTAAATTTTCTGCAGTTATTGTATAAAATAAACTCAGTTTTATTTATTTATTATGCAATTTTTTAATGAGATCAATTGTTTGTTACTCTTGGTGTGCTAGCTGTTAGGTTGTGGCGGTCATGTTATGAGTGATGTCCTTCCCATTCTGCCTGCTCCCAGGAAGACGCATGAAAATGTCAGGCAGCCTGCCTTTTACTGAGGATCAAAAGACTCTGACTTGCAGTCTGCAGAAGTTGTTTGCAAGACCTTTTTATGTATTAAAAAAATAAGTTAAAAAAGAGTGTGCGAAGCAAGAACCTCTTTTAATGTGATAACTGAGTTTCCAGAGGTGTTTTTTTTTTTTTCATGAGAAATGTGTATTGCATGTTTTCTGTAACTGGGAAAAATGCTTAACCTTGCTTCAGCTTTAAAGGAGATTGTTTTTCTTCAAAAGGAAAGCCAACATTACACTTGTTTCCCCTTGCTTTCATTTGTGGCTAGGGACAAAGCAGCAAAGCTCTCCTATGCTTGATTTATTTTTACTGTCTCTCAACTCTGCTGTACATGTTAGGAATATTATGTCCAGCTGCCCGGTGCGAAAAGGAGACACTGGAAAGGAGGTCATCTTTAATGCTACGTGAGTCAAAAGGCAGCTCTTTATTTTGGTTTTGAGACTGGCTAATGGCATGTTTACTCACAGAAGCATTTGTAGTTTTCACTTACCTCATTCTGGTGTCAGCAACCACCTTTTGGATTTGGTGCTTCAGTGTACAGCGTCTTGTAGAGTATCAGTTTTCATATTCACAGGTTCAAACAAAAAAATGAAATGTGAACTTTTCTATGGCACAAATGATTAACTGTTTTTACAAGTGTAATCTTCGTGGAAGGCTGAAAGGCTTGATTACCCACTGAAACAGAGGTAGCAAATACCCTGCAGGATTTGCTTTTGGATCTTATGACTTGGTTGGTCTCAGCTCATTGTTGATAATTCTTACATCTGTGCAGCTTACATTTGCAAATGTGCGCCTTTGAAAGTCCAACATTTATTCTGGTACCACAGTAGAAATATGGCTGAAAAATAACCCAGGACAAGGGAAGTAACTGGTATGCTGGTAGCAACTGATATGATATGTAATCCTTCTTACCTGATTGAGTAGTTAGTGTGAAGCGTTAACATTTTGATGCTTTTATGGTTGATGCAGGCTGCATTGCACATCCGCAGTATGGAGATCTGAAGGACTAAAATTTCACTGTAACAAAGTAACCAACATTACAGATAAAGAAGAGAAAAAGGAACAATGAAGCAAAATGAAGAAAGAATGATGTGAGCAAGTGCGACCTTCTTATTGTAATTATTGTTGTTTTTGTTTTGTATTAGGATATGTGCAGTGATCCTACAATGTGGGAAGTGAGGTTGCTGTGCATTTTCTAGATTTAAATCTACTTGAGCTAGAAAACAATAGGCACCAAGGATGCAGAGATCTTAATCCTTTGAAATTAGACAGCCAACATCTGTGCTTCATGAGCAAAAAGAGCTGAACTTTGTTTCCTTTTCAGTGCTACAAATCTTGACGTGTGCGCATGAGAACTGAGTCTGGTCGAAGGGTTGGATTGTATGTTTGAATGCTTTGATTATATTATCATTGAGCAAGCCATTTTTTTTTTTTTCCTGCCATGTACACACAGAAGGACCACTTTAGTAGTAATGTAAAAAGTGGATTAAAAGGTCTAAAGCAAGAACCATAGTACACTGATACAGTCCTGTTTGTAGTTGGGCTGTGCTCTGAGTCTGAAAAAGCTTGCTAGCTGAGCAATACAATATATTCATGAAAGATGGAAATGCTGGCTACTTTTGTTTGTTTGCTGTTATTGTTTGTTTTTAGCAAATCTTTTAAAACACTGAAGGCATGCTTTTTTGTTTGCCTGGTTTAAACACCTTGGGGCACTTCCATGCTGTCTTTTTAGGTCCATTGATTCCCTCTTTCTACAGAATTTTCTTTCAGATGAGATATATTAGTTATAGTCAAGTAAACAACAATGTTTTTAGAAGCACGTAACTTTTCCCTAAGTTACAGCCAATCAGTTCACATCACCTCAGATTTTCCTTTACGTTTCTATGTACTGTAAATATCCTCTCCATTTAGTTTTTGAGTCCTGATGATGTTTGTGTCACTCTTTTGAAGGCTGAGGTTAATGTCACCTTAGAGAGGATTCGCAAGGCGATGTCTTCTTTTGGGAAAGAGACAACATAGGAATATGCTGGCTTCCCGCTCCTGCAGTTTCTCAATGTAAATTCTAAGCAAGAGAGATAGTTAAAATTTTCCCTAGCCATGTGTGCCACATGTGAGAGTGCACATAGCTGCCTGTGCAGTTTTGTCCTCCCTGGGGACATACATTTTAATACTGTGTCCATTTACATCACTGTTGTATTAATTACATTTAATGCAGTTTTGAGCTAAGGTAGCACAGACTTATTTCAGAGAAGAGAGAGAGTGTGTGTGTGTTGTAATGAGGCTTGAGTACAATCGATCTATGACTTGCATGTAAGGGATTCTTAAGGGAGTTTGCTGATTGATGTAGAAGACGGATGTCTTTGGCCATTAGGAAACACCCGTTTTTATTACCTATCAATCTCTTAGAAAACCTATGGCAGCAAAATCTCCTGTAATAGATATCTAATCTGTTAAATTAGAGATTAATGAAATGCAAACATTAAAGAAGAATGAGAAAACACTTTTACGAAGTGGACAGTGCTAGAAGAGCAATACAGAGTACCAAAAAGTTTATACAAGAGCAGTATGAAGAGTGAAAAAAAGCAATTCAGTACACGCAGTTCTCATCTTAATCCATTATTTTTGCATTCAGGACTGTTTGTGGGTTTTAAATGATGAAAACATATGTGAATATATTGGTTAGTAAACTAATAGAGCAGTGGGAGCATGTGAGACTGATCCCAAAGTAGAGAAACATTGAACAGGGTATTTAGAATATCAGTACAGTTTAATTGGTGTTTTCAGACTTGTAGAGCAAAAAAACAACAACAACAACAAAAAAAGGCTACCTATTCAAATGTATCAGTATGTATCAGTGAGATTAAAAAGAAAAAGCTTTACATTGCACGTAGCTGTGACTGACGACTGTTTGGAGACTGAATCTTTGCATGGGAAAAATAAAAGCAACCAGCATCTAAAATGTTTTGAAAGGAAAAACTCGGCGACTGTGTATCTAATCTTCTTCTAGCATCTAATCTTCAGTGTGTTCTGTGCACTCATTTTTCCTTCCAGCTACTGTGTGCACTGGGATATGAGACAGAAGGAAGTTTCAAAAAACTGAGTTGCATTTATCTATACATAAAAAAAGAAAATACTATTGAGGTGACCGTGTGTGTCAGTACATCACTTTATTTCCACACCACCTGCTGCAATTAAAAATGAAATCACCAAGCAGCAAGTACAGTTACTTCATCAACCAGCTGATATTATAATTAATGACTATAGAGTCTCTATTATTGTGTACTTCCAAGGCATCAAGTGGAAAGCTGTCGTAGTGCTTTAAATAATGAAAAAGTTTCAGGCCTTGATAAATGGCTCAGTTGGATGCAGTTTAGAAAGTTGAGAGCATATGCTTCTGTCATTAGAAACTAAGGACCCTCGTTACCCTTGCTATAACTCTTCAGATTCATCTGAAACTCTTTGATCCCCCTCATGTACTTACACTGTGTTTAAAATGCAGCACTGTGGAAAAATATGGTGTGCGTGAGAAACCCAGTTAGTTGGGAGGAAGATTAAAATAAAGCTACTGTTCATTAACATCTTTGTTTCAAACCTATCGGAAAAGACAGCGTTCATCTGTATCAACACTTCTTTTGAAAAGAGAGTAAGCAAGCATCTTTCTTTGATTCCTTTGAGATTTTTGTTTTAAGAAACAATTGAAATCCAGTAAAGAAATGTACTTCAGAGAGTGGTTATGAAGATATTTAACTGGCTTAATAGAGAAATGACAGCATGGATCTTTGTTCTTGCAGTCTGTACTTCATCATTTTCTGCAATGATGGATGCAGAATGGCTGTGAAGAGTAAAGTACTGAAGCAGAAATTTTCGGCATGATCGGTGATGCAGGTTTAAACAATACCAACTTTTAACAGCAATCTATTGATAGGTTCTCCCCTCCTGAACAGTATAGTTTGATTGTTAAATGTCATAATTTTCATTGAAAACTAACTATCATTTAGTTTTCAGCTACTATTTATTTTTCTTACTCTGAAACTTTCCTATCATGTCTTTGTCTCTGAGGATGTTTCGTAGCTGAAATGCTTTGCCTTGGCGGAGCACATGACAGATAGAGAAAATTTTGTCTAATCCCTGACTCTCATGGTTGTCATTTTGTTTTGTTTCATGTATAGAAGCAGTATGCCAGCTCCGTTTTCCAAACCTCTTATAAAGGAATTATGTTTCCTCTGAAGTACTGAATTAAGATAACAAAACATACATGAGGAATACATATATGAGTGTACAATCAGCTGGTTGCTGGTGGTGGAAGATAACCATTTTCTGCACAACAGAAACAAACGTTTCTTCCTCCCTATCATATGAGCATATGAGATAGTATAAAAAGTGCTGTTTTTCCCTATGCTTTATATTTGGAGTCTATATTTCATGGACGTACAAAACTAACAAAGCACCATGCCCAGGCATTACATGCAAGCACATTACAGGAGGATATTCTAGTCCAAGTGATTCTAAGTGGTTAAACTGTTCAGCAATGTGGTGCTGATTAAGGAGTAAAATGGCAAGATCTATGAATGTGTGGAAGGAGATGTGAAAACATCTACCTGGACAAAGGAGCCTTGTGTTTACCTTCTGAAGTGCTCAGACTCTCATGCTGCAGTGACAGCAGCAGCCTGTGCTGTGAATGAATCCCTTGGGTTCTTTGTGTTGGATAGCTCTCACTGCTTTCTTACATTGGTGGACAAAAAGGACAGTTGGGTGACTGCTTTGTAGTACCTCGGAACAGTTGCAGACTGCAATTGGTTAGACAGATGCAAGCGAAGCACCGATGCAATGGGTCCATCTCCATTTGTTTGGAAGGTTTACCCACTTGCGTGAGCTGTGAATTTGTGATAAGTGCTGAATATTAACTAGGACATTTGGACTTTAATATAATGATCTTATATCACCACAACATCTTGGCAAATTAGATTAAACCTGAAGGACGCAGGACCTGATCCATCTTTAAATTCATGATGTGTGAAAGTTGCACTTCAGACAAGTGCTAAGCTAATTGCTTCCTTAGCTGGTGACTTTAATAACTTATAAACAGAAATATTTATCTCAGCATGCTAAATAGCTGAGGAGAAACATAGCATGGACATTCACAGAAGTAGGGTTTTGCATACATTCAAAATAGTGTTAGATTGTGCTATCAGAAGGCTGGGTTTTTGATGTGTTTCAGGACTTTTATGCCCTTACAAGTAATTAAATTAATTATTTATCCATTGTACACAGTCTTGAATTCCTGTATGATTAGCTTGGGCACTTAAAAGTATAAGAACACTTGAAAGCAAAATCCAGGCATAGGTATTCCATAGCACGTCTTACAATCTAAATATTGCTCTTAGTCTAATCGAAGCAGCAAGAGTAGTCACAGCAGTTGATGGACTATTTTTCAAATTGATTTCAAAAATGTATTTAAGGGGATGATCTTCTACTCTAGATTACCTATTGATTTTTAATATGAAAAGCTCATTATATAAGCAGTAACTGCATATAAAAACCTAGCAAACCTTTGCATAAATCCTTTAATTGAATTTCCAGAGCCTGTGGTTCTCTCCCTCTTTTTTTTTTTTTTTTTTTTTTAATTAAATCTATTTCTTTTTTTAAGTGTTACTGTGTAATTTGCATGCTGTGAAGTGGCCCCGTCCCAGATAAAGTGCCATTGATCCTTATTAAACCTCACCTCTGGGCTTGCTCAAAACTAACTGGAAAAATTAAAGTGTTCATGCTGCAATGCACTTATTGCTTGTGTGATAGGATTATGGAAAAAAAAAAAGAATAACATTAATTTCCAAGACAGAATTTATAATGTGAGATTTTATTTTATTTTTTCAGTTTGATAATTAATAGCAAAATCCGCATCCTAAATATGAATCTTCAGTCTGCAAACTGCAGTAGTAATTAGGAAAGATAATGTATATCTGATATAAAATCACGATGTTGTATATGGACATTCCTTCAGTATATTAAAATGATTATGGATTCAACCCAACAGTTTAAATAGAGATTTTAGCTGTATCTTACATTAATAGCTCTTTCCATTTTATCTCTTCAGTTTAAAACTTGAAAAATGACAGTCTGCAAATATTCATGCTACCGATTTTCAGTATTAGACTTACGAGAAAGAAAAGCATAGGAGCTGCAATAGTAGTTTCGAGTTTTAAAACAGCTAACAGTTGTTTTTTAAAAAGCAATGAACTCTGCTAAGGAAATATTCGTAATCAATAAGAATAGAAAGTATGGAATATATTAACAGAGTTATAAAAATGTTTATAATGTGACTCAAAATGAAAAACACTGCAAGTTATGTATGGCTGAAAGTGTAATCAATTTTGCATATGAGGATATAAATGATAAACACGAGCAGTAGCATTTTTACTAAAGGCTTTTGCAAAAAAAATACTGTATTTATGGTCTATTCCCTTCTTTTTATAGATCATTAATGTAGAAAACTAACGCGGTGTATCCATCTTTTTTAGACAGTTTAAAATTCCATTAAGTGATAATTTTTAAATGGAAATGTGGAGCACGTTTTACCCGTGTTTTTCCTACAAACACACGCTGTGCTGAAGGTAAGCTGGGTTTCCAGCAGCCAGCGCCATAGGAGTTTTATGCTGGAGTGTTTCAGGTTTGTAGGGCGAGTTGGTGGGTTCTTCCACTTGCATCAATGAACTGCTAGATGTACTGTGTTCAAGTAAGCAGCGAATAGCACGTCGTGTTGTCTGTGATATGTTATATGAAACGAGGCTGGTGTTGTCAATAGCAGCAAACTTCATTCCACAATTCAAGATGGGTTTCAGAGCATTTCTTCTATAGAGTAATTAGCGCGACCTGGTTTTTGCAGTTTGCTCAGTTAATGCAGAACCAGTTGAAATACTTCCTCGCTCATCTATACCTAACTAAATTGTGCTTAACTGTATTACCTGCTAAAATGGATTATGTATTTACTTTAAAGCTCCTATATCGCTTTTATGTAAGTGCTACTTACTTCAGAATGAGCCCATCGGTCTGTCAGGACGTGATTCTACTTGCTCATTTCATGTAGCTGATAACAGTGATATGAAGTCGTATTTTAGTCTTTTATTCAGTACTTCCTTTGTGTGTTTGTTAAGGCTCTGTTTGGGAGTTCCCTTGCTTACTGCTGAAGTCCTTGCTGCTGCCAGGATGTGCCTGGACTGAGTCGTCATTTTGTCTTTCAGATGGCATGTATAGATGGCATCTTACAGAGCAACAGCTCTTTAAAAAAGCAAAGTTCAATAACAAAACAAACAGAGGAGTATCCCCTAAACTCTAAAATTCTTAAATCTGTGCAATTTGCATAGACTGCTATAAAGAATTGAATATAGTAAGTGTCATTACTGGGATAACTTTTCCTATTACATGTCCAAGTACAGTTCCACAAGCGTTTGATATCCAATGGAAGACCTGGACACGTTTGTGGTTGTTTGTCAGTACTGTTGCCATTCCTGTACCAGAAATTTCATCTGGGAACAGCAAAGAAATGAGGTGAACACGGGTTGTGGATCAAGGGAATGGCTCAAGTGGTTTTGTTCAGTGTCTTGTGGAAGTGGGCTGTCATGGCTCTCAATCTTTGAATCTGAATCAGTGAAACCCTGTGCTCACAAGCATTCCTGGCCTTGCACCTTTGGCTGGAAGTACCCAGGAATGTAATTCTTTGTGGAGGCAGCTGAATGCATCTTCAAAAAATACCCTGCCTGCATCAGTGTTTGCTGAAAAGGGGAAATCAAATGGCAAATGGAAGGATCCCATCACAGTGAGGGAGTGCAACAGCAGCTGCAGCCAACCTGCTGTGCCTTGGGCTGTGCTGCAGTTGCATGGCTCCAGGCTGCCTGCTGCTGCCTGCCTGCCTGCTGGGGAGCTCTTCAGGTCTGGGAAATGCATGGTTTTGGCTCTCTATACCAACAGGCACCACGTTGCCAATACAAAGCATTTGCTTCAAATTTACGTGTTATTTTGTAAGATTCAAATGGATTAATGAGTATGACTTGTTCATTCTGGATTATTCTTGGTGGATTATTCTCCGAACTATTATTACAAGTAGCATTTTGCTCCTTGAAGCCTGTTTCTGTTTTACCTTCAGAAGATCACAGGCATTCTGAAATTATGCTTTAGGGAAAAGTTTTTGAAGTTCTTTCCTGGTTGTTTGTCAGTGGATTTGTTGTAGTTTCCTCATGGTCTTTAGTGCAGGAAGTAAGTGACACTGATCAGTGAAGGTAGACAGTAAGATTTATAATGTATTTGTGCTAGCTGATTGCCAACAGAACTGGGCTTTCCCAGCGGTGCTGTACGCGTACTTGGAAAATCAATAGGGATTAGCCTATGACCCCCTTCACATACTTATACTGTGGTCTGCATTGCTTACCAATATTTCATCTGTTTCACTTAAATGCTGTTACTTACTCAATAATGTGTGGCTGTTCTCGCAAGCTACTAATTAATTTTTAAAATGCAGTCTCACTTGAAACGGAGATAAAGCACACCTTTTGCATTGGGGTGGGTGGAAGGCTTTGTGGCTTACATAGCGACTTTGCGCTTGTTACCTTTAATTAAAGATCCTTCTTTGAAAGATTAAAGTTACACATTTAGATTTCAGAAAGTACTAAATCAAGTGCGGAGACGCTTCTAGATGGTTGCCAGCGAGCTGAATTGCCAGGCTTAGCTGGATGCCTCGCAGTGCCCTGTGTGCCCTGTGCTGGCCCTATTGGGCTTTCCACACAGTGTGCTTAGATGTGAAGTATGCATATAAGGAACTTCCTTTTGGTAACGCTTAGATAAGTGTCTGTTTATTATTGTATTACACTATTTTCTTTTGTTCCAGGGTTAACAATTACGGTAATATGTTATGAGAAATTAAGATTTCCCTTTTGGTTTGCTGCTTAATTTTTGCCTTGAAAATACTTGGTTTAAAAGTGGTGAGGTGTTTTTTTTTCTTCTCTCTTGTAAATCGTAGGAGGAAAAAAGCATCAGGTATTGTTTTCCCTTCCAGTAGTTCAAAAAATATTTTAATGCATATTAACAATATAAAAATAGTTTGTTAAACAGTGTAAAATTCTTTTTTTTCAGTTTCTAGTTTACCCTACAGTTTGCCAAAATTCAAACATAATGGCCTGAAGCAATTATTTTTGATGTGTTTGTTCTCCCAGTAGGGGGATTTTAAAAATTCACAGTTTCTTATGCAAGTGTACCTATTCCCTGGAGTTCCTTATAGTTTCTTATTGATCTGGTAGCTGGTATTTGAATTGGTCGATGTACTCTGTAACTTGTTTAAGATAGCCTACCTGAACTATTAGTTTAAATAATATATTCATAAATTGATTAAGCATTACAGTAAGAGTTATTAGCCGCATTTTTATCTGTGTGCTATCCACACATGACTTATAGTATAATAATCATGCATATATAAACAGAAATTCTGTTTTAAATTGCAGTATGCCTTCTAATAATTACATTGCTAGTAATGGTATGTTTCTGCAAGGAGAAATCAACCTCTTTTCTATGTGGGCAGCAAAGCTCGTTGTATTTATTTAATGTGGATAAAATAATTGTAAATATTGATGTGTGTTTAAGGCAGGTTACGGGCTAAGGGAACAAGGAAAGAGGATGTGGCTGTTGTTGGCAGGAGGCGGCTGCTTGCTCTGTGTGTGTGGGTATGAGCAGAACCTGCAGGAGCCGGGGCCCATCTGGCTGCTGGGCTTTGGGGATGTGGCTACAATTACCGTCCCAGTCTCATCACCTGCATGCACATCAGGAGCTCTGCTTGCTCCTCCTTCCTGGGAGAGGGCTACAGAAGAACCCAGAGGAAGTGCCTAACCAATGGGTATGGGTAGAACAGCACACACACACACAGCAGTGCAGCTTCCTCTTCCTTGCAGTCATGGCAGGAGGGTTTGGCCCATGTGCCTTCAGTGGATAACACTGTGCTTTCAAAGTATCTCTGTTGCTATTAGCATACGTTCAGAATATACGATTGCTGTAACTGAGGGAGATATTTCAAATCATCATGAGTGAGGAAAGTTTGTGTTACTCCATAATGTGTATCTTCATGTTTGTAATAGGAATGTGCTCCAAAAATTGAAAGAGCAACCAGAGTGATTTTCATAACAAAGGTCCTAGGCTGACTCACACACCAGCCACTGTGGATCTTTGTCTATCTCAGCGTGGATGGACCACATCCAAATGCTTTTATTAGAAAAAGAAATACCCTCCAAAAAGGGTTTGATTGTGTGGAGGGAGCTACAAAAGTCTATGTAACAGAAAGTATCAGAACTCACTTTCTTAGCTGCTCTTGGGTTTACTTTGCTGAACGGCGCAGACTCCCAACCGCTTTAAACAACTCTCACTTTGATTTAATCCTGAGTTCTGTGAGAAAATTGTGAAGGCAGAATGCATCTGCATGCAATCTTCCCATCATACCGATATTCTCAAGTCAATGGCCTCCTTTAGTTAATAATCTGAGCGCACCGTAGAAATTCACACACCTCACATTTCAACTTATTTCCTGCATAAACTATTGTCACGAGCCTTGGAATCTCGCATTTTGCAAATGAATAACTGGGGGAACTTTTTCGTATTTTAGTTTGAAAGCCATTTTGTCTCACCGCATGCTTTTTCTGCTTCATAAATTCTACTTTAAAACATTCAACAACCTGCTAAATTAATATATACTGTGTTCTTTCTTTAATGGGTAGGGGAACTTGTCTCACAGCAGTGCATTTGTTCAGATCTGTTTTGAAAAAGCGCTGCCTGCCGTGTGAAGGACATCTGCTCACAAATGAATGATTGTGCTTTTGATTCGGAGCAGCACCTTCACTTTAAATGCTGGCTACAGATGAAAGGAACAGATTGCTGTGGTGCCGCTTTTGTGAGGATTCCTCTACCCAGCATGTGGCTTCATACATTATTGAGAGCAAATCCACTTTATGCTACCACTCCTCGCTGCACTTATTTTGCCAACCTTATTCAGAATGTCAGCGAGGATGGCTTTTCTACAAAGGAAGAAAAGGCCAGTTAGGAAGATTAAGCAGATAAATTATTTACAGTGTTTAATTATCATTGTACAGGTTTATTAAACTTTATGGTTACCTGGAAACCTAAGTAGGTGCTGGAAAGAAGTCCAATATAGTGAAGTAAGAAATGTTTTGTGTAAAATGAAATCCTTTTATGTGTGCCATGTTAATATAAATGTCCAGGGTGTTTTGGTTGCGTGCCGAGCTCCACTTGTATTTGATGTTGCGATTAATTTTTTTTCATAATCCATTCCTAGCTTCAGGCTTTTTGTGATAGGAGGTCCCTCAGAGTGCTCTGCTGGCTTGAGCAGCAGCCTGGTACAGCACTAAGTGTCCTAGACAGTAAACAGATGTACAAGGTATGCTTGGTAAATCTCCGAAGATTCTCATTCATTGGTGTTACGGACAGCTGAATTCTGTCAGAAATTAGACCTAGATGGCTTTGTAGCACCAAAATACCTTTGGGAATTTTCTTTGTTATTATTTATACTGAGTAAATAATGGACTTCCTTTCTTTTTGCGTGTAAATTGACTTAATCAGTGTTTATTGAATCGTAGAATGGGGAATTTTAATTTTTGTTAATTTGACATTTTTTAATATACGTATGTAGAAGTGAAGGTGTTGTCCACTAGGAACAACTTTCCCATCAACGTATGCTATTCACTAATGTAAACTAATGAGCTCCGTTGAAGATCTGCCCACATAGTTCCAAGGAACCACCTATTAATCCGTCATCTTTGAATACTTTCAGAAAATTAAGAACACCAAGCAACCATGAATTTGAAAATGAAAGAGGCAGTACCAAACCTATTATATTCTAAGGATATGTGCCAAATAGGTAGGAAGTGACTGTTATTATCTAATAAGAAGCAGACAAATCCAACTGTTTTAATTACTGCAGTAAAATAACCCAGAGGCCTACGAGCTAAGGATAGGCTGAAATCCTGGCTCTTGTAAGGTTCAGGGGGCTCTACTGCTGGTGCAAGGGAACACCAGATATGTAGCTTTTTGACACTGCGGTTCAACTAAAATCTCAGTTTTTAACCGAATGATTTTGCCAGAAAGCTTTAATTTAATACTAAGCCCATTTTGTTTTTCATTTTGGATTTTGTTATTGTGGACACCTGACATTTTGGATAACCATTGGAGTGAATGCATAGGGTACCAATGGAGAAGGTCTTTCATTTTGCCAAGATGTTATGGTTTCCTGGTACACAATGACTTGTTTTAATGGGAAAATAGTAAGCAATGAAAAGCACAAAGAGTTGCACTCTGTAGCAGTAGCAGTTTGACTTAATTGAAGGTAGGCTCCTTTACAAGGAAACGAGAAAAGACTGCTCAAATTTATCTGCTAGATAAATTCTGGGTTTAATCCTCAGTATGAGAAATGAACTGTGAAAATTGATATCCAAGGTTCTCATTGTTTCGATTAAATTTGGTTTATGGCAGAATGGTAAATTTCTCATTCCTGAGTCTAACTCTATTAATCCAAATTTGATTTGATAATATTCACATTTGAATATTAACTTGTCTGAAATCTGCTTTGAGGGAAATTTTCTATTATTGCTTAGAACATTCAAAATATGGTACTGCCTAAAAAACTATAGATAGAACTTGGATTCTTTATTTCACTTTATTTTGAGGCTTTATTTTTACTGAACGATATCCACAGCTATCAGAAGCATTTTGATCATTGATAGCATTTTGTAATTTGTCCTCTTGTCTGGATGATGGAGGTAAGAGGCAGCCTTGGGGAAAGACTTCAGTGCATCTTTCAAGGTTTGGAGGAAGGTTTTTTGCTATTTTGTTATCCAAACAAATTGTGTGAAACCAAACCTCCAGTATAAAACTAGGGCTGTATTTTAAACAGCTCCAGTATGATTTCCTGTGCCGCAGTGTGTATTTCTGTGCCTTGTAAGTTTCAAGTGACTTAAGATAACCCAGGCGGAGGAGGGAGTCAGGGAGACCTGTAAAGCAGGGAGCACAGACAGGCTGAGCTGCACGCAGCCGCTTTGCAGTGCTCAGCAAACCCCGTGCCTTACCTGAGGCACTGAAACCACTCCGTGCATCTGTCTGGTTTCACTGCTCCCACCTGTGATGATGGAAGTGTGTCAGCTGCACTGGTGGAGCTGAACTGCTCTCCCTCTGTAGCGGCTCAGAGTATCTTTGGTACAGTTAGCAAGCTCGCTGCTGACAGCAGTATTGTTGTTGAGAATAAAGTGTTTGCACTACTTGGGGCTATAGTTAGTTGATAATAATTTTTGAATTCCACTGGGTAAACTTTGACCAAGGCCAGTCATTTCATAAATAAGCCATTCTTTTAAGAGATCATCTGTTGAAAGAGGCAATTTAATGTCTTAAAACCCAGGGCATAATTAACACTATAGGGATACAGATATTAGTTTTCTAGCAGCCATTTCTATTTTGCTTTATCCTGAATGTTCAGTAACCTTTTCAAATTGAATCTTGTTTTTGCTTTTTATTAACATTTTGCATTTAGTGTAGAATTGTAGGTTGAGAGTAAACATCTGAAGTAAAACAATACAACTATTAGCTGTAGCCCACCAACGTTCATAGGTAAAGTGAAGGTCCTGTGGCAGAGGTGATGTGTTTTTCAACAACACAGCCTGCATTTGTGAAAAACTGTTTGCATCTCAACATTGAACTGTTGTGTTACACATAAAGCATTGCTTTACGTCGAAGTTATTAAGATTTATTCGAAGAAAACAAAAGTTTCTACAAAGGGATTTGAAGTAATCCTAGAGCAATGTCTGCCATTAAGAAAATCTGGAGAAATGATAATGCGTTTTACGTTCAGTCATCTAAAGTAGCTCCAGATTTCTCTATGTCAGTCAGTTCTTAATAAGTCTCCTTTTGGATCATTCTCATCTCTACTAATGATTAAAACTTGACTTTTCCTGTACATGATTTGAAAATACATGACCACACTGCACAGGCAAAGCACTGCTACTTTGTGTTTAGCAATGAGATTGCGATAGTCTCAAACCTTGTATGTTTAATTGAAATGGCTACTGTACAGAGAAGTGTTATTTCCCACCCTGGAATTCCAGTTATTCATTACCTTATTTCTCTCTGGAAAATTGCAAATTTATTCTTTATAGAGCTCAGGCATAAAAGCTGTCTGTTGCACTAATGTGGAAAATGTTTTCCTATCATACTGTCTCCATGCAAATAACAAATTAATGCAGCTTGTAGAGGAATCTAATCACTGTAATTCAACATTCAGGGGAGCAAAAAATGATCGTGCTTGTCTTCACTCTTCCAAGAATGACACCAGATTTTAGTTTTTTAATGCATGGCCTACTCAGCTCATTAGTTTTAATATACAGGTTTAAAAGTCTTTCCTTGAGCAATATCTTTGAAACAAGATGTTAACCTCCCCAAGTCTGTAATCTCCTATCAAGGTGTAGTTACGGCCTTGCAGTTATCCTGCTATTTTACTCCCAGTTCTGTCTTTATGCTTCAGTCTTGCATCATATTTCATCTCTGGGAGATTTAATTTATGCAGTGGGTCATTACAGCTTTCATTTACCTGTGCTGAGGGGACTCTGAGGATGAGAATGCATTGAGACCGACTGATCCGTCTGCCCCAAGTCCCAATCTTTCTGCCGATAAGAAATCCTAACTGTGCTGAACCTGTAATGTTAAAAGAAGTGTTAGTTTAGTCAACTTCTCTTTCTTGCCATGGTGCACTCTGCTAAATTGTTCTTTTTCAGTAGCTGCCTCTTTTTACTCTTCTTCATCCTGATAACTGAGCAGAAATCAGCTGCTACTTAGCAGATCCTCACCTACTGTCAGCTCAGTCTGTATTGCATTCAAAACGCCTTCCACTCCTTTTACACCTAAAAACAAAACATTCTTACAAAGATCTTCTGATGCTCTTAGTGCAATCGTTCTTCAGCCTTTCTGTTGCTTTTGAACTTACTAAGGACACTTTTGATGATTTTTCCAATGAGTTTCATAAGACACCTAAGACACCTGGCTCTTGTTTTGTGCTGCTGTCTCTTTGCACACTTGTCCTAGATTCCAAGGATTTAAGGTGAAAAAAACTGTGGTGATCTGTTAACTCTGAGAACATTGAAATTGCCTTCCCACAGTCTTTTATTGTGTTATTATTATCGCTACTGTTATTATTGTTATTATATCTTCCGTCTTGAAACCTATTCAAAAATACAAAATATAAAGGCAAAGAAAAAAGCCGAGGCCTTCCCTGCGCTGCTGGGCGGCTTTGTGCGTTGTGTGCACACTGGGTGGCACAAGTATTCAGTTATTCATTTTGTCTTTGAAAGGTATGCTGCTTTTAGTGTTGTTTCAAAGCTTTTCTGTGCTTCCTTTGTACTTTCATCATCTCTTGAGTTTCTGCAAGCGTTCATTGGACGTCCTGAAAAAACATTTGTACTGTACAGCTTTTCTGCTTGCAAGCTTTGTTTGGTGGGAAGCTGGCGAATGGATCCTTTGCTGTTCCTTCAGATCCTATGAATCCCTGAGGCCTGGCAGGGAGGAGCTGCCTGTTTGCCTGACTCTTTATTAAGAGGAACCGGGAGAGTCATGGTGTTAATAAAATATTTCTTTTCTTCCCCCCCATCCTTTTCTATTTGACGAGCAGCTGTTTTGGTTAGGCTAATTCTGTCCCTCTACTTCTAAAATGCTGTGATCTCTGTAGGTTGCTCTCGTTGTGACCTCTCTTTCTTCTGTTGCATTGCTTCAGTGGAGGTGGTGGCACTTAGGCTTGTCAGATAGGATGTGGGCGCTGTATTGCATAGGGTTGCAGCGGTCTTAGGTGGGAAGTCAAATAGCTCTCCTTGTGGGTCAGTGTAACATACCTTCTGCATGAGTGCCTGCGAAGTGGAAACTTCCAAGAATGGTTATTCCTGCTGTTCATTAGAGACAGGGAAATAAGGAAGCTGAGGATGTATGCCTGTGTCAAAACAGGAGGTCAGTGTGTTTGTAAAAGGGCACACAGCCCCACTGGGCAGAAACCACTCCAGAAGTGAGGCGTGATCAGGGAGTAAAGTAATGGAACGGGTGGCTTGGTGACAAAGGGACTAGGGGAGAGGCCTAAGCCTATGTGGGGTTGTGGCTGCACGGCATCCTAAGTTTCAATAATAACATAAAACAATCTGATGAACTCACTTGAAAAATTATCAAATTAAAACTTGATTAATTGATGGATTTTTTTCAATATAATATTTTGTATTTGTCATAATCGTCTTACTGGGAAATCTATGGCTGTTAATGGAAATTGTGCATATGTAAAAGAAAAGACAAAACTGCTGGGGCTTTTGTTTTGGTTTGCTTTTTTTGTTGTTTCACTTTTCTCTGCACAGCTATAAGGCTTTAACTATATGTAGCTTTTTAAACAGCTCATTGCCTGATAAATGAAAAGGAATTCAGCATGGAGCGGAATACAGACAAGCAGAAAAACTGCCCACAGTTGCTGGTTTCTTAAGTCTGAGATTATATTGTCAGATTTTATGGAATGCTCGGAATGATGCTGTATTCACATGTAAACCCTCTTCTGCTGAGTCTCTCTCCTTTTATATTTCCAACACACACTGCAGGCTTGGCAAGGATTTATCCAAAATAAAATGCTAATGAAAATTTTTAGTCTGCTAACGAAGAGATGAAGTTTAATAGCTTCCTTGGGCAAAAAGGAGAGGTTCTGTCCTAATGCATTATGTTTCTGAACTTGCAGTTTATTCAATAATTAACTTTTCTTGATGACAATGAAAATACAGAGCCTGGCATGGAAAATTCGTTTTAGTCCTCACTGAACTTACGAACCAAGTGTGACTACATTGTACAAGATACTGGATGACTATAGGTGTCAAAAACACAAGGGAACATGGTGTTTGAAGCTGCTCTGTTATTAGCTATCAAATTATGTATCTAGTGTGTGTTATGACCAGTTTATCAAGCCAAATATTTTGTGGAAGTAAGACCAGAAAGAGCGGAATGAACATAGACTGCTCTGTGTGCAGAACTGTGGCTAAAAGCTGGAGTCAGACACCTTTTATAGCAGTGGGACCTTTTTCAGGAAATTCCTGGTATGACATTAGATTCCACATTGCTGTCATATTTATACTAAAATGGAATTAATTTAAAGAATGCATTGGCTAAACCATGTTCACATTCGAAATCTATTAGTTCAGTTATTGAAGGAGTGTATATCCCAAGGCAGTTTAAAATCATCCTCAGAATCCTTGTTTGTACTTTCTGGGTCAAGCTAACACTTCATTTAAGAATGCATGAAGTAAATCTTGAGGATTGTTCTGTGTAGAACTTCTCTGTAGGGAGTTAGCAGCCAACTTTGACTTTTGTTCCTGTGATTATTATCAGGTTATATAAACGAAGTAAACATTTCAGTCTATATCAACTGCCAGGAGTAGAATAAAAAATGACCTACTTATGAAACAGTTTCATATGTTCAGTAATAAAAACTAAATCAGCTTTGTGAGAATGCATGTGGAAATAGGAAGCCTCCCTCTGCCCGGCTGTATGTGTGCACACATCCTACAGATAACAATGCTGAGTGGGGATATTCCTTGGCAATCTCCTGTAGGACATCTCGTGAACAGGGTGAGGAAATGCAGCACCAGGTGAGCTATTAGATGGAATTATGTATAGGTGATACTTGGCTGGCAGTTCTTCAAGTTTTGAAGCAATTGCATTCTCAGATTTTTAAGGAAAATTTTGCATTGACTTAAATACGTCAAAGTATTTAACAGACTCCACATCCTTCACAGTAAAAAAATAATAATAACTAAACTGCATTATAAGAGTATAATAAATGGTAACACTTCATGTAACACCTTCTAAACGAGGTCTGTATTTAGGCTTGATGAACTGCTTTTTGATGGAGGCCCTGGTATTGTACCAAAGTGCAGAGGTGAAGGAATTTCCCTCTCATATAGGAGATGTACCCAGATTTCACCACCTTTAAACTGAATCAGTTTCAGTTAGACCCTAGATTTCATGTATTAACAGTGGGCATAAGTAGGAAATATTACTGCCATTGAATAAATGGTATTTCTTGTAGTTCTATTTTTTAATTTGTAAAATTTCCTAATGTTACAAGCCTTTGTTTTTCAGCTTCATGCATTTTATGCTGGAATTCCAGCATAACCAGTAATCCAGGCACCTGCTGGCATCTCCTGTCTGTAAGTTTAGGAAATATCCAACCACACTCCAGTAAAACACCCTACAGTCTTTAGCTAATGAACCTTTTTCAGCTGTCACAGTCTTTTATATCTGCTGCATACCTTCTATCTCTTCCTATTAGGGTGGAACAGTGTGGGGATAATGTTCAATTCTTTTTCCTCTTGTGTATTTTTTGTATTCGCTGTCTTGTTTTTCCTATGGGCTGCTTTTATGAATTTAAAATTGGTAATCAGTCTGAGGTGACCTCATCTTCTTTTTCTTCTCTCTACATCTCCCATAGCCATGTACTGCAAACCACCCTCCTATTGGCGTGCTAAGTTCTCTAAATGTCTCTTTTATAAATCTTTCATTCTCCTAAACGTTTCATAGTGAGGAAAATTGGCTTGCAAGCAACCTTGCCCTCACTGTGCTCAATAAGACACTGCACGTATGCGTACTGCTCCTGAAAGTCTTTTCTAAAAAAAGCTCCAAATCTTGCACTGCATAACTTGCACATCACCGGGTTCTTCTCTAGTTTAGATCTTTAATTGCTAAAATATGAGGGCTGCATAACCTGTGCAGAGAAAGCTTGAGAAGTAAAAATGGAAATACATATGAAGTCATTCCCTTGTTGTTTAGCCTGTCACTGATCTAGTTTGAATGCAGCTGCTAACATGAATTCCTTCAGGAATTTATAAATGTTGGATGAAAACACCACCAAATTAAATTGTAAAGGCAATTGCTTATCTTTTTGAAAGACTTGAGAACTTCTACAGTTTCACTGCTAAAGTGAATTTTCCATCAAACGGATGTTTATTTTAATCCAGAAAAGTTTCCGTAGTAGAGATGTCCACCACTTAGAACAAAAGGACCCCAAAGTGATTATGCCACCTTATTGCTTAGATATCCTCATATATTTCTTGTTATTCTAGTTGAGTACTGCGTTCAGACAGAGGTTGCCAATAAAGTTTATTGTAGGAGCTAAGTGTCAATATCTGTAGTACCCCCCGCCTAGGGAGCTTGTAATTAAAATGCCACAGATAGTCTGGGAGAAGCATGAAAATTTGATGGCAAATTGATTTCAGGTTCATCTTGAAATTTGTCCTCAGCTGGACTCAATAGCGCTGGCAGACATTGGATGGCTTTTGTCAAAAGGGTTTGCTGGGATGAGACAGAGATGCCTTGATCTGAATATTAAACACAGGGCTCCACTTATGACAGTTTACTTTCTGCTAACATGTTCCTTTTTTTTTTCTTTTTTCTTTTTTCCTTTTTTTTTTTTTTTTTAAATGCATTTTGCTGTGTGGGGAATTCCTACGTTGGTATCATTCTATTTTACTTAAGCAAAATATTTTGGCATACGAAAGAGCAGACTTAGAATTTCAGCTAACCCATATCAAGCCTAAGCACGCAGCTTCAAAACTTCTAAATTCTATAAACTTGGCTGAGCTGCATAAAGAAAAATTGTCTGCTAAGGTAGTAGGTAAAATTTGTGTGAGTGGTGATAGAAGCAAGTAAGGGAAGCTACTTAAAAGAAAGAACTTTCTTTGTCTCATGTAGGTTAATTTATAAAGAAAGTATTTTGGAGCAAATATAAAACATAGCCTTTTCCTCCCGTAGGCATTGGAAACAATCTCACAATCAGAAGAGGTTATTTTAGAGTGTTTTACAAAATCAGGACATCAGTTTATATCCTGAAAATTAAGGTGTTTTTTTGTTTGTTTGGAATGGGCACTGTGTTCCAGGAACGCAACTTGGTTTTATTAACGCTGTTCCTAAATCAATTCTGATATTTTTATGTTTAAAATAAACAAACAACAATGTTGCAGGCTCTTAGGGATCTTATATTAGCTCAATTTGCTTAAATTTTCATTACTCAAAAACAGACCAGATGGCAGTTAAGGAATCATTTAAGCTCCGGCACTGCCCATAGTCCATCCACAAAAGCAATTATTATACTAGCATGTGGACAAATGCTCAAGTGTTCTAAAATGTTTAATGTCGTACCTGAACTGCTCACTAAGCATTCGATGCTGTTCTTCCTCTTCTCCTCCTTGCAATATTTAGAACTACAATAATAATCAACCATTGCACTGCAATGAGACTCTCTCAGGTGCCCGAGAACCAAACTGAAGTATCTGATCTCATTTCAAATGGTCAATTTATTTCTTCCTTTCCTGACACTGGTGAAATTGTGTTTTTATTTTCAGCTATGATAGATTTGTTCACTTGGTAAATATTATACGGTACAGGAGTCTTTATTTTTTCATATAATCTTTGTTTACAAAGTCAATACAATCACTTGGAAAATATGTAGCAAACACTGCAGTATATTAGAATCTTGTGTATTGTGTTTGCCGTAGGTACAAATTCAATACAGCAACTCTCCAACAATTGACATGTCAAGTAATATATCAACTGTTGGTGTATTACTTTTTGCTCTTCCTATTACTCCTTATCAAAACCAGCTCACCACCCACACTTCTTCCCATTAAGGACTATTGCTTCTGGGTGCTGAGCAGACTCGAGTTTCATTGATGTTAAGTGAGGATTCTCAGAAACCTTTGTGGGGATGTCATGTTTGTAACAGAACTGAATCCCGAGAATACACAGGCATGTCGAATTTTTAATTGAAAAATTATTCCTTACATTTTCTTGCAGGAAACTTCACTTAAATGAACAGTAAACAATTCCCATGCAAAAGTGCTTTCCAATATATAGGTAGTAGAATAAATAAGAAATTGAACCTCTGTGTATTTACACTGTATTTGGAAACATCTTTGTTGTTACGACTACCTGTATATCTTTCCTGCATGCGTTTTTAGTCTTTTCTCTGAATCATGAATCGCCTTGTGTGACATGCAGAATAGAAGGAAAATGGGTGGTAAAGTGGAATAAGTGTCAAGTGGACTTCTTCTGTTTCTAACCAAGGACTTGGCCTATTTCAGCGACCTTGTACAAATCAGTATGTCTTAGTTTCTCAGTTTTACCTGTATATGCCTGTATATATAAACAGTAACTGAGTATTTGCTAAGTAGGCCAAGGTATGGACGTTCTTTCTTCTTTACCTGTTCACATGTTCTGCCCTTCAACAGAATCATAGAATGATGATAGCTTAAACTTAGCAGTGCACACATTGACATCAAAAGTATACACTTTGAATGATCAGTGGGATTTTATTCATCGCTTCGTCACTTTAAGGGGGAAGCCCTGAAAATGAGGAAAAACCAGAACAGATGGGACGATGCAGACCGAATTATGCTGTGAATGAGCTAAATCAATGCCTAAATAGAAAGAAAAAGTCTGCCTGCAGATGGTGGTGTAGAGGTGCAGAAGTTTCTCATAGCCTGATAGATATATACATGTGTATATACAAATATAGATGTGTTTGTTTGTAAATACGTTTTGAATAGAGCAAGATCAAGTGGCGAAATCTCAGTTGGACAAATTCAAACTAGAAGTAATTTCCATTCTCTTGGCACCAAATATGATATACTACTGGAGCATCTCACGGTGCAGTGTATCAGACTGTAGCATGAGAGAGTAATATGAAGCAGGTCAAACTGAAAGATCACAATGGTCTCCTGGCCTTGAAGTTTGTGGTATACAGCCCTGTAGGGATTGCTCGTAGTACCTCATGAAAGTATCTTGTGTACTTTCAGTGTTAAGTCTGCTGATCCTAATTGCTACTTGTCAGAGCTTTCCCATATGTGTTTCATTTGTCTCTCTTCTTCATTCCAGTTCTTCCCTCCCCTTTCAGATCCTATGAAGAAATAGAATCAAAAATACCTCGGACAGGATGTTTGTTTAATAATCTGACAGAATGAACAGATAATTATTGGCTGTTTTACTACTATGGTTAACTTATACACGGGCATGAAAACCATTAGTAAAAATTTGGAAAGTTCGCCTCCATATGTTCATGCATTACATACCAAGCATTGGCAAATTGGTTTTACATGTTTGGATCAAAAATGTTTACAAAATGCATATATTTTTCAGTTAAAAGCTGTTATATGCAATACGTCGTTGATTGCATCCTTGTAACCACACTTGTGATTTTTTTTTTTTTCTTGAGAACACCAATAATTAAGCTGTCCAGTGCTCTTTTAATACAATCTCATTACTTAGTATACAATGTCATTACTATATTTGAGCCCCTCCCTGCCTTCAGAAGCTATTACATGACCTCCACATCTTGCTTAGACTCAATGTATTACCATTAGAAGACACCCACACTGGGAAATCACTCCATTCCTGTTTTTGATTAATATTTTATCAGCCATGAGAGGAAATGGTATTCTTTAGCAACACTAATAAGTAATTGAGCAGATGAGATGCCCCCGCTACTTTGAAAAAGCAGTATGTAGAGGCTGTAAAAGAAGAGCTTTAAATATGACTTAAGATAATAGATGTTAAAAAAAGACCAAGCCCAGGAGCTTCTGTCTGCAGTGAGCAAACAGTAATACTATCAGCAGAAAACAAATACTAAACATGTCATTGTTAGCAATAGGTTGCCAAAAATGTGGTAAAATTGTATCTTATTCAAATTGCTGTTCAAAATATATTGTGAAAGTGATTGATTTGTTGACTTTAAATACATTTCAAAGAGAGTCAATGGAAACCTCGTACAACAGGCAGTGAAAACTTACGGTTGCTAAATAAAGAAATGATTTAAAGACTTTTTCAGATGCTAGTTGAAAACATCAGTGATTTCGCTATCAACAAATAATTTAGAGCAAGCATTTTAAATGCTTATTAGCAACTCCAGATTTATATGTTCTGAACTGAAGGGAACAGTATGAGCAATTGTCTTTTCGGTAAATAATGCACTTGACAGTTCTCTTGGCATGCCTGTCTGTTTTGCTGCTTCAGACGGAAAAGTCGTCTTTTAATGTTTTATTTAACTTTACACTATTTTCCTGAGTCACTTTTTCATCAATGTGAAAGCTAAACTTGGGAAGCTCGGTCACATCATTGGCTCATAGAAGTTCTATTAACCAATATGCTTAGGAAGAAGCACATGTGCTTGTGATGAATTGTGTTAAATCAGAGTGGGTGAAGTGAGAAAGAGCCCTCATGCTAGCAGTGGAAAGGATATCAGAGAGAGTGTTAGCAGTGGTGTAGTTGTTATGTTGGTGTAGGGATGAAGATCTTTGTCACCTATGAATTACTTTCTTTTGAAACAATGTAGGTTGCTCCAAAAGTAATGCCTCCTGTTTATCTCACAAAGAGCACAATAACGCTATTTGATAGAGCAGATTCTCAACTATAAAATGCTATTTTTCAACACAGTTGCCACCACTAGCTATGCATTTTTGCTATCCATGAACAAGAACCTGCGTGCTGCATTTATAAAATCCTTCATGGCTATCTGGAACATGGCTTGTCACAGTGTCTCACGTTGCTGTTACCCCTGCTGAAACACGCCACCCACTGTGCTCAAACCACTGTTAGATCTCTATAGATGTCTACCAAGTGTTGATGAATGCCAATGGGTGCATTTCTTTCTGCATGGAAGAATTCAGTTTCACACCTTTGTTTCATCTGTACCTCCATGTCGGACACCATTTTGTCAGACTGCCCCTCAGCTTCCATCTGTCACGCAGCAACGAAATTTGATGGAATATTGGCAGGAAAGTTTGACTTCCGCTGCCATACCTCCAACATCCATCTTTGATGTCGTGGGTTAATTTAATAAAATAGGAGGCATTAATTTCAGGGCAGCCCTCATAGGAATTTTCCAGATATGTGATGTTACTGTCTTTATATGCTATTGGTGAAGTCCTGTAGATATTCATAACTGGGTATTGCTTTTAAAGGTTCAAGTATAAACCAGCGACTATTTTTGCTGTCCCCAAAACAGTAGGGGGAGGCAGTATGATGCGCAACAGTAAATGCAGTAGACCTTGTGGTTTCGTGAATGCTTCTGCCGAAATGATGCATATGAATTTACTTATTTTGAATTTTTAAATCTACAGGATTTAATAGAAATCACAAATAGGGAATGTAAAGTAATGCATTCACTACCTAGTGTTAATTAGATAACATACAACATGAAGAGTTTTAAAATAACATGAGGAATTGCTATTACTTTGTTCCTTAATGTGAGAGAGATACGCGCATGTTTGTGTGTGGTGGGACTACTCTGTATCTTAATGCTAGGATTAATGCTAAAATGGACCTGATGAATTAATCATGGGATTTATTTTACCATAATTATTTTTTTGGCATTGAGCCTCTGTAATTAGCATCTTAAACACAAGTGTTTTTGGTGATCTTTATGACAGTCAAAGCAAAACCTTCTGCCATTAATTCTTCGAGAATTGTTTAATATAATTTAATAGTCAAGAACTAATTTTCCAACTAGATTTGAAAATGAAATGAGTTCATTTAATGTGATGAGTGATAATGGCTCTCTTGCTTTTAAGTTGGTCACATTTGCCTAAGCTCGCTGGGTTTAACGTTCACACTGAGAGCTTTGGAGAAGAACTTGGACAAGTATTGTAGAGGTCTGTTTTTCATTTTCTTCCACATGTTCGATATATTAATGGGATGTACATTTTATTCAAACACAGTCATATTAAGTTAATCACAATACGATTTCACTGCTTGGAAGCCAGGAATCAGCTATGTTTCAGATTCCATGTGTGAATTCAGCTATCAGACCGTCTCCTAGAGCTAACTTCAAAGCAGGACATGAGACTACCAGTCCTCAGAGTATTTTATTGATTATTTATCAGGTTGATTAATTGAAATTAATTGAAATATTAAGACGTTACTCTTTATGTCCTCCTAAAATGTTTTGGTTTTTTTTTCCTCCTAAGTGTTTTGCCAAATAGAGAAATCATTTAGTTTTCCCATAAACTGTCCAGTTTAGATGCAGTCAGTGTAGTTTCTTTCTGTCCTTTGGAATTTGCCAGCTATGTGCTGTTTACCACCAAAAGCTAGAAACTCTTATTCCAGTGGCAAGTAACAGCAACTAGATAATATCTTTTCCCTTCCCCTAATGGCTAATAGGAAATGAAAGGATGACAGATTTACCTGAGTGAGAATCTTGGTTTTCCATTCGCTTCCTGTGGATAAGCCATGCTTTGTATTGCACTGGTGCACCTGAGTGCCAGCATTCATTGGTCAAAATTCTCACTTCCCTACACTTAATTTGCCTAAAAGGAAAACCAGCTTGCTGGCCCATTGGGTACGGTGGAAGACATTAGTCAATGCTGAGGGGACATAGCTAGGATGTTAGCCCAGTGGTTCAAAATGCTACTGCGGGATCAGGAGTCAAAGTCTATAATGCTGCCTGGAACGCGCACGTCTTTGTTCACTGAGCCTTTCAACTATGTGTCCCTAACAAACTTTAAGATTTCTACCTGAACGACTCCCTTGATCATAGGATCATTTGTGCAGATTGGAATAGGTTTGGAATACCTAAATAGTGTGAATGGAGGCCTTGAGTGCTCAACCATCCTTTTACGTCGCTTTGCTCCATTGCTGCTTATCTTTACCTGAGCTAAGCGGTATTTATTCTCAGCTGTTGGAGGGGTACTGGCAGAACAGAATGATGCCCTCTTCCTCTCTCTACCAAACTTTCCTCCCTACTAAGCTAATTTTCCTTTAATTGTCATAATTACAAAAGGGCTTTGATCACTTAAATTCAGATCTGCTCAGAGATCAGAAACTAAACAAGTTGTGCTTGGGTCTTGGGGATTAGTGTGCATCCCTCAGATACAAACAACAGACACTGTTTCTTTCCCCCATCTCTCACAAGCAGTGTGAGATCTCTAACTTGCAAACCCTTACGCTGAGACTGCTATAATTTCATTAGCCAAAAGTGTAATTACATTATGAGGAGAAACAGCAGTCTCAGATTTCATGACCTCCTCTGTTTCCTCCCCAGTGTGTCATAATCTAGATAAGTCTAGATTTAGTTTTGGTTTTATTTATATATTTAAAAACGTGATCTTTTGCAGTCGTGAACTGGGTGTGATGAAGAAAATGAATCAAGATAATTCATTAGTTTAATGTCGGTGGTACTGCTTTCCTTTATCTTTTGTTTGTTTTGACTGCACCTTACTTGTTATGTTTGTAACAATTGCAGTAAGTAGAATTAGCAAGAACACGAGATCAGAAAATAATTGTACTTCTCATTCTTGTGAGAGAGAATTGATAAGTTGCAGTTAATTAGTGTGTTTCTTACATTGTAACTATTCTGCCCCATGGAAGAGCCTCATGGGGCTGTGCACACACTACCACCAGTGTCAGGTCTCCATGTGATATTTAAGCAGTATGCTGCAGAGACTTTCTTCTTTCCCATTAAGAGTTTTAAAATCTTTTATTTACTTCTAATAAAATATCATTTTACAACGCAGTACATAAGCATTTGCTTCCGTTGCCATGTCATTACATATTTTAAATTTCATGAAATAAATGATATTTTAAATATAATTTCCTCAACCTCTGTTGCAGGTGGATAATGTTAGGATTTGCTTACGTGTCCAAAAGGTGTTAAAAGGATTTGTCTGTGTGCTGGTGTTTGGGCATCAATCTGGCAGGATGGCTGTACTTCTTGCTACTGTCCGAACAGCTGGTTTACTTCAGATGAGATTTGGCTCAGATTTGGAAGGTTTCAGATCATCTATAATTGATACTGAAGTCTCTGGGAATTAAGCTTAATTGGAAAATGTTCTTGAAAGCAGTTGCAGGTTACTGTGAGCCAACCACTAACAGCTCTATCATACAGAATGACTCTCCTTCTCCAGTGCCACCACCTGAAATTGAGATTCTGAGATTAATTTTTTTGTAAATACGTCAGTCTGTCTGTAGTATCTGTATAAATGTGTATGCATCCTGTGATCTTACATCGCCTTATTTAAAAATATATAAGTTAAAATAAATTTTTAAATATATTTGTTATATATTTTAGTCTAGATTTATATTGTTTTGAGGGGAAAAAAAAGTCCTGTTAGCATTCAAGATGAACAAAACTCAGATAGTGCCAGCGCTCCTACTTCTGTTAATTATTAATGAAAACTATTATGCAAATACCAAAGCAAAAAAAAGTTTTAGTGTTTTATCCCTAGCCTGCAGCTGGACTGGCAATGGCTGTTGTTGCCTGCCACTTTACAGGCAGGTTCAGTTGGCTCGGTACTTTCTTTAGAGGCCTCCCATGATGACCCACACATTTATTCTTTGATGCTATCTGGATTTATTACCATACCTGTGCCATGACATAATGCCAGGACCTGAAAGACAACTGATATAAGACCCAATATTTTTGGCTTCCTGCATGGATTATTACCTGTGTGTTTTCAAGAGCAGGGCTATCAGCTCCACGTTCCACATTATTTTGGTTTACTGAATGTAATCTGCCTGTTTTTTCCCCGATGTTTCAGCTGAAGTAGATACACTTGATTACAAACACCAGGCTCCGTTATTTTATTGAAAAATTTTAAACTGCTTTCTTCTGCTCATCACAAACTACTGCACTTGAGATAACAACTGGGTGAATAAGTGAGCTCTGGGCTGCAGCCTGTCAGGTAGAGAAGCTCCCAATTCAGGCTGTGCTCTATGCTTGTTTGATGAAGAACAGGATGATTCGTGATAGATTTTAATTTTTAATTCATCTCACTTGATGAGAAAATAGAGATATTCCAGGTTTTCTTTATTTTTCAAATTTGAATTAAAAGGCATGAGTTCTTATATACCTACCTACAGGATTCATTGATCTATTAAAAAATATTTTCATTTCGTCTCCGGAACGGTGCATTGACTAGCAAGTGTGGACTTAAGTGTGTGCACCAGTGCTGTGACTGCACCATTGTAATGAAGATGAAATGACTGTAATTATGACCTTTCTGTGCCTTTGTCTATACCATGCCCTTCTCTTTAACTGAACACCTTTCAAATGAACGTGTTCTGAACTCTTGAACTGTTCATTCTGTTCACTGAGCTTATTGCTCAATCTGCAGTTTATCATTATGTGTCTCCAAAGACTTTGTGTTTCCTTATATTTGACATCTAGATGGAATTTTTCATAACCCTTTACTAGTCATAAATTGGATTGTTAGGGGATTAAGTTAATCTTGTTTCTTTATAGTAGCCTCAGATTTTTAAAGCCCTAATTTAGAGGAGTTTCTTTATTTGTTACTCTCCAATCTGCAAGAATGGAAAAAACCTCTGTACTGTAGGATTCTGTATTGCTGAAATTATTTACTTCTGCTCATTTTGAAGTGAATTGTACCTAGGAGGTACACTTGAAAAGTTGTTTTGTCATGTTTTTCCCATATTACTATTTCTTCCTTTCTATCTAAATAGCAGCTTCTGAAAATGACCCAAAGCAGTGCATCATCAGATAAGGAATGTATCAGTGAATAGGCTGTAGAAGGGGTATGTACTTTTCTTGTACCACTGGGAAGAGAAATGGGAAAAAATGACTTACCACTTGCAGAAAATGGTTATGGTGTGTTAGTCATACCTTAGCTTTTCCTTTCCCTATCAAGAAGTAAAAATCCCAACAATTTCTGTACTTCTTATTAACCAAATAACACCTTGTATTAAAAAGGGAAGGAAGGAGACATAGCCCCACACATTTTTGGAGTGCTTTGGAGTCTTTTTGTTGTCTAGTTGTAATGTAGCTGGTAATTATTATTTTTTTATTATTATTATTTAATCAGTTAAAGGAAGTTTTTGCAAGAGAAAGAAATGTTATGTAGTTTGAAGTGTGATAATTCAAATTATAAAATAATTAAAACAGAGTGTAATAGTAGCAGAATATAGTGAGTATAATGAGTTGATTTTCAGTAGGTCAGTGCAGGCAAACTCTTGAAAATGCCTTCAGTAGTAAAATGTTAGTTAGTTCTGGTGTTAAAGCCAGCTCAAAAGATGCAGAAAGCAAAACGCAAAGCGTAGCTTATGATTAAAATTGTATATTGCTTAAATGTAATGCTTATCCTTAGGCAACACACGTTCATTTATTAAAGAAATAAACATTTTTGGCCTTCTTTCTCCAAAAGTCCAGGATTGTCAAACTGGTTATAGAAGATGTAAAATCTTGAGGAGTTCCTTGACCTCATTTGTGATCCCTCTGTCCCTAAACTCCATCAATGACTTGAACTCTGACACTGAGAATGGTGAGATGCAATTCTTCATCCCAGTGTCATAAAACTCCACAATCTACCGTGGGCATTTCATTATTTCTTTTCATTCAAGTGTAGTTAATGTCAGCTAGTGTCATAAACAAAGGATGAGACTTTTAGTGAAACATTTGGAAGAATTTTAATTATATTTGCTTTGTCCTGTTTATTTTTTTTCTGGTTTATCGATTTATTTATGGATTATATCTGCGCTTCCCGCATTAATGCAAACATTTTTAAATATAAGTTGTTCAACTTCGCAACACAAAGATTATAATAATTTTAATAATGCATCATTACTAAGAAAAAACAGGAAAGCATAGGATTGCTTTAGGAAATCAACATTAGCCGTGAGTCAGAGAACAAAAGAAGTCCAACTAGATGAAGAAAACGTCCCGTGTATATCAGAAGCCATTTCCGCCTCTGTTTTAGGCTGGTACTTCCAACAAGGATCTGTGCAAGGAGATGACCATGGCACTTTGTCTTTCTGCCTATTTGATGCTCTGTTAAGGTACAGAGAGATATTACTTGCTGATATGTTATATACTTCATTTTTAAATGATCATAAATTTTTGCCAGCACTTAATAAGGGTAGGTTTACTGTGTGGAGGATAAGTGAATATAGCAAACCAGTAGAACAGTTATGGAAGAGGAAATATTACTGTACAAAGGAGGACTGAAAACAGTCGATCTGCTTATCTGTGACCAGCAGGTTGGGACATTAAGATGATTTCCAAAACAATAAATGACGGACAGACTATAGTTTGAAATCTTTCATCTATATTTTTACCTGTGTGTAAAATTGAGAAATGCGGATTTAAGGATGCTAACAGGAAAAAAAAGATCTGTTTGATTTTGGATTTCTTGACCATAGTTAAGGCCAAGCATTTAGAAAAATTATAAATAAATTTCTTACAACAAAAATACACCAAGCAGTGCAAAGTATATTTAACAGCTTCTTTTCAAATAGTTCTTTATCTGAATATCACAAGAGTCATAAAGCTTCAAGAACTGTGTACTTCCAGAAAAAATACTGTTTACAATACAGAAGCTCACTGGTTGAATCCTTATGAGTAGCCCAATCCGTATCTGTTTTTGCTTATTTACACGGGCAAATTAACTCTTTCGTCAATAATACTGAGACTTTTTCTATTTTTAGATTTTATTTTCCTTCAGAAGCTGACTGACAGGTTGATGTTTGCTGTGGTCTGGCCAGCAGTGGGGTGCCGCCCTAGCACTGCTAGCAGGGCTGCCTCTTGCAGGGCTGGGAGTGAGTCCTGGGAACTGCTCTTGACCTTCTTTTTTGAGGGGCAGCAGGGTCCCCCATGTGAAAAAAAGAAAATGAGAAAGAAATGTATAGGGAGGAAAGTAGGAAGCGCTGTGTGGAGAGGACTAACTAGCTCAAAGTGCATGGTCTGAGTTACTCTGCAGGTCATTGCAGGATGGTTGCAACGAGCCCCTTTGGGCCTGAACAGCGATAGATTTGGTAGTGTGGTTCAGGCTTCGCAGCACTGCATTTTCATTCTGACCTGATGGGGTGAAGTCTCCATACCTACTTGCTGCTCCCTGTCAGCCTGGCTTCTGAGCTGTGAAAGTCTGACTGCTAGGAGCTGGGCTGAGAGCACAGCTCATTTCATGGAAGTCAAATTATAGCTACTGTATGATAATTACTTTTGGCCACTAACCACTCATAGTATATTCAAGTTAATAATGTGGTGGAGGAGGTCTTTGTCCCAGTACTGCCCCCATGAGCTGTATGCTCTGTTTGTTCATTTTTATTATATTGAAAAGATGGATTTAGGCAGAATTTTCAGTATTTCATTCCTTCCAGTGTTCTCTTGTTTCTAGTTACCAAAAAACTCCAATTGTTTCAGGAGCATCTTGTGATCTGTAGGGTTTTTTTTTGTATTTTCCCGGCCTTCCAAAAATCAGTCTATCAGCTTGGTGTTACTCATTTCTCAGCTAGGATCCAGAGTTTCACCTCTGCATGTCCTGGTGATCATTCTGTCACTTTCTGTTTTGCTGGTGTTTAAACAATGCTTTAGCAGTTTGAACAGAAGGGCTTTTTCAGAGAGGGAAGGGTTTTGCTCTTTAAACGTCTCAATCCCATATGTGAAATTGTATACAGTGCCAAAATCACATCTACACAGTCTACAAAGACTAACTTTCTGGAAGCTGTGGGAATGGTGTCTTCAATGCCATCCAGAAATGCTGTTCCAAATGAGAAATCTGTCACTCAAGTTGTTAGCATTTTTCTGCCGCTTTGTGCCATTGGAATTGGTAAAAACTAAGTAGAAGTTAGAGCTCAGGATCCCATTAAGAAGTTTTGATGTGTTTAAGCCTTGGATTGCCTGTTGGGTTTATTTCAGTTCTGAAAGAACAACAAAAAAAGGAATGATTAGAGGCATTGTTCAGGAGGATGCTGGTTGCTTACTGTAGCCTTGATGTTTGTAGCCCTTTCTCCTGGTCTGCAGATAAAATCTGTGTGTTGCTGAGTTACTGGCTTGCTTTGCCTGTCATGGAGCATGGTGAGGGTAGGGACTCTCCTGGTGGTCTGACAGCTCAGTCTACTGTGCATTTTTTTCAACCAAATTATTTTGTGTAATAACTATAATGTTAATGGAACTATACGTTATGGTTGAGTTAAGATTTGTCAGTTTGAAAATAAACATCTTGGCTTCATTTCGACATTTGCCTTTCAGCATCAGTCCGTTAACCTGTCACACACTATAATTTCATTAAAACCATCATTTAATTGTAAGTTAATGCACAGCTATCTTTTATAGAAGAGCTCTGCGTGCTGCCTGAATAATTTAAATACAAATTTTCAACTGATATGATTCAAATAATAAGAAACAGTAAGTGCCCTCTAAGCCCCTGTTTATGAATTCAGTACTGAAACATAAAATGCAACAGCCACATTACTGTGCCCCTATAACAAGGAGACAGTTTTTCATATTGTAATAAAAGGAAAGAATAACGACCTAGGTGTAAATGCGTACGTCTCGTACCTACAGCATTGAGATGTACTTCCTTTGTGACTGGGAGAAGGTTCTGTTGTTAAAAGAAGGAAAATGCAGGCAGTGTAAGCTCGATACAGCTGAAGAAAGAATTAAAACCTACATGCTGATAGCCTTAGTGCTAGTCACAAGTAGACATGTACTTTACATGTGAGATATATAAAGCTTATTTCAAAATAAATTCCGGGTAGCATTCAACCTGATTGAATCTTTGGAAGCTGTGTTAATATATTTGTCCAACTTACTCGCGCTCAAATGCTTTTAAACAGAATATCTCTTTTTTATGTTATTCCTGATAATGTAATTCCCGCCTTTAATCTTTTCAGGGTTTCACATTAAGTCATGATATGCGGTTCAGGGGAATCTGGATCATCCATTAATCATAGTATCTGTACTTTTGTGTGGCTTTCTCCATCTCTTAAATCAATCATTTGGCAGCAGCAGAGATCTGGGGACAGTCCAAGAGGTTTGGATGTAGAGGCCTTATTTGTTAAACTTGTTTTCTGCAAGGGTATGTCTGGATTTATGTGATGTGTAGTATGCTGAAAAGGAAATGATAGAAATATTAGCATAATCACCAAATATGATCCTTTTAGTGTTTCTGCTGGAAACATAGGCGTGGATAAGTATATTGAACAATGCCATATGCTTAGTAGAATAATTAGCTGAAAACACCTGGGCTAATTCAAACAACAACAACCACGAGTCAAAATGATCTAGACAAATATTCTATTGTAATTAAAATTTTTCTATGAATTTGCATTTACCCAGGGACTGAATTAAGGTTTCGTAAACAATCTAGATTTGATGTTTTCTAAAGTTTAAGGGGTTTATTTTATTCCTTTATTATTTAATGGATGGGAAGATGAGGGTGGATGAGGGAAGGGCTGAAAACCTTACAAAGTTGTTAGTGGATTTTGGATCCTTCCCTTTGAAGTACTAACGCTATCCTTTGCACTGAGCTAATCGCTTCTAACATGGATGACTTCTTTCGCAGCGTATCACTGAGGAGTGATTAGTGACGTATTTGAATTTATTTTGTAAATATTTGTGAAATTAGAACAGCACTGAAAGTGATTCGTGCATTCTATCCAGATGTTGAAATAGAGTCCCTTTTTATTTCTTTTTTCTTTCCCCCCCCTAAGGTCTGACTTTTTTTTTTCTAGGACCCCTCTGACCTTTCTCGTCTTTTATCCCATCCTCTCTCAACTCCTATTTCCCATCCCAAGTTATCCCTTTCAGGTTCAGTCTTTGACAGATTTTGTTCCACTCTTCTTTCCCATTAAGCTTTATTCTGCTTTTCTTTTATTCAACCTCTTCCTTGGCCTAGCCACAGCTCTAATTTCCTGCTTTTGATATTAGAGGAGTGGGAGACGGCTTTCCCCTACCTGCCATGCAGTCACTAAGATGCAAACTTCATCACGTAGAGAGATGTTTTGTTCCTGCAAGTCTCGATTGCAATTGGGCGACTGCTGACGTCCCTCTCTGCTGTAGGGACTTGGAAGTTTCCCAGAAAGGACTTGCACAAATATTTTTAAACTTCTGAAAATAATATATTTTTCCCTGGTTGGCTCTTTGGAAATTATGAAAGCACATTGCTGGAACTTTCCCACGTAAGTTGTGCCCCACGGACAGCTGTAGTAGGAAACTTCAGTGAGGAAAAACTGGAGCTTGAAGGAGTTGCAAGCATCTTTACTGAAACCTTGAATGGGAAATGTCAAACATCCTGAAATGGAAACTCGTCTCACCATCATTACCATAAGTAACAACATTTAATTCCAGAGGTGGATACAAATTATACTATCATGTCTTCGGTCCTTCAAGTCGGCTTATCTTTGTTCTGTTACTGACTGTGAAAACATTTGTGCACATGCCCTGTTACTTTGCTGAGAGAATGGCTGAATGTGTCTTAAAAGCTGAAGAGAAATAACCATTTTCACTTCTGTGTTCAGGTCTTTAACTAAAGCAATGTGTCATATTTTAGCAGTCAAATTTCTAATGACTGTGGAAGAAACTAAGAACCTATTTATTTTGGTAACAAAGCTGTATGTAATTTTTGCTTTTTTGTTCAACCAGAGGTAGCTTAACCCCAGTTGTACAAAGGTTACAGTTTTCTACTATTCAGACAAACAGCTTCCTACTGTATATCATGTGATTTATATGAATCTACTTGCTGTCGTAAGGGCTCCTCCAGAAGAATACACATCTAAATACTCTCAATTATAATAAGAACTTCTAAAATAGTTGCAAATATGGCAGTATGTTTTATCTTTGACAAAGTTTATTGCTGCATAAATTCCTATCAAATATTTACTATAGGTCAAACATGAGAATTAGCTTCCTCACATGGTTTTTGTATCATTAATAGTACCCACAAAATAGCACCCTGGGATACCAAGCCTATAGCCCACACAATGCCGTTCTGAGGTATACCTGATGCAAGTGGCTTATTTATAATGGTGGCACATGGAGACACAGAGTTTGTATTTGGCTTTATGCACTTAGCACACACAATCACATTTGCTGTTTGCTCAAGCTCAGCAACAGATCCCAGGGTGTTCTGAGATGCAGGCTTCTGGGCTGGGAGCGAGTTCATAGCAAATTTGTGTGGAAAAATCACACATTTTATTTGCATTACTGATTGCCACACTTAAACCTGGAAATTGGACAATAGTGTGCAAGTGACTTCTGTTTGGATATAAGGCCATATATTACATCTTTAAGTTATGTTTATGTTTATATTGGGTGTAATTTATGTTGTGTGAAATCTGATGGGGTAGTGAAGAGGACAGAGCCTGACTCCTGTCTGTGGTGTCTGCTGTCAGGATGAGAAGAAATCGGCAAAAATCGAAGTAACTGGAAACTCCACTTAACTTACAAATGAAAGAAATCTGTTTTACTCTGAGGGAAGTCGGACACCGGAGGGAGTTTTCTAGGCGGGTTGTGGAGTCTCTGTCCCAGGAGATATCCGCAGCCCACCTGGCCATGGCTCTGAGCATCCCCTCCAGCTGGCTCTGCTCTGAGTGCTGGGCACCAGAAGATCTCCAGAGGTCTCTTCTGACTGCAGCTTTTTGTGATGCTGTGAATACAGCATTTACAACCATGTTAAACGCTCCGTCGTGTTACTGCCTGTGGCAACACCAATTACAGGTTGACTTCAACCGCTTAGTTAGATCATCCTCCAAAGAATGCTGCTCCTATGCAAAATCAGTGAACTTCTGAAATATTATTCATCTCAGTTAACTGCACCTCACTGGTATTGCTTACTTACAGGCGGCTTAGGGCAGTCATCGCCCAACTATGCTGGCCCAAATGGTACAATACTTCTTCAAAGCATTCACTTCCTGACTGGGGGCCAGTAGTGGTGAATCAGCAGTGGCAGATACCTTCTCGTGGGAGATCAGGATAACACCTGTAAGAAACAGTGCATTAAAGAAAAATGGAGGTTGCACTGACCTGACATTTCTTTTCATGATTAAATATGTATTATATTAATTATTTTAGCCTCAAAAGAAATGTTTCACATCTTTGAATTCAATTGCAATGAATTGAAGTATCAGTTGTGAAAACTGTTGCTACTGGATTTAAAATAACCATCTATTTTAGATAATTTGGGGTTAGCCAAAGGCTACATTTACAGGTACTGTCTGTGACCTTAATTGAGTCAGATTTGCCGGGATAAAATTATGTTGTTATTTACTTAAGTTCTCTTAGTGCTGTTAGGAACAGTTCAAAGATGCTTAGTGAACCTCAGCTTCATTGCTTATGTTCAGTGTCAGAAAAGATTTATAAATAGGCCAGCAAGTCCCAGCGTGTATCCAGGAGAGCTCAGGATATAGGATGCAAGATAAATTTGATGTGTTTCTTCACTGGGAAACCTAGAATGCTGCTTCTAGTTCCAGATCTCGGGGAGCTTTCCTAGTTGGCTATTTCTGAAAGGTCAGCTGCCTTGTCAGGATCAGCTCTCCAGTAAACCTACATGTTCTGTAGTCATGTTGCACACTGAAAGAACACTGCTCATCTTTGATATATTTCTAAAACCTGACAAAGTGGATTGCTTGAACTTCCAGTTTTGGGTTTTTGTTTTTGTTTTGCTTTTCTCTTGTTAAATGTATTACAACATTTTGATTTGTTCTTCATTTTCTTGTCAGTATGCGATGTTGAATTTTGGAAGGTGACTTGATTTTTAGAAGAGCCATGGCACAACGCCGTCATGCTGTAGGAAAGATGCTGTATGCGACCACTCTGTGCTGTGTGTGATTGCTTGCATTGGCACTGAGACAGTTGTTGTTGTGGGTTTTTTTACAGCATTGTAAATATTGTTTTCAAAACACTGCCACATTTCTCAGTGGTCTTTCAGAGAAATGGTGCAACTCAACACAGTTGCATTTATAATTTGACAACCCCGAAAACAGTAGGCATTAGTGATATTAAATGAGGGAAGCGACATTTGGAGATGTTTTCGTAACATTTCCTGACAGCATTGTAATCAAGCCAAATCTAGAAGTATCTTAGTATTACAGATCTTCATTGCAATGAAGAGTCAAGAAAGAGAAATATGACATTCTGTTATTATTGACTACAATGAATAGGAAAAAAATAAGTGTTGTCTTATGAGGGGATCCATTATTGTCCTTTTTTTTCCTTTCTAAGTCAAGCATACGAATATATGAGGACGCATTATAGTATGTTGAAGTGGAACGCGACAAAAGGTGGCAATTAGAAGCCATTTTGAATAGTGCCACTAATTTTTAGTTTTCACTCCACTGTATGAGGCAGCATTGAATTGTACCTTATTTTTCATATTATATGCAAAAGGTTATGCTTTATTTGGAAATTGTTTATGGGGTACAGAAAACTGTGATGGCAAAAAAAGCAGAAAAATATTAAACAGCAGAACTCCATGAGCCAGAGGTCCGGCTAAACCGAGGCTATTAATCATCACCGTCCATTATTTACCGAGGATTCATTCATTGTTCCATAAAGGTATCTAGAGGGTCAATTAGAGACAACAGACAGGATTTTTCAAAGACACAGGAGGGTCAATTAGGCCCTCCTTGTAATTTTCTGCTTTAACAGCAAATGCTAGCCTATATTGCAACATATACAGCGGAGTTTAGAATTAAATAGTGTGGGGATTTTTAGCGTTGTTTTTTTAAGCTGTTACTTTGCAGCCAGTATGGATTGGAGTATTATCAGGCCTTGATTAAAACAAAAGAAATTTATCACTGCAATTGATGAGAGGCACAGATTTGTCTTTTAGGTCAGACTATCGCAAGTGACCGAGAAATACCTAGGGTGGAACAGTCCACGCTTACCACAGAAGTGAATAATTTCTCTGAAGGTGGGATCAGACACAAATCATATTGCTAAATACTACTGTTAAAAATGTAAAAGCATTTGATGTAAAATTCTGTTTCTAATTATTTTTGCATCAACTGCTTGCTTGAAGCGCAGGATAAATAGTAGATAGGAGATCTTGATGTAAACAAATACAGTTGCATTCATTAATGCACAGACAGTTCTTTCAGTACAGAAAGTAGAAAATAAAACTGAAATACATAAGCACATGTTAAATACAGACGCATATACCTGTCCTAGTATACATACCCCAGAACTCTTCCAAAGTAGCAGGAGATTAGGGTGAAATAGCTTTGCAGCTTTAGCTAAGGACAGAATTTATATTAAGGCATTCTAGAAAAAGTGCTAGGTTTTGGGATGGTTTTTTTTTTTTCCTTTTTATGTAGCAACATCCCTTCAGCAGATATAAGGCCACCTCTGCGCATAGGAAACATACATGCAATAGCCATAATAAAGTTATTTCCTTTCAGATTCCCTTTGAGTCTGTTTTTCTTCCCTACAAAGAGAAGTCTGTTAGTTGACATGCTCTTCTGCATAGGTCTGAAAAGTTTGGCTATTTTTCTCCTCTAGATTTTCACTGGGTTACATTGCTGTTGATTTTAATGCTTCTTAGGGTCTATTTTAACTGCAAGCAGACTCTGTGACAATGGTGAACTAGACTTGTAAAGATTTCCTCTTTACAAATGGGGTTTTTGGGATGTCAGTGTATTTGATGCTGTCCTGTGAGAGTAAATCTCCAAGTGTGCTACATCAGTTTGATCCTCATCGTCCTCTGAAACCCCCTGTTCTCTGAAGGGTTTCAGCAGAGATTTCTAACTAATGACTTAGGGCCAAATTCTGCCCTTAGATGCAGGCATGTAATTCCCATTGATTCCAGAGGGACTTCTATGAGCATATCAGAGAGCACAATTTTGTTCTCAGTGTGTGAAATTATAGCACAAATGGACAAAAGAATCTCATGCACATTCATCTTAGTGACCCCAAGCTTACAGGAGCACGGTACTAATCCACCCACTTTTCTTTTTGCTCAGTTTGTGCCGTTTCTTGCAGATCAACCCAATTCTTCAGCTGTCACCTGAATCTATGTTTTTTATATTACTTTCTCCTCAGAAGTTTGCTTTTGTTCAGAGAAGTTAGTGCTACAGAAATTAGTGTTTAACTAGCATTATTAATAGATACACTTGTTAAAGATTTTTTTCTTGGGGGGAAGGGGAAATTAGGATATGAGAACTGTCTTGTTCATAGTCTGTAGGGAATTTATTTGCAAAGACTGATGACAAAGATAGATGTGTAAGTGCATGTCTGTAAAATGGCTTCATACATATGCAGAGAGAAGAGAGGTGGGCTTGCATCATGCTTTTCCTCTGTGGCAATGTGATGTAATGAAACATCGTGTTTGTATGCAAACAGGACAGCTATCTTCTTCTTGTATTATTCAGTCTCTAGTTATACTCTTAGGTTTAACATTCAGCATTTTCCCCTTTGGATTTTTTTATAGTAGAAGAAAATAATTTTTAATTGTTGGAACTTGTGGTGAAACAACTTGTCTCTTGCAAAGCTTTGCCTCTGCAGGGAGGTGTTGGGCTTCTGCACCTTTTGGCTGCCTGGGTTGTGTTCCTGTTCCTGCAGGTATTCCTTGCAGGTATCTCATCTGCTTCCCTGAAATAGAAATATGGCAAAACTCCTAAATCAGATCTAAAAATGTGCAGATGAAAGGGACGAAGAACCGCCACTCAATTACTTAGCCTGCTCGTAAACAGAGTTTCTAGCTGCTACATTAAACCTCTGTATCCACTGAATTGCCCTTCACCGACTACCTGCACATCACTAAAACCCTTCACAAACACTTTTTTATGGTCAGACGCAGCCAGTCTTACTTGAGCTGAGAAGTACCATATGCTCCAGGTAACCTCTCTGCAGCAGTTACCAGTGGGACTACTTCTGTAAATGCTCACCAATGTGAGCAGAGGTTACACAATCTCACCCATGGTGAATAATAATGTCAAAGAGCCATTAACGGTGCGGAGTGACAAAGTGTGGAGAGATCCATCAGCTCATCCTGTGTTTAATGAAACAGAAATGAACATCATATTGCCCTTGTTTTCTGTCAGATTTTCCAGGTCTCCATGAGGCTTATTAATCTTTGGGTGTAATGGAAAATGTGTTGCTACGTTACAAACTACAGCAGCCTTTGCGCTCAAAAGATTGAAGGCATTATTAGTCTTTGTCTTATTTACATACTGTGTTTGGGTGCGTGCTACCAGAGCTGCACTTAGAGCACAGTGGAGAGTGCAGCTAGAAAATGTTTGTGGATTTCTGAAGTGAGTTCTAATGCATGGGACCAGATGGCTGCATGGTGGGTCACTGCAGCCTGCAGTAACCATCAGAGATTGGAGAAACTGACGGCACACGGTCCAGGCTTTGGAAATTTTCTGTTGGGAAAAATGCTAAATAGGAGGAGTTGCTTGATGACCTTATTTTAGTGCACCCCAAAAATGTGTGATTCTGCATTTCTTAACTCTTGAAATTAGCTCTAAAATCTGCAATTCTGTCCAAAAATGAGTTGTTTATCAACTAGATTGCCTTGTTTACATTCTTAGAGCAAGTAGAGCAGAAAGAGAACTTTCAGACTCAAAAACAGAAGGTAGGAAAGCAATGGATAAATGGCATTATTATCTGATACTGAATTCAATTAGTACATCATAAACCTTCTTTATTACTTTATTTATTACTTCATTTTTTGTTCAGATCAGATTAAACGTGATTTGTCCCAGATCAGGTTACTATTGTCATTCCTTTAGCAAGAAAAGAGTTGGAAAGCTCATATTCCTATGGTTAGGTTAAGAACTGGCTCCTGTGAATCCTGGGTTGGACAACATCTAGTAATGGGATTGTTGTGCCTCATTTTCAGCATGTATGGGCCATTATACTTGCCAGGAGCTCCAAGTTTCACAAGGGGGACCAAAAAGCATTGCAAAATTATGCGAATGAAAGAAGGTGCATCACATCTCTCAATGCTATTCTATATTTTAATAGCAATAAAGTTCTTTCTAGTCTTTTAAAGAATTAATAGCCCAGTGGCACTGCAATTTTTTCAACACCGTGCAACTTCGGAGCTTTGTAAAATTAAACAGAAATATTGAGTGTTTGTTAGAAGCAGTGGAAATATTTGCCTTTGGTATATTCATTATGTAAGCAACAATTTTTTTCTCTTTTTCGGCTTTTTATTTTACAGCAGACTTTGTTTATCAGCAATGTATGTGTTGCTACAGGTTTCATAAAGAATTAGCTGTGCGTAGACAGTGCAGCAGTACTTTTCAAATGTGTTTCCAGGGTTGTGTAGGTTTGATTAGAGCCTGTTTAAGGCTCCCAGTGATGCATACAGTAAAGGGAGCTGAGATAAACCTCTGCTTCTGCCCCAGCAAAGGACAAGGACAGAGATAGGTTTGGGCTGGGATGTGGGTCGTGAGTACCAGTGAGTACTGGGCTTGCTTGCTTGCTGCTGCAGATTTGGGTTTGGGGTGGGAGAGGAGCTATGCTGGGACCTGCACTCAGTCTCCCTGCCCAAACCAGTGACCAGCACCTCACCAGGCTGCCCTGCCCCGTGTACCCTCATCCAGTATCAGGGATGGGCTTTTGAGTGCTGCACATAGGTAACAGAAACCAGGTGTCATTGTCCCCAGCTGGCTGCTGTCACAGATGGTGGTGTTGGCTGCCTGTGCCTGGAGCTAGCCAGAATGCTGCCTTTCCTACAGGATTACAGTGGGTGTTTTTTTTTTCCTGCCTGTAGTTCTGTTGCTTTCTGTTAGCATGCAGCACAACTGCAAAGTGGTTTGCATAACGTGTACGCTTTGCCAAAGTTTGAAAATTGCCATGTTTGAAAAGGAATGGCTGCCATTCACAGCGCCGTGCTGATTAATCACAATTAGGGGCAAAATACAAGACTTTCATTAAGCTTCCAGTGAGCAGGAAAATTAGCGCTTCCCACAGTAATGAGAGTAATTCCATTAGCGAGAATTCCCATTTAAAATGCGATACTTTTGTGCCATTTTCAAAATAAGTTTCACACTTTTGAAAATGCTCCTATAGCTGCATTCAAGTCGCCTAAAAGCACGCTGCCGTTACGCGTGCATACTGACTGCATCCTGTTAGGAGGTGGTAATGTGCTTTTTTCTATATGTTCCCGCTGTGGCTCCAGGTTAGGTGATGCTGATGCCGTGCCATCACAGTGCAAAAGGTATGCAAACCTATCTGTGTCTTGCTGCAAGCCTTTATAGGGCCAGGTCTCAGATTGAAAGGTTGTTCATTACAGAATTTCCATTCTCTTGTCACGCTGACTATTCAGGTATTCCCTACAAAACTGAATACAAAATGACAACTAAGTGGCTTGCTGTCTTGCACCCCAGCTCTCCCAGAAGAGTCCCTAAATGGTTGAGCCAGAATAGGTTTTTTTTGTAGCAATAGGACTGCATTTTGTCCTGTTTTATCTTGTAGGGAGTTACAACTAATTGAGAAATAAAGTAAGCGAGAATGACCCTTTTGGCTGATGATTGTGGCTTTTACCTGGGAAGTGGGCCTCTGGGGTTTCAGTACCTGCTTCAGTGAAAGTTTAATTACTTACTGAAAGTAGAATTGTATCAAGGAGGTAAGAGAGCCCTCAACCACCCATAGCTATCAGCCAGAGATAGGTGATGTGCTCCAGTCCCCCCAGGCAGAAGGGGATTAAACCAGGTTACTCCCACATGAGCAGAGGAAGGCACTTCTTTGACAAAACAGTGAACTTCTTTTTTTTTGCTGTTTTTCTATACAAGAGCTTAACCCAGAATGTGCATTTTGGAGTTGTTTTTTTTTTTTTTCTGGCAAATTAAACATTGGGAAAAAATATCATTAAAAAAAAAAAAAGTGGAAGGTTTTAAACAAGTTGCTTAATGAGAACCAATGTTATATTTGATTTTCTTTCAGCAGCCAAAAGAACTGTGGTGTGCTTCTAATCTTGCCCACGAATTTAGGCATAGATAGTTTGTACTATATAATTTATGTTCGGTGTAGCACTAGCAAATCACATTACTTAAAAGGCAAACGTATAAATATACACACATGCATAGTACACGTTTATAATACTATATGCTATATTTTATTATAAGATATATTGAAGTCTTATTATAATAAATTCTTAAAAATTACTAACAGATTTCTGTTGAGCTGCACCCAGATGTAGCAGCCTCCTGGGAGTTTCCCGTTTCTTCATCATTGTCTCTATCCTGCTTGTGCTTAGAAACCTGGTTTTCTCCCTTCTCTTAAAAAAAACCCCACCAAAAAACAACAAACCAACAAATCATTACCATAATTTGTTTGGAATAATTTAAGTTATCAATATGTGATATATTCCAGCACTCATAAAAGTAAGATTTCTAGATAAACACCGATAGAAATGTTTTTAACCGTGTAAAAAAATCAATTTCCATAAGGTTATGTCTTTTTACTTCTCTGTATATACAAAGATTATATTAAAAGAGAGATTAAATTTTACATTTTACTCTGCAGAGTAAAATGCAAACAGAAAATTATTTTTCATTTTTCAGTGCAAGCAGTGGATTATCATTTATTTATGAGACTTTTTTTAATCTAGAATATATGGAAATCTTTTCTTGAAGCACAGTGTAATATTGAATTGGGAATGTTGTCTGACAGTTTTCTTCTTACAGTTGCATAGAATGATTCATTCTACTGTATGAATTTTTTAAAGAGGCTTCAATATACTCTGCGTTTGAAAGGGAGGAAGTAATCAGAGTAATCTTGAAGAATCTTATAAATGCACCTCCTCTATTTCTTTGCTCTTCGAACAAACTTCTGCAGAAAAGCCCAGGCTATAGCAAGTTTTAACATCAAGGGACACGTCCGGGTATTGTTTGCTTGTCCCGGTTCTTATCCACATGCAGGAGGTTGTTGCTGTGGCCAAAGCACGTACCGAATCTCTCATCTCTATTGTGCTTTCGTTCTCCTAAGGGCTATAGTCAAACATGATCAGTATAGAAAGCTGGATTTTAATCAGAGCTCTGCCCTGTCAGTCTGTTGGTAAATGGGTCTGAGCTGGAAGGGTTTATCATGATTTGAGAATGTATTGTTCAAGTTAAGTTGAAAAACTGTTTTACCCCACAAAATATTTACATCCCTCAGGATCCCACTGTCTGCGATCAGGGCTAGCTTCTGTGGTTTTCAGAGGAAGTTATCTTAATAGCTACTGAATGCCTCCAGTATTTCAGGTAGGTAATAATCTGAAGGAATCATAACCAGTGTTAAATAGCTTGTCCAACTGTTGTAGCAGATTTGTGATTGATTAAAAACTTATCTTAGAAGCCGTAGTTTGCATTGGAGATCGGAGGTCAGCTGGTTGCATTTGTGTTCCTAAACGCCCTAATACAAAACAGGCTCTGTGAGATATGAGCAAGTAGTGAAAGCAAAAGACAGAACAAAGGATGCAAAAAAATTTGTCTTTATTACAAATAGAATTAGCTATGATAGTATGTCTTATAATTCCACAGTTTTGGTATTCATAAATTGTAGTGACGGAAAAGGTAATGTAATGCTAACCTATTCACTTAGGTTGATATGAATTTTACATTACAATGCATACAGTTGTTATATATTAAAAGAGTCCTTAGAGAGAATTGAAGCCAATTAAGGAGAAATAAAGACCCGTATGTCTTTCTGTATGTATACCTTCATCTAAACCCAGCTTATAAACAATAAAAATCTGAGGCATTTATACAGCAATTCCTTTTTCCTTCTTCAGCAATTACCTGTGCACGAGTGATTATAATCTGAGCCTCTTAAGGAGAACAGAACTTTTTGTTCTGTGACAGAGCAGTTTTCTCCGAGTGTGTTTAATGCCCAATAGATAGGTGGCCATGTAGTTTTGTGTTAATTTTGAACAGGCATGCTGCTTTCATCTTCTCCTTTTTATTGTATTCCGTCTTCCTAAACTTGGAAGTCAGTTCTGCCAGTCTCTGTTTCTCATTAGTATTTTGTATTTCTATTGTTGGGGCACCTAGAAGTTGTATTTGGGACCGGATCCTCAATCCATGAGAATATACAGAAGTTCCTACTGTAGGGAAGATGGCAGCTTTCCTGACATGAGGAATGAAAGCTTTTATATGTTGAATGAAACTTTTACAGGGAAGCCAATTTTCATGTAGATTTAATATAAGCCAATTTCTTTTCTCCAGCCATGCCCAGTACTGTATGCTTCAAAAAAAGGAAGATGTAACATAATCTACGTCCTTGTTTTCGTATCTTCTAGAGTGTGACTTCAGCTGTAAAGTTAAGAGATAACACCAAGTATAAGGATTGGATCTGTTGACTTAGGCTGCATTTGATAAGCATGATGACCTTACTGGAAGGAGACACTGTGTCTCTTGAGGTTTCCTTGTGCTGTCAGATCTTCCCCATTCCTGCAGCCCGCTCTGGGTCGCTGCAGGGATGCGGTGCTGCCTTCGCAGAGCCAACCTGGCAGCCACCTGGCACTGCAGGCAGCAGCTGCTGGCTCCAAACCAGCCTGGAGTCGTGTTACATGCAGCACGGTGGGGGTGGGGGGTGCTGGCCATCTCTCTCCCTTCCCGTGACACTGATGCCATGGCATTACAGCTGATGGGGTGGTTCTTGTAAGAAGCAAGGGGATGAAGGTTTTGTAGTGTCCGTGTGTAGGTTATATCAGGCTGGTTTTCAGTTTTTATCTCAAAAAGTCACCAAATGTGAACAAAAACTGCTTTTCGACAGCTGTGCCGTGACCTCATCGGGACCTATTTTAGTATCATGGGAGGTAACAAGATCCAGAGTTTGGATTGTGGGACAGAATAATTCTGCAAAAATCAACCTTTCTTAGGATGCTTTAGGAAGCATTTAATAGTACAAGTCACAGTATGTTAAACAAAGGTAATTATCTAAGTCCGTTTAATGCTCGAGTTGGGCATTTAATATAAACACATTTTGGTACATTTGGCATTCTGGTCATAGTAAGAAAGAGCTATTTGTAAAAAGTTACATATGGTCATCTGAACTAATTGCTAAAATGACACTACATTAATTGGATAATTAAAGATTGCGAACATGTGGCTATTGTCTTCATTGGGCAGTTAGCCAGCAATTTCTGTGGTTGGGAAAATGTCTGTTAACAATTCACAATTCATCTGCTGAATCCTTTTTCATAGGAATAAATAATCGACGGGGGTCTTAAATTTGGATTAGATAAACTTGTAACTGGTATTTTTAAATTGAGGTTTAAAGCACATTTATGATTTCCATTGTGTTTATGTTTTAACACTTCAGAACGGTGGCAGCTATGATTTTTTTAGCATCCATCTCACAAATTAATAGTATTGATTTTTTGTTTTAGATTTATTGTTAGCATTTTGGAAAGCATTCTGTAATTGTAGATGCTTTGTAACATGAGACATGAGTTTATTTTGAAGAAGACCAGTGTTGGCACACAGTTTGAGTGAGTTTGTAAAAGCAGTAAATCATCTACGTGCTTTACCTTTACCTATCAAGGTTATTTGTCAGGAGAATTATGTCCTTTAAGTGGGGGGTCTGTCTGAATGGGTGACAGACTAATTTCACAAATCCTATCCCATGCATTCACTTTTTGTGTGTACGTATGTAGTTTTGGTAACGATGGTTCTTGCTCATAATTTGAAAGTAAAATCTGGGGTCTCACATGACCTTTAAGTGACTGACCCCTAAATCTAATCACTCCAGACTCCTTTGAAGACTGACAAATACGTCAAATTTACCTTTGAGTATCAAAACGTTTTAAAAATCTTTCAACTGCTAAAAGCAACAATAATCCCTAAGTTAAGAGTTACTGTTCCAGTGTGATTGGGACACACAGCTTCGTCGAAAGGCATACTGCAAGTTTATAGCAATACCTTCTTCACATCAGATCTCGTATTCTGAATTATCAATTTTATAAGAGATGAAAATTCAGTTTTACATTCTGGATGAGCAACCTATTGATTGATTTCGTCTGAGCAAAATGGTCACAAATGGTCAATACGTGGTCAGAAGGGTGTCAGAGGCATATTAAAAAATAGATCTATAATTTTTATTTGGATCCTAGTTGACTTACATGTGTTTGCTTTTTTTTTTATTATTATTTTCTATTTTTTTCTTCATAGTCGGTTGTAACAATTATGTTACTGACAGAAACACAAAGTGATGGAAGAGAAAGGAATACAAAAATCTTTCTTATCCAGACAACTAATCCTAATTACACTTTGTCTGTACCTGCTGGTTTTAACCAGAAAAACGTATCATATTTCCAAATTTTCATTAGGTTTAGACGAAAATCATTAATAGTAGTTATGGATGCCTCTGTTAATACTTTCCCCGGATAAGAACTTTTACTTTATTTAACAGAACTTCTACAGCAACGTGTGTTGTACACCTTCTTGTACACCCTACCCATGCGAGAGTGTCATGTTTGTGTGATAACCATTGCTATAGGATTTACACTTCGACCATATAATTCTCTGTTACATTGCCACAGTGACGTGAAGACAGCTAATGTAGATAAACTTGTCAAGACAAAAGCATAGTAGATGCTCTGAATTACCTAAAAGTGTAACTTGCAACCGTAAAGAACAAGAAAATTCCATCCAAGCTTCGTTGTACCTTGTATTTGGAATGAGAAACCATGTTGAATCATTCATCTAAGGAATTGGTGTTGCATTAGAGATTGATTAATAGGATGTGGAGTACATTTTACTCTTCGTTAGGTGAACTTTTTAGACATTTAAAAAAACAAAAGATCTTCTGTCATTTTCATGGGTGTATAAGAATAACTGATAAAAGATACAGCGTGCTTTACAAAAAAAGTCAGAGTTATTGAGACATTTAAGGCTTTTTTGAAGTGAAAAAGCCGATTGGGTTGGCAAACAGTAGCAGTAACTAGTTGTGTTAAAGAGCACAGAACACCAACTTTGAACAACCTGAACAAGATGTGATGTGGCCTGATCTTTTCTAGTAAGGGAACAAGGACCAGTTATGCTCTTGACTAAAGCTATTAGCTGATTTTGAGTTTCGTTCATCACCGCTCTGAATAACGGTCTGTTCATTGACATCTTTCAGAGTGGGAGGGTAAAGGAAGTGAGGACTGCCTGTGATAATCAAGGAGGTCTGTAGAAACGTGGAAGGCAGATGGGAGCTGGTATGTGTTTTTGTTTTTCGATTCTGTCATCTCTTCAGTTACAGCACTGAAGTGTGGTCTGAAATTCGTCTTGAGCTGGTGAAGCTCCATCTCTAGGCAATGTGTGCTTAGGTACAATAAGCACAGAGGCTTATTGCGCACAACAGGCGTGTGTGACATATTTTGTAAGTCTACGTGTATCAAATACCTTGTTTGCCGCTGCTCGAATGCAGTTCAGCAACTGACCCAGCAAGGGGAGCTGTAGATTAGTGTGGACAGTTTCGTGGTTTCATAAAACCAGGAATTCTCAAAAGCATTTTCGTGAGGGTCTCTGTCACTGAATTTCTGAATTTTCACAACGATTTCAAGGGAGGGTTCCATAAAATACATGACTGCAGGTTGCACGAGCGAGCTGTTTGTTCTCTCCTAGACCAGCCCCTCAAAATAATTAAAACATTTATAATGCCATGCTGTTTTTTTCTAATATTAAAAAAACATCAATATCTCTGTGTTTGATATCAGTTCATCTGGTCCTGGATAATCTGGTACAGGAGTCAATGAACTTAATGCAATATTGGTAATCCAAAAGGGTTTGAGTTAAGTGTTTTTGACATGCAGAATCAAGAGTCAAGGGCAAAGCAGACTTTAAATATTCCTTCAGCACAGTCTAGTAGGGATGTAATTGAATACCTCAGGTAAAGCATCTTATCAGAAGTAAAGCTGGTTAGTGTCTCATCACCAAACAGGGAGGTGCAGCACATCTTCTCTGCACAAGTGCTCTTTTGACATTGTAGAAAGTCCTTTCAGGTTCACAATGGAAATTCTGTCAGGGGTGCATTTGCACAATGTAGGATAAATTGCACATGTCTGAGTTGCTCCTTGGTGTGGTTACCATTCTAGCATTCTACTACTTAATGCCAAAGCAGTTAAGGGATTGTGAAAAGCTGCACAAAAAGGAGCCAGGAAAGGAATAAATATTGCATGTTTATGTTATTAATGTGATCGAAATCACGTGGTAAAATACAGAAACATTTCCATTCAGACTAGAATTATAGATCTTATGTTCCTTTAAGAGGTATTCAGAGATAATTTAGTAAAAAGACTTGTATCAGGAGTCCCAATGGCCAGAAATTTGCTGTCGTATTCTGTTTCTGGGGTTGAAAAGAACTGTGCAGAGAATGAAGTCTGAGCATAAACAGTGTGTTCAAATATCTGTGGAACAGACAGTTTTATGACTGATTTTGCTAAGTCTTAAAGTTGCATTATGGGTATTTTGATATTTGATATTTTAATAAACAGCAGCTCCTGTAGGCATGCAGTTACGGTTAATTCTCGTTGCAAGTAAAGGTCCTCTCACTTGTGAATGTGAATAGTATCTTGAACAGTGAGAGGGCTCAGGGACACTATTCAACTAGTAAGGGTTCAAAAGATATATGGAGACTATATTCTAAGCTGTAGTATTTACTTTTATTACTAAACGTACTGGCAGATAAAGGCATTATCATATGGTCCTTTCAATTTATGTCTTTTTCTTAATGGTCATCCTTAAGCAATCCTCGTGGCAATCCTGCATGCATTTTGTTAAAGCAGACTTTACTGACACAGTAGCTATTTTTTTTTCATCCACAGAATACTTCATTAATGTTTAGGAGATTTGAAATAATAAGAAGCCAAAATCAGCATTTTGCTATTATGATATGATGAAATGAGATCATTAGTACTCATTACGTTGATCTAAGCCTATCTCTGTGTTTTGTTAAGAGCTTCCCTGGGTTGGCAAAAGCAGTGTTGTAAGTTCAGATGTAGTGCTGGACTAGGAACCATCGTGGTTTCATTGTGGATATTCATAGGAAAGGTAATGCTGCTCCATAACATGCTGTTAGTCGTGTTTTGCTGATGAAGCCCTATCAATGCTGTTGGAACAGTGCCAATGAAGAAGTTTGATTAACTCTGCTATAAGAAAATGTGAGCTCACGTGGCCAAATGGTGACAGTGGTAGGAGAGTTGTGTTGGAATATTTATTACAAAAGAATTGTGGCAACCTGAAACAGAGATTTTGTTTCTCTATGGTTTGATTTGTATCTACTTTGTACCAACTCTTCCTTCATTGTTTTAAAAGGAAAGAAGATCTGACTGTAAAGGCAACTCTAGAGCTGAGAACCTCATAAAGCAACTCATTCTCCCTTTGTCTCTCCCTGCATCCCCAGTGACCCCAAGGACATTTTGCCATTTAGAAAACTTTTAATAACATCTCCATCATTTACTCTCCATCATTTACACTCCCCTCACCGTGAGCTTATTGTCCCCCTCCTCCACTACCACCACAGTTTGCTCATGGACTGAAGACGTGTTTCTAAAATTAAGATTTCTTTATTGTGATTGTTTTTTTTTTGTTTTTTTTTTCTAATTTCAATTATTATTTCTGCTAAGTTTTTATCTCCTTCGGTACTTTTCCCCTTTTACTATTGTGTGCTAAATGTTGAAGTGATTTATCTTTCAGGAGCATAAAATAAAAGACGAAAAATTTCTCATAGCAAAAACTATGTTTTACATAGTAGTGTAGTGTGTATATAAAGCAGTTCAGAAATAATGTCCTAAGCATCTAGTATTCAAAAAAATGCAACAGGTGACTTTTAGAAGTAAGTATGCTCAGCTTTAAGTTATCAGGGTGAATCATGAGGATGGCGAGTAGTTCCGACGAAGCATTTATTGCACAGCTCAACCATGCTGCATCACTGGCAGCAGTTTGGCAAGATGGAAAAAATACAGCTATAAAATATAAGCTATAAAATGTCATTGTAAGAGCCATTCACTTCTTTTTCTCTGATTACTGTAAGCAGACACTGATCAGGCAAAGTGCTGGTTTTTTCTTTTCATGTATTTGTGTTTTGTACCTGGTGTGCATGAAAAGCAGCATGAAGAAAATGTCATAAGTAGAGAAAGGTGTTTATCATATATAATATCTTGTGTTCATATGGTTTAAGGTTAAAGTTTTTATATCCATACAAAATACAGGGCGTTTGATCTGTACCATGTTACAAAACTTCTGCCAAAGCCCTTTTCATTCAGGTATGTGTGTATTCTAAAATATAGGAACCCACTTCTCTCTCAGGATCCACTCAGACCATTCATTTTCTGTATTTTATCTACATTTAGCTGCATTTTCTTATAATAAGGTACAGTTCCTGTCTGTTAATGTCAAAAATAGGAACTAGGCTTTTAGATGTGGGTGGTACATTTGCACTGTTAATAAAAATGTACCCGAATAAGTGCCAAGGAAGCTTGAATTTTATACTTCTTTGATTGTGAAGGGCTCAGTCTACAGCCATCCATTTCAACACTTGAACCGTACAGCACTTGGAGAGAGTTTCTTTGCTATGGCTCTGAATGATGGATGCTCAGAATTAGAAACCCTAAAGAAGTTGGTGCTCTATATCACTATAGGAGCGAAACCAGTAAATTTAAAAGATACCATAAGAGAGCTTGTATTTGTTGGCAAACTGCTGCTCTAAATCGTCAGTGTGATTTGTGTGGAGGTGTATATGAAAATTCCCAGAGTTCGTATTGAGGAATTATTAAAAGAGCCGTTTTTCAATAAACTATCCAATACAGTTGTACACATTCTTGGCAAACTGCGGAGATGCTTGAATTCCTTTGGTTAGGTTTGGAAAGCATTCAGAAAGAAGTGGTATGCTGCCCTGCGCTAAGCCAAGTAAAAAATGGTTTCCTGGAAGTGACAACAGTTGTTGTTTTAATGTGCATTTCTAATGTCCTTTGTTATGAGGCAAGGCTTCACTGTAGGAGTGCTGAACAGTAAAGGTGCCCTTCTGAACCTAAAATCTGAATATTAACTTGGGCCATGGGCCAAAGGAAATTACGAGGTTTAATATCAATGCCAGTGAAGTGGCAGCATTTTTGTTGCTGTGATTGCAGGAGTTAGGTAGGTAGTGCTGTCTTTCAGAGGGTGAACTCTTTGCCACTTCACCCATTTCTCTTTTCTTTCTGTGTTTGCGTAAGTGGTATAGTAATAATGAAAGCCCAAAGTAGTAGCCAGCTTGGGTAAAAACTATGAAACCCTGAGGACCGAAGGAAGGTTGTGAAATATCCAGAAAAGCTGTAATGACAAAGGATGGCGGAGTAAAACTGTGAAGGTAGACTGGAAAGAGACAATTGTCTCAATAGTATTATGTGAAGCTTGGTACGAAACCAAGAGTAAGACTTCGATTGTGGCTCCTAAACGTGTTATGTTCTGACATCTACCATTCACGTATCTTTTAGTAGAGAAACCAGAAACCCCGTCGTACCTAGTTGTGTTGTAGGGAAAAACAACAACAAAAACAAACAAACATGAGTTATTTACTTTTAAATAGCACAAACATTGTAAGGCAAATATGCTGAAGTTTCTCCTCTGGTGATTTTAATTTTCACATTTTTCTGGTGTATTATATGGCAATAAGTCATTAAGAGTTTTTATGGTAATGATTACATTAGGCTTATAGACTATTTTTACTAGCCTTTTTAAATTTTACTTTTGCTCTTACGTTTGCTACATAAACCTAATTTTATGTTACTGCAGTGATGTTTCTTGGTGTGTTCAAATAATCGATAACAGTACAAGGGCTGTTCCATTGGGATCACACTATATGAGTTTATAATATACAATATAAGCTTTGATGTATACATAGAGTGTTTGCTGTTTTCCCCCCTCTTCTTAAATATAGAAATTTCCAGTTGTGTTTATTCCCCTCGTCAGCATACTTTATCATATCAAAGCCTTTACAGACAGTGTAGAAGTACTGAGTTATGTTTGGGTCATGTTTTGCAGTGTGCCCTTTAATACTGTAGCTTTAGAAATGCAATTTTCAGCCTCTGCTTATTAGAATATGATAAAGTATTCCTGGTCTATGTCCAGCTCCACTAATCTCCAGACTACACTTCATGAATTAGGCATGAAGATTTTAGTCAATGTGCTTTCAAAGACCAATGTTTAGGGAATCATGGATTTTCTACAAGCTAAGGGAGAAATCTATAATAGGAAGAACTGATTTTCAAACATCATATTCTGTAGAAGAAATGACCAGCTCTGGCTTGGAAACAGGAAACATTTTCTTTTAGAATACTCGAGTACTGGTTAAAAATGTACTGTAGGTTTTAACTCATAAAAGGGGGAGCTTCTTAAAATGCTTTGTAAGTACTGTAAGGTGTATAGGGCCTCATACATTTTAGATACCACGTAGACACCTCCTGAAGTGTGGGTTAAAAAACAAGTCACGCTGAAGTTGAGTCTGTTGTACCAATATTAACCTACTTGCTGATGGATGTTCATCTGCTTTGCCTGTGTACCTCTCACATGTGGCCAATTCTGCCATTGTGAGGTCTGACAAGAAGAGAGGGATGCTGTCAGCTGGAAAACAGAAATAACAGTTGAAGTTCTGTCCAGCTGCTTTAGCTTTCACTGAAGGTTAAGTCCAAATAAAGCAACATGTAACAAAAAAACCCACAAAATTAGCATTCATAATGCCACGCAGTCTGACCCATGGGTGTCCTCTTGTGACCTAAAGTATCTTTTGTTTCTCAGTAAGAGTCATCATCTTGATTTTTGTGGAATAAAGACTCAAAGATGGATCGTGAGATACTCACGTTGAGGAAGACCTGTAAGCAGTCACTCAGACTTGAAAGACCTATAAACAGTATTCACCATACTGGGAAGTGTCACCTGTGGGTGCACTACTCAGCTTGATTCTCATATTGATTTCTTATTTCAAGAGAAAGGGAAGCATCAAGGCAGTATTAGTTTCATAACTTTTCTGTGCAAGGCCAGTGCAGCTGTGCAAGGCAACGTTTGCAGTGTTTGCAAAGATCTCTCCTAGCGTGTAATGTGTAACCATTACCTTAGGAACAGCAGTGGAAGGGTAAACAGTGGCTTTTATGTTGTTCTTTTCCAAAATTATCTCTGTTAGGAATTATTTTTAGCCATGCATTACGCACTTGAGGATGATCTCAAGAAACATAGAAATATACGTTTCAGATTTGCAGGCTATTATTGATTGCATTGGTAATTCTTGAGATCAGAGTAACAGACAACATCACACAGGAGCTTTGTGCTCTTGTTCAGCATAATGACAGATTCCCTAAAAGGGAAATGAAACAGACGAAAGTAGATCATGCCAAATGTTGAACACCAGCTCACATCCTTCCATATTGCCTATAAAGCCAAGGAGAACAATAAACAAGAGAATATGTGGAAAAGGGCTGCTGCTGGTAGAATTTCTTATATTGCATCTCATCCTCTTATGATGTTCTTCTATATACTGTAGTTGGAAATAAGTCCAAAGGTTGTAGTACAGGCCCTTCCTTGACATCTGTGTAACTGGGGAGCAGGGAAAAGCAGGGAGGTAAATAGAAATCCTCAACTAATTACACAGACTTCATCATACAAAAGTGTGTTACGCGTATAGTTTAATATAGAACATGTGGATGTATTAAAACACTAATAAGAATAGGATGAAAAAGATTGTGGTTAATAATTGCAAATAAGAATAACGATCATCAGCAGTTCTTTCTTTGGAAAGCACAGAGGATTGAGGCAGCTATATACTAATGGTTTCATTAATTAACTGTTTAAATCTGTGGTTGTTTTGTTTTGTTTTGTTTTGTTTTCCTGTGGAAAAGTAGAGAAATGTGAGATTAGTACTGCATTGCACTGTGGAGATGACAGCCCTTGGGTATACCACTGCGTTCAAAACGTCATGCTGTGTTTTGCCATGTTATCCACTTGCTTTATTAGGAAAAAACGATGACAAACAAAATAAACGTTTCGTGTTTCCCTTTGCAGTATAAATTTGCAGCATAAACCAAGTATTGAGAGGGACATGGGGGAGATGTGTGGCCTTTTAGGAAATGTACAGCTGGTAAATTTAGAATTTTAGTTTTCCAGTGTATCATGAAAGTTGGTTCTGTTTTGTGAAACTTGGTATTAACTTGATAGGTACAATGAAAAACTCATCTGCTAGATTTCCTTTTTTTAAATGGGACTTTCAGTGTTCCTTGAAATATAGAAAGAGCAAATACACCTGAATTATTAGATACTATGTTATTAGATAAATGGTTTAGGTCTTCGGAGAAGGAAATAGTATCTCAAGATTTTCAAAGCAAAATTCAAGCAGCCCAGGAAGTGAAGTCAGTGCTCTGCTCACATACTTTTGAAAATTCCAGTGGGCCCGCAGCTTCCCTTTGAAGTTTCTAATTAGCTTTGAAAATACAGCCAGTGGTGTCTGAAGCCTGAGTGTGGTAGGAGCCCAATTCCTAGTTTAAAAATTAAGTTCCTGAATCTTACCAAATTTCAGTGGTATTTATACTTCTTTTGCATGAATATTTTTTAAAAATGAGATATGTGCTTCTAAGACACACATTTTTCAAACAGCAGCTCCTTTGCCTGGGCTCGCATTTGCCCTGAGGGGAGCAGCGAGGAGGGAGAACAGGGACTCCTTGTTCTAGATCTCCAAAATTGAAATATCATTTATTAAGCTAAATTGTGCATACAATTTACCTGCCTAATGTTAGAACCTGCTCCATTCTATTGCATATGTAACTGGAGTAAATATTTTTGCATGAGATTGTGTTGGCAGGGGTTTTCTGTTAAATATTATGTTAGGTGCGTTAAGGTTCCATGTTTCTTGTGTTTGTTCTTAAATGATTACCTAAAGGAGCTCTGTGTCGCTTTTTTAGCCCTTCAAAGATCATTGTTTCTTATCCAGTTTTGAATCTTACTTGGGCACATCATTGATGCTGTTAATAAAACTGCCTTCTTCGATGGGTTACAGGGATTAGAATCACACATTGCTGTATTTCTTTCTCCATATATTACAGGAAGTATTTGTGCTATGTGATTGGAAAATGTTGACATCGTAATGTCTTTTCCTGCATTTGTGGGCAATAATAGGCTGAAGAGCATTTTATGTTTGCTTGTTTGTTTGTTTTTTATTTACCAAAATCCATTCTGGTTGGACATATGCCTATAATATTATAAAAATAACATTTTTATAACTATCATCAGAACTGTTGCTGACGATTAATAGACTTAAATTGCTCGGACAGGGTCTTAAAGGATGCTCATCAAGAAATCCTTATGGAAGGACAAAAAATTAATTGCTTTATAATATTTATATTTATACCAAATACTTAATGTGACTAAGATGGGGTAGTTATTTTAATAATTCTGGAAGTGTACAGAGGCAAAACTGTAATCCTGCTAAGGGGGAGTGGGAGCTGGTCACTACTACAATGTACACTCCCAATGTATTCGGAGATGGCAAACCAGTCCCAATGCTTTCATTGATTCAGGTTTTCAGCAGTAGTTGAGCATCCCATCCTTGTCTTCAAAGGCGTTCAGAGTATCGGTAGATCATGATAGCTGTTTTTATCACTAGGACAAAAATGATTCTTGAACTTGCATGCTATCATAATGATCATACACGTTTTTGTATTTCTTGGCTTGCTTTCTGTTTGCTCCTATCAGTTCTTACAAAAGCTTTATTTTCTTCCATCTCCTCCATCATAGTTCTCTGGATAAGCTTGAGATTCTTATATTCCACCTATAATGATGTGTTGTTCTCAGAATGATACCCCAAACCAGCACATCTTATTCTAGTGCCAGAACTGATGTGAAATTACTTCTTTGCAACAGCATTTTGGTCCTTTTATGATGTAAATTAATTGTTTTCTTTGGAGTGAAAATATGAAGTGACCATCAGAAAACAGCCGAGTACAATTTAGCAGGAGAGGAAGCTGAAGCAAGCAAATTTACGGCAGAGGTGAGACAGAAACTGGATTGGCAACTCTGTTTTCCCCTTATGGCAATTATTCAAATTATTTTCAGAATGCATCGTAGTTGCAGCATAGATTCTTAAACTTATCTTTTAATGCTCGGATGTGTGATAATGTAAAGTCGTGATCTGCTGCCCAGAAAACTTTTTGGGAAGGTAAGTCTTCACTGACAGGTGCATATGAATCTTGGCTCTGAAATATTCACTAAATTTATGACTGTTTGCCAGGCTAATAACCTCCTGGTTGCCTGGTAAGATCCTTTATAATGTGAAAATTATGATCCAGTTAATATTACTTTATGAGTACACAGGGATAAATAAAAACTGTCGTTTTTCTGTATTAAATTTAATCTAAATACGGTAGTTTTCTAATCTTATTTACCCGATACTGAATTTTACCATTTTATCTTGGGTAAATGCTATTGAATCTCAATTATTTTGAATCACCTCACCAAAAACTCTGCTTTGCTGATGGTTTTGTTTATTTTACAAATGTATCCTAAATGAGCAGAGCTTGTTAGTTCTTAAAAGACACGTGCATACCAGCATACATACACACACACACAAGTGTTTCTACACAGACAGTGTGCTGTGAACTAACATGCCACAGTTGGGCAGAAATTGAAAACGCAGTGTAAAAAGTCAGCTTTTTTGAGCCCGCTGTATTATATATATGTCCATTTAATTAATTAATTCTTATTATTTTTATATTTTCTGTTTTTAGCAGTATTGAGCTTATTTGTGCCAAAGCAGTTGTGTCAGCTATTTTTTTTTTGTCCTATCTGTCCCTCAGCCAGACTTCACTCTCCCCGTTACCACAAGAAGACTTCCTTCTTTTTTAGAGCAGATATATTTTGTCATCAATCCTGTCTGATTCAGTCCTACACAAGTTTGATCAAGCCACATATCCTCTCACGAGGATCAATTTTAACCATGAAGTATGGATTGAAATACCTGTGTGTGTCAATTTGACAAAGAGAACAGAGGATATATCTTTACTAGAACTGTATTACACTTGACAGATTCCTCCCCCCAGCCTGCAAGTATTGACAGTACCAGGGGATCATGCATTGCTTTAGCTGCAGCCTGTCTGCCGTGGCATTACTTGTGGCCATGAGTGTCAACTTGTGCCGTGATCTTTTTGTTTCTTAGCTGGAAAATGCACATTTTAAGAGGCATTAGAGAGAGCTGCACGCAGGCTAAGCTGGCACACAAGGGTGTTTGCTAGGAAGAAACACACCTCTGCAAGTGAAGAGCCCATCCTATTTGTATGCCCCTTCATGCTGCTGCAGAAGCCTCTAAGTGCACTGGAGGACAGAGCTGGAAACAGCCCACATGGTGCATGGACTTCTGCAAAAGTCCATGCACCAAAAAAAAGAGGACATAAGAACCAAATTTGGAGGCTGGGATCGTATCGCTAGAAATAAAACCTGGAAAACTAATCTGTCTATTAAGTGGGGCCCCTTTTATTTATAGATTTCCATTAAAGTCTCACTTCAGGTAGCAGACAAAAGGGGGGGAAATGGTGTTCAGTGTGAGAGCACGAGGAGGAGCCCTGGCAGAATTCCTGGCAAGTCTGGTTCTGTGATAGTTCATTGTGGTTTTGGTCTACGGGTTGTGTTTTCTTCCTTGGTGTGTACAAGTAGGATTACAAAAAGGACTGTTTAATTTGTGTTAGAACTCATCCCAAAATCTTACTCTGTTGTTAAGGTTATTATTTCTTAGAGGAAAGTTAGTCTAATCACAGTATATTGCTTTGTAAGGCCAGTTTTATCTGTAAATCTGTTTTCAGCAAGACAATATCCAGTCAAATTTATTAAGGTTTTATTCTGTAAATTAAATCCTTTTTCTGTTAAGGGCTTTCTAATAAACATTGCATGACCTGCACTGACAACAGCTTAGTGAAACATAGGCTATGTTTATCTCAAAGCTCAGATGGAAAAGGTCCAAAGATACTCACACAGGCATATTTCATCTTTCAGATGCAAAATGTTCACTTGATACATTCAAAAACTTTGAGTTTTCCTGTAGTTCATTTGTGTCTAAACCCTTAAATTATGAATATAAACGTCAGCTTTTCAGTGCGCCAGTAGGGACGAATGCAATAATACATCTTTCGATATAAACTTCTAAAATGCTAAATTATCCAACGCAGTGGAATTCAAATCCTTGGATCACAATAAGAGATGGGAGTTAAGGCGTTAAGTCTATATTTCAATTGTAGTGCTTTTACCAAAATTGCATGAATCACGTGCCTGTTCACTCCTGACCATGCATGGTAACCACAGAGCTGTGAGAGTCTGGCTGTGTGACTGAAAACATGTAGGTTAGCCAGTGACTCCTAGCAATTGTACAATTTCTCTTGACGGACAAGAATGATGTGCAATATTTTCAGACCAGAAATAAGTGGTATTCAATTTTTAGCATCAAGATATACAAGTATAGTATCAAGTATAACAGAGGTAAGTGAAACAGGATCGTGGAAGTTTCCTAAACCATGTACTTGTATGTGATGACGGAACTAAGCAAACAAAATCATCCTAACTGCTGATGAGCAAAGAGATATTTTCCACTGTTTCTGCCCCACTCCTTTTACAATGCAGGATGCTATTGTTGTAGTTCAGAAAGCCCCAGGCAGCTTAGAAATCAGGCAAAAAATCGATAGTCCACTTGTTGAAGATAAGTGAATTAGCTTGTGTTGAATGTAACCGAGTACCTGAACACTTCAGTGAGCAGCCTTTGTTTTGTGAGAAAGGAGATTTGTAAGGTTTCTCTTCCAAGAACTGTGATGATGTGCATCTCAAATTAATCAAGTGGAGTGGGAGGGACTTGACCACTTACATTGGGAAATAATTCTCTTTCTTTCTTGTTGCTAACTGTAGCTCACTGCACCGAGAAGATTTCCATTCATTTCGAAAGCTGATGATGGATCTCACAGAATTTAGCGAACAATAGCGAAGGGGAGCAAAATAAGTGGTGTCATATGGTAGTTTGCCATGGGGCAAATTGAAGAATTCTTTCCCTCTCTATATGGGCCTGGGACCTGTTTCCTTTTGCAGAAATTATGACTCTGGCAAGCTTTCCTGACATACCTATGGAGTAATAGAAGAAAGGCGATGCGGTCAGAATTTGAAGCATGGACCATTTCTACTGTTGTCCCCAGCTTCAGAACTTCCCAGTCCTTGAGCCAGTTGCCAGCTCAGCCTTTACAAGACAGAGAACTGGGAGGGCTCCTTGAAGTGCCCCTGGATATCCATAGCCCAGGAGACCATTTAATAGCAAGGGAGGGCCTTGTCTGTTGTTTGGCAGCTCACTTAGCTAGCTTGATTTCAGCTGAATAAATCAGGTGGTGCGAAGGAGGAACCCTTACAGTTTCTGAAGACTGAAGCCAGCTTGTGCCAGTTTAGCATTCCTTAGCTGTGGAAGTTTTTTGACAGCCTGAGACTTTAGCTAGGGAGAGCTGGTATTAGAAAGCTGGAGCTCTTTTTGGTGCTGGCATGTGGGAAGCGTTTCGGATGTGGAGCTGTGCTCTGGTATGCAACCCACAGTGATGGTGCGGGTTGGGCAGGAGAGGAGCCTCACTCCTTTCTCTCCCACCCCATATTCAGCTTTGTGGTGAGTCTGGCTCAGGCTGGGCACTTGTAGGTACCTACTTGTGCATTCCTGATGGCTGTAGAGACGGTAGGATTTTTCCTGTAATTACCTCTCCCAGCTGCTGGGGACACTGTGGTATCAGGTATGACAGTATCCAGGATGCCTTCTTCCCTACCCACCCTTTTTACCTTACAGTTTCTGTGAAGCCAATGCAGGCAACACCTATATTTGGTGGAGAAAGCAGCCTGGCACAGAGAGGACAGGGATGGGGGGGACCAAAAGAGGACAAGGTACGGAGAACTTACTGTGGACTGCAGAGGATCATCAATAAGGCTTCTCCTATCTGTCCAAGAT